>CM030368.1:112176219-113403719 GCA_017893485.1 Hemerocallis citrina
GAAGAGGAAGAAGAGGATTTGGAAGAAGAAGAGGAAAAAGAAGAGGAAGAAGAACCGAAGGAAGACCCTGAAATTCGTTCAAGAAAAGGCAAACGTGTTGTAATTTATACTGATAAGGATAAAAATACTAAGAGTAGTGCTATTACTAGTAATACTAGTAATAATGGTAAAGAAAATGGTAAAGAAGATGGTAAAGAAGATGGGGAGGAGATTGCTTTGCTACGTTATTCACAACAATCAGATTTTCGTCGGGGTATAATCGCAGGATCCATGCGTGCTCAAAGACGTAAAATAGTTTTTTGGGAAATGTTTCAAGCAAATGTGCATTCTCCACTTTTTTTTGGATCGAATAGACAAAACATTTTTTTTTCGTTTTTTGATATCTCTGAAATAGTGAATCTTTTTTTTCGGAATTGGGTAGGGGAACCCCGAGAAAAACAAATTTCTTATTTTAATGAGGAGGAGGCAAAAGAAAATGAGAAAACAAATGGAGAGAAAGAAGAGGAAAATGAACGAATCGCAATATCAGAAGCTTGGGATACTTTTATATTTACTCAAGCAATAAGAGGTTCAATGTTAGTAACCCAATCTTTTCTTAGAAAATATGTTATATTACCCTTATTGATAATAGTGAAAAATATTGGTCGTATGTTATTGTTGCAATTCCCTGAGTGGTACGAAGATTTTAAGGACTGGAATAGAGAAATGCATGTGAAATGTACCTATAATGGTGTTCAATTATCAGAAACAGAATTTCCCCAAAATTGGTTAACAGACGGTATTCAGATAAAGATTCTATTTCCCTTTTGTCTGAAACCTTGGCGAGGATCTAAGGTACGATCTTCTCATAGAGATCAGCAAATGAAAAAAAAGAAAATTTTTGTTTTTTAACAATCTGGGGAAGAGAAGCAGAACTACCTTTTGGGGCTGCCCGAAAACGACCTTCTTTTTTTGAACCCATTTTTAAAGAACTCGAAAAAAAAATGAGAAAAGTTAGAAAGCAATTTTTAAAAGTTAGAAAGATTTTCAAAGAAAGGTTTCTACAAGTTTCAAAAGAAAAAACAAAACGCATCGCAAAAATAGTTCTACTTAGAAACCTAATAATGAAAAAACTTGCAAAAATAAACTCCATTTTTTTTTCTTATTTCTATTTTGGGAGGGAAAGATATATGAACCGAATGAAAACGGAAAAGATTCCAAAACAAATAATCAAATTATCCGCGAATCCACTGTTCAAATCCAATCTATGAATTGGGTAAATGCAAATTATTCACTTATAGAAATAGAAACAAAAAGGAAAGATCTTATGAATAAGACAATCACAATTAAGACCCAAATAGAAAGAATTGCAAAAGACAAGAAAAAAATAGTTCAAACTTGTGATGATAAAAGATCGGAATCACAAAAATATATTTGGCGAATATTCAAAAGAAATAATATCCGACTAATACGTAAATCCTATTCTTTTATGAAATCCTTCATTGAAAAAATATACAGAAATATATTACTATGTACTATTAAGATTCCTAGGGTCAATGCAAAATTTTTATTGGAATCAAAAAAAAAAATGAGCAAGAAATTCATTTACAACGATGAAATAAATCAAAGCAGAATTGAGAAAACAAATCCAAATACAATGAACTTTATTTTGGCTATAAAAAAGTTGTTTTCTAATACCAATATTAGTAATAATAATTCTACTATTTATTGTGACTTATCCTCTTTGTCTCAAGCATATGTATTTTACAAATTATCACAAAACCGATTACTTAACAACTATCACTTGAAATCTGTACTTCAATATCACAGCACCCGCCCCTTTCTTAGGGATAGAATCAAAGATTATTGTACGACACGAGGAATATTTGATTCCAAATCAAGGCCTAATAAGAAAATTTATAAGTCTGGAATGAATAATTGGTTAAGGGGACATTCTCAATACAATTTCTCTCAGACCAAGTGGTCTCACTTAGTACCGAAGAAGTGGCGAAATAGAGTCAACCAACGTCGTATGATTCAAACGAAAAACTCAACAAAATGGAATTTACATAAAAAAGAAAAAGACCAATTATTTCATTACATGAAAAAAAATTCCTATGCAATGGATTCATTGATGAGTCAAAAAGCAAAATGGAAAAAATATTACAGATATGATCTTTTATCATATAAATATATAAATTATGGGGATAGAAAAGACTCATATTTTTATGGATCAACATTACAAGTAGAGGACAAAAGGATTCCATATAATTTGAATATACTGAAACCCAAATCGTTTTACGGATTGATAAGTATAGCTATTAATGATTATCTAGAAAAGAAATCTATTATTGATACGGACAAAAATTGGGATAGAAAATTTTTGGATTGTAGAGTTCTCCATTTTTTTCTTAGAAAAAATATCGATATTGAGACCCGGGCCAATACGCATATCGACAACAAGATTCATCAAAATGTCAAAACTAAAAATTCAAAAAAATGGGAAAAAAGATCTGTTTTCAATTGGATGGGAATGAATCAAGAAAGGACATATCATACCATGTCCAATTGGAATATTTTAAATTCCAATCTAGAACCTTGGTTTTTCCCAGAATTTATGCTACTTTTTGATGCGTATAAGATTCAACCTAAAAAATGGATCGTACCAATCAAATTACTTCTTTTTCATTTGGATGGGAATGAAAATATCGGTCAAAGTGAAGAGATCGGCGTAAAGAAAAAAAAAACAAGCTTTATTTGTTCCTGACAAAATATTTTCTTTTTCAATTAAGATGGGGAGATTCCTTGAGTCAAATAATTTTGGATAATATCAAGGTATATTGTCTTCTACTTAGACTGGAAGATACAAGGGAAATTACTATATCCTCAATTCAAAGAGCAGAAATGGATCTAGATATAATGACGATTCCAAAAAATTTCACTTTAGTAGAATTACTAAAAAGGTGACTCTTTTTTATCGAACCAATGCGTATATCTATGAAAAGGGATGGAAAATATATTATATATCAAACCATAGGTATTTCATTGGCTGATAAGAATAAGCACCAAACTCATAGAAAATACAGAAAAAAAAATGAATATGTCGATAAGAAGAATTTAGATCGATTCATTTTACGACACAGCAATATGCTTGCGAATAGAAAAAAAAATCATTATGATTTCCTTGTTCCCGAAAATATTCTATCTCAAAGACGTCGTAGAGAATTGAGAATTCTATTTTTTTTCATTTTCCGAAATTGGCATATTGGTGTTGGGGAGAAAAATCCAATATTTTACAACCAAAAGAACATAAAAAACTGTGGGCAATTTTGGGATGAGGAAACACACCTTAATACAAATGCAAATCAATTTATGAAATTCCAATTGTTTTTTTGGCCCAACTATCGGTTAGAGGATTTAGCTTGTATGAACCGTTATTGGTTTGATACCAATAACGGCAGTCATTTTAGTATGTCAAGAATACATATGTATCCACGATTCATAATTAGTTAAATTCAATTAGAAATTCAATTAGTTAATACTGTATTTCCTATAAATACTGTATTTCCTATATATAACATGGCATACTAGAATTTGGAATTTGGGTTTGGTAGATAAAAAAAGCCGAAAGATATATGCCTATGCTATGTTACATTCTAGTTCTGCTACATGAAACCGATTTCATTACGTATTAATTTTGTGAATACATAAACTATCATTCCTTTCTATCCAAATCAAAATTGCAAATTTGATTTGGATAAAATAAATACAAGAAATGTATATCAAGAAATCAAAATTATTTGTGTACTGTACTAGATTTAAATAACTGGTATAATAATTATTATTATTTTTCCTGATCGGTAAAATCCACGAAAAAGAAAAAAATAGAAAAATTTGTTTTTTATGGTCAAAAATGCATTCATCTCGGCTATTTCACAAGAAAAAGAAAAAATTTGTGGATCTGTTGAATTTCAAGTATTCAGTTTCACCGATAAGATACGGAGACTTACTGCACATTTGGAATTACATAAAAGAGATTTTTTATCGCAAAGGGGTCTACGAAAAATTCTGGGAAAACGTAACGACTGCTGGATTATTTATCAAAGAAAAATAGAGTACGTTATAAGAAATTAATTGGTCAGTTGGGTATTCGAGAGTCAAAAACTCGTTAATTTAAAGATTGGTTTGAATTTTTTTCTTTAGTTATTCTTTAGTTAATAGTAATTATTATATTAGTATTAGATTTTTAGATTTTGAAGAATCTCATTTTGAAAAATTCATGGAATAATGAATTAAGGAAGAAAAGATATGACTGTACCGGCTACAAGAAAAGATCTTATGGTAGTTAATATGGGTCCTCACCACCCATCAATGCACGGTGTTCTTCGACTGATCGTTACTCTTGACGGTGAAGATGTTATTGACTGTGAACCTATATTGGGTTATTTACACAGAGGAATGGAAAAAATAGCGGAAAATCGAACAATTATACAATATTTGCCTTATGTAACACGGTGGGATTATTTAGCCACTATGTTCACAGAAGCAATAACAGTAAATGCACCAGAACGATTGGAAAGTGTTCAAGTACCTAAAAGAGCCAGTCACATTAGAGTCATTATGCTGGAACTGAGTCGTATAGCTTCTCATCTGTTATGGCTTGGGCCCTTTATGGCGGATATTGGAGCACAGACTCCCTTTTTCTATATTTTCAGAGAAAGGGAATTGTTATATGATCTATTCGAAGCCGCCACAGGTATGCGAATGATGCATAATTATTTCCGTATCGGGGGAGTCGCTGCTGATCTACCTTATGGTTGGATAGATAAATGTTTTGATTTCTGCGATTATTCTTTAACAGAAATTTTTGAATATCAAAAACTTATTACGCGGAATCCTATTTTTTTGGAACGAGTTGAAAGCGTAGGGATTATTGGTGGAGAGGAAGCAATAAATTGGGGTTTATCGGGACCGATGTTACGCGCTTCTGGAATACAATGGGATCTTCGTAAAGGTGATCGTTATGAGTGTTACAATAAATTCGATTGGGAAGTTCAATGGCAAAAAGAGGGAGATTCCCTAGCTCGTTATTTAGTACGAATCGGTGAAATGAAAGAATCCATAAAAATTATTCAACAGGCTCTAGAAGGAATTCCTGGGGGGCCCTATGAAAATTTAGAAGTTCGACACTTTGATAGAGCAAAAAATTCTGATTGGAATAATTTTGAATATAGATTTATTACTAAAAAACTTTCACCCAATTTTGAATTGTCGAAACAAGAACTTTATGCGAGAGTAGAAGCCCCAAAAGGAGAATTAGGAATTTATTTGATAGGAGATAGTAGTGTTTTCCCCTGGAGATGGAAAATTCGTCCTCCCGGTTTCATCAATTTGCAGATTATCCCTCAACTAGTTAAAAGAATGAAATTGGCTGATATCATGACGATATTAGGTAGTATAGATATCATTATGGGAGAAGTTGATCGTTGAAATGATAATTGATATGACAGAAGTACAAGCTATCAATTCTTTTTCTAGATCGGAATCCTTAAAAGAAGTCTATGGACTCATATGGATATTTTTTCCCATTTTTACCCTTATATTGGGAATCATAATAGGGGTACTAGTAATTGTGTCGTTAGAAAGAGAAATATCCACAGCAATACAACAACGTATTGGGCCTGAATATGCCGGCCCATTGGGAATTCTTCAAGCTCTGGCAGATGGGACAAAATTACTTTTGAAAGAAGACCTCATCCCCTCTAGAGGAGATATTCGTTTGTTTAGCGTGGGACCGTCTATAGTGGTCATATCAATTCTACCAAGTTATTTAGTAATTCCTTTTGGGTATCGCCTTGTTTTAGCCGATCTCAGCATAGGTGTTTTTTTATGGATCTCTATTTCAAGTATTGCTCCTATTGGACTTCTTATGTCAGGATATGGATCGAATAATAAATATTCCTTTTCAGGTGGTCTACGAGCTGCTGCTCAATCTATTAGTTATGAAATACCATTAACTCTGTGCGTGTTATCAATATCTCTACGTGTGATTCGTTGGAACATGATTATTTTCCCTCTTCTATTATTTTATTTTCCCTCTTCTCTAGAACTAGAAATAAATAGAAATGAAATTCTAAAATAAATAGAAATTCAAAGTAAAGGGGTTGAATATATTGAATGAATATTTACATTTTTTATTCATCAATGATTAGGATCGATGAGTTAAACTAGATAGTTATATGAGTAAAATCAAACTGTTTCCAAATTTGCAGTAAGAAGATCAAATCTCATTCCCTATGTACAAGAATACAAACATAAGCATAAGCAATGTAAACTGTTTACCCCAAGATTGAGATTCTTTCACTAATTATCATATCTATGGGGTTTCTACTACCGTCTTCTATGTATTACCATACCGGAGATCAATCAAAAATCAGTGAACGGTTAGGAACACCAAGGTACACAAAAGATTAGTAATGGAGATAATGTAAGATATAAAAAAAGTATTTTTTGCATAAAACTTTTGAGAAAACGAATCATAATGAGGACTTTAAGTGGGTAGAAATGACCAAGCAGTACTTCCCCACGATTCCGATCTAGAGTATGCTCCTATTCACTGATTAAAGAAATGACTATCAAAAACGAATTAATTCTTTATTTATTTGGATTTTCAGAGTACCTCCTTCTCTGAGAAAGAAGAACAGGAATAAAAGAAATGGAATTAATAAAAATGAATAAATAAGAATAAAAAAGATCTCTATTTATTATTTATTTTTCCCATTCATAAGTCATATCTATATATAATATAGAATTCTTATCATTTCATGAATTTTGAATGACTGCCTAATTCTTTTTTTTTTTTTTAGTTCTTAACAGAACATATTTATTGACATAACGAGTATTTCATTGAAGGGTTAAGTTATTACCGAACAAAAAGAAATTGCAATTCTATAATGGATAAGATCAATTCGGAAGCACTTTTTTAGCAGACGGAATTTCTTTGGTCTAATTTTGGAATCCCGGGTACATATTTATTCATTCATACCAGGCAATAATACCGAATAAGTCCTTACCTTACATTTATTTGTGGCCATAGAGAAGCCGTATGAAGCTGAGGTCTCATGTACGGTTTTGGAATAGCAATGTGAACAGTGATGTTCTCATCGACTATGATTATCTAACAGTTCAAGTACAGTTGATATAGTTGAGGCACAGTCCCAATATGGTTTTTGGGGATGGAATCTGTGGCGTCAGCCTATAGGGTTTGTAGTTTTTCTAATTTCTTCTCTAGCAGAGTGTGAGAAATTACCCTTTGATTTACCAGAAGCGGAGGAGGAATTAGTAGCGGGTTATCAAACAGAATATTCGGGTATCAAATACGCTTTATTTTACCTTGCTTCTTACCTCAATTTATTAGTTTCTTCATTATTTATAACGGTTCTTTACTTAGGTGGGTGGAATTTTTCTATTCCATACATATCCATTCCTGAACTTTTCGGAATAAATAAAATGGATGGAGTCTTTGGAATGACCGTTGATATCTTTATTACATTAGCTAAAGCTTATTTGTTTCTGTTCATTCCTATCACAGCAAGATGGACTTTACCTAGGATGAGAATGGACCAGCTATTAAATCTTGGATGGAAATTTCTTTTACCTATTTCTCTGGGTAATCTATTATTGACAACTTCTTCGGAACTTGCTTCCCTATAAAAAAAAATAAAAAAAAATAGGATAACGAGATTCTAGATCCATAACTTCTCTCAAACAAGAGAAAGAAACATCAATTTATTCATGGATATTTACAATATGTTTCCCATGGTGACCGGGTTCATAAATTATGGTCAACAAACAATACGAGCCGCAAGGTACATTGGTCAAAGTTTCGCAATTACCTTATCCTAAACAAATCGTTTACCCGTAACTATTCAATACCCTTATGAAAAATCGATCACATCAGAGTGTTTCCGTGGTCGAATCCACTTCGAATTTGATAAATGTATTGCTTGTGAAGTATGCGTTCGTGTATGTCCCATAGATCTACCCGTTGTTGATTGGAGATTTGAAAAAGATATTAAAAAGAAACAATTGCTTAATTATAGTATTGATTTTGGGGTCTGTATATTTTGTGGTAATTGTGTCGAGTATTGTCCAACAAACTGTTTATCAATGACTGAAGAATATGAACTTTCCGCTTATGATCGTCACGAATTGAATTATAATCAAATTGCTTTGGATCGGTTACCAGTGTCAGTAATTGGAGATTACACAATTCAAACAGTTATGAATTCAACTCCAATTCAAATGGAAAAAGATAAACCCTTTGATTCAAGAACAATTACCAATTACTAAGATTTTATTTCGATATAAAGAACCCAAGCCTCCTTTATTTTGGTTAGTCTGAAACTAAAAATACTAACTATTTTCATTGTTGCGAATGACTCTTTGATTGAAACTGAGAATCTTTTTTTCGTGATGATTTTGAAATAGAAAAGCTATTCTTTATTCTTTCAGATAAAAAAATTAGGATTCACTAAGAATTTTAATTTTATCTATATTTCCATTAAATACATATATATTAATATTCATTCTATTCAGATTTCATTCATTCCATTTAAAACTTATCATATACAAGAAAAAAAAATAAGGGTACCACCTTTCCCTTTCCTGGACTATTTAGTAAGGTCATGCATGAAATATTTCGACTTATTTATCTATTATACATAATGGATTTACCTGGACCAATACATGATATACTTGTAGTATTTCTGGGATCATTTCTTATATTAGGGGGTTTAGGGGTAGTATTATTTACTAATCCAATTTATTCTGCCTTTTCCTTGGGATTGGTTCTTTTTTGTATATCCTTATTCTATATTCCATCAAACTCCTATTTTGTAGCTGCCGCGCAGCTCCTTATCTATGTGGGAGCCATAAATGTCTTAATTATATTTGTTGTTATGTTCATGAACGGTTCAGAATATTCCAACAATTCCTATCCTTGGACTGTCGGGGAGGGGATCACTTCGCTGGTTTGTACAAGTATTCTTGTTTCACTAATTATTACTATCCCAGATACGTCATGGTACAGAATTATTTGGACTACAAGATCAAACCAGATTATGGAACAGGACCTTATAAGTAACGTGCAACAAATTGGAATTCACTTATCAACAGATTTTTATCTTCCATTTGAACTCATTTCTATAATTCTTTTAGTTTCTTTGATAGGTGCAATTACTATGGCTCGTCAATAAAAAATACTTAGAATTCCAAAAATTCTTAGAATTTGGAATTCTAAATCAAATGAAAAAGGGAGATTTTGCGTTTAATCTACTATCCCTATTTTTTCTGGAATTGTTCGATTCTAGTCAATAAAATCGGTTGAATTATGTTCATATTGAAATGAATCGAGATTGATGAGGAGTTATCCAATGATGTTGGAATATGTACTTTTTTTGAGTGTCTATTTATTTTCTATCGGTATCTATGGATTGATCACAAGTCGAAACATGGTTAGGGCACTTATGTGTCTTGAGCTTATACTAAATTCGGTTAATATGAATCTCGTAACCTTTTCTGATATATTTGATAGTCGATAATTAAAAGGAGCAATTTTCGCAATCTTTGTTATAGCTATTGCGGCCGCGGAAGCAGCTATTGGGCTAGCTATTGTTTCGTCGATCCACCGTAACAGAAAATCAACTCGTATCAATCAATCGAATTTGTTAAATAATTAATCATAACATAAATAAATCATACATATAAACATATAAATCATATAATCATAATTATCCATCATATAAATAATAAATATAAAAATAGAATATATATATTATATCTTTATTTATATTTATATGTATAGTAATATAGAACTATATTACTATTGAAATGAAATATTGGAAATATTGATGATCCATTGGTCAATGCGAAGTCAGATGTGTGACTCGTATGATCATAGTTGGTGAGGCAAAAATCAAAGTCCATTGGTCCTTTCTCGTGAACAAATTTAGAAATATATCGATTCTTAAGATTTTTTTGAATAAACCATTGATTCGTTTGGTGTCTACAATATAAATATATATTTTATGATTTATTTACTACTGGTTTGACTTTACCAGATCGAAAATTTTTTATGTGCAAAACTTGAATTTATAGACCCAATGTCACATTCAGTAAAAATTTAGGATACATGTATCGGGTGTACTCAATGTGTACGAGCCTGTCCTACAGATGTATTGGAAATGATACCTTGGGACGGGTGTAAAGCTAAGCAAATTGCTTCCGCGCCAAGAACCGAGGACTGCGTAGGTTGTAAAAGATGTGAATCTGCTTGTCCAACAGATTTTTTGAGTGTCCGTGTTTATTTGTGGCATGAAACAACTCGCAGCATGGGTCTAGCTTATTGATACGTTCTAAAAAACTCCACTTGAATCATTTGATTCCTTTTTACCGGCAAAAGCCCGTACTCGAGAAATTATATTATTCCGAGCACGGGTTTTTTGGTCAAAACGTATCTTGTCTTTATCACGAGTTATTTCCCCTGGTTAACAATACTTGTAGTTTTGCCAATATTTGCGGGTTCTTCAATTTTCTTTCTCCCTCATAAGGGGAATAAGGTATTTCGGTGGTATACTATATGTATTTGTTTAATAGAACTTCTTCTAACAACCTATGTGTTCTGTTATCATTTCCAATTGGACGATACATTAATTCAATTGGAAGAGGATTGGAAATGGATAAATATTTGGAATTTTCACTGGAGACTGGGAATCGACGGGCTTTCCATAGGACCTATTTTACTGACAGGATTTATCACTACTTTAGCTACTTTAGCAGCTTGGCCTGTTACTCGAAATTCGAGATTGTTCTATTTCCTGATGTTAGCAATGTACAGTGGTCAAATAGGATTATTTTCTTCTCGAGACCTTTTACTTTTTTTCATCATGTGGGAGTTAGAATGATCCGACAAGTATGCATTAGAGAGTCAGCATATAGCATTGATGTTTCTTGACTTGGTTTTATGGATAGTGATTTATGTTTTCCCACACTTGACAGTTAGTCTAGTTTCATTTGTTGTTTTCATGCTCTACTATTTACTATCTTATATTCCTTGATGTTTTCATGCTTTACTTATTGTTATTTCTCATTTCATTTATTCTTGCTGTTAATACATGTTCTTGATGACTCTATACCTTATGTTTTATTTACGTTGTTTTCTTTTGATGTCACTCACACCGTTATGGCTGACCCTGTAGTTTTGGGGGTTAGGGTTATCTCTAGCCTCATATTTTACAGGTTGTTGCTTATAGCTTGGGATTTGGATGCTTGAGATAGAATTGATGTTATGGCTTGTGTAAATTGTGAAAGAAAGTGTTGTAAAAGAAAAGATTGTAATTTGAGGTGTTTTGTATTCCGTTGTGTTTTGTAAGCAATTAATGTAATAAAAGTTGAAATAAAAATTATCTGTGTTTTTGGCTATGTTTACTATTGCAATTGAAGTTGATGCTGGGAATTGTGTAACGTATTTCTAAGATATCATATTGGAAATTAGGGGCGCTACAAAGATTGGCATTTGGAGTTCACAATTGCGACACAAAATCGATTAAATGTTTTCAGAACAGTGGTTTCTCCAATTCGAACATGTTCATCAACTGCATCGGCTGATGATCCATACGCTAAGCAACGTATCGCTGCAGTGATTTTTTTATGGGGGGATAAACCGAAAGCCTTAGTTGCATCTTGTTGCTGTAGAAAGAACTGATCGTAACTAACAGTAGCTTCCAAAATTCGGTTGAATAAGACTCTACGCATACGAAATCGACGTCGGAATAGGTTGTCACCGTAAATAGGATTATCCGCAAAATAACCCTTCCAGAGACATTTGTCTCCATCTTCTCTTTCGCGACGAATATATCGACGTCGGATTACTTGTTCGTTTTGTTGAACTGCCATGGAAAACATTTTCATATTGTTGTTAACACGTCTCGCAATCATATCTTACTGCTCAGCTTCTTCGTCTGATGAAGTAGATGAGGAAGAAGATGTAAGATGAGCCACTAAATACTAGAGTAGATATTTTATTTAATTTGGAAATGTATTCAGTTTGGAAACTCATATGGGATTAAATAGGAATGTGGAGCATCTTTTGACTATAGCCAATATTTTGACTGATGACCAAAAGTACATTTCTTTATGCAAAATGCCAAGACAGTAGGAATTACATATTGTAACTTTGCTTCATGCGTGACAATAAGAGAGAAAAGAGATAGGTTATTATAGTCAAACAAGATATAAAGTAGTAGCCTCCAAGACATATCATTTCAAACTTTATATCATTTCAAGCAGTAGACATGTTCCTGGTTGAATAAGAATACAAATTGATAAACAGTAACTTCCAAAACATTCAATCAACAATTATTCATAGAGACTATTACATACATCCATACGTAAAACAACAAGCACAAATTCTATTCCTCATAATCAAACTGTGTGCATGGAATATATTTCGGAGTCGAATGAAGCCGTGAGGATGATGGTCGATCCCTAGAAACAGTTTGTCTACTGGAAACTACTTGGGCAAGAATAGATTTTTTCAAAACTGTGTCTTTCATAATAAATTGCCTTAATTGAGTATCATTATAAGTCAATTCTTGGTAACGTTGGTATAACTCCTCCTGTCAATTGTAGTGTTATACAGATTTAGGAATGTTGGTATTAGCACTGTCACATTTACCTGATACCCGGACCCGACCCGGACCCGGCATTGGACTCGAACCGACCCGATCTATACGAGTCCGGGTCCGGTACCTAAAATAAGACCCGATGCACTTCCGGGTCCGCTCAAAATAGAACCGACCCGGACCCGGACCCGTTAAAAAATACCTCAAAAAATATGATATTTGAATAAGAGTGTTATAGGGATATACATATAAATAGTAATTGTTGAATATAGATGTGTAAATATAATATTTATTCATGTACTTAAGTGCAAAAATCGTTGGAACCGTAGGATATCAGGTTCAAAATACTTATGTGCAAATATTTATTCCCCGCTACCAGACTCGACGGGCAACTTTGTTTAACTAGGACCTAAACCCGGATCCTGATCTGGTTCTTGCAAGTCCGGGTCCGGGTCCAATTTTTGAACTAGCGGGGTATCGGGTCCGGGTCTTGGTAGTGGAGGACCCGACCTGATAGGACCCGATGCCAGCTCTAGTTGGTATGTTATAAACTAAATAGAAATATAGAAGAAAACTGATAACAAAATAATCACATATGGAAGTACACCGCACGACTCCAAATTGCAAGTAACCTCTTCGATAATCATCGTAACTGTACCACTAGAATAAAGTGGAACCTCAACTACGCATTCGTCATGTACGGGAGGATCGTGTCTAGGAGGATGTGTTGTATACTTTGCCGGTGCCCAAAAAGGAGGAACTGGAAAGGGAAATTGAGCAATTCGATCACTGATGCTAGCCGGACCTATAAAATCGGCATTCGTACCATTCGATAGAATCAGCATGATAGCACCTATTAATACCTTAGCCCAATACTGATCTGTAGCGTCCCGAATTTCCAATATAATATCTCAGAAATATGTGGCACGGTTCCAGAATCAACTTCAATGTAATCATAAACATAGCAACCAAATATAGGAAAAATTAAAACTTTTTATTGCATCAAATGTTTACAAAGCACAGCGGAAAATTAAACACCTTGAATTACATTTTCTTTCCTTTACAACACATTCTTTTACAATTTATATAAGCCATATATCATTCTACCCTATGCATCCAAATCCCAAGCTATAGGCACCTACGTGTAAAACATGAGGCTAGAGATAACTCTAACCCCCAAAACTACAGGGGTCAGCCATAACGGTGTGAGTGACATAAAAATAAATAATGCAACATAAATAAGCATGAAACATAATATCATAAACAACATGTATCAACGGCAAGAGTAAATGAAATAAGGAACAACAATAAATAAAACATGAAAACATCAAGTGAAACTAGACTAAGTGTCAAGTGTAGAAAACAGGAAATAACATGCATAAAACCAGGTCAAGAAAACATCAATGCTATATGCTGACTCTCTAATGCATACTTGTCGGATTCTATGCATCCCACTCTACATAGGTCCGGTGCAAGCCCTTAACGTTCTCCACTTGATAGAGTTTAATCCTCCGCTTATGCAACTAATCTTACCACGATGACTACTACGAGATATAGATAAACTGTGAGTATTAGCCCACCCTCCGATAATTTTGGAGGTCAATCTCTATCCACAGATAATTCCGGAGACTATTTCACTCACACCTAGGAATTTTCGAGAATACCCCCACACCGCAAGCTATGGCGACTCATCACACGAATACCACATGAGCGTTGCCTCGACCCCGATAATTCCGAAGATCAATCCCACACAGCAGATAATTCCGGAGACTATTTCACTCACATCTCGATAATTCGGGGGATTATCTCACACCGTAAGCCATACTAAGGTCCATAGCCCATGTTCTCATTTCATCATATCACCATCTAGTGCCTGTCCTTATTTATTTAAGTTAATTAATTAATTTACGAATTTCCTAGAGTTGATGTACCCTACAGGACTTAACTCAACTAATCAACAACAAGCCTCAATGGCCAAACCACAAACTCTCAACTACCGGTATACTAGGATCCCACACACCCTCTAGAGACTCACACTCAACCGTCAACACCAAAACTTCCATTAATCAATACTTTTATAAAACATCTTGAAAACATGTAATCTGTAGAAAAGTTTATAACAGTAGGTTATAAATCCCAAAACATTTAAGAATTCAATCGTTTAAAAGAACATCAGAATAACTCAAGAAAACATCAGTCAGAGCAGTGGCAGTCGACTGTAAACACCGGTCGGTCGACTGTCCCGCGTGAAAATCCAACACTTCAGGAAAAATATAAATCTAAGTATAGTCAGTCGACTGTATAAAGTTCTAGGTCAACTGTCCCGCATAAAAATCCAAAACGAAATGAAAAACACAAAACAGAGCAGAGGCAGTCGACTACATACTGTAGTTAGTCGACTGTCCCGCATAAAAATCCAAAACTTCGAGAAAACACAAATCAGAGCAGAGGCAGTCGACTGTAAAAAGTAATCAGTCGACTGTCCCGCATGAAAATCCAATACTTTAAGAAAACACAGCAGCCAGGGCAACGACGGTCAACTGTCCAAAATTACCAGTCGATTATCGACCTGCAGACTGTAGTTTGAGTTGTGCATGTTTTTAACCGATACGGAGTTTTACTTTATAAAAACAAATTCTGTAAAAAGTACATTTCTGATATGATCAAATACGACTTTTAGAGTATATAAGAGTCCACAAAAACCAATCAAAACCACTTTGAATTGATGAAAATAGATATTTGTTGAATTTCTTCAAAAACAAGACATGAACATATGCATCTACGAAAATAGAGTTTTTAAGAATCAATTATACACCAAAATAACTTCGTATTATGTTACAAACCATATCAATGCCAAAATTAGTTAAGATATAATCAAAACCCACAAAACACAAAGATTCAATTTCTTCAAAAACCACAAAATAGGATATCTATGTAGAAATGTTTGTGCATGTTTGTGCACCAAGAAAACTTCACAAATCCATCAATTAGAAATAACAAAATATTCAGATTTAATATTAGTATTTGAGTAATTCAAATCTAAGTAAACTTCACAAAATCATGAAATCCCCAATTTTGTCATATCGTATCAACCCAAATCTAGTTATTACAACTCCAACCCTAAAACTTGATCTTTTTGATTCATTAATCATTCTCATAACTCATCAGACTCACTTACAATTTTTCACAATGATTAACACATGAATATAGACAAATATAACATTATCATGGTTAAATTGCATTCATCCGAACTCATTAATAGTGTAAAAATCTCACCTTTAATCAATTTGTTCATAACATCCACCATACTCAATCCAATCAGCAAAAATCCGAAAGAAATAGCTTACTCATGATTTCTAATAGGTTCTTTAACAATCTCAAATCATCCACATGCAATTCTAATCATCAATACAAAATTTTCCTGAAAGATCCAATTTTTAATTAATCTATTTATCAAATCCATCATATGTATTCATAAATCCTTAGCATGCTTTCTAATAAATGAAACACCACACACAATATTCAAAGAACAATACAAAATAAATTATATCACTCACTTCATTGAAGAAATCAACCGAATCAATAAAGAATTAGAGAAAAAACCCCTTTTTTGCAAAATCCAAGATCACCTCTTCAAAACTCCAAAAAATTAATAGTAAAAATATATTTTATTTTTTTGCAGAGGAAAGGGACGGCTGTAGTGGCCATAATATAAGCCGAAATCTGTAGTTTTTAGGGTTTTACAAGTTTATGGAAACATCCCTTAACAAATTATTACTTTACATATATAAACATTTCTTTAATAAGGTAGTTAAAATAAGTTAAATAAATTAAAATCAAATCAAATCTTCTTACTACTGAGTTTTCCAGCCATCCAGCACAGCCCATAATTTAAAAAATTTGGATTTGTAATATAAGGAGTACTGAAAGATAACTCTGTGACGAGACATTATGTTCGCAAGTTGAATTTCACGCTCGAACTCGTGGAACGATCTCGTAAGGCTGCCAGATAATAGATGCAGATGAATGCATCTCTAATTGATGTTTGGCGATGAAAATATTATACCTAATTTGGTCTGATATAGTAGCATCCAATTGATCTTTGTTCCAACGTGTAATTTTTGGAAATTTGTCTGGGGCCACTTCTTCCGTCCTTGTAGTTATTGGAACACAGATATTTGTGTATTCATAAGCCCAATACTGAATATGAAAGAGTTATATTAGTTTTTCAAATAAATACTGACAAATTGTATTTACTGGATTAATAAATAACGATTAAAACATCAAATGTTACCTCTAGTACTTGCTATAGCCCGTTGAAAGACTTGACTTCAACTCTACTGCAAGAATCTAGCGACATATATAGTAGTGTCATTGCTTGATCGCCCCAATCATATGTACCCTTTATGAAGATCTTCTAGTGCTTCAAGCCATCCAGATCTGATAACACAAGAGGCGTTGGAGAAAAAAAACTCACAGAGGAAGAACATAAAAAATGCTCTTGCAATAATCAAGGCTAGATTATTATCCACTTGAGCTACCTCGATCACACTGTTATGAAAATACTTCTTCAGGAACGAGCTCCGTATTCCTTGTGATTTCCAATCAGCTTCAGTAATCTCAGGAAAAAAGGAGTTTTTACCACTTCGAATGAGTAATCCTCATCGTTACACAGAGGGGCTTCACCGGAGCTAGTCGATATCCCCGTTAGCATTGTCCAATCTAAATGGGTGAATCCGAACTCACCGCATGGTAGGTGAAAAGTGTGGGTTGTATCGAACCATCTCTTAACCAAGGCCTTTGCAAGCTTCATGGATGATTTCTTTGTATTAATTGTGAAAAAATGCTGCCACCCCGTCTGATCGATTACTTGCTTCACTAGTGGAAAAGTCGAACATCACTCGTATGCTTTTATCGGACCATTCCAATTTCCCCAAAATTTACAAAATCCATCAGGAGGCTGCTCGGTAATAAGCTGATACAAGTGTTGGCGGTCATCAACCACTAGTTTCCACAAACTTGGATCGGCAAAATCACGAGATTCCGATATCGGTCCGACCACCGTACTTGTCTTTCCATGATAAGATCCGCCTCGAATATTGGCTTTTATTCTCCCAATATATCTTCAGATGGACATCTCGTTTGTTTGGGGGATGAATATGAAAAATTGGTAGTGTGATTACTATAATTTTTTTTCAACGTTGGATGAGATGAAGTCTTCAGACAGGTGCATGCTTTTAAATAGATTGAGATGAAGGGGGAGGGGCAAATGAGTCAATTCTATAATCACCTTTTGAAAAAAAAATAATCCCACCTCAGACGGATGAAGTTGATCCGTCCGAACTCGTTATAATTTTTTTAATAAAAAATGTCGCTACACATTAAAAAAGTAATAAAAACGAGAATTGGGCTCGGACGGATGAAGATCATCCGTCCAACCATTTTTTTGGTTTAAAAAAAAATTCAAACAGAAGAAGATCTTTCGTCGCACAACCTTTTTACTATAAAAAAAATTCAAACAGAGCTAAGAATGTCTATTGAGAAGCTCACAAAAGGACGGATTTTAATCCATCCATGCCTTATCCCTTACGTCTTCACTCTCTCCTCATTCATAAGGCAGAGACGCTATGTTGGATTTTCGAAGAAACAGATGAAGAGAGAGAGGATTTGACTGTGTGTATGGGAAAAAGGACAATTTAATCTATTCACTTACAAAAATTGGACCTACTTTCCCACCCTTCCAAATCGAGGGATTTTGTTTCCCTCCCCTCCCCTCCCCTCCCCAAAAATAAACTAAACAATAAATATTTAAAAAAATTCCTCCCATCTCCTCCACTTTCCCTCCCCACTCCATTCCCCTCAAACCAAAGAGGCCGTTAGTTTCTGACACTGGAAAATTCCCGTCTCTCCAGAAATCTCTCTTGAGAGTCCAACAAAAGAAGAAAAATAGAAAAAGAAAGAAAGAAAGAAAAAAAAAGCAAAAAAAGAAAATGTGCGGAAGAGCTCGGTGCACTCTGAATCCGCAACAAGTCGCCCAAGCGTGCGGCCTCCACCCTCAACACGCCGCCGTCGTCCCCACTCACCACACCAACCGGTTAGGGTTTCGAATCCCCAACTTACCAACCATTTCCTCCTCCATCTTCTTATTGTTTCTCGATTTGTATTTGATTTTTTGTCATTCAGTTACCGGCCTTCTCATAACGTGGCGCCTGGGGCCCACCTCCCCGTCTTCAGGCTGCGGAGATCGTCGCCGTCGCTGTCGCCGGCGGCGGAGGTGGGGCCGGTGGTGGAGTGCATGAAGTGGGGATTGGTTCCCAGTTTCATGAAGAAGACCGAGAAGCCCGACCACTATCGGATGGTACCACTATTCAAAACCTAGAGTTAGGGTTTGTGGTGATGAAGTTGGTTTTTTTTATTTTTTAAATTACTTTAATTAAAAGTGAAATACATAGTAAAAAAATCAGAATGAAAAGTCAAATTAGTGAGATTTCTGTTAGTAATAGCCTTTATTGCGAGTATCATCCTTGATCTGTCATCCTCCCGTGAAATGCATGTATTGTTTCATTCATCGGAGTTAGTAAGAGTCTCCCAATGTATAAAACAAGTGCATTGCACTAGCTAAATACATGTCCACAATCCACATGACCTTCAGCATTACCCTTTGTCTATCTCTAATTTTGTGGATGGATCTAACGAGTTAATTATGGAAAAAAGGAGAAATAAGGGTATGCATACAGGGCTAGCAATTTTTGGACTGTGAGATAAAAGGGATTCCTTTGCTTTGATGTAGAGTTGAAGGGGTAATGTAAGAGGGTATTAATTTTAAAACAACTTAGATATTAGGTCACGAGTAATAAATTCACAATGATTATGAGGTCAAGGTGGTACATAAATTAATGAAGCTTTTACTGTGGGCTTAAGTAACTGTTTAAATTTAGTACATGTACGTGCCATATATGGAAGTTAGTAATTTGTGTTAGTGTCAAATTACTTGGCTAGTGTCTTAGTACTTTATACACAATTCTTGAATTATTTTTTTTTCATTTTTTTCCCATTTGCAGTTTAATGCCAGGTCTGAGTCGATAAAGGAGAAAGCATCATTTAGGCGCCTTCTTCCAAATAACCGGTGTCTTGTGGCAGTGGAGGGGTATGATAGAAACTAGACTTCATTCTCATTGTGTTATGAAACTGCTATATCAATGTCCAACCATGAACCATGAATAATTACTCTCTTGATAAGGGACAATTTGTTTGGAAAATGGAAATTATTGATTCGGATGGATTGAATACATAACTACTTGTTTACTTGATGCTGTATCAATAACTATTAGCTATGAAATGCATAATTCATTCTTTTCAAGAGAAACTATTGCAGTTGGTAGGGGATTTGCATATGTTGGGGGAGGCCACAACTTTGAGGAACAACTAGCATTGGTATCGGGTCGGGTCGGGTGGGGTCCTTCACTGCCCGGACCCGGATCCGGTGCCTTACGGGTACAAAAATTGGACCCGGACCAGGACCGGGTCTGGGTCCTATTAAAATATTCCTATCCGTTTGGGTAGGAGCGGGAGTGTGAGCGGCGAGCGGAGGCGGCGAGTGGAGAATTTAGAATAGAGGAGAGAAGATAAAGACATTAGTTTTGAGTTGGAAGAGGAAGATTTAAAATTGAGGAGGAAGTAGGGGAGGGATGAGGATAGAATATTTATTTTTATGTTGATTTTTGGAATTTTTTAAATGGGTCCGGGTCGGGTCTTTTTTGAGCGGACCTAGATCCGGACCCAAAAGTACAACGAGTTCTATTTTAGGACCTGGACCCGGATCCAGATAGGCCGGGTCGGTTCCGGTCCAATGCCGGATCCAGGTTGGATCCGGGTTTCGGGTATTTATACCAATGCTAGGAACAACCAGCTTCTCATTTAGTGAATTGTTCGTTCCTTTGGGAGGGGTTGAGAGAGCCATCTTTTTTTAGGGCAGCAGGGACAAAGCTAGGTTTGTGGGTGCAGGTGCCCTTAGGGGTGCAATTAGTTGGATTGGGTTGGATCTTATCCGATCCACTTGTGGATTTAGTAAGATTTTTTAGGATACACTTGGAGATCGAAACCCATTAATCTTTGGACTTGGATATGGGTGACTGAATTGTTCATTTTAATTTCTATGGATGCTTAATTATCTATCATATGCGTTAATAAGTTCAAAATTGCTTAAAATTTTTATTGTAACAAAAGACATAGTAATTGCTTAATATCTAGGGAATGTAAACATACAAATTACAGTGTAAACTCATTTATCTCAATAGTAAAGCAAAATGTTTTTGACAATTAATAAGAATGAAAAGCCAATAATTTGTGTTTCAAAGTGAAAAATATAATAGTATGGATGTTATCTTATTCGTTCATTATGGTTTTAAATCTCGGATTTCGGACTCGTCTCGGCAAGGGGTGTTTCATCTCGGATCGGAGATATCGTAGGAGACCTCGGGGAAATGTGATCATATCGGATGTTCATTTCCATACTCAACAAATATTTTTTTTGGTTACGAAATAAGATATTATATGTCCTACATGTCATTTATCATATAAAATACTGTTTAATGTAACTAATGACATAAATCAATTACAGTAAATCTTCGCATAATTTAACAATAATATAGAAGAGAATGTAATATAAGTATATAACTAAATTGAATTTGCATTGATTAGAAAAATGTATTAGTTAATAAACTTACTTGACTTTGCATATATACTAACAATAGCGATACGAAATCCTCACATTATTTTAGCTTAAGGTCTTATATTGAAAGACATGAAAAAAGTAAAACAATTTTTAAAAAAAAATATTTACAATAACATTTGTGTCAATTTCGGCTGATATTTCGTCAATTTTGCCAATATTTCGGCCGATATTTTGGTAATTTCGGCTGAAATTTACACATTTCAGTCCAAAACGATGTAGAGAATAAAATATGTGATTTCGTATCGGCAAGCTAGCCGAAACGAAATTTCGGCTATATCAGAGGAAATTTAAAACAGTGTCATTCATATGCGCCCCTCAAATTTTGAAAGAGTTTTTATTTATTTAGATGTATTTCCTTTTTTTGTTAAAACCCTGTAGAGAAGACATCCTGTGTTAATTTGCTCCACTGCATGAGCTGCATATCGTATCTCTGGAGGTCACAAGATTGAGGAGAAACTAACTACTGATTTTCAGAAGCTCAGCACCCAAGTATTGACCTTAATAGTTGGACCTGGTAGACTTTGGTATTCTTGCTATCATTTAATAGTCTGCAATATTTAATGAGAGCATTGAGGGATCTTGCAGCTCAACCTTTAAATGGTGCCATTGAGCTAATAAAAATAGAGGCTTACTAACAGATCTTCAAGAAATGAAGATAAAGGAAAGCTAATAATTGGCTTTCCCTAAGTCTATGAGCTATCTGCCTTAAAAATGGAGGCGTCATACACTATTTCCTCAATAAGATTATATGAAATTCCTTGTGGATGCATTCCTTTTGAAAGAATTCATGAATTGAACTCTTTGATTACTAAAAGTTTTATTCTATGATTGAACTTTGCTATTGGTTGGCTTTTGAAATTATTCTCTTTCTGCTTTCTTTTGGAAACTAGGAGGGTTGACATCTAGAGACAAAATTTGTTTAGATCTTTACAGAAAAGTTCTAATGGTGGAATTGCACAGTTTTAATGGGAAAAATGCTTAAATGATGATGATATCGTTCCCCAAAATTCCTAACTAGCACTGACATGGACACCATGTGACGCGGCAAAGCGACATAAGCAGAATGTTGAGAAGTACACAAAAATAATAAGCGCCGTGTCGAATTTCTTTGTCCAACTAGATACGAGTACCAAATTGATGCGTCTGATCTTCATAGGCAAAAACTCTCTAAATCAGTTCAGATCATTTTTACAACTTACAACTTTCTTCTTGGTTATCGATAAGATAACAGGGGTTTGTCTTGAGTCGCTTAGGACCCGTGAGTAAGTTTGTGTTATAAAAGAGGAAAATCAAACAACTAAACAAATCAATGGTTTAACTCACATGCGGCTATATTGATAACTTGTTGATGTGAAATTGGAGTCCATATAATTGGATAACCTCAGTTCGTTTTAAATCAAATTTATTCTGTTTACTTGATTTTCATTGTTTGATTTTTCTGCATATCTTTAGTGATTTGCGTTGTAAAATTTGGATGCAGATTCTATGAATGGAAAAAAGATGGATCAAAGAAGCAGCCATATTACATACATTTTAAAGATCAGAGGCCTCTTGTCTTTGCCGCTCTTTATGATTCCTGGGAAAACTCAGAAGGTTAGTTCACTTTTCTTCACGTTTGAAAACTGACTGATTGACATGAAATTTATCTGTTACAAATATATTTTTCTGTCAATAGTGAAATTTTGCAGTTATGATTACGTTAGACTGTTCCTTATTTGCATGAACTTAAAATGCACTGGAAAAAGCTATGTTAGTTATTTACTTTCTGCCTAACAAGCTCGAAGGTTGTATAAGAGCTTCACTAGCTTATAGTTTCCTTGTCCATGAATATAGTTTCAACTCATTGAGGGTTGTTAAGAGAATGATGAAAAAGGACAGATGACTAACCAATGCAAGTGACATGCCTTTAGCTGCAGTTTCAGTCTAATCACACTCGTGGTCACATTATGAACCTTATGGGTATAGCTCACAATAGACTATTACATGATTCTAAAACACAATTTTGCTGTATGGCACCTTATTTTCTTTCCAATACAAGATTCTTCTAGAAGCACATAAGGCCAAAAATCTAAATTTAATTAGCAAGATTCTAAAATATGCAAATAAGAAAATAAATAAGCAACCTTACTAAATCGAAGAGATGTTCGTGGTTGAATTTTTCCATATATGATGTCTCTCTGATATAAAACGTAATCCTAAATAGAGAATTTTCAAGAATCTTAAAAGATTAATTTTACCAACATGTAATGCGGATCAAAGTTAGAATTTTAAACAATTAATCGGTTTGATAGATTTTCAAGAATTGAATTAAGTTTAACAAGCCCAATTAATAATTCAATTCTAACAATCTTAATTAAATTCCTAAGCGTTCTTAGCAAGTAACAGATGCATTATTGATTCTACTCTAATTAGGCAAGTGGAACACTCAATCTCGATATTTATGGTCGACAGTTAAATTGAATAATATAATAGAGATGATAAAGCAGTATAACACAAATATTTAAAAAGTGAAAAGAGTATACCGGGATTCGAAGAAACCGTTAGATCTTGGGTTGACAGCAACACAAGACACAGCAATCAGCAAATGCAGTTAGAGAGAGACAGCAGCAACCAAGTTAACAATGGCAGCAGCAAGGGCGACGGCGGCGGCATCGCTTGCTGAGGGCGGCGACGGGGTCGTCACGGCGATGGGAGGTGGTCGACGATAGCGAGATTGAAGATTGGGAGGGGTAAGAGGAAGGTGTTGACGACTTTGTGGTGGCTGGGTGGAGGTTGACGTCGGGGTTGTTGGTCGGTGGTGGTGGGGGTGATGACGACGAGGTCGGTTGCAGGTGTAGGAGGCAGAGGTGAGGTCAGGAGGGTGAGGGTGATCGGGGAGAGGCAGTGGCGGGGCGATGAAGGTGGATGGGAGTTGGGTTTCGAATCAGCACAGGGAGAAGAGAGAGGTAGGGGATGGGTTAGGGATCAACGACGGGGAAGAAGGAGAGAGAATGGGTTAGGGTTATTAAGTTGGATTTTCGAGATTAGGGTTTGGATTTAATTGATTTGGGGATTTGGGGTAGTTTTAGAGTTCGTCACAAACCCTAAAATTTGATTAGGACTTATCACAAACTCTAATAATTGGATCTTAATTGTATCACACAAAAATAGAGAGGAAGAGCAAAACTCAACACAATAATTTTTTTTAATCAATAATGACATAACTTCTCATTAATCTCAAGGCCTATAAATAGGCTCAAAATAAATATGGATACAAATCTCAAAATATTCAAAAATCTCAAAAAATATTCTAATGCATAAAAGAAAGATTACATATGGCTTTAATTGCCAAAAGGAAATATGGTACTGAAATAAAATCCTATGCTAATGAAGCAGCTGTTCTAGACGATGCCTGCGTTGATAGAAACACCCGAATCGTCTTGAACCGATGTCCACATCATTCTCCCCGGGTGGGAGAGGGCTCGACCAAGTCGAGTCAAAACCAGTCATTCTGTCATAGTGCTCCAAAAGGTCTGGATTCAAGCGCTAGAGCTCTTTACTATCTATCCAAGTATTCTCCGACTCCGGCTTGTTTTTCCATCTTACCAAATACCTATGAATACCACCATCTCTAGTAGAGATTATCTGATCATCTAAAATATTATCCAATTCTTCTGTCGATGGATTAGTATCAGGTAGTGGGGGTAATGTGTGAATCTTACTATTAGGTTGCAGGGTAGGCTCATCTATAAGAGGATTTCTAGGATTAAATTCTGGGCCTTCATAGGTACTATATCCTCAATATTGAAAGTCTTACTTATTGCAAAACCTTCAGGAAGGTCAATGACATCGGCATTATCATTGATTTTATGAAGAATTTTAAATGGATCTGCAGCACGTGCATTCAAATTAACGGATCTAGCTGGAAACCGTTCCGGATGAATTCGAACCATCACTTCGTCACCCACATTAAATGTTTTAAATTTCCTTCTAATATCAACTCTTAACTTGTAGGTAAAATTATTCTCATTAATTTTTTTGGAAATTTCTCTATGCAAGTCATGAATGTGAGATGCAAATGCAGATGCAGACTCTGAGACTCGGTGATGTTCTAACATGAGGGCAAGATCTATGGGCTGTCTAGGACGATAACCATGTACTACTTGTGTGGACTCATGCTAGTAGTTCTATTTCTAGATGTATTATAAGCAAATTCAGCAACCGTTAATTTTAAATCCCATGTTCCTAAGTTCTCTCCCACAAGAGTATGCAAGAGATTGCCAAGACTCCGATTGACAACCTCAGTCTGTCCATCAGTCTGTGGGTGAAATGCTGAAGAGAACTTCAATTTCGTACCCATTTTGTGCCATAGGGTTTTCCAAAAATTGCTCGTGAATTTCACATCCCTATCGGACACAATGGTTTTTGGTAACTCATATAGCTTCACAATATTATCAAAGAAGATCTGAGCCACATGGGATGCATCGAAAGTTTTCGAGCACGGGAGGAAGTGGGCCATTTTAGAAAAACGGTTCACGACAAGAATGGAGTCGTGTTTCTTTTGTTTTTTTGGTAAGCCCAACACGAAATCCATACTCACATCTTTCCAAGGACGACTGTAAACAGGTAATGGAGTATACAGGCCTGTGTTCTGTTTTTGTTGCTTGGCGAGTTAACAAGTATGACATCTGTTAACAAGTTTCGCAACGTCTCTCTTTAGCTTCGGCCAGTAAAACCTATGTTCCACAACATCAATGATCTTGCTATGCCCAAAGTGTCCAGCAAGGCCACCAGCGTGCAATTTCCAAACAAGATACTCTCGTAATAATGTACTAGGAATGCACAATTTGGAGCGATAGAAGAGATAATCATCTTTCAAGAAATAATCATATATCACTCGAGTAATGCCATCCTTCAAAGAGGTGTAGATCTCGTGAAAATCTGGGCAGGAGACATACTCATCTTTTAATCTCTCAAAATCAATAATTTCGGTGCGCAGTGTAGATAAGATCATGTGACATCGACTGAGCGCATCCGCGGCCTTATTATCAATCCCTTTTGTGTGCCTAATGGTATACGAATATTCTTGTAGGAACTCTACCCATCTAGTATGTCTCGGATTCAAATTTTGTTGAGAATTGAGAAATCTTGAGGCCTTATGGTCTGAGAAAATGACAAATTCTTGCGGCAGGAGATAATGTCGCCAATAGCGAAGTGACTGAATTACCGCATAAAACTCCTTGTCATAAGTGGAGTATTTTTGTTTTGCTTCGTTCAGCTTTTCACTGAAATAAGCAACAAGATGACTCTTGACTGAGGACTCCACCTATACCAATACCTGAAGCATCGCACGTTACTTCGAAGACTTTAGTGAAATCAGGCAACCTTATGACAGGTGTCTGAGGCATTCTCTTCTTGATCTCTTTGAAGGCTTTCGTGACTTCTTTCGACCAGACAAATTCACCTTTCTTCAAATTGTCGGTTATCGGAGCCATAATTGTGCTAAATCCTTGCACAAACCGACGATAGAAGGTGGCGAGACCATGAAAACTCCGCACATCACAAATATTGCGAGGCTTAGGCCACTCAGTAATAGCTCGTATCTTTTCTGGGTCAGCGGGTACTCGGGCAGAAACAATAATTCCAGAAAGATAGTCTGATCGGAGAGGAAGGTATATTTGGTAGGATTAGCGTAAAGCTGTTCCTTCTTCAAAACACCGCAGACTTGTCTTAAATGGTCAAGATATTGTCTAACGGATTGCCTGTAAATGAGAATATCATCGAAGTACACCACAAGGAACTTGCCCATAAAAGGACGGAGTACTTGCGTCATGATTCTCATAAATGTGCTAGGGGCATTCGTTATTCCAAATGGCATGACCATCCATTCGTACAGGCCATCCTTCGTCTTGAAGGCAGTCTTCCATTCATCACTAGGACGAACACGTATTTGGTGGTAGCAACTTTTAAGATCAATCTTAAAAAAGATTGTGGTACCAGACATCATGTCCAATATGTCATCCAAACGAGGAATGGAAAAATGGTATTACATCGTGATCTTGTTTATGGCACGGTTGTCCACACACATACGCCAGGATCCATCTTTCTTTGGCGTCAATAGGGCAGGAACAACGCAAAGACTTAAGCTTTCTCTGATAAAGCCCTTTGCCAATAACTCGTCAACTTGCCTTTTCAACTCAGCATGCTCTGTCGGATTTATCCGATAATATGGCAAGTTAGGAAGACTCGCTCCGGAACCAGATCAATAGCGTGTTGGATGTCACGCAGTGAGGGTAACTGGTTGGGAAGGTCAGCAGGAAAGACATCGCAAATTCCTGTAGGACAGGAGTAACTTGAGGCGGGATGAGTGATTTAGGATCTTTAGGGACTTCTCTCACTGTGTGTAGAAGAATGGTAGCTCCTTTGTCAATTTCTTTCGTGAGTTCCTTTGCACCCATATACGTTACTTCCTTGCCCTTTTTCGAGGGAGCCGGTGTTGTTTCAGCTGGACCAGTTCGTGGTCTCACGGGTATGAGCTTTATTTTTAGTCCATTGTGCTGGAACACACATTGGTTGGATCGACCATATATGGTCACATCGTGATCATATAACCAAGGTCTCCCTAAAATGACTTGACCTACATCCATTTTGAGCACATCACACCAAATTTCCTCTTTGTAAGCTTTGAAGTCCACAGGGACCAAACATCGATGTGTTACTTGGAGGGCTGTCGCGTCAATCCAAGATACTTTGTATGGGCGTGGATGAGGTTCAGCCTTAAGTCCGATCTTAGCTAAGACCGCAAAAGAGACAACGTTGACGCAGCTCCCACTGTCAACAATCACCTTACAGTTTTTACCACATATAGTCGTAAATGTGTGGAATATAGCAGTGCGCTTCCAATCATCTTCTTTTGGCTGGGACAAAGCACATCTGACTACATTCAAGTGGGGTGATTGGATAGACCGAATACAGTGGAGATACTGGTCATCCTTTTCTTCGCCGAAGTCATCGCCTTCAATAGGCTCGTAGGAAAACTCATTGTCAGAATCATCAGCGATGACAGCGGTACCATCTACAATATTGATCCTACTAGGGCTGGGACAGTTGCTAGCAACATGACCGTATCCCTTACATTTATAGCACTTAGTGAGAGGGTCAATCTTAGAGTAGTCTCTTTCGCTGTTCTTACCCTTATGTTCATCTCTATATGAATTGAAATTTGAGTTAGGTTTGCTGGGGTGCTGAGAGAGAGGCTTAGGCCTAGATGGATTAATAGAGGTCATTCTAGAGGAATGATCTCTCGAATCGCTGGATTGAGAATGAGAACTAGCTTTAAGGGAATCCATATCGAGGACAAGGGCATAGGTTGCCGCTAGTGAGTCCACATTTCTATGAATTAGCTCGTTCCTAAGGTCGGTTCGTAGTCCAGCCCTGAATCTAGAGAGAGTTTGTTCTTCACTCTCTTTACCAAATGCATTGCACCGAATAAGGAAGTCATCGAATTTATCAACATATTCTTGTGTGGATTTACTTCCTTGATAAAGTTGGTTCCACGAATCTAGCAATCGGGTGTGGAACGATAACGGTACATATCTCTCAGTAAGCTTCTCTTTCATGGCTTCCCAAGTGGCTATGGGTGTCAGGCCTCAGACTTTACGGGCATGTTCAAGATTGGTCCAGTGTTGTTGAGCTTTACCCGTCAATTTCATTGTGGCAAATTTAACCTTCAGGGCTTCGCTCATGTCAAACCACACAAAGTAGTGGTCCATGGCACGGATCCAATCGAGATAAGCTTGGGGTTCTATGTGGCCTTCAAAATAGGGAACGTCAGCCTTAACGTTCTTCTTATATTGTTCGTCAGGGTCACGTTCTTGACGTCGATGTCACGAATATTCCCTTGAGGGATCTGATGATTAGCATGAAGCTCAGGGACAACAGTTTGCCACTTTCTCAAGCCTCTGATTGATATTGGCAAGAGGTGCTTGAATGACAGCTAGGGTAGCGGAAATGTCAGAGTTGTTCATTTCAAGTTGGGAAGGTCTAGGGTTTCTAATTGGGTGATTTGGGAGGGATAAGAAAGGCTCGTCAGGATCCGTGATGGTGCTGCAAAGACGCATTCACCAAAGGGGAAAACTAGGGGTCGTGTGTGTACTTTAAAAAAAATAATCTGAAATGACCTAAAATAAAGAAAAAAAGACTACACAATCCTAAATGAATGCAAAAATTGATGCCTAAATGATGCAAGAACTAGGGTTTTAAGAACCTTCACTATGATACCATTACCAAAATGATGAAAAACGCAATCCTAAATTGAGAATTTTCAAGAATCTTAAATGATTAATTTTAGCGGATCAAAGTTAGAATTTTAAACAATTAATCGGTTTGATGGATTTTCAAGAATTGAATTAAGTTTAACAAGCCAAACTAATAATTCAGTTCTAACAATCAATAATTAAATTCCTAAGCGTTCTTAGCAAGTAACAAATTCAATATTGATTCGTACTCTAATTAAGCAAGTAGAACACTCAATCTCGATATTTGTGGTCGACAGTTAAATTGAATAATATAATAAAGATGATAAAGCAGTATAACACAAATATTTGAAAAGTGGAAAGAGTATACCGGGATTCGAAGAAACCGTTAGATCTAGGGTTGGCAGCAACGCAGGACATAACAATTAGCAAACACAGTAAGAGAGAGACAACAGCAACCAAGTCAACAATGGCAGTAGCAAGGGCGACGGCGGCGGCGTCGCTGGCTGAGGGCGGCGACGGGGTCGTCACGGCAAGGGGGGCTGGTCGACGACAACGAGATTGAAGATCGGGAGGGGGAAGAGGAAGGTGTTGACGACTGTGTGGTGGCTGGGTGGAGGTTGACGTCGGGGTTGTTGGTCGGTGGTGGTGGGGGTGATGACGATGAGGTCGGTTGCAGGTGTGGGAGGCAAAGGCGAGGTCAGGAGGGCGAGGGTGATCGGGGAGAGGCAGTGGCGGGGCGATGAAGGTGGACAGGAGTTGGGTTTCAGATCAGCACAGGGAGAAGAGAGAGGTAGGGGATGGGTCAGGGATCAACGACAAGGAAGAAGATGGAGAGAGAATAGGTTAGGGTTATTAAGTTGGATTTTGAAGATTAGGGTTTGGGTTTAATTGATTTGGAGATTTGGGGTAGTTTTAGAGTTTATCACAAACCCTAAGATTTGATTAGGACTTATCACAAACCCTAATAGTTGGATCTTAATTGTATCACACAAAAAGAGAGAAAGAGCAAAACTTAACACAATAATTTTTTTAAATCAATAATGGCATAACTTTTCATTAATTTCAAGGCCTATAAATAGGCTCAAAACAAATCTGGATATAAATCTCAAAATATTAAAAAATCCCAAAAAATATTCTTAAAAGAAAGATTACATATGGCTATAATTGCCAAAAGCAAATATGGTACTAAAATAAAATCCTAAGCTAATGAAGCAGCTGTGCTAGACGATGCCTGCGCTGATAGAAACGCCCGAATCGTCTTGAACCTATGTCCACATCACCCTCCCTCCCTAAACTAGACATCCTCGTCGAGAAGTTCAAAATAGATTTAAGAAGATCCTTAGATGGACTTGTTTTCTAGCAACTGACAGAGAATCTTTAACTGGATCACAGGTGAGGACCTTAAGACATCATGCTCAAAATTAATTCTACCAAGCTTCTCAACGAGAAACCATCCAGGTTGTGTGCTATTTAATTTGTAGATATGAGAAGGTTAAGACAAGTATAGGTAAATTGGCGTTTCTCTATGCCTTGGAATTTTTTTGTGTGCTAATTTGTGCGTTATATAGATGGTGTCTGTAAGTACATTCATATAGTCATGGGCATGATGTTACGCTGAAGGGGTTGGACTAAAGATGACGTAGCGGATTGTTCTGTGATGCATTTATGAAGTGCCATCAGTTTCTTATGCATTAATCTCATATCGTAAAATAAAATGTATCTAGGAGGTTCCCAAACATACTATTTAGATTATTCCTAGACCTGTATGATCGGATGTCTGATGTTTTCATGTAAAAGCTTATACTACTTATGCACATTCAATGGTTAAGTATTTTAAGTTGGTTCTTTATACTTTTGTGATGTAGGTCCCATGCATTTAAGAACTCCTAGTAATTTCTTATGCATTTAGGTTCCATATCATAAAATGCTATCTTGGGGATTACCAAACATATCATTTAGATTATTCTTCGACCTATATGATTGGATATCTGTGTTTCATGTGTTACCATGGCAAAGCTTTTCTTTCACTTACATGCACAATCGTTGATTAGACAGCGTAAGCTGGTTCATGGTTCATTTAACTTGTGCGTTCAGCTTCAGTGTAAGCTGGTTGGAACAAAACACTGCAACTTGCAGAATGTTATAATTATATAGTACTAAAATCCATTGTGCGTACCCTAAAGGAGCATAGATACCATTGCCATTACCTGTACCCTAAAGTTTAAGGTCCATCAGATGATTTCATAACCTTAGTAAAGCACACTGTATTGCTGCACCTACGATGAATGTCATTGACCAACTAAACCCATACTATGTGGCTTCTCTACCAAAGAGATTAGAAAATGAATTCTTATTTCTTTGGAAAGGTTATAGTGACAACTTCACACATGCATCTACAGGCCACTAGAGATCTCTGCTTCAGTACACATACAGTATAATATAGACGGAAAATTCATAGGCTCCCTGACTGATGTGATAAGCCACTGCTTCGTATTGTTCTCTCAAGCACAACCTCACAGTCATACACGATAATCAATTATTGCCAAGGAAATTGAATTTGAGAACTTTTCTTAACTAATAATGCAACCCCACACATTTCCATCTCTATAAATGTGACAAAGCTCTCCATCTCTGATCCCCACTACATTCCCAAAGCCACCTCAAGAAATAAACCACCTCCACAACTCCACAACAATCTCTTAGCTGACTATATATTGCTCTAGCTTCCATCTCTTGACACAACCACTATCTTACATTGACATAAAATATGCTAACCTAAACAAAGAAAAATGAGAAAAAGGAGAAAGAAGTGTGAAAGTTGTTCAATATGATGGAACAAACAGTTATGAGAGGCATTGGGGAAAAAATAGGGGAGGTGAAATGGTCAATAGTGGATTCCAAATCGGCCTTCACTCCCCCAAATACTCATCAAATATCTCATATTATGGATGATCTGGGGAATTCCCATGTTCGTGCAAAATTTAAATACACCGAAATTTGTCAAAGTAGCGTATCAACAAATTGCTCCTCCTAAACGCAAGAGGGAGTGTAACGAGCGCTAAGTTTAGGAAAGAAAGCCACAAACACTGTTTTAAATTTCGGCCGATACGGTCGAAAACAAGCTTGCCGATACGAAATCACTGATTTTATACTCCATATCGTTTTGGACCGAAATGTGTAGATTTCTGCCGAAATTGCCGAAATATCGGACGAAATCGACACTAATGTTATTGTGAATATATAACTTTTTTTTTTTGTTTTACTTTTTGCATATACATCTTTCAATATATCACCTGAAGCTAAGATAATATGAGAATTTTGTCTCTCTATTGTTTGTGTATCTGCAAAGTCAAGTAAGTATATTAACTAATACATTTTTTCTAATCAATGCAAATTCAATTTAGTTATATACTTATATTACATTCTTTTTTATATTGTTGTTAAAGTCTGTGAATATTTACTGTGATTGATTTATGTCATCAGTTATATTATACAATATTTTATATGATAATTGACACGTAGAACATATAATCTTGTTTATTAAAAAAAATAATATGTTTATTGAGTGTCTGAAATGAACATCCGAGATGATCACATTTTCCTGAGATCTCCGATATCTTCGATCCGAGACGAAACAATCCTTGCCGAGATGAGTCCGAAATCCGAGATTTAAAACCTTGGCCACAAATTTGACCAAGTTGGGATTTTGCTTAAAAGGGTTCAAGCATGTCAACATAGTTTGGGCTGCAGCATCCCTCCCCATGAGTAGCTGATTGCTGGAAGTCATACCACCGATAGACTGGTATTGAGCCAACAAGTACATTAATGGTGTCTCGGTCTAATAGGTTAAACTAACATGGCTATAGTTGGCAGATACATTGAACCTTACCCAAGTGGGACTACATTGTTTAGCAAGTGAAATGCATGCAGTGAGGTGTAATAAATTACATAATCATGAAAAGATACTAGCTCAGATTTGGCCATATGGGTGCTAGCTACCCAAGGAAATGCGATTGAATTACGTGCAAATACAGGAAAGTAGTAAAGTGATTTGAAAGGGGTGTAGCTTATGGCTGGAGATCATACCCACGGCTAACCTGATAGGTATTGACCTTGATCACTACGTGCAACCCGATAATAGTTGATACAGGAGATCATAACTAGAGCTGAATCAGAGATCTCTAGTGACTAAATTACGTGTTGGTTTTCTTAAAACAGAGTCGTGATTTCAAAAAGGTGTAGCTGATGGCTGGAGGTCATAACCACGGTTAACCTAAAAGGTATTTCTCGTGATGACTACGTGCAATGTGGAAGGTTGCAAAGTCACTCCCAACATGGCTGATGGTTGGAGATCATAACTAGAGCTGAATCGGGGACCTCTAGTGACCATGCTGCGTGCTTGTTTTCATAAAAAAACATGTATGACATGTGGAGCAAGGGTAATGATAGAATTTTGTAAGTGTAGCTAAGTTGTGTGCAATTCAATGTTATGAAAGTGCAGAAATGATACAAAAATGACATTAAAGATGCTGAAAAAGTGCTGAAAAATATGAAAAGGGTGATATCATTCAAGGGGTGCTGAATAGAAATGTGTCAGAGCGTTAAAAAGTGTAAAAAAGGGATGTTGGAAAGCATATATGGTGCAAAGGCGTTCGCTAAAAAGTGTATATAAGGGGGTGCTGAAAAGCAATCGCTGAAAAGTGTTTATTAGGGAAATGATGAAAAGGGGGTGCTGAAAAATATTCACCGAAAAGCGTTAAGGCGATGATGGTAAAATGGGTGCTGAAAGCAATATATGTGAAAGATATAGCTATAAAAGATCGTATAATCTGTTGAAAAATTCTCATAGAAGGCACGACAATGAAACTCACTAATAAGCAATTTGTGAAAGATATTAGCAATAAATGCTCGTATAATCTATTAAAATGAAACCATTAACAAAAGGCATGGTGATGAATTTCGCTAAAACATAAAAAGAGGGATTCATGCAGGGTATGTAACAAAATCCATAAATCGAAAACTGCATGGGAATTAGGGATTCTCTCGGATCGGATACAAATTAGATATTGGCTATATCAACATCTATATCCGCATTCCAAAAGCAAATTCGGATACATATACTGATATGACTTGAGAAAAATAAAATCATACATGTATCCACTATATTTTTTCCTTAACTAGTACTTAGATATGTATATCATTGAATTATATTCGGATAACATGTGTATCAATTTTCACATGTAATTACAAAATAGAAATCAACACAGCAAAAGAAGTTGAAGGGAAATTTATTTCATATATATGATAGCTCGTATAAAAGTGAATAGTAGTTACCTATCTAGTTTGCATATGGTTTGAACCTAACTTCTTTAACTTCTATACCAAGATGAGAATGCACCATTAAACAAGACATCACTTAGAGTTGTAAATTTGCAATTGTTAAGGAAAAGTCTCAAGGATCCCCTGCCTTGATCCAGCCTCTCTTGAGAGTAGAGAGCCATCAGTCATAGCAGCAAATGCACCAATATTTTTAGAGAAAACATAAAGACAAACTTTCTTTCTTTATGATTTCGAGGAGATATTAGTATATATGATGTTTTGAGGAGCTGATACTTTTTCTCCTTGTAATGCTCAATATTTTTTTTGTGCTATCTATATAATAAAACACAAAGAAAGCTATCAAGTGGCTCTCCTTCAATTCCCCAAAAATTAAAGGCCCAGATCTAACCTCTCAAAATATATTTTCCCCCAAAAGTCCCCCCCCCAAACTCAAATTCAAGTCCCCCACTCAAAACAACTCCTATATTTATTTAATTATTTTTTTCTCTCTCCCTCCCTCTTCTATTCAAAAAATTAAGAAAATAAAAAATTTTAAAAACTTTTAAAATAATTCAAAAAAAATCAAAAAAATTATATAATATGTTTTTTGCTCTATGTTTGCTATTTCAATTAATTTGTTGGACCTCCAAAACTATTTTATATGATCAAACAAGGTGTACCGTTTCGAAGACGTGCCGTAGGCACGTGTCAACGGGCAAACCTAGTAGTCGATACAAATTGGCATTAAAATAATTCAGTGAAACTTAAGAGCATTGTCAGCCTGAAAGGATATTTAATTTAACTGTCATTTGTCGTGTAAAAATGAAGTGATGAAAATTGAAATAGAGAATAAGAGGGCTAGAGTGTCATCCTAGCTAACTTAGCTAGGGAGACATCTTAAAATCCATATCTCGGTTTTTCAAATTGTAAATACATGCCTTTAGATGTGATTTACATATTAAAAAGTATGTGTGCACAAAGTTTAAAAGATTTCGGCGAGTTTTAACAGTTTATCATGCACTTCTCAAAACGAGGCATTGGGGGTGGACGACGCTGGCCTGTGGCATCCTTCTGGAACTTACTGGGTTCATCTTCATGGGTGCTCTTCCTTTTGTTCCCGGATGGTGGCATCTTCTGTTCTTAGGGTCGGATGACAACTTCCACTTGGATGTACTTCTCGACCATTTGAAGGTGGTTAGAAAAGTTTCGGGGAGGTCTTTTAATAAAAAAGGCTTTGAGGTAGTCATGATTTACATTGTGCCTGAAGGCAGCCGTGGTTATGACTGTGCTGAGTGAGGGGATGGTCCGGGACTCGGCTGTGAAGTGTCGAGCATAACTCTTGATGGACTCCCCGTCTCTTTACTTCAGGTCAAGTAGGGAGGCACTTGTCTTCTCTGTCTTGCGGCTGATGATGAAGTGTGTGAGGAAGAGCTCCTTAAGTTGGTCAAAAAAGAAGATAGACCCTGAAGAGAGACGAGAGAACCACAGAACCACTCCCGTGCGGATACCTTCAGGGTTTGGGAAGTCTTTCAAAGGAAGGGGTCGGATGTTTGGTTTTAAAACTCTCGATGTGGTCTACCGGGTCGGACTCCCCGTTGTATGACTCAAAGGCTGAGATCTTGAAATTGACCGGAAAATGAGCCTTGATGATTTTTTGGAGAAGAGGGGTCTGTTGGGGCGGTATGTTTCTTCATGTCCTCCTTGCTTCAGTAGTGCTAGGCAATCTTCCATCTTCTGGTGGCGTTGGAGGACAACGTTGTCTTGCACTTTGGATCTGGTGGACTCGTGGGACTCTTCACGTTAAGGAGTGGCGCGATGATGGCTAGTTTGTCGAGTCCTGCTTGGAACGGTGTTGAGGGTTTTAAGGATTTCATCTTTGAATTTTCGAAACTTTGCCCCGGGGAATTCTTTTGTGTCCCGTTGGAGAATTTTCGAAACGTTGTACAACTCGTTTATTTATTTATTTATTTTTTCCTCTCTCTCTCTCACTCACTCATTTTCTCTCTATTTACTCAGAAATTTATATTTTCAGATTTCAAGTTTGTAAATTTTCAGATTTTTTATGCATTTTGTTATTGCTCGTTACATTGAAAATAGCAAATATCTCATCAACAGTTAAATTTCATCATTTTCCACACTCAATAGTTCTAAGAAGTTGGATTTTACACCCCATTTATAATTATTTTTCAACATATACTAATGGAAACATGGACTTTTATTTACAACTAATTATTGTTTTACTATTCAAACTTGAGCTACATAATTGTTGTTTTACTGTTTACAAGACTTTCATATGCTGTATCGTTTCGAAGACGTGCTGTAGGCACGTGCCCACGAGCAAATCTAGTATATATATATATATATATATATATATATATATATGGAAACATGGACTTTTATACCTCAATTTATAATTATTTTTCACCATATACTAATGGAAACATGGACTTTTATTTACAACTAAGGGTAAAAGGGATATGAGCAACTTGCTCATTTAGTAAATGAGCAAGTGATTAAGTGGCATGCATGTGATACATTGGACAACTAACCCTTTTAAGGATTTTCCAATCACATGCATGCCATATCATCAATTGCTTATATACTAAATTAGCAAGTTGCTCATATCCCTTTTTCCCTACAACTAATTATTGTCATATTATTCAAACTTCAGCTACATAATTGTTTATTTACTATTTACAAGACTTTTCATATGCTGTATCGTTCTGAAGACGTGCCGTAGGCACGTGGCCACGGGCAAATCTAGTATATATATATATATAGAGAGAGATAGAGAGAGAGTTTCCTTCCGTTGTGCGCGCGCGCGCGCGCACACACACACACACACACACACACACACATATATATATATATATTCCCTTCCGTTGTGCATCAGGCCGCCTTGTGCACTCGGCCTTCCCGGCTTCGTATTGACGATCCGACCCATTCACATTAATCTACACATCTAAATTAGTCTAAATATGTAAAATCAAATTATTTGAAATTCATTTGCCGATCCATCATGTGACTATAAAAAACAACGATTTTCAATCATACATTTTTGTAGCATTTCAATGGATGTGCAAATGAATTTCAAATTATTTGATTTTACATATTTAGATTAATTTTGATGTGTAGATCAATGTGAACGGGTCAGATCGTCAATACGAAGGCAGGAGGACCGAGTGCACACGGTGGCCTAGTGCACAAGAGAAGGGGACTCTCTCTCTCCCTATATATATATATGTATATATACAAAAATGCACTACATTCCTGCTAAATGTATTTCGTTCTGACCGAGCGATCTAGAGAAAGGTACCTCCATCGTATCACGTTCCATCAATACTAGCGTTTTACGTATCCATTTTTATTCCACGTACTGAGGTTATCCGCGTATCAGGTAATCTAGCTTCAACCAATACTTCATGAACTTCTTCATTGCAATTGCCATACTCACCACTACATTATCTGAACTTCTTTTTCATCTTTTAGAAGGAATAAAACTGCACAAAATTCCTCGAATAGAAGATCAGCAATACAATAATCAGAACTGGAAATAAGCTTAGTTATGTCGTTAAAATGTTCTAAGCAACTGCTCAAGGTATCTATATGATTCCATTCATCTTTCGATTGGCAATAATTGAATTTGTTGTATGTGAGACAGAGCCTACTAAATACTTGTTTATATTCTAATGCAACACTTGACATATCATAAGTTGAATTTCATATTGTGCAAATATCAAGAAAAAACATGCATTTTGTTCACATCAAGTTGTTTAGCGATATCATAAAAACTATCTTGCACTTGTGGTGACATTGTAACATATTCAATGTTTTTCCTTACATTCTGGGTAACTTCTAATATTTGCTTCAAACTATCTTGGACAACAAGATTGATAATATGTGCGGGCACACCTCACACGAAAGAATTTAAGGAACTGTATCCAAAATACGATTCTTTGCCATCGATATAGCAATATCATTAGTCGTGTCATTATCAATGGTAACGATAAAAATCTTATTGTCGATATTCCATTGAAGCATGTGACATAAAAACATCGCAAATAATAATCCCCGTACTCCCTTCAACTTTAATGAAACCGATAACCCTCTTTTACAAAGTCCAAGTATCATCAACGAATTGTAAAGTAACACATGTATGATTTTTTTGGTGAAGATGTGGTCCACTTATCCATTGTGATACTTATTCTACTTTTGTGTGCGGAAAATGTCTCCGGCAACTGCTTCTTGTAATCAACATACAATTTCATACGTAATTTTGTGATTGTATTGTGAGAGGGAACTATATATTCGGGACGAAGATAGTGCAAATACTTCAACAACCTTATATGTGTTACTATATTATATGGATATTCATGAGCAATGGTTGCTTGTGCAAGTTCATAGTGACCCTTCTCATCATCATATTTATAAGTTTCTACGGTGCAACTTCCGTCAATTTTCTTAGAGGATGCTTGTATCAACATTTGGCGAATATCGGTTCTCCGTTTCTTTGAACATGATTTAACATGGTTCATTAAGTATCTAGTTCCAAGTCCACTCTACCCAATTTTTTTGAAATGACAATTTGTGCACTCGACCTTTTTGAGTTTTACTTCTACATCTTTCCCATCCACTTTTTTTTAACCTCCTCATATTTTATAAAATTATTCCACACTTCAGATTTATTCATTGATGGTCTACGTGACGATTATGTATTTGATCAGTTGAGTGATATATTGTTCGGTAGGAGAAGACATGATAAAAACGGAACACCACAAGAAGAATGAACATTACTTTTCTGTTAAAATGATTATAAAATATATTCTCTAATCAATCATATAAGAAATACAAGTTACAATGACAAGGAAGGGGAGAGAGAGAGAGATTTATATCGTTCCGTCAAGCGAGAGTGCGAGAAAAATATGAACATGTCGCTTGTTACTTTTTCTGTTCCATAGCTCAACGATTAGGAGTTGGCGGTGGGTAGACCTGATAATCTTTGACCCATGACCCGTGGGTACCCACGGGTATACCCGTACGGGCCGGGTACGGGTAAGGAAAATTTTGAAAAAAAAATGAGTGGTTACTTTTCGACCTGGCCTGTGAACCTGCGGGTTGGGTCGGGTCGGTTATACCCATGTATTTAAATAAATAAAATAAAATTAAATACTCATCAACTTGAGTTGTAATTTATTTGAGTGCATTTGAAGTTTGCTTTTTATTTGGTTTCATTGTTTTTAATGTAATTAATTTCAAGACTTTAGAAACTTGCTTGTCATATAGTTTCATTGTTTTGATTTTTCAATTGTATTTTTGAGTATGTTTAAACTCAGTTATGTTTGGATGCTTTGAACAATAATTGCTCTTTCTTTGCATGATTGGGCAATTTATTGCACTTTTGTTTTGGTTGATGAAACGATAAATTGAAGTACTAGTTGGATTTTGAATGTTTATATCATATATTTATTTGAACAAGGAGCATAACAAGACAACAAACAATAAGCTTATTAAATTATCATTCTTGATACCTGATTACATTTGTTGTTGTTTCAGTTATTCTTTTTTTGCTTTTACACTTTTTCTGAAAATGATAATATGTTGCTTATGTTTTTAATTAATTATTCAATTAAAATAAAATTTTTAATTAAAAAAACTCAAAATAAACTCTGAAATATTGGCGGGTACCCATGGGCCGGGTCCAGGTCGAGAAAAAAACTAAATTTTTTCATGGTTACTTTTCGACCCTGCCCATTGGACTCGCGGGTGGTACCCATGGGCCGGGTCCAGGTCGAGAAAAAAACTAAATTTTTTTCATGGTTACTTTTCGACCCTGCCCATTGGACTCGCGGGTTAAGAAACCCGTACCCATGGCTAACTAGGCCCGTTTGTTGGGTCTAGTGGTGGGCGTTGCTTTGAGAGTCATGGTCGCGGATCTTGAGTCAGGGTTGGACTTGAGGAGTTTGAAGATGTGGTGGTCGGAGTGGAGCACGAAGAGAATCACTTGAAGTAGGAGTTGGGGGAAGTTGACATCAGGTTGGACCGTTGGAGTGGAGTTAGGGAGGTTGAAACTTGTGATCGAGGTCCGTGAGGAGGTCGGAGAGGTTGGTGAGAAAGTAGGAGAGAAAGTGGAAGAGTTGTAATGGAGACCAGTTGGATGGGAATTGGGTAATTGGCGATTTGGGGAAGAACTAGGGTTCACTGGTTCATTTTGATTTTGGGAACCTTCAGACAAATGAATTGGACACCAGAAGTATTTGTTAAGTACTTAAAGTCATAGTAAGTGCTAATTAGTGAAGTCAAAACATAATTAATCTAAAGTGGATACTTAAGTAAATAAGTAATCAACTTAACATCAAAGTTATAATGTTATATTGTGTATGTAAATATATAAATAAATAAATATATATTATATATTATGGATATCCGTATCCGATCCCTTTTTTTAGACACCTGAATCGGTATCCTTGATCCGAAATTTTTTGGATTTAGATTTCCGAATCTGTATTCGGATCCTCCCGAATATTGTTTTTTTCATAACAGGCGCTAATCGCTAGGTATCTCAGATCTGCTATATGGTGATTTCTTTTGCATTATTTTATCTTGAAATGTTAGTCCAATGCATAATAAAAATTTAATTCAAATTCGATTTAATGAAATAAGTATTCCTGGTATTTTTTTAATTTTATTTTTATGGTTTGACTTTGGGCGAATTTTCTCTTCATCGCCCCCTCCTCATTGACATCTTCTCCTTCTGCGACCTCTACGTTCCCTCTCGCCTCGTCGGGAAACAGGTAGTAGCCCGTGCGATCGAACCCTGGAACTCGCTCGTCCACATCTTTCAAAGCCGTGTCGTAGGCCCTCCGCATGTTCTCCAAGAAGCCAATGGCCTTATTTTCTGCTACGGCCTCAGCCTCTCGAACAGCCTTACGCATAGCCGCATCTCGCTCAAGGGCCGCCTTCTCCATCTCCGTTGTCCTCTCCCGAGCGGCCTCAGCCTTCTCCAAAGCGGCACTCTCCTTCGCCTTCGCTAACGCCGCCTCTAACAGGGCAATCTGGCGGCTTGAGACTCTGCCAGCAAAGCAGCGGCTTCGGACTCTCTCTTCGACTGAGATCGCTCGACCTTCTCCATGTCGAGGACTGCCTTCAATTCCTTCTCCTGCTCTGCCACTTGCCTCAGCAGGTGGCTAAAGTGGCAGATCGCCTGCAAGAAAGAATTCAAGGTTGAGAACGAGAAAAGACAATCTCACAAAAACAAAAGCAAAAATTCACTTACTGTCATCTGTGCCTTGGCGATCTCCAAAGCTGAGTTGCCCACAGTCCCGTGCTCCATGGCGGCCTTATCTTTGGGGGTGGCCAAATGACGAACAACATCCATACAGCTCGTCGAATCTCCTAAGAAGCCGTCATGCCTCCGAATCTGCTAGTCAGGGATGAAAATCCTCTTCAGCTCGTCGGTCAGGATCGACTCGGCCGCCACTGTGAGAGGAGCCTCGAGTGCAAGCGTCGCGGAGAGGGGGAGACCACTAGCCGAGGGAGCCGTAGGCACTGCAGGTGTGGACTCTAAGTCTACGACAGGTGTGGCGAGACTCTCGCTCCTGGTAGCCGTAGACGGCAGCGGTCGAGCGACCGTACGCTTCCTCTTTTTCTCATCGACCTGCCTGCCACTCAGCAACGAGCGCTGGCTCATGATGGCATCAAAGTCCATGCTCGGATCTCCTGCAAAAAAAAATTGTTAAAAATCCTAACTACAGGCTAAGAGATAGAGATAAACACAAAGAGATGCGTACTAGGGTTTATCAGGCTCAGACCTCCCCAAAGAGACTCCTCTGAGATCTCTCTCCAACTCAGCGTGGGCCGATCTAAGAGAATCCCCACCATCCTATCTAACTCTGGGCTAAGACGGTTCTGCCTTCGCCCTCCTCGGCACATCGTCTCTCCAAATGGTCGGGATATCCCACGACACTACTCCGAATCAAAAAATACTTGTATCTCCAAGATTTTACGGAGTCGGGGTTGTCGACTAGAGCGACGCCCTTACGAGCGTTGAGGTAGAACCGGTACTCCGTTCTCATCTTCTGATGAATCTTGTACAACCTACGAAGAACGTTGAGGCGAGGCTCGATTCTAGCGGCCTGGCAGTGAAGTACGAACCCCGTTATGTGTCTCCACATATTTGGCATTAATTGGATCGGTCCCACGCCATACCACCGCAACACTTCTTTCACAAACAGGTGTAGGGGAAGTTGGAGACCCGCATTCAAAGCCTCGATGGGAAACACGCATACGTCGAGGGGGGAAAGAAGAACAATACCTCACACCAAGGCCAGGGAGGAGCAGTTCGAACTCTTCAGGAACCATGAAACACCTCATAATAGTACGAAGATCCTACTCAGTTAGCACGGAGACAATGTCGTTCTCCTCGGTGCGCTCTCGTGGTTCGTTCTCTTCATAGTGGCGTGCCATGCCATGCTCGACGCGCGCCAGCTGTTCGGCGCTGTACTGCCGAATCCCCCCAAGCGAGATACGGCTATCGAGTGCCTCCCAAACTCGCCCATCCTTCTTTCTCTCCCCACGATCATCTCTACCACGAGGGATGGCTCGACCAACAAACCTTTTCCCTTGTCGGCCTTAGGAGACGCTGTCGGAGGGGTCGCTTCGGCACGATCTGAGGGAGAGGTCTCTTTGCCAGACAAAACCCTAGACATCTTTAAAACAAAAATAAATTACCTCTGATGTGAAGTGCACTGTCGGAAAGATTGCCGGAGATCGGAAAAGCACGCCGGAATCTTGCTCTAGAAGGAGAGTGATTTTTTTTCCTGATGGTGAAAGTGAAAAGAGTACAGTGAAAATGAGGGGGGGAGGATTTATAGCTGCCCTTAATGGGCCTGGGCCAGAAGCTTAACTAGCCTTTAAGAAGCCCAAAAGACGCGAAATCCGAAGCGGCGGTAGTCAAATCGCCAAGAAGTCCAACCGCCTAGGAAGTCAAACGGTCGCAGGCCTATCAAATGCCTGTCGTTCAAACATCCTCCAGTCGTTCGCCAAGTTCGACGGATCGTTCGCCACGTTCGCCGCTGGTCGTCAAACAGAGGTGATTCCGAACAAAAAAGGAGCGAAATGCGTTGACCAGTCAACGCTGCCAGTGCCACGTGTCGTTCCCCAGTCGTTCGTCACGTTCGACGACACATGCGACACGTTCGCCGCTGATCGTCGAACAGACGTGATTCCGAACAAAAAAGGAGTAAAACGCGTTGATCAGTCAACGCTGCCAGTGCCACGTGTCGTTCTCCAGTTGTTCGCCACGTTCGACACGTTTGCCGCTGGTCGTCGAACAGACATGATTCCGAACAAAAAAGGAGTAAAACGCATTGACCAGTCAACGCTGCCAGTGCCAAGTGTCGTTCCCCAGTCGTTCGCCTTGTTCGACGACTCGTTCGACACGTTCGCCGCTGGTCGTCGAACAAACGTGATTCCGAACGAAAAAGGAGCAAAACACGTTGACCGGTCAATGCTGCCAGTGCCACGTGTCGTTTCCCAGTCATTCGCCACGTTCGATGCTCGTTTGACACGTTTGCCGCTGGTCGTCGAACAGACATGATTCTGAACGAAATTGGAGCGAAATGCGTTGACCAGTCAACGCTGCTAGTGCCACGTGTTGTTCCCCAGTCATTCGCCACGTTCGACGACTCGTTCGACACGTTCGCCGCTGGTCGTCGAACAGACGTGATTCCGAACGAGAAATGAGCGAAACGCATTGACCAGTCAACGCTGTCAGTGCCATGTGTCACTCCCTTGTTGTTCACCACATTCGACGTCTCGTTCGATGCATTCGCCACGTTCGACGTCTCGATTGACGCTTTCGCCTCGTTCGACGCGTTCGCCACGTTCGACGCATTCGCCACCGCTTGTCGGGGGGGGGGGGAATCGGAAGTCTATGCACGCCGTTAGATCACCTTAAAATTCGCACCACAGTTTGATCAAGGTCCCAGATCCAGCCACGACAGCTTCGCACTGATCCGCCCTCTGATCATTCAGATAAACGCGCCAGCAAGTGATGGATGCCCCAGATACGTCCACGTCATTAATACAGTGATTAATTCTATTTTTTATTCATTAATTCGAATTATATATTTAAAAATTGCATAAAAAAGTGTTAAAGGTTCAGGAAAATTAATTAAAAATTCTAAAAAATAATTATAAATTCGGGGAAATATTTTTGAGCCTCTGGATAAATAATTATTGGTTAGAATAGTTAATTAGTGCTCTTGGAAAATAAGTCATCGCTTTGAAAAATTGAATATACGATTTGATAAATAATGTAAAAATCGAAAAAAAAATCACCAAAAACCTTGAAGAGCCTAAGAACAATCTTGGGCGAGTTACCAGCTCAGAAAAACACCGTTACTTCTCGAACAAGATTCGAACCCCCTTTAAGAGCTCCGATAAAGTCCTATACGCCATTAAAACAGCAAAACTACTCCTCAAAGGCTATAGCAAACAGTCTTTGGGAGTGGGAAGCTCGTGATATGGCTAAAAATGGGGTTAAAACTGTTCAAATTTGGCATGAATCTTAAAGTTCACAGGGGCGAAACAGTAATTTCACCTACAGGCGGGTCCGAAATACGAACCGGGTCTCTTCTCTTGGGCCCAATAACCCCTGAACGGATCTGGTCCCAACTGAGAGTGGGTCAACTGAGAGCGGGTCCCAACTCGTTGAGAGACAGTTCAGGAAGATATGGAGAAATCCTGATCCGTCCATATCCTTGGGAGGTGATTCTAACCACCTCTATCAGCCACACCGGGGAGTAGAGATTCGCTCTTATCTTGAAGCAGATCCCCACGGCGACTATAAAAACCCCCAGGTGATCTCTCTTTGCCTACCTAAAGCTTTTTGATATTCTTTTCTGAGTATTGACAAGAGCGTCGGAGGGTGCGTCGTCGGGGTCCATCCCGGTGTTTCGCACTTTGTGCAGGTTAGCGGCAGCACCAAGGAGCCAGCCCATCAACAGTGGAAGTGGTTAGGTTTGACCTCTTCGATTCCTCACGAACCCACAAATTCATCTGATTGCCCCCACATCGAAATCAGTGGCAACATGTATCATCTCATAACAACATAGTTACGTTCAAGGATAGATGGAGCGTACGGTGTTCTATGTGTATTTTGCAACATAATGTTGTGTTTCGTAACTGACAATAAAAATTCGGTAGCAATGTCATTACAAAATTTTTTAGAAGTCGCATTCATGAGTCTTTCGTGATATGTACATTTCAATTGAAGTAAGTAAATTGTAGCACAATGTAACTTCATCTGGTATGGGTTTTAACCCATCCCAATTTTAATTACATCATATAAATTCAATGACTAGCCATTTAACAAAGCTAATATATATATATATATTCCACTATCGAGTGAATGCATGTTGTCTGTCGGGATCATAATACTTAAGCATTTGAACTACCAAATAAATCCTTATATTTATCTAGACTTATTAATTTCATTGTATTAGAGAAAGGAAAAATACATTATTGATAGATAGCTAATGAGTACACTATTGGATATATATAAAAGGGAACTATGATAGAACTTAATATCTACCTAGTGTGGCACGAAAACTAAATTCAAATACTCTCCCTCATGCTGGAGCATAAATGTTATCAAAGCCAAGCTTGCCAACGAAACTCTAAAAAAGTTTGGTGGCAGAACTTTGGTGAGGATGTTAGCTAATTGTCATGTTGAGCACACATACGTGAAAGAGATGACTTTCTTTTCCCATCATTTATGAGAAAGTGATAATCAACTTCGATATATTTTGTGCACTAATGAAACACTGGATTTTTCTGAAATGTGAATAACGGCTTTGATTATCACACAGACAGAAATTGGAGGGGTAGAGGGAATACCCTGATCACGAAGAAGAGAACAAAGCCAAATAATTTCTAATAGGAGATGTGGCTCAGTACTCTGCTTTACTGCTTCAGCACTTGATTGAGCAATAACTGATTGTTTCTTGCTCTTTCATGAAACTAGATTTCTGTCGAAGAAAACACTAGCCCCTAGTAGATTTTCTATCATCTACCAATCCAGTTCGACTAATATCTAAGAAGCCGTGCTAAGTGAGAATTTCCCGGTCTAAAGAGTAGGCCTTGTCCAGCAGATTTCTTTAGATATCTAAGTATATTAAGAATTGCTTTCCATTGCGTATTTATAGAGGCCTTCATAAATTGCATGCATAAACTTGTCACTATTGTTAGTCATCACATATGCTAACTGTCACGCCTTGCTTCCTACTATACGAAAATACATGCACGCAACTGAGGCCCAGCGAATAATATACATAATCCATAAGCTGTACAATTATAAGCTCAACAAGATTTTTAAAACACATTTACGCAGGCAAATATAATGATCACATGAGTTGGAAATAGAATAACCATCATCTGGATAATACATCAATATCGGGTCAAGATGCCCGGAAATACAAGGTGCTAGAATTAAAACAGTACAATAACAACTAGATAAAATAGCAACTGAAAGAAAACAACATGAAGTGGTAAGAAAGCAGCAAAGATCGTCTAGAGAGTCTGCTCGTCGGGTCCATCAGTCCCTGTATAATTATTAACTCAAAGAAAAATGGAAAAGTACTCGTTAGAGCAAGCTTCGGGCAGCAAGTAGCAACAAGCAGTAAAAGGGGTAATATAACAAGATATAACATGGAAGAAACAAGAACTAGCAGTGCAAATACAATATGGAAGGAAGCAAGAACTGGGACAATATGATCATGTAACTAATAACCGTAAAATAGTGTAATCAAGACTTCAAAGTATAATCAATTGATAACCAAGTCGCAGTTAATCAATAGTCACGTAATCAAGAATCGAGAGTCATATAATGAAAAGTCATGTAATCAAGAATCATATAATTAAGAATCAAGAGTCATGTAATGAAAAGTCATGTAATCAAGAATCATGTAATCAAGAATCATGCTTAGTGGAAATCTCAAGTTATCTGTTTTATTAACTTATCTAATGCACGTAATCATGTGTCCCATACCACAAGTTCGGGTGCATATAAATCATGTGATGTTTAAACTTAAGTAATGAATTCTATAGGATTATGTACTCGGGTCTTCCAGTGATAGTATCAAGACATGTAATCAAGAATTGTATAATCAAGATTTGTGTAATCAAGAATCAAGGATCACTATTTCGGGAAACACGGCCTCCCTTCCGAGTATACTCCCCTATATTGTCCACTACTAAGTCGTACCTTTATAACCCCGGTTTGTTATTCTTTTATAATTAATTATGAACATACAGTTGGTACGACTAGTGGAACGGTAAAATCAAGAAGTTAATTAATAATCTTGAAAAATATCAAGGACAGTAATCATGGATATGAGATGAAACGGGTACATGTATTAAGAGTAGTTATTAGGGATTATCAAGTGGTATAAAATGCATTATATGAGAAAATTTATCAATCTGTTATATTGATGCAAGTTATTATTACAAGAACAACAATACATATAGTTCAGTTAATTAAATATGAAAAATAACGGGTTTATATGTAAAAACGTAGAGATGAATTTTTAGACAACAGCACATATCTGCATTCAAATTCACTTTTCCGTTGTTACAGAAAAGCAAATCTGATTCCGTCAGAGATTCTAAAAAGTAGACTCTCTTCCGGTTCCATTGCATATTCACACGACACATTCTAGAGATAGTAGCTATGCGTACAAATTCATTCTTCGATGGTTTCGATGTTTCGTGCTCATTCTGGAAATTCAGAATTACAGTACTAAAATCGTGATATCTCACAATCTATACATCGGATTGAGAAATTGTAAGATGTTCTGGATTCTAGACTCAATGGGCTACGATTTTCATGTATAAAGTTTTTCGATCCAGTATCGGGAACATGGCCTAATTCTCAGTGCAAGGTCAAGAAGTTTAGAGATAGCAAAGTTGAATATTCGATATTCGATAACACGATTCGAAGTGTGTTAACGATTCACTCTTGAGTTGATATAGCATGGAACCAGTGACTAGAACGGAATTTAACAATAAAACATGATAACTAGACTACTTGTCACGAGTCCAAGAAAAATACTTGTACGAGAACAAAAAGGGTGTACAAGATACTTGCCTTATAACGTGACGATTACGATGGTGGTGTTAACCATGAAAAGAAGAAACAACGTCGGCAACGGACGGCAGCACAACAGCGGCAAGAATGACAGCAAGACGGCAGCGAGCGAGCAACGATAGCAATGGTGAGCGACGGCAATGAGCGACAACAACGAGGAGATGGCACGGCGTTGGGTTGTTTGGGATTGAGTTTGTGCAACAGCATCGGCAAGAACAACGGTGAGTAACGGTGTCGAGGTTGAGCGCAATAAGGTGGCGAGGAGCTTGGCTTCTCGGGTTTGAAGAAGGCAGAGGAAGAGAAGAAGAAGGAGACGTAGAGATGAGGGGTTTATGTGTTATGTGCATGTGTATATATATATAAAAAGAAAGGAAGAGAGACAGAATGATGAATGCATGCATGGTGTATATTATATATATATATATATATATATAATATGCATGCGAGTGTATGCATGTGTATTATTATATAGGTAGTGTAGTGTTAGGTGTGGAAAATGAGAGGGGTTAGTGGGGATTAGGTTAGAAAATAAGAACAAGGAGGAGAAGTTAGGAGTAGGAGTTAGGCTGTAGGGGAAAAATGGGATGGAGAGATTGGCGTATGCAGAAGTGGGGATTATAGGGAGGGAGAAAAAGAAGCGTAGGGAGGAAGAAAATAAGGTGTAGGAGAGCAGAGTTAGGTTAGCTGTTGGATTAAGAATTAGGATTAGGATTATGATTAATCAGGGTTAGAATTTGTATTTAAACTCCGATCGAAAAAATCACAAGATTATAGAATTGATCAGAAAAATATTCTGGCTCTAGATAAAGAGTCCAAAGAGAAGAAAAATAATGTTGATTTGAAAATTGAAGTATAAAAATTTACGTAATAAAATACGTACAACTGGAACAGGGAGTTACACTAACAATTGTGACAAATATTATGACCGGCCACGATAGCCGTCATCGACGCTAATTCAAATGATCTGGCTTTCGCGATGGCATCTATAGCCATCATAGATGCTAGAAAGTGTGACAGTTATTATGGTCCATTGCAATTGCCGTTGCAGATGCTCATCCAACTTGTGACGACTTTTGTGATGGCATATATAGTCGTCACAAGCGCTCCCAACTGTTACGGTTTTTATTATCAGTCACAAAGGTTGTCACAAATGCTACCACCTATGAGTCTGTGACGGTTATACGACCCGTCACAATAGCCGCATCTGTAAATAATTCTTGATGCCGTAACTAACGAGCCATTCTTGTAGTGAAAGGAGACGGATCCCCATTGTTCTCTTTATATATTTATTTATTTATTTATTTTTAAAGAAATCAGAAGGGATTTTAGGAGATTGGAATTGAAAATTAATTGGGGATTTCCTCCACTCTAATCCATGTTAATTTCAATATTAGAGAAATGGTAAAATACTTTGTTGATAGAAATCTAAAGAGTACACTATTGAATATATATAGAAGAGAACTACAATAGAACTTGATATCTATTCAATGTGGAACTAAAACTAATCTCAATAATTGGGCTAAACTCTAACAAGACTTAAATTGTGTTGAGAATGGATGCACCACATGTAACCATGATTCAGTGGATTAAAACTAGTGATAATACATGTCACAATACTAAACTTGACTGTAATTTACATTGATTGTTAATATGATCTTGACTCCTCGATTGTGCAAACCCTGCCATATTTGATCGATTGTAGTTGGGACATCTTGTTGCTACCTAGTAAATGTGCACCTTAATGTTGAAATTCTTCCGAAACTGTCACGCAGAATTAATGCTAATGGGCCATAAACCATGTAATGTATGAATAGATGTAAACTAGCTTCACTGTTGTTTGCTTTATGTCAGCAGGTTGTTTTAGACTGCTCTTTTAGGCATCAAATTAAGACACAGATATGAATGAAAGATTTCCTGTAATTAAGAGTTTTTGTTTGTTTGTATGACATAAGATAGAGGTATCTTACAATTTAAACATCAAGTTAAAGTTAGGACAAGTATAAATTAGAACTGCATCCCAATAAGGTATGCACGGCATCAAAATAAAGTGGAGGATAAAGATTGTACTGCTGGTAATTTGTAATGATCAAAGCGCCCAAATTCGATAAAGCAGGAACAGCAGTGGCGGTGGGTTTTGGTGAAGTCTTTGGGGATAGAAGGAAAAATTATACCAATTTAGTGAATTTAGGGTTAGTGAGAAGTATGGGTGACAAGACGTGGCGTAAGGAGGAAAAAGGTGAGGTGAAGGTAATAACAGGGAAAGAGAGGGAAAAGACATTTGGTGCATTGTCCATATATCTCGTGAACCTGTAGTTTTCACCACTAAAACCTCCTTAGCATACATGTCAGCGTTTGTGATTTTGGTGAAAAATGAAGGAACCATTTATGAGCCATACTTTCTCAATACCTTCAGTAGTGAAAACCACTTATTTTAGTGAACCGCTATGCATCAAATAATTCCCTGAGTGAGAGGATTCATGCAGCCTTGCTAGAAAAAAACCGCCCAAAATTGGCAGGCCCAAAATCAAATTTGAAATCCCCGCCCAAAAAGGGATATTGCTGTCCCGGGCCTAGTTAGAAATTCTCAGAATTTTGGGAGTTTTGTGTCGGAAAATGTGGGGTTTGGATTCCATGTAGTGGTTGCAACGGGTTAGATTCTGGTTGAATCGTACAAGATCCATTTGTGGACCCAAAAGGATTCTGCTAGAGAAAATTGCGGATCGAATTAGTAGTGTTTTGGGATGGTTGCGTGGTTTTCACCAATAAACAATTTATTTATGAACATCAATCCAATTCAACAACCGATAGCTTTGGGTAATCAGAGAATCTTAGTTTTTATGATGATGGATCTGTAGATGCTTTTGGTAGAGATGAATTTGACCTCCCACCTTCAATAGGTATGTTTTTTATGCAGATTGTTCCAACCTCTCGTACTTGGTTCTAGTGAAAAATCTCTCTTCAAACTCTCAGTAACTTTGAGTCTTGCTATAACTGTCTACCACTAGACTGCCAATAATTTTGATTTGAAAGTGAGTACAGACATTCATCACAAATTAGTTGGACATGTCTGTAAAACGAATCAGCAGTCAACTAGAAAAATCTCTCTTCAAACTCTCAGTAACTTCGAGTCTTGCTATAACTGCCTACCACTAGACTGCCAATAATTTTGATTTGAAAGTGAGTACAGACATTCATCACAAATTAGTTGGACTTGTCTGTAAAACGAATCAGCAGTCAACCAGGTTAGTGAGGCTCAAGTTAGAAAGTCATTAATTCACTATATTCAAAAGCTTAAGCTGGTGGATTGTGGGCCAGCAAAGTATGTCGATCAGACTTAATCCCTTGAAGTTAGACCTTTAACCTAGATTAGTGGTCCTTCACATCGACTGGGAAAGCTTCCGGTAGAAAGTTGACTTTCTTAGAAAGACTTCAATGGGGTTATTGGAAAGAAGACATTTAACTCTCCAATAATAAAGTATGACTGTAGAGCCTCATGAAGCTTGCTATAGTACTGATGAGGACATCGGTTCGAGATGATTCGGACACTTCTATTTGCACAAACATTATCTAGGATGACTGTTCTATTAGCCTGGTATTTTTATTTTAGCATTCATTTTAGTTTTTGACAATTTTAGCCATATGTAGTAGTTTTGCAATTTGCACCATTTATTTTCTGTATTAGAATATTTTAAAAATTTGTATTGAGATTTGTTTTGAGCATATATATATGCCTTCAGATTAATGAAAAAAATAATACTTTTGATTGACTAAAATTATTGTGATTGAGTTTTTTGTTCTTCATCCATTTTTTGTGTGTGAGACAATTGAGAGAAGATTAGGGTTTGTGAGAAGCCCTGAGCTACACCCCCAAATTCCTAAATTACTATCTAATCCTAACCCTAATTCCTTCCTCAGCTGCCCCTTCCCCTCTCTTCCTTATCATCTTCTTCCTACACTTCCACCGAAACCCCTCTCTCTCACCCCGAAGCAACCTGTCGACCACCAACCGCCGCCTCTATCTCCTAAACCCCCATAGCCTCCAATACTCCCGACTCCTTCGTCGCCATCCTCTCCTCTCTCTCCCCATCTCCCGAAGCCACCATCTACGGCGCCACCCAATTCCCCACCGTCGTCGCCCTTTCATCGTTGTCATCGTCAACCCTAAATCCAACCCCCGTCGTCAACTGCCTCCCCTTACGTCATCAACTGCACCCATCCTGACGCCCCCCTCGATGCTCCTTCACGTCCCGGCACAACCCTTACTGCCTCCATCGACAGCTGCCAGCATCCCCGACCATCTTTCTCCACCGCAGCACCCTATCGGCAATCTCCTCTCCGTTGCTACACGTGTTTCGTACCACGGTAACTTATTTTCACTTCTCCGTTATTTGTGTTGCTGCCTATCGTCTCAATAATATTATTTGAATTATCTGTCGTTCGCAAATATTGAGTGTGTGCGCTTCTACTTGCCAATTAGCGTACGAATCATTATTGCATATCTTACATGCTAAGAACAATTAAGTATAATTATTAATTGTTAGGCGTGAATCTTTAATTGAGCTTGTTAATCTTATTTCAATTCTTGAAAATCCATCAAACCAATTAGTAGTTTTAATTTTTAACTTAATCGACATTACATGTTAGTAAACTTAATTTTTTAATATTCTTGAAAATTCTATGTCTAGGGTTTAAGTTTACAGAGCGAAGGTTTTTAAAACCCTAGTTCTTGCATCATTTAGTTATAATTTTTGCATTCATTTAGGATCGTTTTAGGATTATTTTAGTTAATTTCAGATTTAAAATTAAAAAAAATTAGGTGCATTGAGGACATTTTCCTAAATTTCATCTAACACACATCACCACAACCCATGGAATTCAACGAGCCCCTTTCCGAATTGAAATGGACAACTCTGATATTTCCACTATCATCGTTGCTATTCAAGCAACTCTTGCCAATATCAATCAAAGACTTAAAAAGTGAAATTGAATCAAAATGTTGCCCCTGATCTTCATCGTCAGATCCCTCAAGGGAATGATCGTGGCGGTCGACGTCAAGATCATGACCCTTACGAACAATACAAGAAGAACGTTAAGGCTGACGTTCCCCACTTTGAAGGCCACATGAAAGCCCAAGCTTATCTTGACTGGGTCCGTACTATGGACCACTACTTCGTGTGGTTTGACATGAGCAAAACCCTGAAGGTCAAATTTGCTACGATGAAATTGACTGGTAAAGCTCAACAACACTGGATCAATCTTGAACACGCCCGCAGAGGCCGAGGCCTGACATCCATAGCCATTTGGAAAGCTATGAAAGAGAAGCTCACCGAGAGATATGTGTCATTGTCGTTCTGCACCAGATTGCTAGATTCGTGGAACAAACTCTATCAAGGAAGCAAATCCACCTAAGAGTGTGGATAAGTTTGATGACTTTCTCATTCGGGGCAATTTCTTAGGTAAAGAGAGCGAAGAATAAACTCTCTATAGGTTTAGAGTTGGACTACGAGCCGATCTTAGGAACGACCTAATTCATAGAAATGTGGACTTCTTAGCAGCAACTTATGCTCTTGTCCTCGATATGGATTTTCTTAAAGTAAGTTTTCACTACAAGTCCAACGATTCGAGAGATCGTTTCTCTAGAATGACCTCCACTGATCCGTCTAGATCTAAGCCCTCATCTTCTTAGTACTCCAACAAGTCTTATCTAAACAAGCCTAGTTCAAATTCCTACTCACCTAGGAATGACAAAAAGGGTAAAAACATCGAAAGAGACTACTCTAAGATTGATCCTCTAGTAAGTGCTATAAATGCAAGGGATACGGTCATGTTGCTCGCAACTATACCAGTCCCAGTAGGATCAATATAGTAGAGGGTACCGTTGTCATCGCTGATGATTCCGACAATGAGTTTTCCTATGAACCCAATGAAAGCGAGACTTTGACGATGAAGAGGTAGACCAGTGGATATAGTCACTGTACTCGGTAGATCCAATCACCTTTAAATATGGTCAGATGTGTTTTGTCACAACTAAAAGATGATTGGAGGCGCACTGCTATATTTCATACATTCACGACAATGTGGCAAAAACTGTAAGGTGATTGTTGATAGTGGGAGCTGCGTCAACGTTGTTGCTTTAGTGGTCCTAGCCAAGAGTGGACTTAAAGTTGAGCCCATCCACATTCATACAAAGTATCTTGGATTGATGCGACAACCCTTCAAGTAACACAGCGATGATTGGTCCCTATAGACTTCAAAGCCTACTAGGAGCAAATTTGGTGTGATGTGTTCAAAATGGATATGAGTCAAGTAATTTTAGGGAGACCTGGGTTATACGACCACAATGTGACAATATATGGTCGATCCAATTAGTGTGTGTTTCGACATGACAGATTAAAGATAAAGCTCATTCCTGTGAAACCACAAATTAATCTGTCTGAAAACTCCAACTCTCTTGAGAAGGAGCAAGGAAGTAGTATATATGGGTGAAAAGAAACTCACGGAAGAGATTGACAAAGGAACAACAATTCTTCTACTCACAGCGAGAGAAGTTCCTAACGAGCCCAAGTCACCCATCCTTCCGTAAGTTGTCCTTCAGGAATTTGCAGGTGTGCTTCCCGCGGACCTCCCAACCAGTTGCCTCCGCTGCGTGACATCCAACATGTGATCTAGTTCCGGGTGCGATTCTTCCTAACTTGCTACACTATCGGATGAATCCGATAGAACATGCTGAGTTAAAAAGGTAAGTTGATGAGTTTTTGGCAAAGGGCTTTATTAGAGAAAGCTCAAGTCTTTGTGCAGTCCCTGCTCTGTTGACGCCAAAAAAAGATGGAACCTGGCGTATGTGTGGAAAACCGTGCCGTAAACAAAAATTACGGTAAAATACTATTTTTTCATTCTCCATTTGGATGACATATTGGATATGATGTCTGGTGCGACAATCTTTTCCAAGATTGACCTGAAAAGTGGTTACCACCAAATACATGTTCGTATTGGTGATGAATGGAAGAACGCATTCAAGACGAAGGATGGCCTGTACAAATGGATGGTCATGCCGTTTGGAATGAAGAATGCCCTGAACACGTTATTGAGAATTATGATGCAAGTACTTCGTCCATTTATGGGCAAGTTCCTTGTGGTGTACTTTGATAATATTCTCATTTACAGCCGATCTGTTGGGCAACATCTTGACCATTTGAGACCGGATTTCCGGTGTTTTGAAGAAGGAATAACTTTATGCTAATCCTAGCAATTGTACCTTAATCTCTAATCAGACTATCTTTCTGTGATTTATTGTATTCGCTAGAGGAGTATCCGCTGACTCAGAAAAGATACGAGCTACTACTGAGTGGCCTGAGCCCCGCAACATTCGTGATGTACGGAGTTTTTAGGGTCTTGCCACTTTCTATCGTCGGTTTGTGCAAAGATTTAGCACAATCATGACTCCGATAACTGACTGTTTGAAGAAATATGAGTTTGTCTGGTCGAAAACAGCTGTGAAAGTCTTCAAAGAGATTAAGAATAGAATGACTCGGACACCTGTCATCAGGTTTTCTGATTTTACTAAAGTCTTGGAAGTAACGTGCGATGCTTCTGGTACTGGTATAGGTGGAGTTCTCAGTCAAGTGTCATCCTGTTGCTTATTTTAGTGAAAAGCTGATTAAAGCAAACAAAATACTCCACTTATGACAAGAAATTCTATGCGGTAATTCAGTCACTCCGCTATTGGTGACATTACCTCCTGCCACAAGAATGCCACAAGAATTCGTCATTTTTTCAGACTATGAGCCCTTAAGATTTCTTAACTCAACAAAAGTTGAATCGAGACATGCTCGATGGGTAGAGTTTTTACCAGAATATTCTTATACCATTAGGCATACAAAAGGGATTGATAATAAGGCCGCAGATCCGATAAGTCGTTGTCACATGATTTTATCTACATTGCGCATCGAAATTATTGGTTTTGAGAGATTAAAAGATGCGTATGCCTCCTGCCCAGATTTTCACGAGATCTACACCTCTTTGAAGGAAGACATCACTCGAGTGATAGATGATTATTTTCTGAAAGAGTTATCTTTTTTATCGCTCCAAACCGTGCATTCCTTATACATCATTACGAGAGTTTCTTGTTTGAGAATTGCATGCTGGTGGCCTTGCTGGACACTTTGGGCATAGCAAGACCATTGATGCTGTGGAACACAATTTTACTTTCCTAAGCTTAAAAGAGACATTGTGAGACTTGTTAACAGGTGTCATACTTGTCAACTCGTCAAACAAAAAAAAAGAACACAAGCCTGTATACACCATTACCTGTTCCCAGTCACCATTGGGAAGATGTTAGCATGGGTTTTGTATTGGGCTTATCGAAAACATAAAAGAAACATGATTCTATTCTTGTCGTCGTGGACCGTTTTTCTAAAATGGCCCACTTCCTCCCATGTTCGAAAACTTTCGATGCATCTCGTGTAGCTCAGATCTTCTTCGATAATATTGCGAAGCTACATGGGTTGCCAAAAATTATTGTGTCCGATAGGAATGTGAAATTCACGAGTTACTTTTGGAAGACCTTGTGGCACAAGATGGGCACGGAATTGAAGTTCTCTTCAGTCTTCTACCCCATAGACTGATGGACAGACTGAGGTTGTCAATTAGAGTCTTGACAATTTCTTGCGTACTCTTGTGGGAGAGAACTTGGGATCTTGGGACTTGAAATTGACTGCTGTTGAATTTGCCTACAACACATCTAAGAATAGAATCACCGACATGAGTCCGCATGAAGTTGTGCATGGTTATCGTCCTAGGCTATCCATAGATCTTGTCCCTATGTTAGAACATCATAGTCTCAGAGTTTGCATCTACATTTGTATCTCGCATTTATGATTTGCATATCGAAATTTTCAAGAAAATTAATGAGATTAATTTTAACTACAAGTTAAGTGCATATACTAGAAGGAAATTTAAAATTTTTGATGTGGGTGACGAAGTGATTGTTCGAATTCGTCCGGAACGGTTTCCAGCTGGATCAGTTAAGAAATTGAATGCACGTGCTGTCATCCTCAACCCTAAATCCAACCCCCGTTGTCAACTGCCTCTTGCTGTCGTTGTCAACGCACCCATCGCGACCCCCCCCGCGCTGGTCCTCCTTCACGTCCCGACACAGCCCTTGCTGCCTCCATCGACGACCGCCAGCATCCCCGACCATCTTCCTCCATTGCAGCACCCTATTGGCAACCTCCTCTCCGTTGCTACATGTGCTTCAAACTCCGATAACTTCTTTCCACTCTCCATTATTGGTGTTACTGCCTATTGTCTCTATAATATTATTTGAATTATCTATTCTTCACAAATATTGAGATGTGTGCTTCGACTTGCCAATTAGCGATGCTAAGAACTATTAAGTATCATTATTGATTGTTGGGCGTGAATCTTTAAATGGGTTTGTTAATCTTATTTCAATTCTTGAAATTTCATTAAACCAATTAGTAGTTTTAATTTCTAACTTAATCGGCATTACATGTTGGTAAACTTAATCTTTTAATATTTTTGGAAATTCTCTGTCTAGGATTAAGTTACATCAAGTACCATGTTAGATTACAAATTTTCCTAGAAGCTTATGCTGCTGAGTTATGGGCCGACAATGTGTAATTGTTCACTATGATCCCATGATTGTAGGTTATTATTTAGTGAATGCATTTTTAGAAGTTGAACAACCATTATTTTTTGTTCACTTTGTTTCCACTTTTTAAACTGCCAGTGACTTCTCTTTGCTACGTGACCATCATCTTTTACCATGAATGGCCACCACCTTTATCACCACCGTATATCGTTTCCAGCCTTGTTAATGTGGAGCTTGCTTATATTCCAACTCACTGAAACCTGCATTATTTTTTTTTTCTTCCAACTTACAGTTTTGATTAGTATTAAGGTCTTTTGCATGCTAGAAGTGATCCAATGGTAATATGATTCTTCTTGAATAAATAAACAATCTAGATATTAGCTGTTGTTGCTTGCAGCCCTTCATTTAATTTGAGTTTCTCCAAAGCACATTATGTGATTCCTTGTTGTGATGTTTTTATATATTACATTTGCTTCGTTTTCAATGGATTGTCATTAACTTTGTTTAGGTTTTTGATACAGGAGAGATTCTGCACACCTTTACCCTTTTGACAACTCGTTCGTCATCAACTTTAGAGTGGCTTCATGGTAAGATGTATTATCTTGTTTGCTTTGTATTTTCTAGGTAACTTAAAAAACTAACGGATTATTTTTTGTGCAAGTTATTCCTTGATTCCGTAAAGAGCTAAATCAAAATAATTGATAAACTCTTATCGTTTTGTGTGTGTTGCATTTGTGTCAAGTAGTTTTTCTGCATTTAGTATGAGTTTCCAAACGGCCCAATTTACCACAAAATTTTGGAAGCAAGCATCAACTGGCTGATCTTAGGCAGACTCAGTTTGTGTTTTGTTTTTTTGTTCTGTTTGGAGGCATAAAAACCTCATATCGGCCATCTTTATATAAAAAAGGAGAGAAGTTAACTAGTCATTTTTTAGGGTTTAGATGAGAGTATTGATATATTGGGATCAACTTTGTGGACTTGATAAAGGATGCTAGTGAATTTGGTAAGGAAAAATCTTTCAACTCCATTGCACACTTCTAATTTTGCTAGTGGAATCTTTTGGTTCCGTTCTCGATTGACGTAGACATAATTTGGCAAATTACTTGATATTTGAGGGTAGATGCAGGTGATAATTTGAATTTCTCTGTGCTCTAGTTATCACTTATAAGTCAACACTGCTTATATCAATAGGCCATCTTTTGTTGTTGCTGTAACAGTTGGTACCTGATCGAGCTATGTGTTAGTTTGATCCACTTTTTGGAAAGATTTATCAAAACAACCCTGTTTTGAAAGTAATTCCACTTATGACCCAGTTCTATTATTCATTTTCTATAATATTTTCTATAGGATGTGTGATATTTTATTAAAAACTGCAAGTTTTTGGATTTTAGGATAATTTTACTTTTTATATTAAAATATTTCGTTTCTTATTCTCTAGTGTATGAATTTGTAAAAAAGTTAAGGGAGAGTTACTCTTTAACTTGGCTCTGATACAGACTTGGTGAGAAGCGTGAAATAGTTGTAAGTGCTTGCAAATTGTAATTACCTGTAAAATAAGAGTATGAGAAACTTCAAAGATATTCTTCTATAAAATAATATTCTTGAAAATAACATATGTTATCATTCCAAAAAATATTAAAATTGTTGCTGTTGAATCTGGTGTGGGGGCAATAGATAGAATTTGTGGATTCGCGAGAACTCGAATGGAGCAAAGCTGACCTCTTCCGCTGCTGGTAGGCTGACTCCTTGGCACTGCCGCTGACTAGCACGATGTATGAAACACCGGGATGGATCCCGGCGACGCACCCTCCGACGCTCTTGTCAATACTCAGAAAAAGAATATTCCAAAGAACTTTAGGTAGGCAAAGAGTGATCACCTTGTAACGGTAGGAGGTAGGGGGTACTTATAGTCGCCGTGGAGATCTGTTTCGGGACAAGAACGAATCCCTACTTCTCGGTGTGACTGGATTGAAGTGGTTAAAACCACCTCCAGTAGATACGGACGAGTCAGGATTTTCTTATATCCTGGTTAACTGGTCCTTAACGGGTTGAGACCCGCTCTCAATTGAACAGATCCGTTCACGGGTTATTGGGCCTAAGAGAAGAGATCCGGTTCCCATTTCGGACCCGTTCGTACGTGAAATTATCATTTTTCCCCTGCGAACTTTAAGATTCGTGCCTAATTTGAACGATTCCGATTTAATCCCATTTTTAGCCATATCACGAGCCCCCCACTCCCAAAGACTGTGTAGTTTTATTGTTTCGATGGTGTATAGGACTTTATCGGAGTTCAAAAAAAGGGGGTTCGAATCTTGTTTGAGAGGTAACAGTGTTTTCCTGAGCTGGTAACACGCCCAAGTTTTCTCTTAGGCTCTTCTGGATTTTTGGTGATTTTTCTCGTTTTTTACATTACTTTTCGACTCATTTATTCAATTTTGCAAAACGATGATTTGTTTTCCGGGAGCGTTAATTAATTACTCTAACTAATAATTTTTTATCCAGGGGCTCAAAAATATTTTCCCAAATATATGATTATTTTTTAGAATTTTTAATTATTTTTCCTGAATTTTTAATCATATTTTTGCAATTTTAAATAAATAATTCGAATTAATAAAATAAAAAAGAATTAATTGCCCTATTTATGACGTGGCACGATCTGAGGCGTCCATAAGTCTTCGTCGCGAAAATCTGGACGATCAGACGGCTGGCATGGTACGAAGGAGTTTTCTCCCTCGTTTGGGGGTCGGTGGCGAGAACGCTCGGCACCAGTTGCCGACCCCCTTTAAACACCTCGGTTGGCTGACACGTGTCTGGGTGGAGTCTGAGGTCGAGGGGGTTCGGCATACATTGCCGAAATCGAGTAGTACCTCGAGATGGCGACACGTGTCCAGGCTGAGGCCGAGGTCAAGGAGATTCAGCGTGTGTTGCCGAAGTCCAAGAGATTTTTTCTCACGTTTGGACGTCGGTGGCAAGAACGCTCGGCGAATGTTGCCGAAGTCCAAGAGAGATTTTTTCTCACGTTTGGACGTCAGTGGCAAGAACGCTCGGCGAATGTTGCCGAAGTCTAAGAGATTTTTTCTCACGTTTGGAGGTCGGTGACAAGAATGCTCGGTGCAGGTTGCCGAAGTCCAAGAGAGTGAGTTTTTCTCACATTTGGATGTCGATGGCAAGAGCGCTCGGCGAATGTTGCCGAAGTCCAAGACAGATTTTTCCTCACGTTTGGATGTTGGTGGCAAGAACGCTCGGCAAATGTTGCCGAAGTCGAAGAGGGATTTTTTTCTCCGTTTGGACGTCGGTGGCAAGAACGCTCAGCGAAGGTTGCCGAAGTCCAAGAGAGATTTTTTCTCACGTTTGGACGTCGGTGGCAAGAACGCTCGGCAAATATTGCCGAAGTCCAAGAAAGATTTTTTCTCACGTTTGGACGTCGGTGGCAAGAATGCTTGGCGAAGGTTGCCGAAGTCCAAGAGAGATTTTTTTTCACGTTTGGACGTTGGTGGCAAGAATGCTTGGCGAATGTTTGCCGAAGTCCAAGAGAGATTTTTTCTCACGTTTGGAGTTGGTAGCAAGAATGCTCGGCGCAGGTTGCTGAAGTCCAAGAGTGAGTTTTTCTCGCATTTGGACGTCGGTGGCAAGAGAGCTCGGCGAATGTTGCTGAAGTCCAAGAGATTTTTTCTCACGTTTGGACGTCGGTGGCTAGAACGCTCGGCGAAGGTTGCCGAAGTCCAAGAGGAATTTTTTCCCCCATTTGGACGTCGGTGGCAAGAACGATCGGCAAAGGTTGCCGAAGTCCTAGAGAGATTTTTTATTTTTATTTTTTTTGGGACGTCAGTGGCAAGAATGCTCGGCGAAGGTTGACGAAGTCCAAGAGAGTGAGCTTTTCTCGCATTTGGACGTCAGTGGCAAGAATGCTCGGCGAAGGTTGCCGAAGTCCAAGAGAGTTTTTCTCGCATTCGGACGTCGGTGGCAAGAGCGCTCGGCGAATGTTGTCGGAGTCCAAGAGAGTGGCGTGTGGCATGCTGACAATTGGACTGTTGATTAGTCAAAGACACGTGGCACTCTGACCGTTGACCAGTCAAAGGCCTGTTGAGTTTGTTGTCGTCTTGTGGTAAATGGGTCTGGCTCTTGAGTTCTTGAAGCCCATTAGTCTCGATTTGTGTGCAGCCTCCATAAAAGTTCACCCCCACCTCTCACTTGTTCATTTCTCAAGTTTTTACTCAGGCGACTAGTTTTCACCAGCGGGAGCTTCAGGCGAGATTTTACCAACTTCCGGTGATCTTTCCGACCGTCGCTGTCACTTCAAGGTAACTCAACACTTAGCTTATTTTTTAGCAAATGTCTAACTTCCCCCCAAGGACAGAGCCCCCCCCCCCCCCCCCCCCCCCCCCTGATGAGCCGACTTCGAGCCAAGTTCTTCCTGTCGACAAAGGCAAAAATGTTGAAGTGCCTACTTCGGTTGTCGTGGAGACTATAGTCGAGAACCCACGCAGGATGGGGGAGTTCGGGAGGTTGCCTGGGGTTCTGACCGGACTTCAAAGAGTTTGGGAACTGCCGGAGGAGCACGCCGAACGAATCATGTATGGAAGGGGGCGGAGTTTTGAAGAGAACGCCGCGAGGGAGACTTCGGAAGTTGACGATACTATCTCCATACTCAATGCGGCCGACTTGGTATCGGTTCGAGAATGCTTTCTGATCCTTGAGGAGTTCGAGCTGATGCTGCCTGGGCCGGGGGTGAGGGCCAATTCACCGATGCCGGTGGATATGTGCTTCTGGCTAGTCGACGCCTTCATAGCCGGGGCGCGGCTGCCTCTCCACCCCTAGCCGTCCAAGTTCTGCGGTGGTTCCGGATCAGCCCAATTCAGCTCATGCCGAACGAGTGGAGGGTGATCAACGGGTTCATCCTCCACTGTCAGGCGGCGGAGATCGAGCCGAATCTGAGGGTGCTTCGGATGCTATACCGACTTCATTAGCAACACAAGTCGGACTTCAGGTTCTACCTGGCTCCGACGCACGGGGCTCGGCTCTTTAGCTGTTCCGACTCGATAAAGCATTGGCGGGACTAGTATTTTATCATCCGGAGTCGAGAGCCGTGGTACATCCCGATGGACTGGGTCGAAGAAGTGTCGAAGAAGGTGAAGGAGAGTCCGGTGCTCTACCCAACGAAGAAGACATGGTTCGGGTTCTCCTCGACCGACCGAAGCTCGTCTGGAGGGACTTGACCGAGGACGTGCTCTTCAGTGGGGGGCTCAGCCGCATAAACCCCAGTATTCGGTTTACCCTTTTTTCGTTTGTTTTGTGTTCAGTTTTTACTTGCGTTTAATCACAGCTCCTTGTGCAGAAACCATGGACTTCGACGCTGTGATGGCTCAGCGCGGGGCTCTTGGCAGCAAGGCTCCGAGGAAGAGGGTCGTCACAAAGGTGACATCTCCGAGACCCTAAAACGGTTGCCACAGCGGTCGAAGAAGCAACGACGTCGGCCACTGTTGTCCAGGGGGTGACGACCCCGGCAGCAGCTTCGGCCTCGGTGGAGGCGGGCGAGTTTCCCTTAGCAGCCGCTCTGGGAATGGAGACAGCTCATCTGACAGCCGAGGCCGAAGTGTTCCTTACCGAGGAACACAAAAAGATCTTTGTCCTGGATTGGCAAGTCCGGAAGCTCGATGGGTTCCTCGGCGACTCGGCGTCGAGCATGCAGATTGTTCGGCATCTCGCGACGCCGAAGGACCGCGCTGCCATGGACGCCGGTGGAGTGGGGGACGATGCGCTTAAGATTGCTCGAGCAGCGGTGTCAGTAAGTAGCGTAGGTTTGCCAGGTGTATACTTGTATTCTCTTGGTTTTCATGCAGCTTTATTTTCTTCTCGCAGATTACCTGCCACTTTGGTCACCTAATGGAAAAGGTGACCGAACTCGAGAAGGAGTTGAAGCAGGAGATGGACAAGGCTTGGGCGGAGAATGCTCGGATCGCCAATAAGCTTGAGAAGCTGAAGGTTGAGGCCGACGGGAAGACGGCGAGGATGGAGTACCTCGACTGTCTTGTGGCGATGCTGGAGGCCGATGTCGCCGTTCTGCTCCGGCAGAAGGAGTCGGTGGCGAAGGAAAAGGAGGCCATTGAGGCTGCCAAGATCGTCACCGCCAAAGAGGCCGAGACGGCGGCCATGGAGAGGGCTCAAGGGTTCCTCGCGGTCAATATGGCGAAGGCCTACGCCCGCGCCATTGAGGAGGTGAAGGAGGGCTACCCTGAAGTGGATTGCTCCGGATGGCGACTCTTCCCCGGCCTCGTCCCGGGATTTGACAACGCTTCAGAGGATGACGAAGAAGGGGACGACGACGTGGAAGTCGAGGCCGAGGATGTCGAGATAGAGTCCGGCTCGGAGGCCACACCCCTGGCGATCGTCGCCGCACCGGATGGGTTGGATCTTGCAGCGACCGGCAGCCACGGCAAAGAGGTCCTGCATTGACTTGTAGTTCATATTTTTGATAAGAAATGTATCGGCTAATCGCGGATTGGCCACTGCTTGTAACTTTTTGAACTTCAATGAAATGAAACTTTTTGAAATCTCTATTTGGCTAAGTGTTCATTGCGATTTATTTGGTTTGCTTCCGAGTCTTGGAGTGGCTTCGTTTGAACTTAGCACCTTGTCTTGGCTATTTCAGATCGTCGAAGTATCTCAGTTGGTCGAAGTATCTGACCTTGCTGAAGTGTCCCGCCTTCGGAATGGACTTGGGATCACAAAGTTGAGCCTTGCTCAGATTTGATAGAGGTTGTTTAAAACCGAGTCGGAGTTGAACTATCTCAAGCTGACATTGGCCCGTTGAACCTCTAAGCTGAAACGGCTGAAGGATAAGGCTCATGAAGTGCCCTCAGAAGGGGTGGGGACGTGTCCCTCGATGGCCGTTAGTCAGGGGTTACGATTAAAATTCCTTTATCAGTCTCTGTTCGAGGTTAGGGCTGAAGAATGTGGTACTCGAGAAGGGCTTCGAGGCTGCAAACTTCGGAGGACAATCACCGAGGCCTCACGTGCGGATAGCTCGTGCAGAATGCCACGCCTGAAGGTTAGAGTGACGGATGAGCTCCTGAAGGCACGGGTCGTAGAGCTAGAGGTCGAGAACCACCAGCTGCGACGACTTTCCGATGGGAGCAACGTCAGGAGCACTTCTTGCCCCCGAGGTGAGTACGCCATGGGTAGGTCGTTCCATGAGTTGGCGGTACGCTCGCCCCCCTTCATGGGGCGCTCCGGTGATGCTTCGTGCGGAGTAGCTGGTTCTTCGAGCGGAGCGTCCGTTGGGGCGACACTCAAGACTCTCCAGTGCCGACAACACAACTCAGCTCGCCGGTCTGGAGACCTTGGCGGGAGTAAGGCCCCAGCAACGCGGTGTTCGTCGGCCTCGTTTGTCACTTAAGAGAAGTATCTCGGTCCCTAGGAGGGGTTAGGGCAGATCCTTGTAATTTTGTAAACTTTTGCTTTCAATGAATTGCACCTTGATGTAAAGATGAGTCGTTGGTCTGTAGTCAGACTTGTACCTCAAATTCTAATGTGATAGCGAACTCGTTTTCCGAACGTGTGTTTTGTTATTGTTTGCAAGCGTGTCAAAAGTTGTGGAACAAGGACGCTCGGCTCAAATGGCCGAAGTCCAAGAGATTGACTTCTCTCGTATCTGGACGCCGGTGGCCCGAATGCTCGGCACACGTCGCCGAAGTCCACGAGATTGATTTCTCGCGTTTGGACGTCGGTGACAAGAACGCTCGACGCAGGTTGCCGAAGTCCGAGAGATTGAATTTTCTCCCGTTTGGACGTCAGTGACAAGAATGCTCGGCGCAGGTTGCTGAAGTCCGAGAGATTGAATTTTCTCCCTTTGGACGTCAGTGGGAAGAGCGCTCGGCACGTGTTGCCGAAGACTGAGCTTGTCGTTAGAGGACGTGGATTGTTGATTTTGATGATTACAACACAATGCAAAGTTTGTTGTGCTACTTCTTATATATTACAGGATATACACAAAGGCAAAATGTTCTAGCAAGCTTTACAAGGTTCTTAAAGAAAGTTGATCAAGCAAAGCTACAAACAAAGCTCTTATAGCTAATTGATCAAGAAAGCTACAAGGTTGCCAGCTTCAAAGAAAAAGACGAAGGCTAAAGCTCCATTTCAAGACTCAAGACTCAAGACAAGACCCATGCTTCAATATGTTGTATTAAGTGTCTTGTAACAATTGTAACTTTTTTATTTCTCTGAGTCTTAGAAATTCTGTAATAGCCTTGTCCACACACTCACACATATTTTTAAAATAATTGAGTGTTTTTCAAACTTAAAAAGATCGAAACAAGATTGAAAAAGCTCAGTTGTTAAGTACCAGTCGACTGCCATTAGGCACCAGTCGATTGTCCTAGTATGAAACTGTCTGAACTTATTCAAATTCTGACCAGTCGACTCATAACGACAACCCAGTCGACTGTTCAAGTCGTTTCGACAGTTTATTGATTTCAAAACTTGATTTTTCGAATTCGAAAGTTTTATTTCCGTTGGTTGACAGTTGGTACAACTGCTTCTCAACGTCCAGTGATTCCAACTCTATAAATAGAGTGTAGAAATCACTTGGAAAAGGTTACAACAACAAGACAATACTCTCTTTTATAAGCTTTCAACTACTTATTTTCGAAAAGAGAACAAGTGTTCACAAGCTTTCAAATCCTCTTAATTTTTGGTTCTCTGAAATCAGTCTAGTATAATAGTGATTTCGTTTTAGACTGATTTCGGAAGTTGATCTAATAGCCACACACAAAATCACATTCACAATATGGCTATAGGTTGATTGTAAACATTTTGTTGTTGTTCTTCACTCTCGGGTTGTGAGAGTGGTTCTTCTCGGTTGGAGAGTAGGGCTCTAGGGTGTAGAGTCAGGTTTTCACTCTTGGTGGAAGAGTGAGTTGTTTTCTCTAGTGGTGAGAAAGGACTACGGGTTGGACAAGGTTGCTGTCTAACGTCGTAGGGTATTCTTGTACATTTTTCAAGAATAGTAGAAAATTTCAAGTGGGTTGTTTGGAGACTGGATGTAGGTCGGAAGGACCGAACCAGGATACATCATGTGTACTCTGTGGTTGTATTTATCTGAACATGCATTTCATTTACTTGCTTTTTTAAGTTCTCTGTGAAACTTGTCTGGACAGTCGACTGTGTCCCTTTTTAAGTCGACTGATCTGACTTGTACTACATTCTCTCTGAAAACTTGTCTAGTAAGTCGACTGGTTCTTCTATAAGTCGATTGATCAGACTCGTCTTAAAATACTCTTCTTAACTGTCGCCACAGTCGACTGGTTTCTCTTTTCAAGTTGACTGGACTGAAGAAAAAGTTCAATTCCGCAATTATTTTTGTAAAACACTATTCATCCCCCCTTTAGTGTTTCTTGCTTGCCTACCGGATCCAACACTTGGTATCAGAGCCTGGTTGAGTGCAATGACAACTACTTCTAATGCAAATCAATACCATGAAGGCCAATCTACACAAAGGCCACTCATCTTTGATGGAACCAATTACAACTATTGGAAGTGTAGAATGAAGATCTACCTTCAGTCCATCAACTATGAAATATGGAACTTGACGGAGATCGAGTACACTGCTCCTACCATTCCATATGCACAATGGAACGACGACATGAAGAACCAAACAATGAACAATGCAAAGGCAATGAACGCGCTATTTTGTGCCCTTACAAAGGAGGAGTTCAACCGTGTGTCCAATGCAACAACCGCACATCAAATTTGGCACACACTCAAGGTAACTCATGAAGGAACAAATAAAGTAAAAGAATCTAAAATATCTGTTCTTGTTCATAGGTTTGAAATGTTCCGCATGAAGGAGAATGAGAATGTGTCCGAGATGACTACAAGGTTCACAGACATTACCAATTCACTTGTGGCACTTGGAAAGACGTACACTCAAGCCGAGATGGTGAAGAAGGTACTTCATGCACTAACCCTCGTATGGGAGAAGAAGACCACCGCCATAGAAGAGGCCAATGATTTAACACAATTTTCTCTTGAGAATCTTGTGGGAAATCTTGTGGCTTATGAGGTACAACTTGAAGAGCGCAAGAAGGATGCCGAACCACAACAATCAAAAAAGAAGACATTAGCATTCAAAGTCATGTCGGACTCCGAGGATGAAGAAGAAGATGAGGAAGAGATTGCCATGTTCACGAGAAATTTCAAAAAATTCATAAGAAAAGCTAAGTTTAATTCAAAATCTAAGGAATCTAATAAACCTCCAACTTGTTTCAGGTGTAACAAGATAGGTCATATGAAGAAGGATTGCCCTCTAGAGAATGCAAAATCTAACGGAAAGGTGTCCAACTTCAAGAAGGACAAGTACACAAAGAACAAGTTCGTGAAGAACAAAAAGGCATACCAAGTAACTTGGGATTTCAGCGATTCTTTGTCGGAAAAAGAAATTGATGAGACAAACGAGGTTGCGAATGTGTGTTTTATGGCGTCTTAAAATCAAGTAATGAGTATGATTCTACTGATTTACTTGATGCTTTCAATGAAATTTTTCAAGAATTTTTAAAAGAAAAGATTAGAGTTAAGAACTTAGAGAAAGTTAATCAAACACTTTCTTAAGAGAATCTTAACCTTGATAAAGAAAGTAAAATCCTTAAATACTCGTCTTTCTAGTTTAGATATGGATCTTGAGTCTCTAAAGAAAAATTATGAAGAGATATCTAAGAACGTATCTAAATTTAATAAAGGAAAAGAGAATTTAAATGATGTTCTTCAAAATCAAGTGCAATCTAGTCAAAAGTTTGGACTTGGTTTTAAAAAGTCCCTTGAAAAATCACATTCTTCTAAGAACACTAGTGTAAATAAACCGGTATCTATTTCCAGTGTTAAGCGTAAACTTTATGTGTTTTTTGAAAAGCCTAAAATTGTAAGTTTTCATGATCTAAAATTCAGACAAGTCGACTGCACCCAGCCACCAGTCGCATGTCCAGAGGTACTGAGTCTCATTCAATGAGACAAATACCTCAGATAAGTCGATCTATATTACCTCCCAGTCGATTGAATAATAGTAAAAGTCTACTGAAAGGTGTTGTAAAGTCGACTGGACAGAGCAAATATGTATGGGTTCCAGTCAACCTGAGTTCGAAAGATAGAATTGCTTATATTAATTCATATATGCTTACTGTATGTAATTCTGCTAATTTTATTTCTGCTTATGGTGGAAAATCAAACTCATCATGGGTTTGGTTTCCCACAAACTAATCTATTTTGGACCCAATGAAAAGGGTATATTCACATTGAATATTTATAGGTACCTAAAAGAGATCGTTGGATACTTGACAGCGGATGCTCGAAGCACATGACTGGTCATGCCAACCTCCTATCTTCCATACAAAATATTGATGGAGGAACAGTCACATTTGGTGACAACAATAAAGAAAGGTCATAGGGATTGGTATAGTTACCGCTAAATCTGGTGTGGGGGCAAACAGATAGTATTTGTGGATTCTTAGGAAAACTGAATAGCAAAAACCTGGAATCTTCTCACCGGAGTTTGACCGTTAACTCCCACCGTTCACCTGCAAAAAGTGCGATACACCGGGGTTGATCCCGGCGACGCACCCTCCGACGCTCAAGTCAGTAATCAGAGAAGATTATGAAAGAGCGTAAATTGGCAAAAGATTGATTACCTCTTAATAGTGGTGGATAGGGGATATTTATAGCCGCCTTTGGGATCAGATTAGGAATGTAATCCCTAATTTTCAGTGAAAGGATAGATGTGAATCAGAGCCGTTGAGTAGGATAATCAGAAACCCTAATGATGAGGACATCGGTTCCAGACGATTTGGGCGTTTCTATCAGCACAGGCATCGTCTTCATCAGCTGTTTTATTCAGTTTAGGATTTTTATTTTATTTCCATTTTTATGTAATCTTTTTTGTAATTTTTAGATTCTGAGAATATTTTGGAGATGTGTTTCAAGATGTAATTGAGCCTATTTAAAGACCCTGAGATGAATGAGAAAGGCATGCCATTATTGATAAAAAAAAAACCTGTGTTGACTTTTGCTCTTCATTTTCTCTCCCTTGTGTGATACAATCGAGATACAAATTAGGGTTTGTGATAAATCCTAATCTAGTTTTAGAATTAGTGATTAGTTCTAAAATTTATCCCCAATTAAAAAAAAATCCCCACAAATTTTCCTAAATCCCCAAATACAAAAAAAAAAAAAAACCCTAACCCTATTTCTCCACACATCAGCCGCCACCATCATCCTTCCTTCTTTCCCGAAACCCCCCCCCCCCCAAAAAAAAATCCCGTACCCAATCCAAATCCACAGAACCCAATCCCCTTCATCCACCCGCCGCCTCTTCGTCAAACCATTGCGGCGCTAGCCCGCATCGTCCCTTGCTCCTCGCCCTACTTCGCAACAACTCCCGCACCTCCCCCTCACACAGCACCTCAGCACCCTGAGCGCGCGCCGCGCTGCACTGCGACAGCCCCGACTGCACACCGGGCGCACCCTGACCACCTCCCTCAGTTGTTCTCCGCGACCCCACTGCAGCGTGCGACAGCCCGTCCACCTCTCAGCGCAGCAGCCAGCATCCCTGTGGCAGCCCCCCCTTCCCGACCTCTGACCACCGGCGACCAGATCAGTCACCCCCGGGCTTCGTTGCTGACTGTGCTTGCTGAGTTGCCGTGATCTGAGTTGCTGCCCAACTCCGAGATCTACGTGGGATTTCTTTGCATTCGGTATACTCTTTCCATTCTTCTATATTTATGTTTTACTGCCTTATCATCTAGTATATTATCTGATTTGACTGTCGACCACAAAATACTGAGATTGAGTGATCCACATGCTAGATTAGAGTACAAATCGATATTGGATTTATTACTTGCTAACATATAGGAATTTAGTTATTGATTGAGGTTGAATTATTAATTGGAATTGTTAGCATAATTCAGTTCTTGAAAATCCATCAAACCCGTTGACTGTTTTAAATTTCTAATTTAGATCAGAACTTTCATGTTGGTAAAATTAACCCATTAAAATTCTTGGAAAATTCTCTATTTTAGGGTTGGTTTTACATCACCTAATTCTATCATGCTGGATTGGGTTTATCGCGGGTTGGAACCCGCACCCAGCTTAGACGGATCCGTTTGCGGGTTACTGGGCTTTTCGAAAGAAGACCCGGTACCCACTTCAGACCCGTTTGTAGGTGAAATTACCATTTTGCCCTTAAGTCTTAAGATTCGTGCCTGATTCGGATGGTTCCGATTTAGCCCTATTTTTAGCCATATCACGAGCCCCCCACTCCCAAAGACTAGGTTTAACTAGTCTTTGAGGAGTAGTTATACTGTTTCAGTGGCTTACAGGGTCGTATCGGAGTCCAAACGAGGGGTGTTGAATTTTTGTATGAGGTATTGTGGTGATTTTCTGAGTATGTTGAGTGCTCCAGGTTGCTCCTGAGCTCTCCTGGACTTTTGGTGATTTTTCTTAATTTTTATCTATTTTTCGGATCACTTATCTAATTTTGCGAAGTGTTGATTTGTTGTTCGGGGGTCTTAATTGTCTCTTCTAAGCCATAATTACTTCCCCAGGGGCTCAAAAATATTTCCCTGAATTTGTAATTATTTTTCAGAATTTTAAATTAATTTTTCCGAATTTTTAATCATTTTTTCGCAATTTTTAAATAAATAAATCTATTTTAATAAATAAAAATTAATTTTAAATACCGAATTATGTCGTGGCGTAATCTAAGCCATCCATCGGTGTTGAGTGCAGTTTTCTGGAGGATCGTATCGTCTGGGTGGCTTGGCGAGCTTTTTCTCCGTATGCGAGGGTCGGTGCATCGGCACCTCGGCTCGAGTCGTCGGTAGCTCAGTGGATTGGCTCGTAGCGATCTGCCGAGCTACGTGGCAAGATCCGGAGCGTTCATTATGGCGCAAATCCCAAAAAAACATTATCTTGTCGTTTTGTGGGCGTGGCGTGATCTGAGCCGTCCATCGTTTTCCAGCACGTTTTTTGGCAAGATCCAATGGCTGAGATAGGTCGGCTCCATTTTTCTTCAAATGTGAGGGTCGGTACCTCGTCACTTCGGCCCGGTGACTCGGTAGCTCGTCCTCTACCCATATTATCCCGGTAGCTCGGCTAAGCTGTTCGGTAGCTCGGCTAAGCTGTTCGGTAGCTCGACTGGGTATTCATCTGGTTCGGCAATTCGACCTCTGTCCACAGTAACCCGGCAGCTCGGCTAAGCTGTTCAATAGCTCGGCTAAACACTCAGGTTGCTTGGCAGATCAGAATGAACCGCTGGGACTCATGGCTTAATCTGGAACGTTCATCATGACACGAATCGCGAGGACGAGGTTCAGATCACGAAAAAATGCTATCTTGTTGTTTTGTGGGCGTGACATTATCTGTGCTGCTCATCAGATTTGGACACGAATTTTGAGAAATCCAATGGTGAAACTGGCTCGGTGGCATTTTTCTCTATATGTGGAGGTCGGTACCTCGTCAGTCCGGCCAGGGAGGACGGTCGCTCGGTGGCTCGGCTGAGCGCTCCAGTGAATCGGCAGCTCGGATCAAGTCTTCGAATCACGTGGTGGGATCTGAGACGTCCATCATGGCGCATATCACGAAGTTGGAGGTTTAGATCACGAGAAAACACTATCTTGTCGTTTTGTGGGCGTGGCAGGATCTGAGCTGCTCATCAGATTTGGACACGAATTTTGAGACAATCTGATGGTGGAACTGGCTCGGCGACATTTTTCTCCATATGTGGAGGTCGGTACCTCGTTAGTCCGCTAGGGAGGACGGTGGCTCGGTGGTTCGGCTGAGCGCTCCGGTGAATCGGCAGCTCGGATCGAGTCTTCGAACCACGTGGTGGGATCTGAGACGTCCATCATGGCGCGTATCACGAAGTTGGAGGTTCAGATCACGAGAAAACACTATCTTCTCGTTTTGTGGGCGTGGCATGATCTGAGCCGCTCATCAGATTTGGACACGAATTTTGAGACAATCTAACGGTGGAACTGGCTCGGCAGCATTTTTTCTCCATATGTAGGGGTCGGTGCCTCGTCAGTTCGTCAGATTGCATTTATGGCTTGGCAAGTCACGAGTCGTCGAGCGGAGGTGTTAAGTGGACCGACGTGTCTTTCCTCCGAACCGTCGCCGCTTTCTCTTTTTTGTCGTTTTGTCTCCCTTAATAGGCTTCTAGGCATTTCGAAAGCCCAACAGTCACTTTCTTGGCTATAAGTTCTTACCCCCCCTTCCCCCCTTCACCCCTTAGCTCATTTCTCACTTTTACTCCCAAGTTTTTACTTTTGCTCTGCTAGCGGCGATTTGTGCTCCAAGGCGGTTGTGCTAACTGTCGCGAGGGCCAGGCGATTTCCGGCGAATTATTTTCGATCGTGAACGTCACTTCAAGGTTACGTCACATCAAGGTCAGTGTTCTTTGCCTAAGATATTTATTCGAGATGTCAATAGTAAACTCGGAAAGTGAGGCTTCGTCCTCGGGAGGTCGGCATGCCGAGGAGGGGAGAGAAGTAGTGAGCCGTAGGAAGGGGAAAAGCGGTAGCGGGGTCGTCTGCGACCGAGGAGAAGGAGAGGGTAGTGGTTCGGTCTTCGATAGTCGAGGAGACTGTGGAGATTGATAGACGAGCTCCCGAATCGGGTTGGCTGCCTGGCGTGCTGTCCGGTCATGCGGGGATAAGGCAGTACAGCGGCGAGCTGCTGAGTAAGGCGATCGTTGGCCGCTCGACGACTTATGAGGAGAACGATCCGAGGGAGGTCACCGAGGTGGATGACCTCCCCTCGGTGCTGTCCGAGCGGGATCTCCTCCGGATCAGGAAGGGATTCTCCATCCCTCAGGAGTATAAGCTGACCCTCCCCGGTCCCGGGATACGAGCGAACACCGTCCTGTCACCGGACACCTGCGTCTTCGCCTACGACTCCTTGATCGCTGGTCTGCGCTTCCCCCTCCATACCTTCGTGATGAAGGTCCTTCACTGGTACTGTCTGGCCCCTATACAATTCATGCCAAACACTTGGCGCCATGTGCTCGCCTTTTTGCTTCAGTGTCGAATTGCCGAAGTGGAGCCGGACCTCGTCATCCTTCGAAGTTTATACCGAATCAATAGGATAACCAAGCTCGAGCCTCGCTATTACATGTCACCTCGGAGAGGAGTTAAGTTAATAGAGAATCCTGATTCGATAAAGCATTGGAAGGAGAAGTTTTTTCTGATAAAGGGACCTTCGACATTGGGTTTCCTAACTCGGTGGAAGGCGGAGGTACCGAAGTTTGCAAAGGCCGACCCGGTGTTGACCACTGCTGAGGAGGAGGTGCCGGCCAAGATGATTGCTCTCCTGATGTTGAGTTGGAGAGGGATGACCGAGGAGGTGCTACACGGGTCGGGCCTTAGTCCGATCGACCCGAGTACGCTCCTGACATCTCGCTGTAATTCTTTTTTAATGCCTTGTACATTCTTCTTACTTTTTCCTTTTATTGCTTTGAACAGAGGCGCCGAACATGGACTTTAAGGGCATGATGACGGAGCGAAGCAAAATCGCCTACGGCAGGAAAGGAAGAGGACGAGCGCGGGTTCTACGTCCGGCCGACCCATCAAGGCACCCTCGGCCGTCGTCGCTCCTGCTCCTCGGGAACCGTCTTCGGAGGTGGCCGTCCTCCCAAACCCGTCTGCCTCTGCCCCGTCTGCCCCTGCAAGTGAGACCTTTTCCGTCTCGGCAGCGTTGGCGCTCGAGGCCCCAGCCTTGACTCCTCAGGCTGAGGAGATCTTGACCGAGGCCCACAAGAAGTTGTTCGTCCCCAACTGGCGAGTGAAGAACCACGACGGCTTCTTGGCCGACTCGCAGATGTGTATGCAGGCGATCAAGCATCTTGCGACCCCGAAGGACCAAGCCGCCATGAAGGCGGGGACGACCGCTGATGACACCTTCGAAGTCGCTTGGTCGCTGATGTCGGTAAGTCTCGATTCTTTCTCTTTGAAAATTTACTAAGTCTATAGCTCGGTTTTTGCTGCGTACTAACTGCTTCTTTTTGCAGGCCACTTGTCACTTCGGCCACCTCATCCAGGAGTTTGCCGAGCAGGAGAGGGAGCTGAAGGCCCTTAATGACAAGGACCGAGCGGAAAGGGCGAGGGCCGTGAAACAGCTCGACGCGGAGCAGCGTCGCTCGGACGCCTTAGAGGCTCGGGTTGCCGACCTCGAGGCGGCTCTGGAGCAAGCGAAGGAGAAGCTTGCTATGGAGGTCGCTAAGGCTGCCGTGGAGAGGGCCGCAGCGGCGCAGGCTTTGGAGGACGTGAGGTCGGAACAGGTCGCGGCGGTGGAGAAGGCGAGGAAGGAGATCGAAGCCGAGGCGAAGAAGCACATGGCGGCCAACATGGAGCTGTCTTATGTCCGAGCGATCGACCATGTCGAGGCTCGAATCCCCGTCTTCGAGAGAGTGGGGTACGGGTTGTGGCCCGGCGGCGAGGAAGAAAGCGAGGGAGAAGAGGAGGAAGAAGAGCAGGAGGAAGGCGAGCAGCGGGGTGGCGAAGTGTCTGCTGATCCCGAGACCGTGGCAGTCGGCCCCCGAGCCGGGGCGTCGGGGGGCGAGGGGCCATCCACCGAGGCACCTGTTTCCGAGCTGCTGCCCCAGGTGGACCCTTGATCTCCTCGTCTTTGTAATTTTTTCTCTCTTTCAATGTACTTTCTTGTAGCGGACTGGCCACAACTTTTTTGATGCGAATAAAATTTTTGTCCGAACTCTCTTCTCGAATTTTGGTTAAGTGTTTGGCGCGGAACGCCCTTTGTCATTTTGTGTTGATATACTTCCGTCTTTTAGGTCGTCGAACCTAGTTTGGTCTCCGAAGCAACTCGCCTTCGTGCCGAACTAGAGGAGGCGAGGCAAGCCCTCTCTCGCAGCCGGGATCGTTTTCTTAGGAGCGAATTAAGGCTAGAGGATATCAAAGCTACTACGAGGGGGTATTTTTCCGAGCTGAAGCAACTCCGGAAACGATCTCGTGAGGCTCGTCTTGAAGGCGAGGTGGAGTTGCTTAGGAAGACGCTGTTCGTCGCTGAGACGGAGAAAAGCGAGCTATTGGCGGAGGTTCGCCATTTGGAAATAGCCGAAGAAGAACTCTCGACGGAAGAAGACGAATTAGCAGCGGCAGTGGGCAAGCTGATGGTCGAGCGCGATGAGCTGACGGCGAGGGTCGAGCAGTTGAGAAGGGTTACAGTCGACAAATGCATCGAAGTTACCTATCTTCGTCGCATCATAGCCGACAGTGCCGATGACGCAGGCTCAGCTAAACTTCCTCGTTTTAAAATATCTGTGAAGGACGATGCTCCGAAGGATAGGATCATCGAGCTCGAGGAGGAAGTCGCTCGCCTCAAACCTCAGCCTGTAAGGGTCAATGTTCGGAGTATGTCGTGTACTCGCAAAGAGAGTGAGAGGGGGATCTCCTTCTATGAGCTTGCGACTTGTTTGCCTGTCGTTAGGCGGAGTCCGGCCGATGCTCAGAGTGGTGTGGCTGCTTCGTCTAGTGGCGCCTCAGTCGGAGCCACAATTAGAGGCAGTGCCGAAGAGGCGTCTCGGTTCGTTGGTCTAGAGACAAGCTCGGAGGTTAGGCGGCGCTGCCCCCGTGTATCTCTGAACCGAAACGTCCCTATTCCGAAGAAGCACTGAACAACTTGTTGTAATTAGTCCTCTTCGAGTTTTGTAGTACCTTGTTAGGGTAGCTTGGTCTTGTAACTTGAACGCTTTTGTGCGTTAGAATTTTATATAACGGAAAACTTGTTTCTCTCTTGTGTTTGTGTGCTTTGTTGGTAGGCATTTACTCAAGTACAATTCCCCCAACTTTTAACTACTACTCAAAATCAGAAGCAAATCTTTCTTCTTGTAGGCACGGAATGTCTAACTTTAACTTTGAACGAACCATAGGGACAGAAGGTTTAGCACCTCCAAGTGCTCTTCTCCCATGTCTAGTATAGTTGTAAACACTTCGTGCCCGTCGTTTAAGCGAATTTCAACGGTTGCGGGAGCAATTCCGAATGGCGGACCACTTCTAGCTCGCTTAAGAGCGAGCTTGCGAAGCGAAGTCGAGCCAAGTGTTGGACTCCGAACTCGTTGTTTGAGTATGTTTCAACGGTTGTGGGAGCAATTCCGAATGGCGAACCACTTCTAGCTCGCTTAAGAGCGAGCTTGCGAAGCGGAGTCGAGCCAAGTGTTGGACTCCGAACTCGTTTGAGTATGTTTCAATGGTTGTGGGAGCAATTCCGAATGGCGAACCACTTCTAGCTCGCTTAAGTGCGAGCTTGCGAAGCGGAGTCGAGCCAAGTGTTGGACTTCGAACTCGTCGTTTGAGTATGTTTCAACGGTTGTTGGAGAAATTCCGAATGGCGAACCACTTCTAGCTCGCTTAAGAGCGAACTTGCGAAACGGAGTCGAGCCAAGTGTTGGACTCCGAACTCGTCGTTTGAGTATGTTTCAACGGTTGTGGGAGCAATTCCGAATGACGAACCACTTCTAGCTCATTTAAGAGCGAGCTTGCGAAGCAGAGTCGAGCCAAGTGTTGGACTCCGAACTCGTCGTTTGAGTGCAAGGAAGTTAGAAACAGAGAGATATAACCAATTCACAAGTAAAATATGAAAATAAGAAGCTCTTTATTGAAAACTACTACTCGGCTGCTTCTAAGTTGCGAGCCGTTATTACATTGGAAAAATAAGAAGCTAAAGTAAAATACAAGTGAAAGGAAAGAAACGGTGCGACATCCGAAGGTACTTAGAGAGGCGTTTGGGCGCTCCCTTGGTACTTCAATAGATGGTCGGTATTCCAAGTTCTAGGATTCTCTCTGCCTTCAAGATCTTCAAGACGGTATGTTCCGGGCCGAACTACTTTGGTGATCTTGTAGGGTCCTTCCCAATTTGGAGCTAGCTTACTCTTCTGACTGGGGAAAGAGATAGCTAACTTTCTGAGGACCAAGTTTCCTTTTTTGAGATTGGTAGGACGAACTCTCTTGTTGTAGGCCAACTTGATCCTCTTTCGATAGTTCTGTCGGCGAATTGATGCTCTTTCCCGTAGTTCTTCGATCAAGTCCAAATTTGCCCGAAGCTCTCTGGCATTCTGCTCTTCTTCATAGGCCATAAGGCGAGGAGATGGTAGGCCGACTTCCAAGGAGATGACAGCTTCGGACCCATAGGTGAGATTAAATGGCGACTCTCCTGTGGGGGTCTGTTTAGTAGTGTGGTGATTCCACAGCACGTTAGGGAGCTGATCAACCCATAAACCTTTGGCGGACTTATCCAGTCTCTTCTTGATACCGGAGAGGATCTGTCGGTTGGCATTTTCCACTTGATCGTTTGACTGGGGGTGGGAGACGGAGGAGAAACGTTGTTGGATGGCAAGGTCTTCACACTGAGATCGGAATGCGGACCCAGTAAATTGTGTTCTATTATCGGTTATGAGGACCCGGGGCACGCCGAACCGACAGATGATGTTCTTCCAGAAGAACTGCAGCACTTTATTCTCGGTGATTGTATCCACTGGTTCGACCTCTATCCACTTGGGGAAGTAGTCGATTGCCACGACTAAGAACTTGAGCTGGCCAGGAGCTGGTGGAAATGGCCCTAGTAATTTCATCCCCCACATTGCAAAAGGGATAGGACTTGATAGGGAGGTGAGCTGAGCTTGGAGTAGGCGATGGATGTTGGAGTACTTCTGGCAGGAGCTGCATTGCCAGACGTGTCGTTCGGAGTTTTGTAAGAGGGTAGGCCAGAAGTATCCATAATTCAACACCTTCTTGGCGAGGGATCTTGACCCTGAATGTACTCCGCTTATGCCTTCGTGAAGCTCTTGCAAGGCATACGAGGCTTGTTCCGTGGAGAGGCACCTCAAATAGGGTCTGCCGTCCACTTGGGTGAAGGAGCGTTTGTACAAGACCCCCTCAACAAGGGTGTACCGCTCCGCTCTGGTTCTAACTCGACGAGCTTCCTTAGGGTCTTCGGGGAGGAGCCCATCCCTTAGAAATTCTATCAGGAGTTTCATCCAGTTGTCTTGAAGTTGGACGAGCAGTGACTCCATCAAGTTGGGAGTTTCTTCTTCTATGCTCGGTCTCAGGAGCACTTCAATCAGGACGGTCTGCTCGAGACCTTGAAGGGAGGAGGAGGCTAGCTTGGAAAGGGCATCTGCTTGGGAATTTTCTTCTCTGGGGATCCGCTGAATGAGCGCCTCTTCGAACTGAGCCATGAGATTTTGGACATTGGCTAGATACTTAGCCATTCGGTCATCTCGCGCCTCGTACTCGCTCAAAACTTGATTCACGACCAGCTGAGAGTCGCTAAAAATCCGTAGGCGTTGTGCCCCTGCCTTGCGAGCCATACCGAGGCTGGCTATAAGTGCTTCATACTCTGCTTCATTATAGAGGCTTTAAAGTTAATGCGGAGGGAGTATTAGAGAACAAAATCATCTGGGCCTGCCAGAATGACCCCGGCTCCGCTTCCCTCGGTGCAAGAGGACCCGTCCACATATACCGACCAGATAGGAGGCCCGTTTGCTGCTCGACTGACCTCGGGGATGGTGTTCTCAACAATGAATTCAGCTAAGGCCTGAGCCTTGATCGCGGTCCGAGGCTGGTATGATATGTCATGCTGGCTCAGCTCGATCGACCACTTCATGAGGCGGCCGGAGGTTTCCGGCTTGTGAAGGACTTGCTTCAGCGGTTGGTCGGTAATAACGACCACCGAGTGGGACTAAAAATATGGGCGAAGCTTCTTAGCTGCCATGACCAAAGCGTATGCCATCTTCTCTAATCTTGGGTAGTAGAGCTCGGCATCCCAGAGTTCTTTGCTCACGTAATAGATGGGCTTTTGAGCCTTGTCTTCTTCCTTCACCAAGACAGCACTGAGGGTTTGTTCGGAGGCAGCTAAGTAGAGGTAGAGTGTTTCTCCGGAGATAGGCTTGCTGAGGAGAGGGTGGTTGACTAGATAGGCTTTAAGCTGATCGAATGACTCCTGCTGTTGTTGACCCTGTTCGAAGCCCTTAGCCCTCCTGAGATCCTTGAAGAAGGGAAGACACTTCTCCCCTGACTTAGAGAGGAAGCGCCCTATAGCTGCGAGGCGCCCGGTTAGCTTCTGAACCTCTTTCATATTTTTGGGAGGAGCCATGTCCAGTATGGCTTTGATCTTCTCGGGGTTGGCTTCGATTCCTCTTTGGCTGACCATGAAGCCTAGGAATTTCCCCGACGAGACTCTAAACGCACACTTGTTTGGATTGAGCCTCATATCATGCTTTCTTAATACATCGAACGCCTCTTGCAGATCGGCCAGATGATCAGCGCCATGGATGCTCTTGACTAGCATGTCATCAACATATACTTCCATATTTCGGCCGATCTGTTGTTGAAAGGCCTTGTTGACGAGGCGTTGATAGGTCGCACCGGCATTCTTCAGCCCGAAGCCATTACCCTGTAGCAGTAGAGCCCTTGATCGGTAACAAAGGAGGTCTTCGCGATATCCGGGGGAAACATGCGGATCTGATTATACCCGGAAAATGCATCCATGAAGCTGAGGAGTTCATGGCCCGAAGTTGCGTCTATCAAGGTGTTGATGCTAGGGAGAGGGAATGGATCTTTAGGGCATGCTTTGTTTAGGTCGGTGAAGTCGATGCAGATTCTCCAGCTCCCATTGGACTTCTTTACCATGACCACATTGGAGAGCCATTCCGGGAAATTTACCTCTTGTATGAACTGAGCCTTAAGGAGCTTGTCCACCTCTTCTTTGATAGATTGTTGGCGCTCGGGAGCAAATTTGCGTCTCTTCTGTTGGACCGGTTTGGACCCCGGGGCAACACTCAGGTGGTGGACGAGGAGCTCTTCGGAGATTCCTGGCATGTCGGCAGCCGACCATGCAAAGAGGTCGCGGTTCTTTCTAATGCACTGGACTATGTCGGAGCATAGGGCGGATGGGAGGGTCTTGCTGATAAAGAACTTGCGGTTCGGATCTTGCTCGGAGAACGTTGACCGGACACCCTTTTGGAGAATTTCAAGAGTCTCGAGGGAGAGAACTGGACCCCCGGTGGAGGTCATATAGCATTTTCGGGCCATCTCTTGACTGCCTCTTACTTCCCCTACCCCTGCCCTAGTGGGGAACTTCATCTTGAGGTGATAAGCCGATGGGACGGCCTCTAGAGCAGCTAGGCCAGGTCGGCCTAGAATCACATTATAAGCAGCGGGGACATCGACTACCATGAAGTCGATCGGCTCCGTGCGGGTAGTAGGAGTTTTGCCAGCGGTTACGTCGAGGGTTTTGCAAGCAGTTACATCGAGTTTTGCTCAGCTTCCTCGGCCCGGATATACTTCTCGCTTTGGAGAAGGAGGTCGGAGAAGTTCTGTGGGGATTCTTGGCAAGGGAGGACCGCCGGCTTGAGTTGAGGACATTCGACTGAAAGGCTGCTGCAGCGACTGACTGGTCGAGAGAAGCGATGGACTTAGCTTCCGCGGTGAACCTTTTCACATAGTTCCTGAGCTTCTCACCCTTCTTCTGGTGGTGGTAGAGTAGCGAAATGCTGGTCTTCTCTGTGCGGCAGCTACTCACGAAGTGGGTGACGAAGAGGGTCTCAAATTGTTCAAATGAGAATATGGAGGATGGGGCGAGGCGAGAGTACCACTCTCGAGCCGGAGCTTTGAGCGTGGCCGGGAAGGTTTTGCACAATAGAGCGTCGGAAGCTTGGTGTATCAGCATGAGGGTCTTGAAGCTCTCGATGTGGTCCACAGGGTCTGACTCCCCGGAGTAAGTCTCGAACTGTGGGGGCTTGAAGCCTATCGGAACGGGTGCCTCCATGATTGTTCGAGAGAAGGGAGGTCGGCTTGGACGGAGGGTCCTTCCTCTAAGCTCCTCTTCTTTGTCTAGCTGACCCAAGCGCCTCTCCATCTCGTGGAGACGACGGTAGATGGTGTCATCCCTTCGTTGGTAGCCAAACGAGCCTCTGGACTCGTCTTCGTACGAAGGGGAGCGGGGGCTACGACGATGGTAGTTTCGGGAGTGGCGAGGACTAGGAATGTGATAGTGGTTGCTAGGAGTTGGGGGAGGAGTTAGGGACCGATGGCGAGAACTTTGGACTGGAGGAGGAGTGGGGACCCTCCGAGCATTATCGTTGTTGGGTCGGAGATTGAGGGCCTGCAAGATGGTTGCTTGGAATTGCTAGAATTCGGCACGGTTGATGGGTGCTTCATCATTTCTCGGGGGTTGTCGACCCGCAGGAGAATGAGGTCTTCTCCTATGGTGTCCAGGGGACTCTTCGCCCTCTTCTAGGAGGGGACCTTCTGTAGTCTCGACGATGAGGAGATTGCTCATTTGGACGTTGTTGGTGGGAGGCTCCCTCTCGGGCCCACCTTTCATCAAAACGGCGGCGAAGGTCCTCTTCCTTCTGCCGATTGTTGAGGGTGCATCTGAGGCCCGGGGATTGTGAGATGCCATGGAATCGGTAGAGGGGTTGTGCACGGAGACATGATCATGTTGAAGGGGTTGTTTCTGAGGATTGGGACGGGAGCCCCCTGCGTCGGCGTTCTGAGGACTAGTTTGACCGCGAGGGGGTTGAAGATTCTGTGGAGGAAGTTGGTCCTGCTGCGGGGCCTGATTAGGCTGAGGAGAGGGTCCCGTTGGCTGGACGGTTTGGAGGGGGACCTCCTGCTGTTGCTAAGAGGGGGTAGGTCCATGATTGGACCCCCTGGATCTGAGTTTCCGTGGAGGCATGGCCGGAGAAGATCTGACCGACGGGAAGAGGAACGGTTGCTATTCGTGGGTTCCCACCGACAGCGCCAATCTGTTACCGCTAAATCTTGTGTGGGGGCAAACAGATAGTATTTGTGGATTCTTAGGAAAACTGAATAGCAAAAACCTGGAATCTTCCCACCGTTCACCTGCAAAAAGTGCGATACACTGGGGTTGATCCTGGCGACGCACCCTTCGACGCTCAAGTCAGTAATCAGAGAAGATTATGAAAGAGCGTAAATTGGCAAAAGAATGATTACCTCTTAATGGTGATGGATGGGAGATATTTATTGCCGCCTTTGGGATCAGATTAGGAATGTAATTCCTAATTCCCAGTGAAATGATAGATGCGAATCAGAGCCGTTGATTAGGATTAATCAGAAACCCTAATTCTATCCTGCTGGACTGGGTTTATCGCGGGTTGGAACCTACACCCAGCTGAGACGGATCCGTTTGCCGATTACTGGGCTTTTGGAAAGAAGACTCAGTACCCACTTCAGACCCGTTTGTAGGCGAAATTATCATTTTGCCCCTGAGTCTTAAGATTCGTGCCTGATTCGGACGGTTCCGATTTAGCCCTATTTTTAGCCATATCAGGTATGGTCGGTAAGCACACTAACCCCTCTATAGAAGATGTCTTATTAGTTAGTGGACTTAAGCATAACTTGTTAAGTATTTGCCAAGTTTGTGATAAGGGTTAAAAAATCTTGTTTGAAAAAGATGCATGTTTAATTTATGATTCTACCATGCAAAATATAATTTTTCAAGGATTTAGGAAAAATAACATTTATGAATTGTGTTTAAAAGCATGAGTTTTTGAATAATTTTTGCTTAGTAGCTTCTAATAATGACTCTTGGCTTTGGCAAAGACGTTTTGGCCATGTGAATATGACAAATCTCTCTAAATTGTCTAAGTACAACCTAGTTAAAGGGCTGCCAAGACTATCCTTTAAAAAGGATAAGTTATGTGATGCATGTCAACTAGGTAAACAAATTAAATCTACTGTTAAAACACAAGAAGTAATTTTTACTAGTAGGCCGCTCGAATTAATTCACATGGATTTATTTGGCCCTACTAGAGTTGCTTCTTTAAATAAAAGTAGGTATGTTTTTGTTTTAGTAGACGATTTTTCACGATTTACTTGGACTTTCTTTCTAAAACATAAGAATGATGCTTTTGAAGAATTTGCTAATTTTTGTAAACGAATTCAAAATCAAAAGTCTCTAACCATAGTCACTATTAGAAGTGATCATGGTGGAGAATTTGAAAATGAAACGTTTGCATAATATTGCAATAAGAATGGTATAACTCATTCATTTGCATTTCCTAGAGCTTCACCACAAAATGGAGTGGTTGCAAGGAAGAATAGGACTTTGCAAGAATGTGCACGTACCATGCTTGTTGAAAGCAATTCACCTAAGTATTTTTGGGCTGAAGCTATTGCTACAACTTGTTATGTTTTAAATAGAATTTTGATTAGGCCTAAGCTAAAGAAAACATGTTATGAGCTATTTTTTGATAGAATTCCTAAGGTTTCTTACTTTAAAATATTTGGTTGTAAGTGTTTTATTCTGAACACTAAGGATAATTTAGATAAGTTTGATTCTAGATCTAATGAGGGTATCTTTGTAGGATACTCAAATAGGAGTAAGACATATAGAATCTTCAACAAGTCAACAATGACTATTGAAGAATCCATGCATGTTGCATTTGATGAATCTCTGTTTTCATCAACTTTAATTGAAGATGATGAAACTAATTCATCACCTTTAAATAAAGTAATTAAATCTTTAGAACAAATTAGTCTTGCGGATAAGTTGATCGATAAGGAAGTCTAGTCGACTGCTGTAAATCAGTCGACTGATGGACTTGTCAAGTCGACTGATCCTGTTGTGATGTCTCCAACTTTACCAAAGTCTTTTGTTGAAGTTAGAGATCATCCTCATGACTTAATAATTGGTGACATTTCACATGGTATTCAGACGAGATCACATGTTAACATAATATCTCACACAGCTTTCTTGTCGGATTTTGAACCAAAGAATATACAAGAAGCGTGTGAGAATGAATTTTGGATGAATGCCATGCAAGATGAGTTAAACCAATTTATAAGGAATGATGCATGGGATTTAGTTCCACGACCTTCTGATCATACTATAATTGGTACTAAATGGGTATTGAAGAATAAGTTAGATGAATCAGGACAAGTTGTTAGGAACAAAGCTAGACTAGTGGCTCAAGGGTATAATCAAGAAGAAGGCATAGATTTTGATGACACATATGCTCCTGTTGCTAGATTAGAATCAATTCGTATCTTATTATCTTTTGCTTGTTTTATGAATTTTACACTCTTTCAAATAGATGTTAAAAGTGCATTCCTTAATGGGTTTATAAAGGAAGATGTTTATGTTAAACAACCACCAGGTTTTGAACATGAACAATTCCCAAACCACGTTTTTAAATTGAAAAAGGCTTTATACGGTCTTAAACAAGCACCTCGTGCTTGGTATGATCGATTGATGGCTTTTCTTTTAGAAATATGTTTTGAAATAGGTAAAGTAGATACTACGTTGTTTATTAGAAGAATTAAGAATGATGTTTTAATCATACAAATATATGTTGATGACATAATTTTTGGTTTTACTGATAGTAATCTATGTCAAGAGTTTGCTAACACCATGAAAAACGAGTTTGAGATGAGTCACATGGGTGAACTCAATTATTTTCTTGGACTACAAATTAAGCAGTCACATAATGGCATATTTATTAATCAAGGGAAAATATGCTAAGGAATTACTCAAACGGTTTAATATGGATAGCACGAATAGTAAGACCACAACTATGGCTACTACCACTACCCTTGACAAAGATGAATTAGGTAAGAGTGTCGATCAGAAACTCTATCGAGGTATGATTGGCTCACTCTTATATATAACTGCTAGTAGACTGGACATTATGTTTAGTGTATGTTTGTGTGCTAGATATCAGTCAAGTCCTAAAGAGTCTCACTTAAAAGCTGTGAAACGCATTTTAAGATATATTAAAGGCACGTCTGATTATGGTCTATTTTATCCACGCACCGTCAATTTTCAACTTTTATCATATAGTGATGCGGATTTTGCCGGTAGTAAAACTGACCGCAAAAGCACTAGTGGGACATGTCACTATTTGGGACATTCACTAGTCTCTTGGTGCAGTAAGAAGCAAAATTCGGTATCTCTATTTACTACAGAAGCTGAATATATCGCTGCAAGTTTGGCTTGTTCCCAAATTTTGTGGATGAAACAAATCCTATTAGACTATGGTATTTTATTTGAAAAACCTTGAATAATGTGTGATAATACCAGTGCCATTAACTTATCTATAAATCTGATTCAACACTCACGTACGAAACATATTGATATTCGACATCATTTTTTACGTGATCATGTTTTAAAGGTAGATATTTCTTTAGACTTTATTTCTACTGATAAACAGGTAGCTGACATTTTTACCAAACCTCTTAAGGAAGACACCTTTATCACCTTAAGAAGAGAACTAGGGATTTGTAGTTTTCATGATGTTTCTTGAATTTTTTCTGGAAGTCGACTTACAAGAATTGTTCGGTCGACTGCCAAGTATCTTTTTCTAATTTTTGTCTGAGTTTTATGCTCTGGACAGTCGACTGTGCATGGTACCTAGTCGACTGACCAGTTGTATTAATACTATTTTTATATATTTTTTCTATGTATTTCCTACTTATTGTTGCATTTTCTATCTATTATGTAACCGTTTGAACTAAGACTACTCTCTTTTTATATAAATGTTATTTTGCTATGTATTATTTTTGTGGTTTATTTTTTTCTCCATGTTTTTTTGTTGATGACAAAGGGGGAGAAAATATAAGCTATTGTGTTATATTTATGTTGCTTTGTGTTATGTTTATGTTGCTTTGTGTTATGTTTTGGTGATGCATATCTTTGTGTATGTCTTTGTGCATGTTTTTGTGCATGTTTTCACACCTATGCATGTTGCACATTTGATAAGGGGAGCATGTGAGCATTTGTAATATTTATTTCCATTATTGTAAGCTATTGTGTGAGTGTGTGTGATGTTTATCTCCATCTTTATGTTGCTTTGTGTTATGTTTATGTTGCTTTGTGTTATGTTTTGGTGATACATATCTTTGTGTATGTCTTTGTGCATGTTTTCACACCTATGCATGTTGTACATTTGATAGGGGGAGCATGTGAGCATTTGTAATATTTATTTCCATTATTGTAAGCTATTGTGTTGTCTTCATCAAAAAGGGGGAGAATGTTGATTCTTGATTTTGATGATTACAACACAATGCAAAATTTGTTGTGCTACTTCTTATGTATTACAAGATATGCACAACAGCAAAATGTTCTAACAAGCTTTACAATGTTCTTAAAGCAAGTTGATCAAGTAAAGCTACAAACAAAGCTCTTATAGCTAATTGATCAAGAAAGCTACAAGGTTGCCAACTTCAAAGAACAAGACGAAGGCTAAAGCTGCATCTCAAGACTCAAGACAAAACCTATGCTTCAATATGTTGTATTAAGTATCTTGTAACAATTGTAACTTTTTTATTTCTTTGAGTCTTAGAAATTCTGTAATAGCCTTGTCACACACACTCACACATATCTTTAAAATAATTGAGTATTTTTCAAACTTAAAATGATCGAAACAAGATTGAAAAAGCTCAGCTGTTAAGTACCAGTCGACTGCCATTAGGCACCAGTCGACTGTCCTAGTACGAAACTGTCTGAACTTATTCAAACTCTGACTAGTCAACTCATAACGGCAACCCAGTCGACTGTTCAAGTCGTTTCGACAGTTTACTGATTTCAAAACTTGATTTTTCGAATTCAAAAGTTTTATTTCCGTTGGTTGACAGTTGGTACAATTGCTTCTCAACGTCCAGTGATTCTAACTCTATAAATAGAGTGTAGAAATCACTTGGAAAAGGTTACAACAACAAGACAATACTCTCTTTTACAAGCTTTCAAGTACTTATTTTCAAAAAGAGAACAAGAGTTCACAAGCTTTCAAATTCTCTAAGTTTTTGGTTCTCTGAAATCAGTCTAGTATAATAGTGATTTCGTTTTAGACTGATTTCGGAAGTTGACCTAATAGCCACGCACAAAAGCACATTCACAACAAGGCTATGGGTTGATTGTAAACATTTTGTTGTTGTTCTTTACTCTCGGGTTGTGAGAGTGGTTTCTTTTGGTTGAAGAGTAGGGTTCTAGGGTGTAGAGTCAAGTTTTCACTCTTGGTGGAAGAGTGGGTTGCTTTCTCTAGTAGTGAGAAAGGACTACGGGTTGGACAAGGTTGTTGTCAAACCCCGTAGGATATTCTTGTACATTTTTCAAGAATAGGGGAAATCTCAAGTGGGTTGCTTGGGGACTGGATGTAGGTCGGAAGGACCGAACCAGGATACATCGTGTGTACTCTGTGGTTGTATTTATCTGAACTTGCATTTCATTTACTTGCCTTTTAAAGTTCTCTGTGAAATTTGTCTGGACAGTCGACTGTGTCCCTTTTTAAGTCGACTGATCAGACTTGTACTACATTCTCTCTGAAAACATGTCTGGTAAGTCGACTGGTTCTTCTATAAGTCGACTGATCAGACTCGTCTTAAAATACTCTTCTTAACTGTCGCCCCAGTCGACTGGTTTCTCTTTTCAAGTCGACTGGACCGAAGAAAATGTTCAAATCCGCAATTATTTTTATAAAACACTATTCGCCCCTTCTCTAGTGTTTCTTGCCTTGCCTACAGGATCCAACAGAGGATGTCAACAGCTGTGGGAGCAGTTTCGAATGGTGAACCACTTCGTACTCGCTTAAAGGCGAGTAGTTGAAGGGGAATCGAACCAAGTGTTGGACTCCGAGCTTGTCGTTAAGGGATTATCAACAGTTCTGGGAGCAATTCCGAACGGTGAACAACTTTGTACTCGCTTAAAAGTAAGTAGTTAAAGCGGAATCGAACCAAGTGTTGGACTCCGAGCTAGTCGTTATGGGATTATTAACAGCTGTAGGAGCAATTACGAATGAACCGCTTCGTACTCGCTTAAAAGTAAGTAATTGAAGCGGAATCGAACCAAGTGTTGGACACCGAGCATGTCGTTTGAAGAATATCAGCAGCTGTGGGTGTAATGCCGAATGGTGAACCGCTTCGTACTCGCTTAAACGCAAGTAGTTGAAGCGGAATCGAACCAAGTGTTGGACTCCGAGCATGCTGTTTTAATGCAATTTTTTTTAAGCGCCAAAGTAGTACAATTACAATGCTCAAAATAGAAAACTTGCGAGGATAGATTGCTTTTGTTGAAAACAATTAGGCGGCTGCTTCTAAGTTGCAAGCCGCTCATACATTTTGATAAGGAAAATAAAAAAAACTTTGACATGTTTTATGGAGTGCTCTTGAGGAAGTTACTTGGAGCGGTGTTTAGACACCCTCTTGGTACTTCATCAAGTGCTCCGCATCCCATGTCCTCGATGTTCTCCTGCTCCACTGGTCTTCGAGTGGATATGCGCCTGAGCGAATAACTCTGGAGACCCTATACGGTCCTTCCCAATTGGGTGCTGACTTGCCCTTTTTGCTCGGAATGGAGATCGACAGCTTCCGGAGTACTAGGTCCCCCTCTTTGAGATTAGCGGGGTGGACCTTCTTGTTGTAAGATTGCATTATCCTACGCCGGTAGGTCTCTTGTTGGATAGAAGCTCTTTCGCGGATCTCGGTGATGAGGTCCAGATTGTTGCGGAGCTGGTTCGCATTCATTGCATCACTGTAGGCTATCAGTCGGGGGTGAAGGCAGACCCACTTCTAAGGGGATGAGGGTTTCGGAATCATATGTGAGATTGAAGGGGGACTCCCCTGTCGGAGTTCTCTTGGTGGTACGATAGTCCCAAACCACGTTGCGGAGTTGTTCGACCCACAACCCCTTGGTAGATTTATCGAGCCTCTTCTTCAGGCCGGAGAGTATTTGTCGATTTGCATTCTCCGCTTGGCCATTGGATTGAGGGTGGGCTACCGAGGAGAACCGCTGCTCGATGCCGAGGTCGGTGCAGAAGTTGCGGAATGTTGCTCCTGCGAACTGAGTCCCGTTGTCAGTTACGAGGATACGGGGTACCCCGAACCGGCAAACAGTGTTCTTCCAAAAGAACTTCTGAACCTTGTGCTCGGTAATCGTTGAAAAGGTTTCGGCCTCAATCCACTTGGAGAAGTAGTCTATCGCCACGACTAAGAACTTCAGCTGGCCGGGCGCTGGAGGGAAGGGTCCGAGCAAGTCCATGCCCCACATTGCAAAAGGAATTGGACTCGCCAAGGAGGAGAGTTGGGCTTGTGGTAGGCGACGGATCGGTGAGAATCTCTGGCAGGAGTCTCAGTGGCGAACGTAGTCTTCGGAGTCACTTAGGAGTGGGCCAGAAGTAGCCGTAATTTAGGAGTTTGCGGGCGAGGGATCTCGCTCCCAAGTGCGCACCACACATACCGTCATGGGCCTCCTTCAGGGCATAGTGCGCTTCCTCGGTGGAGAGACACCTCAGGTAGGGTCAGCTGTCAATCTAAGTGCAGGAGCGTTTGTACATGACTCCATCAAGAAGTGTGTACCGCTCTGCTCTGGTCCTGATCTGTCTAGCCTCTTTTGGGTCTTCTAGAAGAACCCCATCCCTAAGGTACTCGAGTAAGGCCTTCATCCAATTCTCCCCAAGTGTGAGAGGCATAGTCTCCATTGGCTCTAAGCTGTCCTCCTCGATACTCGGTCTCAAGAGTACCTCTATCAGTACGGTTCATTCCAAACCCTGGAAGGAGGAGGCGAGCCTTGAGAGGGCGTCGGTCTGTGCATTTTCCTTTCGAGGAACCCGCTAGAGTCGAGCTTCTTCAAATAAGGCCAGTAGACCCCTTGCCTTCGCCAAGTACTTGGCCATGCGCTCATCCCTTGCTTCATACTCTTTGGATACCTGGTTTACGACCAGCTGCGAGTCACTGAAGACTTGTATACGCTTGGCCCCTGCTTTGCGGGCCATGCAGAGTCCCGCTATGATGACCTCGTACTCGACCTCGTTCGATGCAGGAAAGTTTAGGCGGAGGGAGTACTGCAGGACGAAAGCGTCTGGGCCAGTCAAGATGACGCCAGCCCCACTTCCGTCGGTACACGAGGATCCATCAATATAAACAGTCCAGATCAGGGGGTCGGCAGACGACTCGCAGGGGTCGGGAATAGTGGTCTCCACGATGAATTCTGCCAGAGCTTGGGCCTTGATAGCGGTTCTGGGTTGGTAGCTGATGTCATGCTGGCTCAGCTCTATGGACCACTTCATCAAGCGACCCAACGTTTCGGGCTTGTGCAGCACCTGCTTGAGCGGCTGGTCGGTAAGAACGACCACCGAATGAGACTGGATGTAGAGGCGGAGCATTCGGGCCGCCATAACCAAGGCAAGAGCCATCTTCTCCAGCTTCGGGTAACGGAGTTCAGCATCCCGGAGGACCTTACTCACATAGTAGATCGACCTCTGCGTCCTATCCTCTTCTCTTACAAAGACCGCGCCGAGGGTCTGCTCCGAAGCGGCGAGGTATAGGTAGAGGACCTCCCCGAGCATTGGCTTGTACAAGAGTGAGGGGTTAGCTAAGTATGCCTTGAGCTGGTCGAAGGACTCTTGTTGTTGTTGCCCTATTCAAAGCCTTTAGCCCCCCTGAGGGCCTTGAAGAACGGGAGGCACTTAGAGGAATCGCCCAATTGCCACGAGGCGCCCAGTGAGCCTCTGTACCTCTTTAACACTGGAGGGGGGAGCCATTTTGAGGATGACCTGGATCTTCTCGAGGTTGGCCTCTATGCCCCTCTGGCTGACCATGAACCCCAAGAACATGCCGGAGGAGACTCTGAACGCACCCTTGCTCGGATTCTGCCTCATATTGTGCCTCCTGAGCACCCCGAAGGCTTCCTGGAGGTCGAGGACATGCTCCTGCCCTCGGATGCTCTTGACCAACATGTCGTTTACATAAACTTCCATGTGTCGGCCAATCTGGTCTCGGAAGACCATGTTCACGAGGCGCTGATATGTAGCTCCCGCGTTCTTCAAGCCGAACGGCTTGACTCGGTAGCAATACTGGTCCTGATCTGTCACAACGAGGTCTTCGGGATGTCGGGAGAGAACATCCGGATCTGGTTGTACACCGAGAAGGCGTCCAAGAAGTTGAGGAGCTCGTGCCCGGAGGTCGCATCGATCAGAGCGTCGATGCTTGGAAAGGAAAATGGATCCTTCGCGAACGTCTTGTTGAGGTTGGTAAAATCGATGCATATCCTCCAGCTTCTGGATAGTTCACCTTCTGGATAAATCAGGCGTTGAGGAGCTTTTCAACCTCTTCTTTGATCGCTTGTTGACGCTCAGGAGCGAACTTGCGTCGCTTCTGCTGGACGGGCTTGACTCTCGGGGCAACACTGAGGTGGTGCATCAAAAGCTCTTCGGAGATCCCTGGCATATCCGCCGCGGTCCAGGCGAAGAGATCGCAGTTCTCCTTTATGCATTGGGAGATGTCTTTCTTGATGGAGGGGGAAAGTGCCTTGCTGACCCGAAACGTCTTGGTGGCGTCTTCTTCTGAGAAGGCCACTTCCTCCAGTTCGTTTACTGGCTTGGAGATGGTCTGGCTACTCTTCGGTGGGAGTTCGAGGGCTTCTATGGAGAGGACTGGGCCTCCCATCGAGGTCATGTAGCACTTGCAGGCCGCCTCCTAACTCCCTCTCACCTCTCCCACCTCTGCGGTAGTGGGAAACTTTATCTTCATGTGATAAGCCGAAGGGATGGCCTAGAGTGCGGCGAGACCTGGCTGACCCAGGATAACATTCTAGGCGGCCTTCACATCCACCACCATGAAGTCCATCGGCTCCGTGCAGGTGACCGGGGTTTTGCCAGCGGTGACGTCGTGAGTTATAACTCCCTCAATCGTCACCGGCACCTCGGTGAATCCATGAAGGGTGTAGCCAGCTGGCTTGAGCCTGTCCCTTGATAGCTAAAGGCCCTTGAATGCCTCCAAGAAGCGGATGTTGACCGAGCTGTCATTGTCCACCAAGACCAAACGTACGTCGAAGTTGGCCATTCGGAGGTTAATGATGAGGGCGTCGCAGTGGGGCGTGTAGACACCCTCCAAGTCTCTTTCGGAGAACGTGACAGGGACTCCGACGCCCTTGGGGGGAAGATGGCTCTGCACGGAGTTCACTTCCCTAACGAAGGCTTTTCGGGAGGAGTTGGAATCTCCTCACATTGGGCCTCTGTGTATAAAGTGCAATATGGCCTCTGCTTCGACATCTGGGGCCTCCGCATGCTGTTCTGTTCGCCTATTAGCCCCCTGGGAGGTGGAGGCGGATCGGCCCTGTCCCTCATTACGAACCGAGCGAGCTGCCCCCTCTGGATGAGGGCTTCGATCTCGTCCTTCAGGGCCCAACAATCGTCCGTGTCGTGCTTGTGGTCCCTGTGGAAGCGGCACCATTTATCCCTGTTTCTCTTCTTTTCAGGGGTGTTCATCTTCGGAGGTGGTGGTAGAATACCCTCGTTTCCAATTTCCATCAGGATGGCGGAGACACTCGCATTGAGCGGAGTGAACTTTTCGAAGCGGGGGAGAGGGCGCCGCTGACCTTCGTTATCTTTTTGGAGCTTCTTAGCTCCTTCCTCAGCAGTCTTCCGTTTATTCCCGAAAGACGACCCCTCCAGAGTGGGGCGATTGAGAGCCTCTTTAGCTTGGATGTACTTCTCGCTCCTGAGGAGCAGCTCGGAGAAGTCCCGAGGAGGTTTCTTGGCCAGGGACGCCCTGAGGTCAGGGTTGATGACATTGGATTGGAAAGCAGCCGAAGCTACCAACTGATTCAGGGAGGCAATGGACCTGGCTTCTGTGGTGAACCGCTTAACATAATCCCTCAGCCATTCGCCCTTCTTTTGGCTGAGGGAGAGCAGTGAGGTGCTCGTCTTCTCGGATCGGCGACTGCTCACGAAATGTGTGAGGAAGAAGCCTTCGAACTGGTCGAAGAAGATGGATGCCGGTGCAAGTCGGGAATACCACTCCCGAGCGGGCCCTTTGAGGGTGGCCGGGAAGGTCTTGCAGAGGAGGACATCGGAAGTATGATGGATCATCATGAGAGTTTTGAAACTCTCAATGTGATCAGCGGGGTCCGACTCCCCGGTGTAGGACTCGAAGTGTGGAGGCTTGAAGTTCTCAGGAACGGGTGCCTCCATGATAGTGCGGGAGAAAGGGGGCCTGCTCGGGTGGAGATTCCTCACCCGTTGTTCTTCCTCTCTGTCTAGCTGACCAAGGGGCCTCTCCATCTCGTGGAGACGGTGGTAGACCGAGTCGTCCCTGCGGTCGTGCCTCGCTGAGCCCCTGGACTCGTCCTCGCGTAGAGGAGGGCTGGGGCTGCAGTGGCGATAACTTTGAGTAGGTCGTGGACTGATAGAACGACGGTGATAGCTCGGATCCGGCCGAGGACTGCATGAGCGGCGGCGATGGCTCGGGGCTGGCCGAGGACTGAGAGAGCGGCGGCGATGGTCAGGGGATGGGCGGCGATGACTGGGAGCCGGTCGAGGACTGGGAGCTTATCGGGCGTTGTCGGGGGCGGCATTGAGCGCATGAAGGACCACCTCCTGGAATTGTTGGAACTCTGCCCTCGTGATGGGGGCCTGCTACTCCCGTTGAGCTCGAGGTGCAGGACGACCAGCCGGGGAGCGGCTTCTTCTTTGGCCATGTTGGGGCGACTCTCTCCGTCTCCTGGGAGAGTTGGACTCTCTGCGGTCTGTCCTGCAGGGGGATCGGTCCCTCTGATGCTCCCGACGAGGGTTCCTTTCATGAGTCCGCCTCTCATCCAAGTTGGCTCGAAGATCTGGATCGTTCTGCCGGTTGTGGAGAACCTCGTGCAGATCTCTCTGAGTTAGTGGGCTATGGGAGGCCATGGAGTCTGTGGAAGGGTTGTGTACGGAGACGCGGACCTGGTGCATGGGTTGCTTCTGACAGGTCCGTCGAGAGGGTTCCCTTACGACCACTTGGGGCGCTAGTGGCTGCTGAACGGATTGTGGAATGGGTTGTACGAGCTGCGGGGCCGGTTGGACAGGCGGAGGAAGACCCTCTTGAAGAGGAAGGAGAGTGGAAGTTGTTCTTCGGTTGGAGGTCGCGGACTTCCTCTTGGGAGGCATAGCTGGGAGTGACTTTGGTTGAAGGAGGAGGGTCGGGTAGCTATTCGAGAGTTTCCCATAGATGGTGCCAATCTGTTGCCGCTGAATCTGGTGTGGGGGCAATAGATAGAATTTGTGGATTCGCGAGAACTTGAATGGGCCAAAACTGACCTCTTCCGCTGCTGGTAGGCCGACTCCTTGGCGCTGCCGCTGACCTGCACGAAGTACGAAATATCGGGATGGATCCCGACGACGTACCCTCCGACGCTCTTGTTAATACTCAGAAAAAGAATATCAAAAGAACTTTAGGTAGGCAATGAGTGATCACCTTGTAACGGTAGGATGTAGGAGGTACTTAGTCGCCGTGGGGATCTATTTCTGATCTAGGACGATATTGCAGGTTGGTCGACAAACTCATATATCTTTCGGTGACTAGGTCAGATATTGTCTTTGCAGTTAGTCGAGTCATTCAGTTTATGCATGCACGGTTATCACTCGTTGGGAAGCAGTGGTTTACATTCTTCGCTATTTTAAGAAAGTCCCAGAGCAAGGACTTATCTTCAGGCCTGGTCAATCACTTTCTTTACGTGGATATTTTGATGCTGACTGGGTAGGGGCGATTGATGATTGGCGATCTACTAGTAGATACTTTGTGTTTTTTTAGAGGAAATATGGTATTTTGGAAAAACAAAAAGCAACCTGTTGTAGCTAAATCAAGTGCAGAATCTGATTGGGCATTTGGTTTCTAAAGTTTTATGGCTCAAATCTCTCATTCGAGAGTTGACAATCTCAGTATCATCTCCAGTACCACTGTATTGTGATAACCAAGCTGCTATATATATTTATAAAAATCTAGTGTTTCATGAACGCACAAAACACATCAAGGTCGATTGTCACTTCGTTCGTGATGTGTGGAGAAGAAAGTGATCTCATTCTCATATGTCCGGTCCGGTGAACAACTTGCTGATATTCTCACTAAAGCACTACTTCCCAGTGTAGTTGAAGGCTCGCCTCAGGCTCAAGGCTCAGGCTTAACTGCAGTTTGAGCCTCAAGCCTCAGTTAAGGCTCCCTCTTTGTTTGAAGCTTCACTCAGGCTTATGCCTGGATGCGCCTTAGCAAAGGCTTGAGGCTTGCGCCTCAAGTAAAAGGCGCGCCTGAACTTAACAGACCCGATCCGACCTTTCTTTACTATTTGACCCATTTTCAACCCTTCTCAAATTTCGTAACTCCTCCAATTCTCTCTCACCTTTTCATCCCCAATTCCAAACTCTAACCTCAATCTCCACCTCCCTAACTCCTCAATCTGCAGTCCTCTTAAGATCGGCTCTTAAGTCCGCTAATGAGTCCACATTTTTATGAATTAGCTTGTTCTTAAGATCGGCTCGTAGTCCAGCTCTGAACCTAGAGAGAGTTTGTTCTTTGCTCTCTTTACCTAAGGCGTTGTAGCGAATGAGGAAGTTGTCGAACTTATCTACATACTCTTGGGTGGATTTGCTTCCTTGATAAAGTTGGTTCCACGAATCTAGCAATCGGGTGTGGAACGATAAGGGAACTTATCTCTCGGTCACTTCTCTTTCATGGCTTCCCAAGTGGCTATGTGTGCCAGGCCTCGGCCTCTATGGGCGTATTCAAGATTGGTCCATTGTTGTTGAGCTTTACCAGTCAATTTCATTGTGGCAAATTGAACCTTCAGGGCTTCGCTCATGTCAATCCACACGAAGTAGTGGTCCATGACAGATCCAATCAGCCTTGACATTCTTTTTGACGTTCCATATGGCTTTAAAGTGGGGAACGTCAACCTTGACGTTCTTCTTGTATTGTTCGTCAGAGTCACGATCTTGATGTCAGTCGTCACGATCATTCCCTTGAGGGATCTAATGATCTCAGGGGCAACTTTTTTATTCAATTTCACTTTCTCAAGCCTCTGATTGATATTGGCAAGAGTTGCTTGGATGACATCGAGGGTAGTGGAAATATCAGAGTTGTCCATCTCAGTTCGGGGAGGGGCTCGCGGAATTCTAGGATTCCTATTTGGGTTGTTTGGGTGGGACAAGAAAAGCTCTTCGAGATTTGTGATGGTGCTGCGAAGATGCATTTACCAACGGTGAAAACTCGGTGTTGTGGGGACGTGTTTATTGAAATTTGGGGAAACTTGTCCTAAATGCACTTGAGTTTTTTTTTATAAATGAATTTGAATGATCTAAAAGAAAGAAAGAAAGAAAAATAAATGACTCTAAAATGATCCTAAATGAACGCAAAAATTATGACTAAATGATGCAAGAACTAGGGGTTTTTAAAAACCTTTGCTCTGATACCAAAATGTTATAAACTTAATCCTAAATAGAGAATTTTCAAGAAATTTAATGGATTAAATTACCAACGTGTAATGCAAATTACGTTAGGAATTAAAACTATTAATTGGTTAGATGGATTCTCAAGATATGATATAGTTTAACAAGCCCAATTAAATATTCAATCTAACAATCAATAATTATACTTAAACGTTCTTAGCAAGTAAAATAGTCAATAACGATTCGTACCTTAATTAGTAAGTAGAATCACTCACTCTCAAATAATATTATAGAGATGATAAAGTAGTAACACAAATATTTGAGAAGTGAAAAGAGTTTACCGCGGTTGCAAATAGGGAGTAGTTGGTAGCGAAGATGGGTGCGGCACACCGACAATGGATGTGGCGACTGGCTGCGAAGGGCGTCAAACAATAAGGGGTCGACTTTGGAGGGTGGCAGCGGTGGCGACTGGCAACGGGGGTCTCAGGGTGGTCACGCGACGGCCTGTGTGATCGGAGATGGTGACGGTGACTGGAGGGCGACGGGGGATCGACTGGGGCTTCGGGGGTGGGTTCGGAAGTTGAGCGGGGAGGAGACGACGACGGGGGGGGGGGTGTTGGGTTTCGAATTGAAGGGGAGGGGTGGTCGGAGTTGGTGGTTGACGGGGTACTGGTGGTGTGTCTGGGTGAGGGAGGAGGTCGACGGGGTGATAAAGAGAAGAGCTAAGGTTTGGGTTTGGATGCAGTGGAGAAGGAGGAGGAGAAGGAGAAGGGGGTTAGAGTTGACTTTGAGTTGGATTTGGGGATTAGGATTTTGGGTTGAATTGATTTGGGGATTTGGGGTATAATTTAGAGCTTTTCACAAACCCTAAATTTTTATCTCAATGTCTCACACAAAAAAATGAATGAAGAACAATAACTCAACACAGTAAATTTTTTTTAATCAATAATAGCATACTCTCTCATTATTCTTAAGGCATATTTATAGGCTTAAAACAAATCTCAATACAAATCTTCAAAATATTCTAATGCATAAAATAAAAGGTGTAAAGTGCAAAACTACTACATATGGCTAAATTTCAAAATAAAACAAAACATAACCAATGCCTTCATCACGATCTTTTTGCAAACATTATTTGTGCTGCTTTTTTCTTTTGCAATATCTTTTGCTTTGTTAAAGTCAAATTCTATATAATTTGGTATGGTCATTTTAGGCTTTTCTCTAGCTGGTTTGTATCTTAAGGTTATTGTATTTTTGTTTTTTTACTTCATGCTTACTAGTAAAATCATAAATATTTTTTATTTGTATACTCATAACCTTACTTTTTTCTATCATTTGTATTTCTGATAATCAGTGATACATGACTAAACTTATGTGCTTATTTTATTTTGCCATAATTATAGTGAAGTTAGGTTTTATTGTAAATTTTATTTTTTGGTTCATTTGTGTTTACTTATACTATTCATATTTAGACATTTTGTGTACTAGATATATATTATTATGTTGTCCATTAGGTATATTTTTGTATGCTCCTAAATGTATATGTTTTAATATCTTTCCTGTTTTCTCACTTATTTTTTTCATTTCTTGTCTTATTATTGTTTCTTTTATTAACGGAATTATAGTTTTTTCTGAGCTTGTTCAATATCTATAGAATGTTCAATATTTTGGGCTATTATTATGGTAAGTTTTTTTCTTTCAAATTTTGGAAGTTTTTTTTTTTTTTTGGTTTATGTCTAATTTGGTTGCTCTTATTTTATTGTAATTTTTTATGTCAAAACTCATTCTTTCTCTTATTTCTTCGTTTTTTTCTTCTCTTTCCAATGATTCTCCTATTTATGTAAATCTGTTATCACAATTATTTTATGTTTCTTTATTTCATCCTCACACTTTCACTTTCTTCTTCCATTACCAATATTTTTTATCTTCACTTATTTCTGACAAGTTTTCCTCATATTCTATGAGTTTCATAGTTTACATTATTTATTTCTTCAATTTCTTCTACGTATTTTACATTTCTTTTTTCATTCTTTAAGGACAATTTTGTAATATATGTCATATTTCTCCATGTATATAACAATTACATTTCTTTGAGTTATTTAGAAATTGTTTGTTTTTATTTATTCTTTTGAAATATCTTTTATAGAGTTTTTTATCTCTTAAAAGTTTGTGTATTTTGGTTTATATTTTTTGAAATTTGTGTTTACGTCTTTTTATATAATTATTGGTATTATTACATCCCGATTGATTCGGTATTGCTTTTTCACAACAATTTTTTTTGTTTATATGTTCTATAATATTTAATAGTTGATCTAGCCTCTTGGCATACTGATGAGGACATCTTTACAGTTTAGGACTTTTATTTTATTTCCATTTTTATGTAATCTTTTTTGTAATTTTTAGATTCTGAGAATATTTTGGAGATGTGTTTCAAGATGTAATTGAGCCTATTTAAAGGCCCTGAGATGAATGAGAAAGGCATGCCATTATTGATTAAAAAAAAAAACCTGTGTTGAGTTTTGCTCTTCATTTTCTCTCCCTTGTGTGATACAATCGAGATACAAATTAGGGTTTGTGATAAATCCTAATCTAGTTTTAGAATTAGTGATTAATTCTAAAATTTTATCCCCAATTAAAAAAATCCCCAATATAATTTCCCCCTAATCCCAAATCACCAAACCCTAATCATACCCCCCCCTTAACAGCCGCCTTCTCCTTCTTCTTCTTCTCCAAACACCCGACCCCAAATCCACGACCCCCAAATCCAACAAAAAAAACCCTAAATCCCTCTTCCTCTACAGCCAACTCCCAAACCGATCACCCTTCTCCAACCCGATTGCCTCTCCAAAATCCCATCCCGCACCTCCAAACTCCGTCGACTTCACCTTCACCATCTCACCGCGACCGCGCCCCTCATCCCCAAACCCCGTCGACCCATAACCTCCACCACTACAGCCTCCACCCATCTCCTCCTCCCTCCCCCTCGTCGAAACCCTAACCTCCCGCTCCTCCCGAGCACAGAAGACGACCACGCCCCAGCTGCCCCGTGCACCCCCGCTCGCCGTCGCACCTCGCCGACGTCACCACTCCCGCTCGCCGTCAACTCACCGTCGTCCAGTTCTGCCAACCACTTGGCTTCGTGCTGCCTTTGCCCACCGTGAATACTGTGTTCTTAGTTGCTGACTTTGCTGTGTGTTGCTGTGATCTTGGTCGCTGTCCGCTCCTACATCTACGAGGGTTTCTTCGGATTCGGTATACTTTTTCCATCTCTTCCGTATTTATGTTTTACTGCCTTATCATCTAGGATATTATCTGATTTGACTGTCGACCACAAAATACTGAGATTGAGTGATCCACATGCTAGATTAGGGTACGAATTGGTATTGCACTTTTTACTTGCTAACATATAGGAATTTAATTATTGATTGAGGTTGAATTATTAATTGGAATTGTTAGCATAATTCAGTTCTTGAAAATCCATCAAACCCGTTGACTGTTTTAAATTTCTAACTTAGATCAGAACTTTCATGTTGGTAAAATTAACCCATTAAAATTCTTGGAAATTCTCTATTTTAGGGTTAATTTTACATCACATACTTTATTTATATAATCTTTTACAAATTGGGTTCTATATCTTAAAGTATATATATTCCTGGTTTTACTTTCTCATTTATGTAAGCACCTAGGCAGTTAAAATCAGTTTTTTGAACTAATCGGTCTAGGAACGATTAGTGATTAATCGGTTAATCGGAAAATAATTGGGGATTAAATCGGAAAAATCGTTATATATATAATTAAAAAAAGATATATCCTCATTATGTAGCAGCCCTAAATCCTAACATAAACTATTATGAGATTATCAAATAGAGTCATATAGTTATAGAGAACAATAAGAGAGTACTTAGTTTGAGCTGAGTTTGAATTATGGATGTTGGTCGGGTCAGTTTTGCTGGTCGGTTCCATTAAACAAAAACGATCGGGGAGGGGAGCACTCCGAGCAACAAGAGGTGTAGCAGATGCCGGCTGGGTCAAGTATGCGACGGTGTAAGGGGAGAGACGGCGGGTTGGGTTTGGGTTTGCTCGATGAAGAAGAAGAGAATCAGTTTGGGTTTGGGTTTGAAAAGAATTAGTTTAGGTTTGAGTTTGTACGAGGAAGAAGAAGAAAGCGGTGATATGTTGGGTTTGGGTTTGTGCGGACCAGAAGAGTTTGGATTTTGAATTTGGATTTTCGATTAGGGCTAGATTGAGCCCAAATAATGCAAACGAGCATGAAAATTAGAGGAAGATCTTTAATCGGTTAATCAGCCACTTAAAATCGGCTGATTAATCACTAATCGGCCGATTATTCCCGATTAAATCGCTAAACATAAATTGCTAAAAAAATAATCGCTTAGCCTCCGATTAGCGATTAATCGGGGATTAATCGGGCGTAATCGGGGATTTTAACTGCTTAGGTAAGCACTATATATGTTTATACTCCATGGACCCGGTAGTTTTAGAAAAAAGTGTCTAGGATTGGACTTTTTTCTTCTTTTGTATAATAATTGTCTTGGAAACATTCTCTGAATTCATAAGCATAGTTATCAAAATAATACATGTTACAAATTTCTAAATTGCTTAGTCTCAATCTTGCTTAGTTCTTTTTATATCTTGTAAGTTCTTATTTAATTTCATAAACACTAAATTATATTTTTATTGCTATCTCATAAGTTGTAATTGTTTATTTTAATCCTAGGGTTCTTTATGCTGAATTTTCTTCTGTTTCATTATCATCAACCAGTCTTGATTTTCTGATATTACTATTTCTTCATCCTTTAGTCCATTCCATCATTTTGCTACTACTTCTATAAATGTTGCTTCTATAAATGTCTCAAATGTATTTTCTGAGAGATTTTGCCTAAATCCTACTATTAGGGATGCTTTTATCTATTCTTCTATTGTTCTGTCTACATTTTTTATATAGTCTAAATCTAGTCATTCTCCATTTCCTGTTATTCTTATTTCGTAGTGTTCTGCAGGTTCATATTTGAGGTTTCTTTTCATTTTTCTTTCCCTAACTTATTATTTTTTTCATTTTTTCATTTCTATGGTAGGTGATAAAGTCTTTTGTTAGGTGGCAGCCTTAAGATTTCGTACATATTAATTGGATTTTCTGTAGGTTTTGTTATAATCTTATCTTTTTCTTTATCCATTTTTTTTATTCGCTTATTATAACTAGATTTTTTAAGGTGTCTTCTACTTCCTCTGAATTGGGATTTGCCATTAAATATTCTATTTCTAAATTGTTTATATTAAGTTTTGTTATAGCTTTTAACTCCTTCATACTTTCTTCTGTTATTCATAATTCTTCTTCTGTGTTACCTGTTATATATCTGTTTAGTTCTTTTATATTTTTATTTATGATTTTTAAATCTTTTCTTATATTTCATACAAATTCTGGACCACTGTAATCTTCTTCCAACTCTTGAATGTTTATCATGTAGATTTCTATTTTTGTTTTTGAATTTACTTTTAGAATATTACCCATTCCAACTCAATTCTTATAATTCAATATTATGTGTGATAATAGGTGTTGGTAATACCAACTTGCTTCTTCGTTTTTATAATATAATACCTTATATGCTAACTTTTTGTATTTCCTTAGGTAGTTTTTCAGTTAGTTTATTTTTTATTAATAAATATTTTGATGTTTCCTTATCAGTTCTATGCTTTCTTTTTGTCAATCTTTTATCAACGTGTCTTATTTTAAATTTTCAAAGATTATTTTAATCTTAGTATCTTTATTTTTTTGTGAAGTATCTCGTTTTAAGAAGTTTAAGCAATATTATTATTTATAATTTCTAAAGTAAGGTTACATAGAAATTTGTTTTTGGGTTTTTATATTTAAAATAATTTTTGAAACTGGGTTAGTTGGGTAATTATTTTGAAAAGTGGGTTAGTTGGTATGAAACACTCGTACCTCATCAAAATCTGTTAGAGCATTCACTATCGTTGCTGCTAAAAATTGCATATTTGAGATTTGGCAAATAGCAATAAACATGGAGCGTTGCTATTATTTAGAGTCAAATTTAGCCGATCGAAAATAATAAAATATTCAGACGGAAGATGATCTTCCGTTTGGCAATTTTTTTTAAAGTTACTTTTTTGGCGACTGAAGATCCAGCCTTTTAAAAAAAATAAAATAATGGCTTTTTCGTAGGCATTTTCGTAATTCTTTAATGGTAGTTTCGTAATTACGAGGAATTTTTTTTCACACCAGTAGCTGGACGGTTCTGTTCGAGCTTTTTTTTATAAAAAAAATTAATAGCATTTTTGTAATTTTTGGAATGGCATTTTTGTAATTTTTGTAATTTTTTTTCTTTCCTTTTAAAAATCAATTTTAAGTTGGTGGACGGAAGATCTTCTTCCATCCATCCTTTTTTAATATTAAAAAAATCACAGACGGAACATCTGATTCTGTCTTCTATATTTTGGCAATTGCTAAAAGCGCTGCTATATTTAGCAGTGCACTTTGTTCTTCGAATTGCCAAAAAATGGGGTTTTAGCAAACGATAGTTGGGGGGGGGGGGGGTTGGAATTGCCAAAAAAATGCATTTTTTGAGTTTTAACAAACGATAGTGGATGCTCTTAGGAACTTTCCCATATATCTTGACACTTCTGAGTTTTATGCGTATTCGATATGGATAGATCCAAATTTGTTAACGCTATAACTACATTTCATTATTGGTGAGCTTGTTAATGCATAAGTGGGGAACAAAGAAATCGAACCAAATTGTAGGGATGGCAACTGGGCCGGTCCGCTCGGCCCGGACCGCAATTTTGCAGGCCAGTCCCTGTTTGGTTAGAGATTTGGTGAAAAGGCTCGGGAAGGTCCAGCTCGGATAATGACCTGGGCCTGCCCGGGCCTAAACCAGTCTGACCCGTGCTCAATGGTTGGCTTGGGTCTGGCCGAACATTAGGTTCATAGTTTTTTCATTAAATCTATAAATACCCACCCATTTCATACCATTTTCTTCGTCCAATTCATTCAAAATAGTTCTCTTAAGTTTTCAATATTTTCCAAATCAAGTTTCAACAAAAAGTGAAGAAACGTTCTACAAGCTACTATTTCTCTTTCAACACTCAGGCTGCTACTCTTCCAATTTTTGAAGATTTATTCAACAGAAAGTTAGTACTCTCTTAACTCTCAAGCTGCTACTCTTGAAATTTTTGAATAGTTGTTCAAGAAGAATTTACTACTCTCTCTAAACTATCACGCTACTACTCTTGCAATAAAAAGTATTATCTTCTCAATTTTCTTTTGGAATTCTTCAAATACGATATCATTTTTATTATTCAATATTTGTTAGTTGTAAAATTATTTTTTTTTGTTAATTTCTTTTATATATTTTTTCATATCAATTTTGTTTTTTTCATCCAATCAAACGGCATCATCACGTTCACGTAGAAGTAGCTAAAAGAGTGCACAAGAATCCATGTCTCGCTACTCATATTCTATAATTAAATTCCGATAGTATTAAAGAATAAGAGTTATCCCGAGTTTTTCCAATCAGCTAATCCACAAACATAATTCGATGAAATTCTTGGAGGAGATACCGAATCCCAAAATACCGAAAACCAACATTCTTCCCCGAAAACGTAGAAAATCTACTTCCAATGTTCACCGTCATATATATAGGAAGAAGATGCCTCCAATTAGAAAGATGGATAAAAAAGATGTAAGATATGTGGAACAACTTATATGTGGGTAAAGGGTGCCGGGACAGGTACACATGCAAGCTACTACTTATAGGTGGGTGGGAATGGAACAACTTATGGTGGTAGACACATAAGCACCTCTTCCTCCATCTCTCCATTTAAGAATGCATTTTTCACATCAAACTGGTGTAAAGGCCAGTTGAGGTTCACGGCTAAGGACAATAAGACTCGGATTGAGTTTATCTTGGCTAGCGGGGCAAATATTTCTTGAAAATTTATCCCAAATGTCCGAGTGAATCTTGTCGTTCAATGCTACCGTCAACCTTACACTTGACTGTGAACACCCATTTATAGCCTACAGTGTTCTTGTCGCTCGGCAAATCAACTGCTTCCCAAGCCTCTTTTTCAAAGAGCATTCATCATCTCCATGACTGCCAACTTCCAATTTGAGTCATCTAGTACCTCAGTAATGTTTTTAGGAACAAACAAGTGGGTAATCTCAGAGGTAAAGGCTCTATGGTTATGGGAAAGTTTTGTGTTGGATAGAAATTTGGCAATGGGATGATTGGTACATGTTCTAACACCTTTTCTACGGCTATAGGAATATCTAGGCCGGAGGATACACTATGAGGTGGTATAGACGGTTAAGGAATAAGAGGTGAAGAAGAAATAGGAATAGGTTTACATGGATCATTGCTCGGTGATTCTGACCGGCCTTGTGCTAGAGTGACAGGTAGATATTTGCTCTTCTTTGTTCCTCTTCGAGAATAAACCAGTTATTCGGTGTTTGGTTGTGGTATTTCTCCCCGTGTCCCTGATGTTTCTCTGTTTGGCAACTGAGGGCTAGTAAACCCTTTGTTTTTGTAACCTTGAACAAGTATTTCAGGTTGAGGTAGACTCAGATTTGGAGTGTGTAAACCCGTGATAGGTAATGGGTTATCAGTGATCCAAAAATTACCTTGGGCTATTCCTATCTCCCCCTGAAGGGAATTTTTGTCAAAAAAAAGGTTGATTTTCCAAAAAGAGGCATCAATGCTCACATGCAATTTCTTTGTGGAAGGGTTGTAACAGTTGTAGCCCTTTATTTGGTGCATAGTCAAGAAAAACACACTTTTCAGCCCGAGGATCAAGTTTAGACCGAAATTGATTAGGTATATGCAACCAAAGACTTTGACTGGGAGATCTGCATATATCCTAGATGTTGGGAAGAAGCTTTTGAAGCTATCCAAGGGTGTAGTGTAGTTTAAAACACATGTGGGTAGCTGGTTAATCAAATAGGATGTTGTCAAAATTGCATCACCCCATAAGTATTTCGGCATATGCATAGAAAACATTAGTGCACGTGCAACTTCAAGCAAGTGTTTATTTTTTCTTTCAGCTATTCCATTTTGTTTAGGTGTGTCCCGGAATGTGGACTGATGCAAAATACCATTTTCATCTAAAAAGGAACCCAAGCACTTCTTAAAATATTCGGTTCCATTATCCATTCTAAGAATGCTTGGTTTTGTTTGAAATTGATTTTCCAGCATTTTACAAAAGTCTTGGAACAATTTTTCGACATCACATTTTTCAAGCATCAGATATATCCAATATAATCGAGTATAATCATCAGTAAGTCACAAACCATCTTTTATCAGAAACAGCTGTAATTTTAGAGGGACCTCAAATATCACTGTGTATTAAATAAAATGGTTTTGATGCACGATTTGGCTTTGATATATAAGTAGAGCGATACTTTTTTGACAGAAAGCTCTTGCATTGAAAAGAGGAACAGTCTACGTTTTTGAATAAAGCAGGGTGTCCTAAGATAAGGAAAACTAGGGTGTCCTAGTCTACGGTGCCAAAACATTATTCGATCAAGGACAGTAGTCGAACTCATACCACTCGGCCCATGAATTGTTTTATTCGCAGGGATATTGTCGTAGAAGTAGTAAAGACCATCCACCATTCTAGTACTGCCAATCGTCCTCCCCGAGCTCCAGTCCTGGAATAGCCAATGAGAATAAAAAAGGTAACATTACAGTTAGAATCAGTAGGTAATTTGGTCACAAATAAAAGATTACAGGCAAGTTAAGGACCATGAAGGACAGATTTTAAGTTGATTGTTCTGGGAGTTTGACGTGGCCTTTTCCTGCAATTGTTGAGAAGCTACCATCTGCAATTCTAACTTTTTGATTACTGAATACAGTAATTTACACATTTGATGCACGTCTTATTAAATATATATTTTAAAATAAAAATTCCGACGTAGTATGGTCTCGAACCGGAGACCTTTTTTTAGATTAGTTATACACGGATAATGCACATAACTTGGTAGATTTACAAACGAGAACTCCAACTCTCCCATTATAATAGTTATTGATGTGAAATACTAATCATATGATCAGAAGCACCTGAACTGTAATCTAAGGTACTGAGGTTAATAAAACACAGGACATGACACTAGGATTACTACTTGTTTGAGCTATTGAGGCATTAGGAGCACCAGATGAGGAATTGGTAGCAAATAGCTTGAGAAGGTGATCGATCTGCTCCTTGCTAAAAGGGTCTTGGTTTCCTGTGTTGAAAGTAACGCACGGTTAGCTTTGTCTTCCGGCTTTCTCCTATTCCAATTTTCTGGTTTTCCATGAATTTTCCACCAGGTTTCCCATGTATGATGGGGTTTGTTGAAGTCATCACACCAGACACGGGGTTGCTCATCTGTACTCCGTTGGTTGGAGGTGAATCTGCTCGCATTAGCCTCAGAGACTTTCAGAGCCGATTGTCCAATGGGACCAGACGTTGTTCTCCTTCCAAGCATGACGTTTCTATGCGTCTCCTGTCTCCGGACTTCAGACAACACCTCGCCAATTAGGGGAAGGGGCTTCCTTCCAACGATCCAACCTCTGACTTCATCAAGGTTAGGTTTGAGTTCAGCAAGAAACCGGACCAGCTCTAATACCAAATGGAAAGTGGTAAAATCTAGTGTATTTTTGCTTTCGAAAATAACATGATGTACATAGGCCTAGGCCTTTATAAGGATAATCTACAATTAATGGAAACCACTAGCCTATAAATTTGGAAACTAATTTACACAAAAATAGGAAACTACCAAACTAGGAAACTATTTACAAAACAGCTAATTTCTCTAATTTTTAGGCTGATTATTTTTCATAAGATTCGCTAGACTTGAATTTTAAGGATTTGGCCACCTCATCGACTATTTCAACAATTACTTTATATTTATATTGAGTCTATCTGCCAATTAAATTTAGTTGAATCAGTGATACATATGCGTGAATGCTAGGGCATTTCCTGTAAGCGATGTGTTGTGCCTGCTTCCAGGTGCTTGAAAAAATGTGCAAGGGGCATCGCACCAGCGCCCGGGTGTGGTGAAAAATGGGCAAAGGTTCCTGCACCCAATGTTCTAAAAGTCGTTAGGCGGTAGTTGGGCGGCAGATGGGGGCCTAGCGCCTAGGCGTTTGGAGTTTTCTATTTATTTATTTATTTTAGTTTAGTTTATTTTTGCCCCAATTTATCTTTTGGTTTTGTTTTGTTGTTCCATCATGCATTAACACACTCTTTATTACTCTTCATTTTTACTCTTGATTTTTCTCCTTGTTATTGCAAGATGAGCTTTAGATAGTCTAAAAGACACAATTACATCAAGGTGTTGGTTTTGGTAACAGATTTGGGCAGAGCAATGATTTGCCATGATAAGGTATTGCTTCCCATCATAATTTTTAATGTCTTAGATGTATCAAAAAATTAAACTATTATACTAGTTCTAGTCTATCTCTTTTGAAATATGGATTGACTTATCTTTTCATAATCAAAAGCATCGGTAGATTATCTTGGTGGTAAACAGTGTTGTACTAGTTGTTTTCAGTGAACTCCAATTTACAATTTGTAATATTGGGTTGTGTTCTATGAGAACAATTTTGGGGAAAAAATAAAGAGGGAAAAAAATAAAGAAGTCATCTCTTCTTAATCTGATTATTGTTGAAATATGTAGCAGCTATATAAGTATATATATTTTTGAATATAGAAAGATTGTTGCCATCCCGTTTCATTGATAAGTTGATATCGGAATAATAACGCTAAATCCTCAAGGTAAAAACAAACAAGCAGACCACACCTACTACTACAAGTAAAAGACACCACCTAAGAACTATTACTACTACTACTACTAATATGAACCAAGTCTCTAACTCCTAGATCCGAAAATTATTTTTAAACGAATCCGGATTGGGTTAGATCGGGTTAAGCTCTATTTTATGATCCGGGTCTGCCTAGGCCGTCCAGATCCACCTAGGCCGTCCAGACCCGCCTAGACCCGCATGGACCTGCCTGGATCCGTCTGGACCCATCTAGACCTGCCCAATAGGCTAAACCGATTTTTTCAAACACCTAGGGCCTAGGCGAGTCACCTGGGGACCGCCTAGCGCCTAGGCGGCCGCCTAAATCGATTTTTAGAACAGTGCGGCAGTGCCTGCACCAATCTGGACATGTGCAGGTAAAAAAGCTAGTCAAGAAAAATAGGCTTATGTTAGCGACTTGGAATATATGAACATTGACAGGAAAATGCATAAAACTAGTAGGTACCATGATTAGACATTAATATAGCTTGTTTACAAGAAACAAAGTGGGTTGGGGAGAAAGCTAAAGAGATAGATGGTTTTAAATTATATTATACATGTAAAATTAGAAATCGAAATAGAATAGAAATTTTAGTCGATAAGAAATTCAAAGGAGATGTAGTAGGTGTTAATAGGAAAGGAGATAGAGTAATACAAATTAAGCTTGTATTAGGGGAAAACATAATTAACATCATTAGTGTTGATGCACCCTAAGTAGGATTAGATGCACAAGCGAAAAGTAAATTTTGGAAAGATATGGATGAGAAAATTCAAGGAGTACCCTTAAGCGAGAAATTATTTATAGGAGGAGATTTCATGGACATGTAGGAGAAGATAACGTCGGATATGAGAGGGTGCATGGATAATATGGATTTGGAAATAAGAACGATGGTGGAGAGCCTTTATTAGATTTTGCTACTTCGTATGATCTTATACTAGCAAATACTTATTTTAGGAAGAGGGAGGAACATTTGATAACCTTTAAAAGTGGGGCAAATAAGAGCCAAATTGATTTTTTTTCAATTATTAGAAAGGTGAATCGATTGACATGTATAGATTGTAAAGTTATACCGGGAGAGTGTTTAACCTCACAACATAGATTAATGGTGTTGGATATTAAGATTGGGAAACACATTCTCGAGGAAGGAGACTAAGAACCCGAGAATTAGGTGTTGGAACTTGTAGGGAGAGAAACTAGAGATTTTTAGAGATACAGTCCTTAAAGACGCGACATGGAATTGGAAAGGGAAGACAAATATGATGTAGACTAAAATGACTACGCGTATAAGAAAAATCTTAAAGGAGGTACTTGGATAATCTAAAGGTAGAGGGTTGCAAATTAATTAAATATTGTGGTACCAAGAAGAAGTCCAAAATATTGTAAGAAAAAAATTCAACCATCAAAATATGACAAAAGTGTAGAAATGAAGAAGATTTGAAGAGATATAGGACCTGTTAGAAAATAAGTTAAGAAAGAGTTAAGAGATGCAAAATGAAAACTTGTGATTTATACACCAAATTGGGAACAAAAGGAGAAAATAATATCTATAAGCTTGCGAAACAAAGGGATAGAAAAACAAAATATTGGATACAATTAAGTATATTAAAAGCGATGATTCATGAGTCTTAGTAAAAGATGAGGAAATTAATGAAAAATGGCAAAATTTATTTGACAAGTTATTAAATGAAAAGGCTGTGGCCAACATAAATAGAGAGGACTGAAGGCAGAGTCGAGAGCATATGTTTTTCCGTAGAATTAGGACCTCTGAGGTTCGAAATGCTCTACAGAGGATGAAAATAAGAAAAACTTTAGAACCGGATGGCATACCCATTGAAGTTTGAAAGTGTCTTGGGGATGTAGGACTGGGTTAGCTAATAAGATTATTTAATGAGATTTTGAGGACTAAGAAGATCCTCAATGAATGGAGGAAGAGTATTTTAGTACCTATATAAAAAAAATAAAGGAAAAATACAAAGTTGCTCCAACTACTGAGGGATTAAATTAATGAGGCATACAAAAAAAATTGTGAGAGTAATCAAACATAGATTGAGACTAGAAACTACAGTGTCTGAGAATCAATTTGGATTTATGCATAGAAAGTCAACTATTGAAGCAATTTATGTACTAAGAAGACTTATGAAAAAATATAGGGAGAATAAGAAAAATCTACATATGGTGTTTATAAATCTAGAAAAGCATATGATAAAGTCCCTAGAAATAGTGTGGTGGGCGTTAAATAATAAAAGAGTAACTATTCGTTATATTGAGGCAATTAAGGATATGTATGAAGGGACAAAGATCACAATTAGAACAACCACTGGAGAGACTAGTGTTTTTTCTGTTACAGTAGGTTTACACTAAGGTTCGGCTTTAAGCCTCCACTTCTTTGCTTTGGTTATAAATGAATTGATATGAAAAATACAAGATGAGTTGTTTGGTGTATGTTTTTTGCCGATGACGCCGTCTTAGTGAATGAGGCTAGAGTAGAAGTCAGTGCTAAATTAGAATCGTGGAAAGAAACTTTGGAAGCTAGAGGCTTTAGAATAAGCAGAACTAAAACATAGTATATGAAATGTAATTTTAGTGATATTCGGAACACAAATAAGGAAGCAGTGAAACTTGATGGTCAAGAGATACCTAAGAGAGATCATTTTCAATATTTAGTCTCAATTATACAAAGAGATGGAGAGATTTGTGAAGATGTTGTACAGAGAATAAGCAGAACTAAAACATAGTATATGAAATGTAATTTTAGTGATATTCGGAACACAAATAAGGAAGCAGTGAAACTTGATGGTCAAGAGATACCTAAGAGAGATCATTTTCAATATTTAGTCTCAATTATACAAAGAGATGGAGAGATTTGTGAAGATGTTATACATAGGATCCAAGCAGGGTGGCTTAAGTGGAGAAGTGCCAGTGGTGTTTTGTGTGACAAACGTAACCTTTGAAGTTGAAGGGAAAAATTTATAGGACGACTGTTAGGCCATCAATGATGTACAGAGCAGAGTTTTGGGCAATAAAGAAACATGTCTGAAAAATGAGTGTAGCGAAGATAAGGATGTTAAGATGAATGTGATAAAACTAGGAAGGATAGAAATTAGAATTGATCATATACGAGACATTGTAAAGGTAGTTCCTATCCAAGATAAATTAAGAAAGAATTGCCTTAGGTGGTTTGGACATATCACATTTAGACCTAGTAGTACCTCCGTTAGAAAGAGTGATTTATTAAGTATTGAGGGGGACTTTCTTGGAGATTGGATGCAGTTACTAATTCATGATCTGGCATGTACAGAATGAAAACTTGAGTTAGGGGTAGAGGAAGACCTAAAGTTAGATGGAAATGGTGAGAAATTATATGATAACTTGTGGCCTTGCAGAAGATATTGCGCTAAATCGAGCAGAATGGAAAACCATGATTCATGTAGCCGACCCCAACTAGTTGGGAAAAAGGTTTTGTTGTTGTTGTTGTTATAGTGATGCATATGTTCAGTTCAAGGTTTTGTTGTTGTTGTTGTTGTTATAGTGATGCATATGTTCAGTTCACCAACATGGTATACCACATATTTTATGCCCCCTTGAAATTGCTTTATCAACATTTAAAGATTCAATGTTATGGATCATCAATTGGAAGAATTGCTTGTCGAGATGAACGAATAGTAGTTTGGGAGGGTTTATTCTTTCCTGCGCTTCTGCATGCCAAGTGTCATAATTGTCTAGTGTAGCATCATGAACGGTTACAAAACATGTAAGTCGCGCTACAGATTATACTGACAGGCAGTTATATCAGGAAGTATGTCAGTCTTTTCATGGATCCTTCTTAATTGGATTTGTGCTCCATATATGAACACATTTTGATAGTATCATGCTTATTTGATGATGATTACTATGTCTACACAGTATATAAGTTTTTTAGCTGAGCACAATTTGACCTCAGTTCAACTTTGAAATTAATAGATATTTCCATATGAATAAGACTAATATAATCTTACGAAGATAAAGAAGATCTTACTGCCTTTTCTAATTGGAGATTTGAAGTTCTATCTATTTTAAGCTTTTTTGCTATATTGCTAACCATTGTTCATACCGGTAAACAGATAGGATGCCTGTTATCTTGAGCGAGGCTTCCATTGATGTATGGCTGAATGATTCCTCAGCTAAATCCGAAACATTCCTTGCGCCCTATGGTGATCCTGATCTAGTAAGTAGTTTCATGAATATATATTAAATTTCTCGTTTGCCAAAAGAATTGTGAAGTGTAATCATGCCGTTTGTTTACTCATAAATAATGGAAACCTAAAAAATAAATGAATAGAACAACTTTTTTGTATATTTCATCACTTAGATCTTTAACCTGTAGGTGTAAAAGTAATTATATCTTTCTTCTGTTTAAGAAAAATTCTTCATTATAAACTTGTCCATCTACAAATGTGAATGTCCAGAATAGTAAAAATTTATAGAAAGTCCACACGGTAACAACACATTGTTGATGTTCTTTAATAACTTGCATTTTGTCCACTTGTTATCTTATTATTAAAATATTATTAGTCCCCATTCTTCTATTAACAGTTACTTTTTCCCGATCATTTATGGTTTAACTTATACTAGAATATAGTAACAGGCATTTGCTCCCCTAAGTTTCAAAACATAATCTAACTTATCTCCTTTTTTTTTCTTTCTTTCTTTTTTTCTTTCTCTTTTTATCATCATCATTATATCTTATTTCTTTCTCCTGTTACTTCTCTTAGGTTTGGTATCCTGTGACCCCTGCAATTGGTAAACCATCTTTTGATGGGCCTGAATGCATCAAAGAGGCGAGTTTCCTTATCCTGTATTGGCATAATACTGATTTGATTTAACATGCATTAATGTAGTTTTCATGAGTAAATATACAATAGAGAAGCTACTTCAATACGGTGTTGCTTTGTGGTTGAATATAATGGATCTAAAATGAGAATGGAGGACTGTGGTAATTTTGGTACCTAGTGTGAGCTGCATTCTATATTGAACCCTTCAATGATCTGTTTGTTTAAGTTTCCCAGAAGAGAATGATAGAGTAGAAATTGTACGAAAGCATCAAATGCATTCCACTCAGGCTGAGGTATTTGAGGCCCTGGGCGAAAAAAATTGGGTCCTTTATAGACACATGTATTTTTATATATATTAATAAATTATAATATAACGGCGGGGGACATAAAAACAATATCCAGAAAAATAAAGATGTGAAAAAAATTTGGGCCCTTTATAGACACATGTATTTTTATATATATTAATAAATTATAATATAACGGCGGGGGACATAAAAACAATATCCAGAAAAATAAAGATTACCTTTATTTTGCTTTATGATACCAAATACTCCATAATTTTCATTAAGCATGGTGATAGCGACTCTTACACCTGCCCCCCCCCCCCCCCCCCCCCCCCCCCCCCCAAAAAAAAAAAAAATCACATCTCATCTAAAATATAAGGTTAGGGCCCCAGGAATCAAGCTTATCATATAAATAAGCTTCAAATTTTAGTTGGTCACTAAGCTTGCCTAACAATAAAATCAATCAACAATTCTATTGTTGGAGTGATTTCTACCTCAGTACCTCCTAAACCAACAAAAGAGATTCTAAATTCTATTAATTAAAAAAAAAACGACATGAGAGGGCTGAACTACCAGAGTAGTGCTAAGAAGACCAACAACTCCTGCAGTCCTGCTAAGAAGACTGACAACTCCAACTACGCCTCTGATACCCGAGACACGATTACTACAACTCCAACTACAACTCCTGCTAAGAAAAAAAATCTATAAAAGAAACAAACGAAAATTCTCAACTGACAATTTGAAGAAGATCTGAAGATGCCGGAAGGGGAGAGAGAGAGAGAATTTTAAGAAGATGAAGAGGCTGGACAAAAAAAAATGAAGAAGTTGAAGTGACTGAAAAAGAGAGAGAGATTACTAAATTTGGCCCTCCACTAAAAATTAATTACAGACCCATTAATTCATTATATTAATTATAAGACCATTAATTTATTCTATTTAAAAAAATTTGGGCCCCTCCCCTGAAGTGGGCCAGGGCCGGCCCTGGTTCCACTAGTATTTCTAAATAACATCTGTAACCATCCACACAACAAAACATTGTTCATCATTCTTTAAGGATGGATTTTTTTTTTTTTTTTTTTTTTTTTTTGAGTTGTGGTTCATCAGTTTGATCGGATAAGTGCTTTTGCAAAATGTGTGTGCTTGTATGTAAATATCTAACATTCTATTAGTGCTGCCTAGGTTTCAGATGATTAGTTTGAACTTTAACCTTTGATGCAGAAAGAAAACAGGTCTATGATAATTGGATTTTCCTTGCATCTTTTGTATTTAAACTTCTTGTCGTACAACCAATCAACCTATGCGTCCTATGAAATTTGCGGATCAAAATCATTGTATGATGTAACTTTTTTCCCCCTGATTTATCCCTCTCAGGTGGTAATCACCATATGTTAACCGTGCACATTTCGTATTTTGGTCTTTGCCTTAATCTTTATCCCTTTTGTGTGACATGGTACTTGATCATGGTGACTTGCTAGCGTTGTGGTGGTTCTCCGTAACTATCTTCATCAATTTTATTCTTCCCAAATTGTTGCTCATTTGTTTTTTTAAACTGAAAATGTTGAAAACACTTTGCTAATAAGCCAAGGAGTTGAAGGCCTTCCATATATATCGAATATTAACACTGATCATGTGAGCCTATGGGTCACATGGGACTTTCAGCAGGACTTCAAAAAGGCACACCTGGTCTGGGAGTAAATAATGTTTAAAGTTTAAACCGTCAATAATGAGGTTTGCACTCAGGACCTCTTAAACCTGGTGCTGTAACACTGTCAATGAAAAGGTTTTTTTTCCTTAATTTATTGTACGAGACATTGTAAAGGTATCTTTTGTTTTTTTGGGGCATTACAACATATTCTTTTTCTCAGAGTTGAACAATTTCCTGGTATACCATTTTTTCCCATTTCTGAATGTTCTTTTAGCGAAAAAGAATATTGGAAGATGCCAACTCATCTGTATCTCTAATCTGTTATCACTAACATTGTAACTGGAGAGTTGAGGTGTTTGTGATCCTGTGGATTGTGGACAGTAATGATTATGTGGCTCCTATTAAACAAGGTTTTCATTTTAATGGTTCTATTAAATAATTGTTGGATGAGATATTCCATTTGATTTGTTTCATCTTCCCATTGTTTTTTCCCGAACCCAATTTTACATCTTCCCATCAGACCGACTCCTCTCTCAATGAGTACTTGTCACACTTCGTGTGGTAATTGTCTAGTTAGGATTTGTGCCAGGCTGCGATCTTTCCTCTTCTCACGTTAAGTTTAGTAGTAAATAAGCGTGTTGAAGGTTTGACTTTAACCATCAACCATAGAGCTATTTTGTTCACTTTCCACTAAACAGCAAGTACTACAACTCAACAAGTGAGACTGAAATTAGGGTCTAGTGCTAAGCCTCTTGCTCACTAGCAAAAGGTTGGGGGATCATCTGGTGTGGCACCAACCCCTTATTATGAGGAGTGAATGGTGTGTGTGGTGTGCAGTGAGTGGCTATTATCTTGTTACGAAATAGAAGAGAGGAGATTGAAACAAATAGATATACACTAATTAGGTAGTTATACACAACCTTGTCTGTTTTCAGGGTATAAGCTATTTGAATCATAGGTGCTTTGGATGTACTTGTAGAAAGGAAAACAAGTTATCAACTTACTGGAAAAGAGCTTCCATGTTTTGTAATTTCGTATTTGAGGTCATTTCCCTGTAGCAGATATTGTTTTCACTGTCCACATTGAATTTACTTTTATTTAAGGGAAGTTTTCTGTGTTATCTGTTGATACAGCTGAAATTGGCAGGTGAAAAACCATTATCTATGTTCTTTGCGAAGAAGACAACAGATAAAAACCAACCAGAAAATGAAAATCAGAAGTCCTCTAAACAAGAATATGTCGAGGACAAAGTGAAAAAAGAACCAAGCACAGAAGATGCTCTAGAGAAACTCGCAGCAGAGAAGACAAAGGATCAGAATGAACCAGAGAAGTGTGGTATCAAAAGAGAATTTGAGAAAATAGAGAATACACATAGCAACTCCATTCCCAGTCCATTGAAGAAAAAAGAAAGAAGCATGAAGAACACTGGCGAAAAACAATGTTCTCTGCTATCCTATTTTGGGAAAAAGGTAGATAACTCTGATAGTTTACCTAGTTTTGGAGCTTGAATCATAGGAAGGGGAAGTAATGTAACACTTTGGAAGGGGAAGTATGGTAACGCTATCATTAACTGTGTAACAAATTAGCTTTTTGTGCTCGCCTCCTGTTTTATCAGTTATATCTGAGGTAAGCTCGTATTTTATTATTATTATATATTTTTGTTTGTCCTCGACAATTAGCCATCTATTAAAAGGGATGGCTCCCTGGTTGCAAATGAGCATGCTCGCAGACAAGTATTCTAATTCTAACAGTGGTGGTATCAAGTCTGCTAACCAAGTATCAAATTGCTTTCTGAATTTAAGTTCATAATGATTATTCAATAGATCTCGTACTTGATTCTATAGCCACATAGCATATGTACTTGAATTCTGTGAGGATGTTAGATCATCTCCAACCACACAAGCTATCTCTCCAAATTATCTAAAATAGCATAAATATATGCAGAATATACAAAAAATATGCTCCAACGGACTTGCCAAACGGCTCGCGGATATAGCAATGTGAGATCCGCTCGCCAGATCTGGCGAACTTCAAATTGATCGGAAGCTCGCCAAACCTCCTTCCTCGCTTGTCATTGGAGATCAAGGGCACTTCCCAACGGCTCAATCTGTTCTCGCTGTTAAATCCTTTATGAATTTTTTTTCAATTTGTTCAGTCTCTTCAATTTGTTCTTGGTGGATTTGCTCTTACCTCAAAGATTGTTCCTTTCTTCTTCATCAGGTTTGGCTTTTGAATTCTTCTTCAAAATTGATATTTTTTTTAGCATTTTTTGGTTTAGTGTTTGTTTTTAAGAACCCATATCTGTTCAGATTTTTTAGATTGTAGTTGTTTTAAAATAAATTTAGCTCTAATTTTGTGAATGTTTAGGATTAGCGTGATATGAAGGTGGTTGCAAAGTTTGAATTGATGTAGTGTTCTTTGTTAAGAATTGATGGAAGATCTAATGATTTTAGCCATGTATATTGGGTGGGGAATAAGGATTAGTGTGAAAATTGGAGATTAGATGATGAAATTAGTTGAGAAAGTTTGTGAATAATCTGTTGGACAATTTTGTCAAGGTATCTAGGCATCGTTCGTTATTGAACTAATTGAATCAGGGATATGAGGATACCCGTACATGTTGACTCCTTGGCAAGTCTCCAGTACCTTAATTGTGTGTGCTCTTCAAAAAGACCAGGTATCTGCATTTGACCTGTTTTCTCTTCTATATGCGTTTAGATTGTGAAGATAAATTTTGGTGTTGATTTAGTTGAAGAGTGTTGTGAGTTGGGGCTATTATGGAGGACAGTTGATTGATTTATCATATTGTGTTGCTATCATGTTTGTTGTTCCTACAGATGAAATTCTATTTTAGCAAGTTGTCGAGTTTTCGGAAGAGTGGAAGTAGTAAATTGAGATTGATTATTTCCAAGTCCTGACACTTGTATACCGTCATAGATCTACTTATATTTCATTACGTTAATACTGACTTGTTGACAGATTTACCTTATCAGATGCTTTAGATATCAAACACATAGTTCAGATTTCAACATGGATAATTCAAAGATGGATAGGTTTGGATCCGAGGCTAATGGGTCTTTCGCTTTTGGGTTAGTTCTTCTCTGGGCTGCTTTCACTTTATGCCTACTAGTAAGGCATGAAGGATGCTTGTTTACTGCATCGAAACGCTTTGCAGCTTAGGTTCTACTTGGTTCTTCTTTCCATAAGTGGTTATGACAAGTATTGGAGTCTGGGAGAGCAAATATACTCCCAGATAGGATAAATTAAAAATTTGAATGGGATAAGTGGATACATAAATTTGAACACATTTTTATTTGGGTCGTATGGTTTCCAAGCATGGTCTTGTTATTTGTGTTGGTCTACATGGGTTTCGGTGTGTTGAAGCTCTATTTAAAATCGACGTGGGAGACGAATGGTTGATCTTTCTGAGTGCTCAAGTAAACCCTTGCACAATATTTGGCAGCTTGGATAGGTATTTAGAGTGATGGATGGTTCTAGACTAGAACTTCTAGTGAGCTTAAGAATCTGCCTTTATGTTGTAGCTTTGGCCCTTTCATCTCAATTGATCCTTCCTTTTATCTACCTTTATGTTGTAGCTTTGGCCCTTTCATCTCAATTGATCCTCCTTATCTATTCAATATTCATTCCTTCTAGCACTTGGATTGACCACTAGTTATTACTTGCCAAAACTTCTTCAAAATTATTGAGGATAAAACCCTTTTAAGATCTTGTAATTATATAATAGATAATTTCGTATATCACTTCTCAATGCTGAATATGAATACACTTCATTAAAAAATATTCCTTTTAAGTGCTCATTTTAGGTGCTTCTATTTTACAATAGTTTAATGGCTAAATTAGAAAAAAAAAAAAAAACTCCCGAATTATACCCTTTCTGTAGAAAACTACAATGAACTTCTTTTTGCGCAAACTCCACTCTGACAGCGTGTGCTTTCTGTCACGCTTTCTGCTAAAGTTAAGTGAGGTTTTTTTTGACAATAATGAGAAAAATGTACGATATTTTTTGAACCAACTTGCAAAGATAAATTTAAGTATCTAATACAAGCAGAAAAGTTAGATGTGGTTTTTTGAAAATATACTTCGGGGGTTTTGAAAACATACTTCGGGAAAATTTTTTGCGCAAAAAATAGTTCATTGCGGTTTTATGCAGAAATGGTATAGTGCAGGGTTTTTTTTTTTTTTTTTTTCTTTTTTTTTCTACCAATTTAGCCTAGTTTTCATTCTAGTGTCATACCTTGTTACTTTCACTTGTGCTTTCTGTGGTCGCAAATCCTCTTCTTGAGAAACTTTGAAGGTAGCTTTGTTGTTTATTAAGGTCATTTTAAATCATTATATATCAAGTATTTAAGATATTTATTATCTGGATGATTTTAAATACTATATCTAATTTTTGTATGCGAGTGTCTATGCATGTTTTTGGGTATTACTCTACCTTAGATATTATATTAGATATTTAGTCCCATATCGGAATATGTATTATATTAGTTTTGTTTCCTTCCTATATTTGGGAGACATTGTACTCAATTATAATTAATCCAATAAAAACATTCTCCCAACGTCTCTGTTAACTTTATCATGGTATCAGAGCGGTAATCCTAACCTGGTATCTCTTTCCATCCCTAATCCCTACCCTAATTACTCTATCCCAAATCCACCTCCGCTGTCTTCCTTCTTCATCGACAACTCCCCAACAACACATCAACAACTCCCCAACACTGCGGCGACAACAACAACAACACATCGTCAACACCAACAACAACAATCCCTTCCTCGTCCATCCTCCAACATGAACATCCCTCTTGAAACCCAATATCCTCTGTCCCAACATAACACCCTCCCATCGCCCTCCATCAACAACAGCAACTCCCGAACTCCCCAAATCTTGGCGAACCCAACCTCGAACTCCCCAAATCCCGGTGCTCCCACCGCTGCAACTCTCGACCCTGACTGCTCCCTGAAATCCCAACAACTCCCTATCCCCCTGAAACCCACCCCCGCAAACACCACCAGATCACGCTCCTCTAGTAACCCTAGCCGCCACTCTTCTCCAACCTAACCTTAATCCTAACCCTATTCTATTAATCCCAATCTAAATCCAAAATCCTTATCCCACTCCTAATACCCATATCTCAAAAACCCTATACTTGTATCCTATACCCGGCCAGCTAAAAAAAGAAAGAAAGAAAAAAACCTGGATTCCAAACCCAAATAAAATCCAAACCCCCAAAAAAACCTAACCCTGACCCTAAACATACTTCTCTCTACTCTCGCTTCGTCTGTTGCTGCTGCTGCTGCCGTCGCCGCCGTTTACCGTCGTAAAAAAATAAAAAAATAAAAAAATAAAAAAAATAAAAAAATAAATAAAAATTAAAATTGCAGGTACTAGTACTTCTCCAATGGAGCCTCATTTTTCGCGAGTATCTTTCTGTCTCAACCGACTTCCCTGCTGATGCATCCTCCTCTTCACTCTCCTTCACTTCCCGATTCCCGTCCAGATCTAGACAGCAGCAATAGCGCCGCCGTCATCCTAATTCTGGCTTCCTCCCTCCTCTCATCTCATCCCTAACCCTGCCCCACCTCTTCTTCCAACACCAACAATAGTGACACTATTGAGATCCTATCATGATGATGACAACAACAACATCTCTGTCCTCATTTTGATCCCTGCCACAACACCAATCTCATTCCTCATTGTAGTACTTCTTCCCTTACATCTTCTGTCATAACCGTTACTCCGGTTTTGCCGTCTCGTGCTGATTGAGTCAATTTTCAGCATCGCCTTGCTCAGTTGGAACTCTAGCTCTTTGGTCAGTCTGTCGATGTTGGCCCCTCTGCCCCTGCATTCTCTATTCCTCCTAGTATGAATTCTTCTTAGATTTTAGATTTTTGTGCTTCACATCATCTTACTAATAATTATATACTACTTACCAACAACACTGCACTTTTCTCTCACTCTCCATCCCTTCACACAGTCGATGGCTCACAACTTTTTGCTACACACTCAAGATCTATTAGCTCTTCCACTCTCACATTACCTTATGTTCTTTATGCTCCCCATTTATCCATGAACCTTATTTCCATTAGTGCTTTGTGCGATAGTGGTCTTGTCGTTACATTCGATTCTTTAGGTTGTTCTATTACAGATTCAAACACTGGACATGAGATTAGGCGTGCTAGTCGACAGGGTCGTCTATATCATCTAGATTTTCTTCATGCACATAGCTCTCATCCTAATTTTGCTGGTGTTGTGTCCTCTGATATTGATTTGTGGCATAGACGTTTATGTCATCTTAGTGAGTCTCGTCTAAAAACTTTAGCTCGTAGTGGTGCCATTGGTGATCTTTCTTTTACACGTTTGTCTATTTGTCAGGGTTGCCAGTTGGCCAAACACATAACACTTCCTTTTAATAACAAAAGCACTTTTCAAACAACTTAACCTTTTCAACTTGTTCATTCGACATATGAGGACCCTCTCCTATACCTTCTAGTAAAGGATATCTCTATTATGTTGCCTTCATAGACGACTTCACTCAATATACATGTGTTTTTCTTATGCGCTAACGATATGAGATTCCTAACGTTTACCAGTTCTTTATGGCCATGATTCACATTCAGTTCGGTGTGCGCATCAAGATTTTTCACTCAGACAATGCTTGTGAGTACACCTTGACTACTATGAGATCGATCCTTCAGTTTCACGACACACTTTTTCAGCAGTCATGCCCTCACACACATGAGCAGAATGGTGTAGCTGAAGGCAAGCCTCGTCATATTCTTGAGTTGGCTCATGTTCTTTTACTCTCCTCTTCTGTTCCTCATCCTTTCTTGGCTGAAGCTGTCACGACTTCTGTTCTCCTCATTAACATCACTCTCTCATCTGCCCTATCTAGTATGACACCTTATGAGGTTCTTCATCACACACCACCAGACTACAGTATGTTTCGTAACTTTGGGTGCACTTGTTACGTCCTTCTCCCTCACATTGAGTGCACAAAGCTGACCGCTCGCGCTACTAAGTGCGTTCACCTAGACATCAGTTTAGAGCACAAAGAATATCGTTGTTTTGATCCCTTAGCGCGTTGTGTCCATATTTCCCGACTTGTCTCCTTTATGGAAGACTTTTCTTACTACATGTCCTCTCCTGAGGATACTAGCTTTCTCAATTCTCTGGTTCCATCGGCTACCTTTGCGGACACATCTTCTCGCATTCCTTGCGATCCCACTCCTTTGACTCCTCGACCATATCACACATACATGACGACTCCTACCACTCCTACAGAGGCCCCTCTCATAGCACTTGCATCCTCGCAACCACATGCACCCACACCACTTGCATCCCCGCAGCCGCATGCACCCACACCACCTGCATCCCCACCACTACTTGCACCCAGCCCACTGACCTAACCTCCCCCCTGCACATCCACAACCGGTTCATCTGTCTACACATATCACTTCGGGCATCCCACCGGCACGTTATACACCTGATGCCACTGGTCCTTCTAACTAGTTTGGTTTGCAGCCTCTGTCTCTTACTCATCACAGTTCATGCATATCTCATCGCTATACACTCCACACATGAGCCCAGAACCTATCAAGAAGTGATTCAATATTCCGAGTGTCACGCCTCGCTTTCCAAAAATACGGAATACAAGCACGTAACATTGGCCCAGCAAATGATTTTCATCATCCATAAGCTGTTCAAGAAATCTTTACAACATATCACAATATAATCAGAGTCGGAAGCCAGAAAAGTCAACAACATGCACATATGAACCAAATACCAACAAGAATACTTGAAATAAAATATATTAATCTCAAATAATCATGATCTGAATAACACAATTAATTCTGGGACACATTGCCCAAATACAAATAGTAACTCCAAATACATGAATACAGTTATTGTTTAAGCAACTATAAGAAATAATAATAATAAGCAGAATCTCCAGCATCTAAAACAACATCTCGCCAATACCTTCAGGAACCTGTCCTCTAAAATCTGCAATACAACTAATGCAGGAAAAAGGAAAAGAGAAAACACAAATACCCGTCAATTGCAAGTTTCAGGTCACAAATAGAGTAGGATACAAGCACATCGAATGGGGAAAACTAACTAGCACATGGTATAGGTATAATGCAAACTTAGACAACTAGCATGGTAAAAGTGTCAAGTGTACACAACATAAATCAAGTGTCAAGTAAACAAGTATCCTATAAACATGCATCAAGTGTCAAGTGTGGTGTAATCATGTATCAAGTATCATGTTCAAGTGTCATGTTCGAGTATTAAGTTCAAGTCTTGTGTGATTACTATCTAGGTAGCACGACATGCACCCCACCCTACATGGTTGCTACAATACAACAGTCTCGCTTTAGATTTCATAGGGGACCATGCAGGGCAGTGTACTCAGGTATTCACAGAATCACATAACTTGGTCGGTAAACTTGGTCGGTAAACTTGGTTGGTATCATGTCATACAGGAAACACAAGTCTCCTTCCGAGTACACGTTTCTGCACTATCCACTACTAGATCAGTCCCATTAAAACCCCGGCTTGATTATTTATTATTATTCTCAAACAGGCAGGTATAAGCATGAATCAGAGTCAAACCAACAGGGTATAATTAGGTTTAGGTTCCAGGAAACAAATATACAGGCATGGATGATATACATTCACATATACGAGCAAAATAGTTATGGTTCATAATCAGGACAGTAAGACCAAGCAGTACTAAAATAGTGATTCTAAGAGCTACAATCATGCAAATCACGATCTGTCAAAGGATCTGGAAACTAGACATCCACACGCATCCAATGAGTATAATAAAGTCACATACTAGTTCACAACATCTCAACTCAAAACTGATTTGAATACAGAATTTATGTTCAGCCAGAAAATAGGGGAACAACTTCAAAAGCATAAAAACAGCATGAAAATACATCAAATAATTCCACGAAAAATCTGGGGCAATCCCCTATGGGCATAGACATAAAATAACAAGTTTCATAATATTCCAGTAAGTATAGATAAGTCATCAAAAATAAGAAATAACACAAATATATAATTTGACGAATCTGGAATTCTCAACACTGCTGTACGAAAAATAGGATATCTCGCAATCAGTGAATCAAAATCCAATTTCACCGACGTGAAAATAGATAGATTTTTCTAACTTTCATATCTCACAAATAATTTTCATAAAGCCTAAGGAATTAGAGTGAAAACGAAGTTCTATACTGAACAGCACGCAATTTACAGCAAAAGTAGATTTAAGAAAAGGATATGAAACACCACACAATCTCATCTTTAAAATACACAAAAAATCTGAAAAGTCCCTAATATCATGAGGAAACACTGAGCAAAATATTATAGCAAGATATTATATATAGCCTAGATCTTGAAAATAAATAGTTAGCAAAATTGACACAAAACTGAATCTGAAAACTACCGACAAGGCTGTACCAAAGTTATCATATCTCGGTCATACGAACTCCAAATGCAGTAAAACTAGTGGGGTTTGAAAATAGACACAATTATCTAGAATTCACTTTTAATTTCCAAGTTGAGATTCGGACCTTAGCATGGGTGAAAATAGCACACAACACAGAACAGACCGCAATTCCAGATTTCACATCTCTAATTCAAAACCTCATAACTTTCATAATATTGAACCAAACTCAACCAAATTTGAAATACAACCTACCAACCATCTAAATATCATTATTAAGGGTTTCTAACATATCCAAGCCTAATATTTTCATATGAGCAATCAATCAAACACATATCATGCAATGCATCACATACATGAACAAAAATCCGATTTTGGGCATAACCTAGGTTGTTATCCTATCAAACTTGGTGTCATAAGTCTTCTATGGCCAATTAACACAATAGAGACAAAACCCATCAATAAAAATATAATTTTTGGCCGTTTCTAGACCCAACTACACTATATGTGAACTTTTTGACTTGTATCAACCTAATAAAATTATGTACAAGTTACTTGCCTCTAATGGAGTGAAAACAATGCCAACGAGACTTAGGAAGAAAACCCACGAGCGAAAAGCCTCCACGCACGAATCCAAGCGAACCCACGAACCAAAACGCCCTACGATCAACTCCTTGATGCAATGATCCAAAGTGGATGATACCCACTTCAAAAACACCACCAAGGGGAGGTCTTGTACTGTTTTGGATGATGGTGGTGCTGTTTGGAGATGCCGGCCACAAGTAGGAGAGGAAAAGGTAGGGTTTTGATGTATGAAGGTTGTAGTATGGTGGATTAATGGCTGGAGAAGGGGTGGGGGACTGATTGGAAGGGTCGGTTGTGGGGGAACAAGGTAGGCCCGGATCAGTTTGGAGGGGAAAAAGAAAGAGGCCGGATGGATTTTGCAGAGGGAGAGAGAAAATAATTAGGGTTAGGGTTTATTAGGAGATTAGGGTATATTTATATGGGAGTTAATTGGGCTAATGGGTAGTGGGTATCAATATGAATTAATAGGTATACAAATAGGTAATGGGTATTGGGTAGGTTTCAAATGGGAATACAATATATAATGAATTCTATGGCTCCTAAAAATCTCCTTAAGGGTCAAAAATCACAATTTGGCCAAATCACCACCAAAAATCTACCACATCACCAAAATAAATAATAATAATCAACGAGGCCAAGAAAATGTGAAATAGAACTCAAAATGGCGAAAAAGAACAAAACGACGAACAATCAGCACAAGGAGGTCTAAAATGAAAGAAAAAGAATATATATTGAAAATAATCCAATATACGGTTCCGAAAAATACAAGAGATATAAAAATACACAAAAATTAAAAAAAATACACTCCAAAATGCAAAAATGAAAAACTGGGGTTACACCGAGTGGCGGGAAGCTCTATCAGTGGAGTTCCGTGCATTTGATCAACTGACACTTGGGATGTTCCACTACCAGTGGGCATCCAGCCTGTTAGCTGCAAGTGGATCTTTAAGGTCAAATATTGACCTGATGACTCCATTGAGCGGCGGCACAAGGCCCGTCTAGTTACCCGAGGATTACTCAGGAGAATGACATTGATTACGATGAGACTTTTACTCTAGTAGCATAGATTACTATAGTTCCACGCTCCTTGCCGTTGCCGCCATCCTTCAGTGGCTGTTATACCAGATAGACGTGAAAAATGTCTTTCTTCATGGTACCTTATCTGAGATTGTTTACATGCAGCATCCTCTTGGCCTTACCACACTTCCTTGCCATGTTTCTCATCTACGTTGTGCTATATATGGTCTAAAACAGGCTCCTCGAGCTTGGTTTGAGTGCTTTCGCTGTGTCATCACACAGGCCGGTTTTCGTCAGAGTTCACATGACCACTCTATGTTTATGCAGTCAACATCGCAGGGGAGAGTACTTCTACTACTATATATTGATAATAAGATTATTACTGGAGATGACTCTACAGGCATTGCATCTACTCAGAGATACCTTCACTAGTAGTTTCATATGAAGGATGTTTGCCACCTACGCTATTTTCTGGGTCTAGAGATTGCTCATGGATCTCGGGTGATACTCATTTCTTAGCAGAAATACACATAAGACATTATCTCTACTGCATTCTACTTTGACAATCGATCAGCTGATACTCCCTTAGAGCATAACATGAAGCTTCGTCCAACAAATTATGAGCTTCTTTACGATCCCACTAGATACATGCAGATTATTGGATAGCTTGTCTACTTATGCATGACCAGACCCGATATTGCTCATGCAGTGAGTATTATCAGCCAGTTTGTTTCCACTCCTAGATTAGTTCACTACAATGCTCTTCTTTGGATCCTCGGATATCTTTGGGGTGCTATCACTCGATCGTTATTCATGCTTTCTACATCTAAACTGGAACTTAGTGTATATTCTGATTCAGAATGGGCAGGTGATCCTACTACCAGACGGTCTACCACAGGTATTTCTCTATTTCTTGGTGATTCACTGATCTCATGGCAAAGCAAGAAACAAATAGTTGTTGCATGTTCTTCCACAAAAGCTAAGCATAGAGTGATGTTAACTACTACTAGAGAGATTGTTCATGTTTGATGGTTGTTATCAGTTATAGGTATCACTCTTACAGGAGCTACTTCTCTTTATTATGATAATCGAAGTGCATTGCATATTGCAAGCAATCTGGTCTTTCATGAGTGGACGAAGCACATAGAGTTTGATTGCCACTATGTTCGTGAGTATTTTGAGGTGGGATCATTTCACTACATTCTGTGACCTCTTTACAGCAGACAGTAGACTTCTTCACAAAGTCCTACATTATTCAGAGATTTCGATACTTGGTTGGCAAACTCACACTGTTCGACTCACCATGAGTTTGAGAGGAGGTATTAGATATTATATTTGATATTTAGTCCCATATCGGAATATGTATTAGTTTAGTATTTTCTTCCCTCCTATAAATAGGAGAGTGGAGACATTGTACTCAATTATAATTAATCTAATAAAAACCTTTTCCCAACATCTCTGTTAACTTTATCATTCTATAATTCAGAATTGGACCATCTTTTTAGGATTTATGGAATTCCGATGTAGCTGCCTTTTGTTTGTTGTAAGTCCCACATTCAAATACTATGTTAATGGAACCACATATTAGCCAGTTCAAAGTCGTGTTCATTCCTGAGCAAATTAAGGTTTTTCAGACATCGACGTGAATGAATGCTTGCCATTTATGAATCTGTGATAACTTCTTTGATGGTCACTATGCCTTCCCTTCATTTATTAGTGATGCGGTTTGTTTTTGGGGAGGCGTGTGGATGCACCAGGTGTGAGTTCTTCTCGATTTGTATTAGTGGAGGAAGCTCCGGTGCGGACGGTCCTCAGCTGGGCGAACGGTTGGGAAGTAGGCGGGAGTGAGGTGGAGACTGGATGCTCGGCTCGGTCAGGAGGCTCGGATTCGAGGTCTCGTGTACCTGCACACGGTCTAGGAACACCGGGATTGGTCCCGGTGGCAGACCCTCCGACGATCTAGTCAGCTACTGAGAGAGTAACAGTAACTAGGGTTTGAAAGGGAAAAGATTGATTACCTGGATAAGGGGTAGAGGGTCTGGTATTTATAGGAGAAGCCAACCGGGTCTGGACCAGTTTGGGGCCGGGTCTGGACCCGGTTGCCCGTGGGCCTGACGTGGCAGAAGCCCAAGTGGTATAGAGCTGACGTGGCAGAGGCCTGGACGGTTTCCAGGCTGATATGGCAGAGGCCTGAGCGGTTTCCAGTCTGACGTGGCAGAGGCCTGAGCAGTTTTTGTGCTGATGTGGCGGATTTGGATGATCCGGCGGTGCACGCTTCCTGAGTGGATCCTGTTGCCCAGAAGGGGCCACGCCATCTGACTCATATCAGGAGCCCCCCACTCCTGGAGGGCTGGGTGATCCAACCATGTAGGAGTGGTTTTTTGCCTTTGTAGTAAGAGCAGGGTGGTGTGTGTGGTGGGGAATAGGATCTGTTCCTTCCAGAAGAGGCCATGGGGGTAGGATGAAGGGATCCCCTATTGGAGTCATGCGGGGTGCTAGGCACAGGAGAGTTGGAGCAACGCTTGTCGAGCAACTAGGGTCGGCAGACGAGCATTGAGGGTTAGTTGATGAGCTTCGAGGGTCAGTAGATGATCCCCTCGCTAGTTGGAAGAGCAATGGGACGTCGAGGTTTGTCGAGTTGGAGCTCGGCTTATCGAACGTCGAGGGTTGGTAGAGACGATCCCCTCGCTAGTTGGAAGAGCAAGGGGACACCAAGATCTGCTGAGCAGGGGTCTTCTTGTCGAGCATGGGGGGTCGGCAGGCGAGTGTAGAGGATCGGCAGACGATCCTCTCGCTGGTTGGAAGAGCGAGGGGACGTCAAGGTCCGTCGAGTTAGAGCTCGGTTTGCCGAGCGTCTAGGGTCGACAGAGGCGATCCCCTCGCTAGTTGGAAGAGTAAGGGGACATCAAGATCTGCCAAACAAAGGGAATCTTACCGAGCATAGGGGTCGGCAGATGAGTGTAGAGGGTCAGCAGACGATCCTCTCGCTAGCTGGAAGAGCGAGGGGACGTCAAGGTCTGTCGAGTTGGAGCTCCGTTTGCTGAGCATCTAGGGTTGGTAGAGGCGATCCCCTCGCTAGTTGGAAAAGCAAGGGGACGTCAAGATCCACCGAATAGAGGGCATCTTGCCAAGCATGGGGGTCGGTAGACGAGCCCCTTGCCTGTTGGATAGAGGAGGGGTTTGGGGCTCACGGTGCCATCCGAGCTCCGAGCCTCCTGTGAACCGAGGGGGATCTTGGGGCTTGCGGTGTCATCCGAGCTCCGAGCCCCCGGTGAATAGAGGAGGGTTCTGGGGCTCGTGCTTTCATCTGAGGTCCGAGCCCCCGAGCTTGGTAGCGGTGGCTGAATGGTACGTAATGATTTCATTTCATTTAATGCTTTAGGAGTAGAAGTCTTTACGGCTCGCGGTGATATCCGAGCTCAGAGCCTCTTGTGAGATAGGGGAAGATATTGGGGCTCGTAGTGCCATCCGAGCTCTGAGCCTTCCGTTGAATAGGAGAGGAAATTGGGGCTCGCGATGCCTCCGAGCCTCATATGAAATAGGGGAGGAGTTTGTGGCTCGCGATGCCATCAGAGCGTCGACCCTCCTGTTGAATAGAAGAGGAAATTAGGGGCTCGCGATGCCATCCGAGCTTCGAGCCTCATATGAAAACAGAGAAGTTTGGGGCTCACGATGCCATCAGAGAGTCGACCCTTCTGTTGAATAGAAGAGGAAATTGGGGCTCGCGATGCCATCCGAGCTCTGAGCCTAATGCGAAAACAGAGGAGTTTGGGGCTCACGATGCCATCCGAGAATCGACCCTTTTGTTGAATAGAAGAGGATATTGGGGCTCGCGATGCCATCCGAAAGTCGACCCTTCTGTTGAATAGAAGAGGAAATTGGGGCTCGCGATGCCATCCGAGCGTCGACCCTCTTGTTGAATAGAAGAGGAAATTAGGGCTCGCGATGCCATCCGAGCGTCGACCCTCCTGTTGAATAGAAGAGAAAATTGGGGCTCGCGATGCCATCCGAGCTCCGCACCTCAGGTGAACTAGAGGAGGAGTTTGTGGCTCACGATGCCATCCGAGCATCGACCCTTCTGTTGAATAGAAGAGGAAATTGGGGCTTGCGATGCCATCCGAGTTCCGCGCCTCAGGTGAACTAGAGGAGGAGTTTGGGGCTTGCGATGCCATCCGAGCGTCGACCCTTCTGTTGAATAGAAGAAGAAATTGGGGTTCGCGATGCCATTCGAGCTCCGAGCCTCATATGAAAATAGGGGAGGAGTTTGTGGCTCGCGATGTCATCCGAGCGTCGAGTTTTCTGACTTGCCGAAGAAAGGTGTTTGTTGGAAAAGACCTGGGGGCATTAGGGTAATTTTTGTGCCAACTGCTGACGCCATGTGCGCAAGAATCGAAGCGACTCTAGATCTTAGTGGCTGTTAGATCTTGATGATTCAGATCCAACGGCCAGATATGATTGCGAAAATTGAGGAGTCGCTTTCTCTGCTATAAATCTCCCCCTTCCCCACTTTCTTTTCCTTCACTTCTTGCATTTTTCCAGTTTTTTAAGAACAGGGTCTTACTTGCCATCGGCGACTTTTTATCGGTGATTGCATGGTATATATCTCAGGTTAGTTTTTCTGTCTAGTAATGTTGTGCTCTCAGTCCGGCACCGAGGCAAGCTCGTCAGGCCGCTCTGCGAAGGAAGCCGAGTTAGAGTCGTCTTTGTCCTTGAGCAAATATAGGATTAAGGAGGAGGTCCTGTCAGACCCTGGGTCGGACGGCGGTGGTGATGTTGTCTTTGTTGTGTCTCCGCTGAGGTCCCCAAGGCCGGGGAAGGAGCCCGTGGATGAGGGCGAAGAGGAAGAGGAGGAGGAAGAGGGGGATGTCGAGGATGATGAGGAGGATGAGGATGTCGAGAGTGATGAGGAGGATGAGGAGGATCAGGATCTCGAGGGACAAGGCGCTATTAAGGATGATGAGGATGGTGAGGATGAAGGGGAGCTTGATCAGGAAGGTGCTGGCGAAGGCACAGCAGGAGGGGCAGTAGAGGTCGAGGGTGATCTTCCGCCTTTGCTACCTTTGTCGATGCCGTCTCCTGAGAGGAAGGCTCGTCCCCGTCGGAAGAAGAGAAAGTTAAGCCTTCCGGATAGCCCACCTCCTCTGGACAAGTACGCTCCTAGACCAGGGTTCGAGTTTCCCCTAGTCTCATTTAAAAATCCGGGGTCGATCAGGATGTATCCCGATGATGTCAAAGATGTTGACCCTCTTCCTCCCGTACCGGGCGACGAGAGTCGGGTGAAGATCCGAATGGACGGCATTCTGTGTGTCTTGAAGGCGGACTACCTTCACATTTTGAGGGCTTCCTACTTCATTCCTCAGGAGTTCGAAGTCTTGATTCCGAGCCCCGGCATTCGCCTAACCACAACCCTCACATCAGGTTATTGTATCTTTCCCAAGGATGCATTCGTCTCGAGACTAAGACTGCCGTTGCCCCCTTCGTTAAGCGGGTTTTGAATTGGGCAAAGTTAAGCCCGATACAGTATGGCCCCAACTCTTGGAAGCACTTGATCTATTTTATCTTGAAGTGCCAAGAGAAAAGCGTTAGACCGAGGCTGACATACTTCCGAGCCAGCCTCTCGCCTAGGCCCCATAAAAAGGTTGTGCACGGCCATCCGGATTCCATCAAAGGGTGGAAAGTGAAATATTTCGTAGTCCGGAGCGAGACGTCTTGGGGGATTCCGACCTCCTGGAATTTCTTCAAGCCGTACCATAAGCCTCCGAAGCGGAGTGACTTGTCAGAGAAGGAGTGGAAGATGGTTGAGAAAATTGTTGGGGGGCACAGCATAGCGTGGCCTCGAGTGACGGAGATGCACCTGGCCCGGGTCGGACTGTGTCCATCCGACCCTAGTATGTTTTTGTTTCATATTTTTGTATCTTTCTGCCTTCGTGTTAACGTTAGCCCATCTTCTTTTATTTTTGCAGAGATGACGTCCCAGCAGGTCGATGACAGGCGTGCCTTGCGAGCTACCGCCGTGAAGAGGAGGACGGAGAAGGCGAAGGAGGCAGAGCAGGAAAAGCTGGCTGCTCAGGGTGCGGGGTTCGGGAAGGGACCAACCCCGATGGCCGCGGAGCCATCCCCCAAGAGGACCAAGAGGCAGCACTCCCACATGCCGAGGGCATCCAGTGAGGCGGGGGGGCGGTAGTTCTAGTAGCAAGAGGACTACCGATATCTCGGAGCAGAGGCTCCCCCTAACTCGGCCCACCGCCGAGCAGATGGTGGGACAACAGGGGCTGCGGCCCTTTGCCCCCGATTGGTCGATTGTACAGGGGGACTCCCTGCTCGAGGGTCCCGTGGCCATCGAGTTCGTTAGGAACGCCGCCACCGAGCGGGATCGGATGGCTCTGGCGATGCAGACGTCCGACCAGGCCTTCATGCGCTGGTCTCAGGCGCAGATCTCGGTGAGTGTTTGAGACTTTGTATTCGGTTTGGAATCTAGAATTTTTCTGACTCTTTCTTCCTCATATAGGCGATGCTTCAGGAGCAGCACTTTCAGAAGTGCCTGGAGAAGGAAATCCTCGTCGAGAGGAGGAACGCGGAGAAGTATCTCCACGAGCTGAACAAGGTAACGGACGAGCTGAAGGAGGCGAAGAGCCTAGAAGCCGTCCACGAGGCCCAGATGGCCTCAATTATGGACCACCACAAGAAGGATGTGGAGCGCCTTGAGCAGAAGATCCAGGTGATGAACATAATATTATTCACATTTAGGAGCAATAATCTTAATGCAATTAGACATTTAAAAGCTCTATATGTGATATTTAACTCTTATTTTCTCTTTTCCATAGGAAACAGCCTATAACAGCAAAACGAAGCAGATTCAGGACTTTAAGGATAATACACAGAAAACTGCAGATCATCAGTCGACTGGTTCCCCACAACAGGTGACTGGACAGAGAAGTTGATTTTCCACAGCCGCTTGGTACAGTCGACATACTCCAAAGAACAGTCGACTTGGATGATCAATTATGAAATCTTCAGAAGTCTCGACACAGTCGACTGATTCGAAGACAAGTCGACTGGTAGGCGGCAGAGTAAAAAGATAAGATATTTGAAGATTCGTCCAAATCTAATCCAAATCAGAACAGAAAAGGAAGAATAGAAGAAAAGAGAAAGAAATAACACGCAGAGCAACGAAGGGAGGAAATAAATAAAAGAAAAGGACTTTTCTATAAAAAGAAGAGTGCAAACCCTAATTCTCTAGCCGTGTTCTATAAATACCAACCAAGAAGCATTAGTCCAGGAGATATTCTCTTTCCGCACGCTCTGGAATCACGAACTCACACAAGTTTCTGAATCATCAAGTCATCAACGAAGAGCATTACTTTATCAGCATCGAAGAAGAAGAGAGGAGATCAAGTGCTAAGAAGAGAACGACCGGTCGACTGTGTGACAGCCAGCCGACCCTTCTAGCCGAACTACATCAGTTTATTTCTTCTCTTTCTAATTCCTTTATGTTAATCATGTATTCGAACTTGTTGATCAATAAAAGTCTTATTATGTGGAACTAATTTCATAGTTGGGTAGATTGAAACCGTAGTTATGTAATGCTAAGTTCTTCTGAATGTTACTCTTTTACTTATTGATTAAACCTGATTGAAAGAATAAAAATTTACATGAATCAAACTTGTTTGGAGTTCTAAGGACAGCCGACTGAAGTGACAGCCAGTCGACTAACATACAGAACTTGAGATTATCAAGTTGTGCAGTGTAGATTTGAATCTGTTATATGAGCATATTGAGACGACCCGTATCTTGTGCTCATAACTTGTAACACAGGAGTCCTTAGGGATTCTTGGTTTAATCGACTTGAGGGTTCTAGATCTGATACCAATTTCTAGAACCTTGAGTGTTTGTTCGTTTCCACTGTTCTTATGTTTTCTTTAAGTGCAACTTAGTAGATACCATGCTAAATACTTAAGGAAAGAAACGAATTAGAGTAGATACCATGCCTAATTCTTGGCTTAGGGAAACATTGCTTTAAGGAGTAGATACCATGCCCTTGAAGAGAACAAACATGAGTAATAAGAAGAAGTACAGAAGGTGACCTAGCATTATTGACTATTGGTGGAGATCAAAACCCAACTACTTATTAAATATTTGTGATTCAGAACTTCTTGATTTAGTTTTAATCCTTTCCTTTTCGTTTAGAACAATCCTTTACCATCTTTATTTTTGCTTTATTGGTTAGTAAGTTAAATTCTACAATCTCTGTGGGATCGACCCTTGCTCGTCACTACGCTTCTCCAAACGATTCGTACACTTGCGAGGTTTTTAATTTGTGTCTAGTTTAGATCATCTAGATAGCACAACACCAGGATGAGGCAGAGAAGGGGCGGAAGGCCTTGGAGTAAATGGAGATTGCCTCGGCGGATGCCCTGATTATGGCGCAGGACGAGGCCTACGATCTTGCCAAGGAGCATTTTTGGCGAATCTATCCGGAACAGAACGTCGACCACCTCCACTATAATTGGCAGCCGGACCTTCTGCTAACTCCTGGTGGCGAGGATATGGGGGGCGGCCAGGATGATGAAGAGGTACCACCCCCCCCCCCTAAGCATAGATTAGGCTTCTTTCTTTTCTTTTCGGTTTGTACATGCCTCGAGCGGACTGGCCACCACAATTTTGTAGCCTAATTTTTTGAAAGTAATGAAAGATAGCTTTTTTGGCCGAGGCTTCGTAACTTACATAATTTGTAGTCTCCTTCGTGACTGGTTGTTTTCTCTCGTCTTTTTGGTAGACGCGCGAGGTCTTGGGTGCCGATCCTGTTTCCACCGAGGAATCCCTGGTCCGGGCGGGGAAGGAGGCCATGGAGGCGTCTCTGGCTCATCAGCAAAAACAGGTTCGGGATCGAGCGGCCCCCGTGAATTATTTTATGAATAAGTCTAGGGAGCTCTGTTTGGAGATTACTCGTTTGAAGAAAGCCATAGCCGACCGGGACTGGTGGGTAATCGAGATGAACTTGTCCCTCTCGGATGCCTCGAGTGGACGGTCAGCTTCGGAGTCTTTTCTTCACGAGGCCGTTGTTGAGAAGGAGTTGGAGATCTGCAGGCTGAAGCTGGTGTTAGGTGCTGGTTTGGTCGAGGAAGCGAGCAATTCGGTACCGGGGCTATCTCCGACCTTTTTATTGGAGGGTACCCAACCTGATGGTGCGGGAAGCTCGGTGGCAGGGGTGACTTCCCTGGTCGGGCTGGTCGAGTGTGAGAGGAACCCCGAAGGAAGCACCGAATTCGAGTTTTAATCCGAGTGTGAGTGAGTTGTAAGCTGTTCATTGTATTTGTGCTGCCGTTACTGGCGTGCGATGAGTAATAATAAAAAGAATTCCCAATTTCTTTAACCTGATCAATTTCATCGGTAGAGGATAGTTGCCAGGCTCAGCGCGTAGGAGGTCGCCGCCGAGGTGACCTAGTGCAGCGGGTGCATACGCAGTGGCGTTTAGCCTTTCGACAGTCATTAATGGCGTCATTTCGCCTTCCAATAAGCATTAATGGCGACGTTTTGCCTCCCGCCATTTGGGGTTCCCAAGCTTAATAACTGTGCTTCTCAGGGGGCTATATAACCCCCACTCCCCCTTGTTGGTTATCAAGAAGTGAGTGGCTGATCTGCCACTCGACTTGGGTGCCTGCCGAAGGTGGGCGCCCCAAACTTAAAACTTTTCTGAGGGCTCCGGATTAGAGGCACATCAATCACCTTCAAGCAATTTGGGATTTTATCCTCGAGGGTCGCGAGACCTCGGGTTGTTCGTTGGTGAGCGGTGGGCCGATCAATTGGTTCGGGGGATCGGAGAGAGTCGAGGGTCGGTGGCTCCCCTGCCGCCCTCGAACAGTTCGGGGTTTTGGCTCGTGAAAGCCGCAAACCCCGAGTTGTTCGCGGGCGAGAGGAAGGTCAACCAATCGACTTGAGGCTCGGGGCATCTGCTGAAGGCAGACGCTCTAAACCTTAATGAAAATTTTGCTGATGTAGTCAGGGTGGAAGGTTGCCGCATTGCGCATAGGTTGATGGGCTTGAAGAAGCCCAAATCGTGCTAGGGGCCGATGCCGAGCCCCCACACCGGGGAGAAAGCCTCGGCCTCACTCGAGGTCGACGACGAGCCCCCACACTTGCTCTCAAGAAGACGGTACGGGTGTGGCTGGCGGTTGCCGCCTTGCGCATAGGTTGATAGGCTTGAAGAAGTCCAAATCGTGCTAGGGGTAGATGCCGAGCCCCCACACTGGGAAGAAAGCCAGTAATGGACGTAGTTGAAGGTCGTCGCCGATCGTATCGGTCGAGGTGCTTTGAAGAAATCCTCATCCTTGCTCGAGGGCGACGACGAGCCCCCACACTTGTTCTCAGGAAGACAGTACGGGTGTGGCTGGCGGTTGCTGCCTTGCACATAGGTTGATGGGCTTGAAGAAGCCCAAACCGTGCTAGGGGCAGATGTCGAGCCTCTACACCGGGGAGAAAGCCAATAATGGGCATAGCTGAAGGTCGTCGCGAGCTTATCGGTCGAGGTGCTTTGAAGAAAGCCTCGGCCTTGCTCGAGGGCAACGATGAGCCCCCACACTTGTTCTCAGGAAGACGGTACAGGTGTGGCCGGCGGTTGCCGCCTTGCTCATAAGTTGATGGGCTTGAAGAAGCCCAAACCGTGCTAGGGACAGATGTTGAGCCCCCACATCGGGGAGAAAGCCAGTAATGGGCATAGCTGAAGGTCATCGCCGAGCATATCGGTCGAGGTGCTTTGAAGAAAGCCTCGGCCTTGCTCAAGGGTGACGATGAGCCCCCACACTTGTTTTCAGGAAGACGGTACGGGTGTGGCTAGCGGTTGCCGCCTTGCACATAGGTTGATGGGCTTGAAGAAGCCCAAACCGTGCTAGGGGCAGATGCCGAGCCCCCACACCGGGGAGAAAGTCAGTAACGGGCATAGCTGAAGGTCGTCGCCGAGCGTATCGGTCGAGGTGCTTTGAAGAAAGCCTCGGCCTTGCTCGAGGGCGACGACGAGCCCCCACACTTATTCTCAGGAAGACGGTACGGGTGTGGCCGAGCACTGAGCCGTAAGCTTGTAAAGGAAGCCTTTCTGGCTCGCGATGCGATCCGAGCGTCGAGCCGTAAGCTTGTAAGTAAAGCTTTCCTGGCTCGCGGTGCTATTTGAGCGCCGTGCCGTAAGCTTGTAAGGGAAGCTTTTCTAGCTCGCGATGTTATCCGAGCGCCGAGCCGTAAACTTGTAAGGGAAGCTTTTCTGGATCGCGATGCTATCCGTGCGCCGTGCCGTAAGCTTGTAAGGAAAGCTTTTCTGGCTCGCGATGCTATCTGAGCGCCAAGTCGTAAGCTTGTAAGGGAAGCTTTTCTGGCTCGCGATGCTATCCGAGCGCTGAGCCATACGCTTGTAAGGGAAGCTTTTCTGGCTCGTGATGCTATCCGAGCGCCGAGCCGTAAGATTGTAAGGGAAGCTTTTCTCGCTCGCGATGCTATCCGAGCGTCGAGCCGTATGCTTGTAAGGGAAGCTTTTTTTTGGCTCGCAATGCTATCCGAGCGCCGTGCCGTAAGCTTGTACGGGAAGCTTTCCAGGCTCGCGATGCCATCCAAGCGCCGTGCCGTAAGCTTGTAAGGAAAGCTTTTCTAGCTCGCGATGCTATCCGAGCACCGAGCCGTAAGCTTGTAAGAGTAGCTTTTGTGGCTCGCGATGCTATCCGAGCGCCGTGCGGTAAGCTTATAAGGAAAGCTTTTCTGGCTCGCGATGCTATCTGAGCGCCGTGCCGTAAGCTTGTAAGGGAAGCTTTTCTAGTTCGCGATGCTATCCGAGCGCTGAGCCGTAAGCTTGTAAGGGAAGCTTTTCTGGCCCGCGATGCTATCCGCGTGCCGTGCCGTATGCTTGTAAGGGAAGCTTTTCTGGCTCGCGATCCTATCCGAGTGCCAAGCCGTAAGCTTATAAGGGAAGCTTTTCTGGCTCACGATGCTATCTGAGCGTCGAGCCGTAAGCATGTTTTTTTAATGAGACTCAATACGAAGCCACAAACTTGTTTTAAGAAAGCTGGCATATTTACAACATATTTGAACTTTACACAAAACGAGGCACGACGTGCCGATTACATTCTTCATAATTTACATTGGATGGAGGCTAGTCCTCCCCTCCAAGGAACTTAATGAGGTGCTCCGCATTCCAGGGCCTCTTGACGGCCTTGCCTTCTGAGTTGGTTAGGCGGTACGCTCCCAGATGCACAACCTCAGACACTTTATAAGGGCCATCCCAGTTTGGGGCCAATTTCCTTTTCTGCCCGGGATTGGATTCAGCCAACTTCCGGAGGACGAGATCTCCGAGTTTGATGTCGGTGGGACGCACCTTCTTGTTGTAGAACTTTTCGATCCTTTGTTGGTAGATGCTCCTTCTGATGGCAGACTTCTCCCTGACCTCGTCTATGAGGTCCAGGTCGGCTCGTAGTTGTGTAGAGTTGCTTGCTTCGTCGAAAGCCATGATCCGGGGCGAAGGGATCCCAATTTTTAGTGGAATGACGGCCTCCGCACCGTATGTCAGATTGAATGGCGACTCCCCCATGGGGATTCTCTTTGTCGCTCGGTGGGCCCAGAGAATGCTGGCAGCTCATCGACCCATAACCCCTTGGCAAAGTTATTGAGCCGTTTCTTGAGGCCGTCGAGGATTTGGCGGTTCGCGTTCTCGACCTGACCGTTTGACTGGGGATGGCATACTGAGGAGAAATGCTGCTGGATCCCGAGATCTTCGCAGAACTTTTGGAAATGCTTACCCGCAAACTGAGTTCCATTGTCCGTGATGAGCACCTGTGGGATCCTGAACCGACAGACAATGTGTTTTCAGAAAAACTGTTGGGTCTGTTGCTTGGTGATTATTGCTAATGGCTCTGCCTCGATCCACTTCGTGAAGTAGTCGATCGCCACTATGAGAAACTTTCGTTGGCCCGTTGCCTTTGGAAATGGGCCTACCAAATCCATCCCCCACATTGCAAAGGGGGTCGGACTAGCCATGGAACGGAGGTTTTTTTGCGGAGCCCTCTTCACGGGGGAGAACCGTTGACAGGGACCGCACTTCTTCACTAGGGCGAGGGCGTCTTGCAGCATAGTAGGCCAGTAGTACCCGTGATTCAAAGCCTTTCGCGCGAGCGAGCGGCTTCCCATATGGCATCCGCCGATCCCTTCGTGTAGCTCCTTGAGGGCGTACTTTGCTTCATCGGGGGTCAGGCAGCGGAGGTAGGGTCTGCCATCCATTGTTGTGTAGGACCTTTTAAAGAGGGTTGCATCGATTACGGCGAACCTTTCTGAACGGACCCTGACCTGCCTCGCTTCAGCCCGGTCTTCGGGGAGCTCTCCCTTGATTAGAAATTTCTTAATAAGAGTGGTCCAGTCGTCGAGAGGAGCTCCGTCTTCAACGCAGAGAGCCTCGGGGAAGTTTGTACTTGGCTTCATCAGGACTTCGAACAGGATGGTGCGGTTGAGGCCTTCAAAGGATGAGGAAGCTAACTTTGACAGGGCATCGGCCTGGGCGTTCTACTCCCTGGGGATCCTTAAGATTGCCGACTTGTCGAAGGACGTTAATAGCCGTTGGACCACGGCCAGGTACCTGATCATCCGATCGTCCCGGGCCTCGTACTCTCCAGTGATCTGGTTGACCGCAAGCTGAGAGTCACTAAAGGCCCTGATCTGCCTGGCGCCGGCCTGATGATCCAGGGTGAGCCCGGCGATCATGGCCTCGTACTCAGCTTCGTTGTTAGAGGTCGAAAAGTTGAGGCAGAGGCAGTATTGAAGGAGGAAATCATCTGGACCCTGCAGAATGATGCCCACGCCACTCCCCGCTTTGCAAGAGGAACCGTCGACGTAAACTTCCCACGTCTGGTCGGCTTTCTTGCTTGTCGGTTGCTCGGAGATGGTGCATTCCGTGATGAACTCGGCGAGGGCCTGTCCTTTGATGGCCGTCCTCGGTTGATAACCGATGTCGTACTGACTGAGCTTGATCGACCATTTGACTAGTCATTCCGAGCTCTCGGGCTTATAGAGCACGACCTTCAGAGGTTGATTCGTGAGCACCTGGACGGAATATGCCTGAAAATATGGACGGAGCTTTCGTGTGGCCATGATCAAGGCGTATGCCATTTTCTCCATCCTGGAATATCTGGTCTCGGCGTCGAGCAGGACCTTGCTCACATAGTACAGAGGCTTTTGGACTCCTTCCTCTTCTCGAACGAGGACAACGCTGAGCACGGTCCCCGAAGCCGAAAGGTAGAGCTAGAGTGGCTCACCTGGTTTTGGCTTGCTCAGGAGATGAGGGTTGGCGAGGTACTCCTTCAATTGGGTGAACGCCTCTTGCTGCTGAGGACCCCATTCACAATCCTTAAAGAATGAAAGGGACTTCTCCCCAGACATGGAGAGGAAACGGCCGATGGCCGCCAGTCTTCCCGTTAGCCTCTGGACTTCTTTAATATTCCTGGGAGGGGCCATGTCTATTATGGCTTGGATTTTTTTGAGGTTTGCCTTGATGCTGCGCTGGCTGACGATGAATCCAAAGAACTTTCCCGAGGAGACGCCGAATGCACACTTCGTCGGATTGAGCCTCATGTTATGGGTTCGAAGGACCCCAAAGACCTTTTCCGAGTCGACGACGTGATCCTGTCCCTGTTGGCTTTTGATGAGCATGTCATCGACGTACACCTCCATGTTACGCCCAATTTGATCCTTAAAGACTCGGTAACGAGCCTCTGATAAGTAGCATTGGCTTTCTTCAGCCCGAAGGGCATGACCCGGTAGTAGTAGAGCCCTTGGTCAGTGACGAAAGACGTCTTGGCTATGTCGGGAGGAAACATTCGGATCTGGTTGTAGCCGGAGAAGGCGTCCATGAAGGACAGGAGCTCGTGACCCGATGTGGCGTTGATCAGAGCGTTGATGCTGGGGAGAGGGAACGGATCTTTGGGGCACGCCTTGTTGAGGTCCGTGAAGTCTATACAGATCCTCCAGCTCCCGCTCACCTTTTTGACCATCACGATGTTTGCCATCCACTCAGGGTAGCTGACCTTTTGTATGAAATGAGCAGACAAGAGTTTCTCCACTTCTGCATTTACCGCCTGCTGTCGCTCCGAAGCGAACTTACATCGCTTCTGGACGACCGGCTTCGAACCGGGGATCATGCTGAGTTTGTGCATGATGAGATTCTTGGAGATACCGGGCATGTCAGAGGGCTTCTAGGCGAAGAGGTCGACATTGCGGCGAATGCAGCTGATCAGGGTAGATTTGAGGTTGGGAGCGAGGGAGCAGCTCACTCGGAAACACCTTGATGCGTCCCCCTTCTCGAACAAGACATCTTCTAGCTCGTCTGCTGGTTCTGGTTCAGGCTGGGTTCTCTCGGGCTGCAGCTCGACAGCATCGAGGGGAAATACCCCTCCCCCGATCGTCATCATGTATTACGATCGGGCTGCTTCTTGGTTTCCTCGGACAACTCCGACACCAGTGTTGGTAGGGAACTTCATCTTCTGGTGGTAGGCTGAGGAAACCGCATGGAGGGAGCAGAGCCTGGGATGGCCGAGTATCGCGTTGTAAGCTGCCTTGACGTTCACGACCATGAAGTCCATTGACTCGGTCCTTCGGTGTGGGGACGTACCCGCTGTGTCGTCTAAAGTGAAGATCCCCTCTATTGCCACCGAGATGCCGGAGAATCCATGTAATGTGTATCCGACTGGTTTTAGCTTATTTCGGGAGAGCTTCAAGTTCTCGAAGGCTTCTAGGAAGAGGATGTTTACCGAGCTTCCGTTGTCAACGAGGATGCGCCAGACCTCGAAGTTCACCATGTTAAGGCTGACAACGAGTGCATCACAGTGCGGGAGCAGAACTCCTTCCAAGTTTTCCCCGAGAAGGAGACAGGGAGTTGCTGGACCTGGGGGGAGAGGGGGCCCTGGACGGCGTTGACATTCCGGACGAACACCTTGCGGGAAGTGTTAGACTCCTCTCCCATTGGCCCTCCGTAGACGCAATGTAAGATGGCCTGACCGTCGGGTTCTTCACGCTCCTGGTCCTGCTCGGGGTGCTGTCTGGGCGCTCGAGGAGGAGGGGAAGCCCTCCTGTTCCTCGTATCCCTCTGGTCCCGAGCGTCTTCCCATTTGAACTCCCGAAGGTACCCTCGTTGGATGAGGGCCTCGATCTCGTCTTTTAGGGCACGGTAATGATCCGTGTCGTGCCCGTTGTTCTGGTGGAAGCGGTAGTAGAATCGCTGATCCCTTTTCTTGCTGTTGTTGTTGTTTGGCCGGGGAGGAATTGCACGAGGTCCCTGTCTTCGATCTCTAAGAGAATGGTTGACACGTTCTGCATCAGCGGAGTGTATCTCTCGAAGCGAGGGACAGGAGGAACCCTTTTCGTGGTGCCCCCGTCTCTTGGAACTTTCTTCGCTTGCTCGACCACGTCGGCCTTGTGTTCTCCCTTCCCGGGGATTTCTTTCGAGTCCTCTGGATTCAGGGCCTCTTCAACTCGGATATACTTTTCGACCCGATTGAGGAGGTCGGGGAAATCTATAGGGGGCTTCTTCGCCAGGAAGGCCTTCAGCTATCCTTGACGGACGTTGTGCCGGAATGCTGCCGAGGCGACCCTTGGGTCGAGGGACGTGACCGATCTTGCCTCAGTGGTGAACCTTCGGACGAACACCCAGAGTGACTCCTCTTCCTTCTGCAGGAGGCCAAGTAGGGACGCACTTGTCCTTTTGGCCTTTCGGCTGGTCACAAAGTAGGCGAGAAAGCTGCCCTCCAATTGGTCGAAAGAATAGATGGAGCCGGGGGCGAGCTTGGAGAACCATTTTCGAGCCAGACCCCAGAGGGTGGCGGGGAAGGCACGGCACAGGAGGGGATCCGATGCGCTGTGAATCATCATTGAAGCCCTCCATGTGATCAGCAGGATCACCCTCCCCGTAATAAGTCTCGAATTGAAGTGGGTGGAAGTTCCGGGGTATTTCTGCCCGCAAGATGGCGGTGGAGAAAGGAGGTCGGATGGGCCTGTATCCCTGGGCCAGCCTCGGACCGCCGTCTCCGAAGTTGTCGAGGCGGTCTTCCATTTCTTAGAGGCGCTTCAAGATGTCATCGTCTTACTCCGGCTGGACTGTCGAGATGCGAGACACGCTGGCCTCGGCATCCGAACGGGAGTGAGAGCGGAGGACGTTCTCATCGACGGGGGTTACCCAGATGGCCTCCATGAATTCTTTTCGGAAGTCTTGGAACTCCTGGTGGTTGACCAAGGCTTGCTCGGCCCGATTTTTTTGCGCCGGTGGGCGCCAGCCGACGCAGCTGAGTGCCAACCCCCGCCCTTGGGACAGAGGTTTGGGATGGTTCAGGGCCGAGTTGGAAACGGCCCCTCCCCTACTCCGACTTGCCTATCGAATCTGGATTACCCACCGCAGGTCGGGTTGGATCGGACGGGAGGCACCCGGTTGGAGTCCGTGACTGACCCCCGGGTTGTTAGATGCATGAGCGTCGGCGCCGACGCCCTGTGGAGGCACGTCCTGCCGACGCGCTGAGGTAACAGCTCTCGTGGCTTTGGGCACCATGTGAGCTCGGGTTGACGGGGTACCGTTGATGGCTGAGCTCGGGCTGGCGTCTGCACTAGGAGAGTTTCCCACAGATGGTGCTAACTTGATGCGGTTTGTTTTTGGGGAGGCATGTGGATGCACCAAGTGTGAGTTCTTCTCGATTTGTATTAGTGGAGGAAGCTCCGGTGCGGACGGCCCTCAGCTGGGCGAACGGTTGGGAAGTAGGCAGGATTGAGGTGGAGACTGGATGCCCGGCTCGGTCAGGAGGCTCGGATCTGAGGTCTCGTGTACCTGCACACGGTCTAGGAACACCGGGGTTGGTCCCGGTGGCAGACCCTCTGACGATCTAATCAGCTACTGAGAGAGTAACAGTAACTAGGGTTTGAGAGGGAAAAGATTGATTACCTGGATAAGGGGTAGAGGGTCTGGTATTTATAGGAGAAGCCAACCGGGTCTGGACCCGTTTGGGGCCAGGTCTGGATCCGGTTGCCCGTAGGCCTGACGTGGCGGAGGCCTGGGCGGTTTCCAGACTGACGTGGCAGAGGCCTGGACGATTTCCAGGCTGATGTGGCAAGGCCTGGGCGGTTTTTGTGCTGACATGGCGGATTCGGATAATCTGGCGGTGTACGCTTCCTGAGGGGATCCTGTGGCCCAGAAGGAGCCACGTCATCTGACCCATATCAATTAGGGTTTTCATCTATGATTGAAATGTATGCCAATACGACATTTCATCGTAGACTTTCAGATAAAATATTTAGTAAAATTGATTGCTTCCAGATAAAAAATTTCCAAACTGCCTCACTCGCTTTCTGAAAAAACGAGTGTGGTTAAAACCTCATCGCTTTTTCAGAAAGCGAGTGTGAGACTTTTGATTTTCAAAAGCCTACACTCGTTTTTTGAAAAACCGATTGGGTTTTAACCATACTCGCTTTTTCAGAAAGCGAGTGTCACTCAGGCCTTAGTGGTCAGTGGGTGCGCTTTAGTCATGTTTCTGTTCATGGGCGGAGAAGTTGGTCTTGGGTTCGAGTCTCGGTAGGCTCCGAGTTTTATAATTTTTGATTGTTTCCTAATAATAGATAGCAAGAACTTAAGAATTTAAGCCTCAGTTTATATCGGTTAGTCACTTAGGCCTTAAGAATTTAATCTCTGTCATAAATTCGTCTCCTTCGTATAACCTCTATTTCGTATAAATACATAGAAATATAGTCCTGATACTGTCTGTATACCATAGTCATGTATTTACCTAAGTATACTCTTTGTATACCTTAATCAGAAACATCACTCTCTAGCTATAATACTACAGACTACTTGAATACTTATTAACATTAAGTGTAGTTTGATGCTTCTCTCTCCATAGCTCTTCTTACCTGCAACTTTCAAGGGTCGATCTAAACAATTTAGTACTTCGTAGAACAGTACTGGAAAGAACGAAACTGATTTAACTGACATAGTCAAAATTTGTGTTTGTCCCAGGCAAAACTCAACAGTGTTTGAGCAAAAACCCTGTGCAATATTGAGTAATAATGACATTGGCATTTAAGATTTGAGATTGTACAAGTAAAGATATGGTTTACTTGGATACTATAATCGAGATTTTCCGTTGAATTGTTTTTTCTTCTCAATTTCATTCATTCGAATCCTTATTTAATAATTTTTACAATCTTTTTGCAGTGTGTGCACTTGGTCTGAACTATGTCTTCTTCAACCATGTAAGTGATCTTTATCTGTTACAGTTTGTTTCCTTGGCTTTATGTGAATTGGAGTTTCTTTACAAAAATTCAATTCTAATTTTCTGTACAAATATTTTAAAAAGGAAATATATTATCCCCTTTCATCTGGGGATTTATCTTTTAGTTCAGCACCCTAGGTTGTTTCTTTACTCTTCTCATTTGTTGATGTTGATGATAGATTCATTAATTGCTATATGTTTCAAACTCAAGGACAACTAAGAGCACTTTTTTAAAAGTTTTAGGATCAAACTTGACTGTGCTATAATTTTTATCATATATAATCTCATAATAATATTTAGCAATGTTTAGATGAATTCACATAAAAATACATTTTATACTAATCTCCTCTGTAAAGGATCAAACTTTGAGAATGAATTGTTTAGTCTAGAATTTGTTGAGGTTATTTAATTCACATATCAATCCACCGTGACACCACCAGAAAATGGAGCTACATGGAGCTATAGTTAGTTTATCTACCAAGAAATCACAAAGATGAGGTAACTTCACAATGAAAGAAGACCTTCTCATTGTGTCTGCTTGGCTTAATATTAGTTTAGATCGACACAAGGAAACCAGCAAACAATGGGTAAATATTGTGATAGGATACATGAATATTTTCACACAAACAAAAAGTTTTAAGTCTGAGCGCAATGTGAATTCTCCCATTAATTGGTAGTTAGGAATTCAGAAAGATGTCAACTTATATTGTGTGTACTATGCTCAGATAGAAGTAAGAAACCAAAGTGGGATCACCAATGAAGACAAGGTATTAATATAACTAAAGTTCATATATTTAATTTTTCAATATTTTTCCGAAAATAACTATTATTTTATACTAATTTTAGATTTTTAAAGCAAAGCTAATGAATGAGGAAAAACAAGGCAAACGATTTGAATTTTTACACTGTTGGCATGAATTGAAGCATAATCCCAAATGGACAATGAAAATTTCAAAGAAAAAGTCTAAAAGTTCTAAAAAGATAAGTCCTATGAAATTGTCTGCTTCTTTTCCAAATCAAGATAATTTAGAGGCTGAAAATATTGCAACTAATATGGAAAGGCCTATTGGTAGAAAGGCTACCAAGGAGCAACAAAAGAGAAAGTATAAGGAACACAATCAAGAGAAAACACCTGCAGTAATGCTCTTGCAAGAATATATGGAGGACAATAAAAAAATTAAAATAGAACAATATGAAAAAGCATTTGCTCAACGACAAGAGCTGGTTGAAATTGAGAAGGAAAAACTATGTCTACAGAAATTAGTATATGAGGAAAAGATAATGGCTATTGACACCACTGGAATGGGTGAGCAAAATATTGAGAAGCCCACAAGATGAAAATTCTTGAAAAATTCTTGGCAATAATTAGTAGTCGTCTGTGTATTTTTTACTTCAAAAGTAGGAACTTATTGTAATCAATTTTATTTTATTTTATTTTATTTTAACGTATGTTGGTATATGCCCTACAGGCCAGCCTTATATTGACCTTACTCGTTTACATTGTATCATGACATTTATTTCATATATGAGACATTTTATTTATTGTATTGTTTATTGTGATTAAATGAACATAATAAAGTCCTTACAATAGTAGGTTCGATACCATGGGACATCAAGTGCATGATTTGATTGTGATATCCTATTGGTTGAAATCAGAACACTATTGTTAAATATCCCTAATCAAATATTATTGTGAATTAGGACAATAATAATACATAGAGACTAGTATGTGTGTAGACTGATAACCATATCTCACGCGTATGGATATGAGATATCAAGTCTTCACATGGGAGTAATAATGTACTGGACTGACCCACAATGAGAACGCTACATGGATCGTTACATGAGTGTCATGAGCGATTCTCACAGTGACCATGGTGTACGAGGTCCTTTGACTTGAAGTCACTACGGTTTCCTACATAAGAAGTTATATATTTAATACCGTCAAGCGTCGTATGTGATAAGGTGATTATAAATTCGGCTATTGGACATACTATGAATCATGCGGAGGGATCAGAGTGACTTAGATATGATTTGTCCCTCTTACATAACAAGAGCGATATCTTCTAACCCCTTGATTGATTGAGACTGCAAAATGCATGGCCGTGCTCAAATGAGTCAATATGAGATATTGATCTCATTTGTTTTAATAGGTCTGCTCGGATATCAAGAAACCAAAGATTGAACTATACAAGGGTGACACGCTCCATGCCTTATGGTCAATTAAAAAATCTGGACAAAAAGACTAGACTACATGGTAACATTGGTCACGCATAAGTTATGTCAAATCATTGGCATTCCCGTTACTTGAGTAGCAGTGATGTATTGCTAGATACCCTCACTATTTGTTACACTAAAATAGGATTTTAATATTACTGTCAACGTAATGGAAACCTACAAGGTTACACATTTAGAATGGATCGAAAATGGGATTTTAATTCATAACATGAATTTAATTGGAAATCCAAGTTAAACAATTAATTAGATTAAATGGGCTAACTAAAATTAGTAGGCCCACACATGAATTTGACCTAAGTTAGATTGTGAGACCGTCAGCCTCACAACTCTTGTAGGTCGAATTTTCTGCTATATATATGATATGTATATGAGGGAAAGTTAACGAAAAAAACCTTAGCCTTCACAGAAAGTGAGAGAGAGAGAGAGAGGAAGAGTAACATCCCCTTTCCCCTACTAGCACTGCGGCGTAAGGGAGAGTCCGATTTCATTGTTCATTCGTGTGGATACCGTAGCGGTACCGTAACGTTGCAGTGCTTGTGATTGGCAGATTGTGGAGATAGTCGTTCCATCAATGAGGTAAAAACTCATAACACGTTTTGTAATACCCCGTAATTTCAAAAGGAATGTATATAATATATATATATATATATATATATATATATATATATATATATATATAATAGATGAGAATGGTATGATTTGTAATTAAATGAATAGTAGGTGAGGGGGGGGGGCACGTTGAGATGAAAAAAAATATCGTTGGTTGTTGTTGAGAGGTGACGATGACGTCGCCATGAAAAAGGGGGCCCCACCCATTGGAGAGGTGAAAGACAGGTGCTGTCTTTGAAGGGTTGTGACGTGACACCTAGGGAGGTGTGCACGGGAATTTGAGACAACGGGATTCGATTGCGGGATTGTTGAGATTAATCCCATATCGGGAGTATATAATATTAATTAGTATTAAAATATAATTGCCTATGATCAAGAGTCACCTAATTGGTTAACCACCTTTTGAGAGGCAGCCTGTGGTGGGCAGTTGTACTATAAGTATTAATTTGTCTTTTAAAAATAATAAAAATTGTCTGAGTATTGGGACGGGGCGTTACAAATGGTATCAGAGCCGACTTTCGACACCGGGTGTGCAAGAGGGCCTCAGTATGATCGTCGGTATTGAGAGTCATTGATCTCCGGGATCGAGTATGATCTGCGGTGTTGAGAGTAACTGATCTCCGGGATCGAGGACGGCGCCACATCGGCTAGAAAGGAGGATCTTACGCTAGGTGGCATGCCCCGTACTCAGCGAGGACGCTGATTTATAAAGGGGGAGGTGTATGTAATACCCTGTAATTTCAAAAGGAATGTATATATATATATATATATATATATATATATACGAGTCTTCTGCCATTGCAAACGGGTCTGTGTGCGCACAGACCCGTGCGAACTTTAATCTGGACCATTGGATCTTTGATCCAACGGTCGATATATTTTTTTATTATATTTTGCCTTAACTCGTTGTTGGGAATGACGGGTTAAGGCAAAATTTTAATAAAAAAATAGCCTTAACCCGTCCTTCACAAGAACGGGATAAGGCAATCTAAATTCATTTAGATTTGCATACAGATCGTCTTCTTAGACTATTCTCTCTCTTGCTCTTTCTTCTTTCTTCGACGAACCCACAAAGAAAAAAACCCTAATCCTTCATCTAAACCCAAATTAGCCCTCCTCCGTCCGCTCCCCCTCCTCTCTCCCAATATCTACTCCAAACTTTGAAACCCTACTCTCTCATCCCCTCTTCGAAACCAAATCGAAACCCTAGTTCTCCCCCAAATTGAATCTTTGGCTTAATTCGGACTTATTTTGTAAGGTATTGATTATTTCTTAACCTAGTAGTTATATTTGTGTTTATTTTTCAATTTGTGTATACTAAATTATTTAGAAGGTGGAGAAAATTTTATTTGCCTTAGTAGATTGTAGTTGTAGAATTCTGTTGACTTTCAGTATATTCAATTGCCGAAATTTTTTGTTTGCGTTAGTAATTTGTAGGACTAGAATCGTATATACGAAATTAGTTAGAAAATTTTCAGTTCGGTTATGGTTGAAAACCCTGCAAACGACCGTAAAAAAATATGAAACTTTGCAAGTAGGTTGGTCTCACATAGTACAAGCCACCCCAAGTTGTAGAAGTGAGTTTCGACTCACGGTTCGAGAGATACGGCTGCGTATCGCTTTCGGTTGAAAAAAACCAAGTAAAGCGGTACACAGCCGTATCTCGCAAACCGTGACTCGAAACTCGCTTCTACAAGTTCGGGTGGCTTGCGCTACGTGAATTCGACCAAGTTGAAAAGTTTTATAATTTTCAGATGCCGTTTGTGCGGTTTTCTCACGTTTATCGCATTATAAGTTTGTGACTTAGAATTTTTTAAGTGGGGTTTGATTAGAAAACCCTTCAAACGATATCCAAAAAATTTGAAACTTTGCGAGTAGGATGGTTTCATGTTGCACAAGCAATCCAAACTTGTATAAGTCAATTTCGACTCACGGTTAGAGAGATACGGCCGTATATTGCTTTCGATTGAAAAGAAGCCAAATAAAGTGATATATAGCCGTATCTCTTTAACCGTAAGTCGAAACTCACTCGTACAAGTTGAGGTGGCTTGCGCTACGTGAATTCAAGCATGGTGCAAAGTTTTATTAATTTTGGGTGCCGTTTGTGCGGTTTTGTGACGTTTCTCGCATTAGAAGTTAGTGACTTAGAATTTTTTTAAGTGCGGTTAGATTAGAAAATTCTTCAAACGACCTCCAAAAAATATGAAACTTTGCGAGTAGGATGATCTCATGTAGCACAAGCAACCCGCACTTGTATAAGTCAATTTCGACTCACGGTTAGAGAGATACGGCCGTGTATTGCTTCAGGTTGAAAAAAACCAAAATAAAGTGATACACGGCCGTATCTCTCGAACCGTTAGTCGAAACTCACTTGTACAAGTTGTGGTGGCTTGCGGTACGTGAATTCAAGTAAGTTGCAAAGTTTTAATAATTTTGGATGCTGTTTGTGCGGTTTTGTCACGTTCCTCGTATTAGAAGTTAGTGACTTAGAATTTTTTAAGTGCGCTTAGATTAGAAAACCCTTCAAATGAGCTCCAAAAATATGAAACCTTGCGAGTAGGATGATCTCATGTAGCACAAGCAACCCCAATTTATAGAAGTGAGTTTCGATTAAAGGTCCGAGAGATACAATCGTGTGTCGCTTTTGGTTATAAAAATACCAAATACAGCGGTTTAGTAGCCCTAACTGTTCTCCTTTTCACAGTTTCTTAGGTATGGACAGTTTTGAAGGAAGTTTTGTTGGCGGGGAGAAATTTGTTCGTGTACAACAAATTGGCAAGTTTCTTCCTCATGTTGACGAGCACCTAAAACCGAAGATTGGTATGACATTCCCCACTTTAGAGGAAGCAAAAAAATTTTATTCATCGTATTACAAATGTGTGGGATTCTCTATGCGTAAGGGTGGAAATAAATACAAGAAAAATGATGTAGTGGATAAATCATATGTTTGTAATAAAGCAGGGGAGTCACCGAATAATTAGAATGAAGCTAGACGAGGAACAACTTCTAGAACGGGTTGCAAAGCTTTCGTTCGTGTCAAACTAAACCCACAAAGTAATTCACAAAGTAATTCGTGGATTCTTTATTCATTTAATGAAGCACACAATCACGAATTTACTTCACCAGGTAGACGTCACTTGCTACCTCGAAACCGTGAATTGACAAATACAGATAAAAAAGTAATTGGTCAACTTACCGAAGCTAATATCCCTGTATGCAAACAAATGCTATTCTTCGAAGGTGCAAGTGGAGGTAATGAGAAAATTGGTTTCACTGAAACCGATGTTAGAAATCTCAAGAGAGACGAGATGGAAGGTTTAAAAGGACACGACGGGCAAATGCTACTTGAGTTCTTTGAATCCAAAAAGGAGACCGATCCCTTATTCTATTTTGATTACCAATGTGATTCCGAAGGGCATTTGTCACATTGTGTTTGGGTAGATGGTATCGCTAGAAAGAATTATGAAGTATTTGGGGATGTTCTCTGCTTTGACGCTACCTACAACACAAATCGATACGGGATGTTGTTCGTATCATTTGTTGGATTCAACCATCATTGGCAATCAATATTCCTAGGTTGTGGGTTCATCCCAAATGAGAAGACATCCTCATTTGAGTGGTTCTTTGAAAAGTGGCGAGGAGCAATAACTCACGATCCGATGAACATCGTGACAGATGAGGACCGTGGAATAACTTCTGCAGTTTCTAAAGTTTTTCCAACCTCATCACATAGATATTGCATTTGGCATATTTTGGATAAGTTACCACATGAAGTGCCTATGGCGAATAACGTTGAAAAATTCAGGGATGCTCTGAAGACTATCATTTATACGGCGGAATTTAAAACAGAATTTGAACAGAAGTGAAAAAATTTGATTTCTCAGTACAAACTTGAGAATAACAAATGGTTGAAGGAAAAGTTTGAGATCCACGAGAAATGGGCTCCCGTGTATGCAAGAGACTCATTTTGAGGTGGCATATTGAGTACACAACGTAGCGAATCGCTATATTCATCCTTGAAGCACCATACTCATAAGAAGTCCTCATTACATGAATTTTCCGTCATCTTTGACCGAGTCCTAGTAAAACAAAGATATGATGAACTTAAAGAAATACATCGTAATCGTGAGGAGAGGCCAAAATTGAAGACCGAATGGGTATTGGAGTCACAAATGGCGGGAACATACACACTGAAGATTTTCTACAAATTCCAACAAGAAGTTGTTAAAAGCTTATTACTTAATGTGAGTTTAATTGCGAGTATAGATACACCAGATAATGCAGCTTATTCTGTAACCGTTTGTGGAAATTCAGAACCGGGGAGAGTGATTTCTTATTGTAAATTCAGTCAAATTGCTAAATTCCCTTGTGCTATGTATGACTTCATAGGCATTCCCTGCAAATATCTATTGACAGTTATTTGGTTCACAGATCACACTGCACTACCCGAGTAATATATTTGTAGGCGATGTACCAGGGATCAACTGAGAAGAAGCAGTATACCGATTCCCAATAGTATGGGCGACAATTTTGCCTTTCATTATTGTGAACTAACTATGCACTAAAGATATTTGGTCGATCTTAGTTGTTCTTCAGAGCGAGGGTACAAGTACATGCTCGACCATATGTTAAAGGAAATCGAAGGCTTTGCTCACATTGAATCAGGGAATAGCACACCACACGAAGGTAGCGCACAACCTGAGAGTGGTGGACATGCACATGCACATGCACATGTAGGTAACCTCGTGCAGTGCACCACAAAGGAGAGGCCCAAAAGGAAAAGGTTGAAGTCTATCAGAGAAGGCCAAAAAACGAAGAGGCCAAGACTTTGCAGGACATGCCTTCATGTCGTATGTCACGATTCACGAAATTGCCCAAAAAATATAGCAAGGTAATATATCAGAGACTAAGTATTTGTTAATTGGACTCAATGAATCTAAACTTGTTGTAGTCGATACTAACCCATAGTTCTCCCTTATTTAGTAAATCGGTAGGGTATGAAGAAGCTCCAAATGCTGGAAAGAGTGATGATGATGAAGGTGAAGGTTCGTGCTAAGGGGTTTTCCGTGTTATGTATGTCATATCAAACTTTGAAGATAAACACCGAATAATTCCTTACTTTTTTATTTTGTTGTGAAGATAATTATTAATTTTGACTCAATTATTAACTCTTTTTTTTATGTAGGTCCGGAATGAAACAAAATTGCACTCAAGGAAAGAATCAATGCGTTGAAAATTTCCTTACTTATGATTGTATATATGTGGTTAAGTGAATGTATCTATATAGTGCAATTAAATTACTGGTGTATTTAATCAGAGTGTACTCTCTGTAGGTGTGCTTTTTGTGTATTTGTGAACTACATATGTTGATGTGGGTTTTGATGTTGTAATTGGGCAGCGAATGTTTATTTCGGTTGAAATCTGTGAATTTTGAAGATGTGTGCAATTTGGGCAACCAGAACTATTTGTGAATTTTTTACTTAATCGAATTTTTTTGGATGCCGATGTGTACAGATTTATTATTTGTGTTGCAGATTGTGTATTTGTGGATGATATATCTATGTTGTGGAAAATTGTGAAAATTTATGCAAACTTACATTTTGAAGAATAATTACTGCAAAAATCGACTAAACCAAGGGCGTTATTGGGGATAACAGGTTACAATAACTTAACCCGTTATTGAGGAGAACAGGTTAAGTAGATTGATATTGGCAGGACTTCATAACCTACAGACCAAGTATTGATTAAGTACTGCCAATTTCTCTCTACTAAACCCGTTAGTGGGGATAACGGGTTAAGAACACTTAACCCGTTATCGTGAATAACAGGTTAAGTGGAGAGATATTGGCAGCACTTAATCAATACTTGGTCTGTAGGGGATGAAGTCTTGCCAATATCTCTCCATTTAACCCGTTATTGGCGATGACGGGTTAAGATTACCTAACCCGTCATCGTTAATAACGGGTTAAGTAGAGAATTCTTTACAGAACTTTCGTATGTGTAGGCTATATGTGCTTTTACTGATACATATACAAATTTTTTCATTCACAACAAGCCGTACAGATGATAATTTGTTCACTCAGCAGTGTCTTCGCCTTTGTGGTACAATTTGAAGAGTTGTGGTACAACTCTTCCAATTTTGAAGATAAAGTTCGGAGAATATAGGGATATGAGTTATATCTTATAACAGTTTTGTACATCAAACATTACAAACTGGCAAAAACATGTTATTTGAAGATATATAGAATGCATACATAACTCAAGCGAATTCATATTACAAAGTCATTCTTTGACACTTTCATCCAAATTTGAAATTAATTTAGTATACAAGTACATGCTGGGTTTCTTCTCAAAGAGGTAGGAAGGACCGCCGACTCTGCCTTTTTTTGAATGCATAAGTAGCAGTTATTCCCCTGCATACAATTTAGTTCACTACAATTACACAGATGCAACAATTCTCCGGTTCGTGGGATAGAGTAGTAGTGGGTGTAACCGTATATTCAAAGTACTTGACAACTTCTTGACACGCACTCCTCATATTCGTACTATTTGTTGCACGATTGTCAGGTGTGCATGCCAAGAAGTTGAAAAGTACCATGAATACATTGTGACACCCACCACTACTCCGTCCTACGAAATCAGAGAATTATTGCAATCTGTGTAACAATAGGGAACGAATTTGTATGAAAGGAGGAGAATTGCTACTTATGCATACACTCAAAAAGCCCCCAAAAAAAAGAAGGCTAAGGGGAAAGAAGAAAAAAAAGGCAGAGTTGGGAGTCCTTCCTACCCCTTGAGAGAAACCCAGCATGCACTTGTACACTAAATCAGGCATGCACATGTCTCTCTACTCCTGCATCTTCAGCTTCTTTTTGAAACAATGTATTGAAGAACAGCAATTGAAGGAGACTCTCTTTGAACTCATTTTTTTTTAAAACTCAAACTTCTTCCCCCTTCAAGAAGAAAAAGATTATAATGAAGAGAAGAAGAAAAGATTGACTCCTACATTTTTGTAACTTATAGTTATTTGAAGTGTCTCCTCTCTTTTTTTTTTCCTTTCTTCTCTACATCGAACACAAGAGGCATGAACTCGATAGGCTTAGTTATAGGGAAATGAAGAAGGAGGGGTGCAGGACAGCAAGCATGCATCAAAATGCACAGCAAACAAGAAGGCAAGAAAACAAGAAGAAGATGAAGACATGAAGTAAATGGTGATACACTTATCAATACATTGATACAATTCTCAAAACTGTGATACACTTCTCAAAATGCAGCAACAAGGACAGCAAGCATGAATAGCAATTTGATACACATCTCAAAATGTACAGACCAAGTATTCATAAACTTCTGCATATATTTGTCTACTTAACCGTTATCCCCAATAACGGGTTAAGTACATTTAACCCGTCATACTAACAACGGGTTAAGTAGACAAATATATGCAGTCCTTTATGCCAATACTTGGTCTGTACATGATGAAGCACTGGCAATATTTGTCAACTTAACCCGTTATTATGGATAACGGGTTATGTTTACGTAACCCGTCATCGCCAAAAACGGGTTAAGCACACTTATATTGGCAGAAGTTTATGAATACTGGGTCTGTAGATGGTGAAGTTCTGCCAATATATGTTAACTTAACCCGTTATCGAGGATAACGGGTTAAGTTATCCTTAATAACGGATTAAGTTAACATATATTGGCAGTACTACTAATTTTTACATTGCTCGAAAAAAATTTTGTAAAAAGGTTTGTAAATATAACATATAATGTAGTTCAATTAATGAGAACAATTTATTATAAATTATTCAAACACTACTTTAACCCTACTAAAACCCGCTACAAAAAATCTGTTCATAAAATTTTATATAATTACCTATCCAGAGAAGTTTGTTACACGATTTCAACTTTTAAAGTAAACCAATAAATTTTTTAAACATTTATGTTCATTCAACGAATTTGGTTTAAAACTTACAGTGTCAACAGGTAACGGCTAGGGTAACGGGCTTATTGTAGGGTTACGGTAGGGTTAAGTAGAAATATTATGAAAATAGGGTTAGAGTAATTTTAAACATTATGAAAATAAATAATAGGGTTGAAAATCGTAAAAGGTTTAATACAAATGAATCTAACCCTACGAACTACTCTCACCCAAGTCGTAACCCTACGGTAGGGTTAGAGTCAGGTTTGCAATTAGGGTCCAAACAAGGTTAGAGCAGGGTTAGGATAAGGTTGTAGGTTTAGAAAATGTTAGAGATAAGGTTAGAGAAGGTTAGAGATAAGGTTAGAGTAGGTTAGGGTAGTTCGTAGGGTTAGAGTAGGGTTATAGTAGGTTTGGATAGTTAAAGTAGGGTTAGAGTAATTTTAAATATTATGAAATTAAATAATATAGTTGAAAATATGAAAAAATTTATAACAAATTGTAAATAACCTTACGAACTCTCTAACCCTAATGTAACCCTATGAACTTGTAGGGTTACAGCTAGGGTTATAGGATTATTGTAAGGTTATGGTAGGGTTTGGGTAGTTCTTACGATAAAAATAGGGTTACGGGTTCTGTAAAATCCAACTTCTTAACACTTCTTAACCCATAGGTTAGCGTAGTCAACCCGTAGGTTAGAGTAGGTTAGATTTCTAACCCTAGCCGTAACCCTACTATAACCCTAAGGTGCTGCCAAGCCGTAACCCTATTTTTGTAAAAGCAAGTTAACGATTTGTACTACATGTTAGGATTATTGCCATGTTGTACATGTGCTTCCACATGTTGTAAAGTGAAATCTAAATGTGGGGATCTACAAATATTAACCTAATTAATCAAAACAAATAACAAACACAAACTACTAACCCTTAACCCTACCTTACCCAACCCTAACCCTACACTAACCCTACCTTACCCTATCCCTAACCCTAGGTTAGTTATCAAATTTTATTTTTTTCAACTTTTACACCACCTTTAATGTTAACGATTTTATATTGGTTAGTTACATGGTAATAAATAGAATAATAAAAAATATAAACAATTATGGGCAAATTAATGTCACTTTGCACAGTTCAGGAGACAATGTTTGCAAAGAGCGAAGAGAAATTTCTAGAAAGTATAAATATCATACATACATGGACATATTCAACAACCTAAGTTAACTTGAATCATCTGGTTCTTCTTTTATATCCTCGATCCTTGTGCTTTTTCTCTTCAAATTGGACACCAAATGTAGTAGAACAAGTTCAATATGGAAAAAACCTAAAGTACATAACCACATGTAGATCCCCACATGTAGGCTGCATATATGAAAAACCACATGTAGATCCCCACATGTAGCCTATATATAGGGAAAACCATACGTAACAATCAATAAAATATGATATGTAGGGTTAAGGTTACTGTGGTCTCCCCACATGTCGCTCCTTTTGTTTTTACTGTGGTCTCCCCACAGTAAAGGAATGGAAAATCCACATATTGTATAGTGAAATATAATAATAGGCCCATTATGGACTTGTTCTACATGTGGAATCTACATGTGGTGCCCACTAAATGAACACTCCATTGCTTGCCATAGACTTACCAAAATTTTTCTTAGTAAGGGGAAAACTATGGAGAGAAAAAGAGCAAGGACCCAGTAAGAAAAAGTACGAGTCTACTATTATATTTTACTCTACAAATTGGGCACCATATGTACAACGCCACAATATGGAACCCAATAATATAGCGATAGCTTGAACCAAATTTGTACATCCTCACATGCATGTACAAGAAGACCAATACGGATGTGGAATATTGGAAAAGCGGTCAAAATAGGGACCATCATGTATTGGGAAACCGTAACAGAAAAAGTATTGGAAAAGCCTAACCTTTTTTTTTGTAAAAGCAAATTAACGACTTGTACTACATGTTAGGATTATTGCCATGTTGTACATGTGGTTCCACATGTTGCAAAGTGAGATATACAAATATTAACCTAATTAATCAAAACAAAAAAAACAAATGTATACTACTAACCCTTAACCCTACCTTCCCCTAACCCTAGCCCTAACCCTAACCCTAACCCTAGGTTAGTTATGAAATTGTATTTTTTGAACTTTTACACCACATTTAATGTAAACGATTTTATATTGGTTAGTTACGTGGCAATAAATGAAAATTAATAAAAATTATAAACAATTATGGGCATATTAATGTCACTTTGCAGAGTTCAAGAGACAATGGTCGTAAAGAGTGAAGAGAAATTTCTAGAAAGCCCAAAATTTCTTTCTACGTAACTCGTTCTTGTGAAGAACGGGTTAAGTGACCTTAACCCGTTATTCATAAGAACGGGTTAAGTAGATAGATTTAGGCAGTCTATTATGAAAACTTGGGTGAGGTCCTGGCCAATAACTCTCTACCTAACCCGTTCTTGTAAATAACGGGTTAAGGTTACTTAACCCGTTCTTTATAATAACGGGTTAAAGAGAGCGATATTGGCAGTACTTTGGTCTGTAGGAGTTAAAGGACTGCTAATATCGCTCTACCTAACCCGTTGTCATGAATAACGGGTTAAGTTCACTTAACCCGTTGTTCACAATGACGGGTTAAGAAGAACCATATTAGCAGAACTTTATTATGACTTGGTCTGTAGGCTTCCAAAGGACTGTGAATATCTCTCTATTTAACCCGTCATTAGTGATAACGGGCTAAGCTCAATTAACTCGTTATCGTCAATAACGGGTTAAGTATAGATATTTGTGCAACACTTTTGTCTGTGTTTGGCTGTATACATTTTCGCTGATACAGAAACGACTTCATCAAATGTTGTTCACAAATTCACTTCACATCACATCAAAGTATATAATACAACATATATCTTCACAAGAAATTTAAAGCATATAAATGTACAATGTCAACCAAACCACATAATTAATTGAAATCAATACAATTATCCAAAATTTACACAAAAATTATATATATCAAGTTGCACATGTCCAAAATAAAAAAATTAGAAATGAAGATGTTCTCTACGTTGGCTTGCACAGCATGCCCGGTATTCACCTACAATAATTTTCAACATAGAAATAAACTATGTATTAGTTACTGGAATAACAAAATCAACAACCAAATTTTAAACTATTACAGAGTATTAGAGACTACCGTTTACGACCACGTGGCTTGTGACCGCTTGGTGTGAATTGATCGGGAGGGTTCCGCTTCCTTTGAGGATTTCGCCGTCTGCCTTGTGTCTCGAGGGAATCAGGATCATCCGACCACTGTTCCTCATCAACATCTTCGGGATTTTGCTGTTGTTGTAGTTGTTGTGGCTCGGCGATGTGAATTCTCGGCCTTGTCATGCTCTTTCGCCTAGAACCCGTTGCTGGCAAGTTGGCTTTCAAATACGCCTCAAGTTGTGGACCTTCACCTACGTCCTTAAGAGTACAACGACACGACGCTAGCATCTCCTGCATTACGTCCTTGAAGCTCTCGGGTACCCTAGTCTTCAAGACGCGAGCAGCTGTTCGAACGTTCTCCCATGTGTTTTCAATCTACATTTGGTGAAAAATTTCAATTTAAACATCATTCATACTTAACGGCATCACTTAATTACAGTACATGCATATGAACTATATGAAATTTGACTAACCATTTTTCAATATGTCTCAGCCTTTGGTTGGTACATCGGCTGGGAGGAGGAATATGCTGGAGCTGGTTCTGCCTAGGTAGGGGGAATCGGAATTTGCACACCGGCTAGTACAGCGGCCTTTGGAGAAACATTCAACCGTGTTACCTGCTTGTACCACATCATGTATGCCTACTGGAGGGAGCCATCATATGGTATCGTGACGAACATCATATTCGGTGTCATTTTTCGCCGCATGGTGTTCTAGTTGGCCACATGGTAACGATGGTAATCAGCCCAATCGAAGTTGGGCACACGTCCCATTCCCCTCACCTCGTGCAACTTTTTATCATAAGACCTGACATCGGGAATCTTTTGTTGATATCCAAATTGCCGCAAGACCCTATTAGGATACTGGAACTTGACCACTCCAAAATTCACAAGAGGTACAGCCATCAACCAAAGGGTATTGTCTAAACAGACTGGTGGAACCCGTTGCAACCTATCGGTCGAGTACGGTTCCCAATTGACGAACTCATCTCGCAGGTTATCTAACTCATCTCTGTAGGAGGTTAAAGATTGGCGTGGGTTATCGACCCATGTGTGCTGCCCCGCCCAATATGCTCCTAGAGGAGGTAACAACTTCGCTAGCCCTGGGTCGGCCAACCAATCTGGTGTAACCTCAACAATACTAGGACGTCCGATGTGGATGCGTTCCCAACTCCAGATCTGCAGTAGCACCATCGGGCCACCCATTTGTACGACACCTAAAGAACATGTACACAAATTCCTATATAGTAGCGCCAATGCCGCACTCCCCCTACTGAAACAACTCGTATACCGAAAATTTTCCAACAACCATAGGTACATTAGCGACACGGTTGATCCAGATGAGTTCGGAAAGATCACTCCCCCTATCATACTAAAAATGTATGCACGTGCATAGTACCTTAGGGTTTGCTCGTCCGAATCGGGGGCCAAATATTCCTCCTTGAACTGAAATTTTAACCAACTGATGTACAGTGATTTACCATCGAATGTTTCATCCATCACTTCAGCTTCTGCTTTATCTTTCACAGCTTCTATTTGTTCATACAATAAATCTTCATCAAAATCTGCGGGCACATTATCAAGGATTTATTTTTCAGCGACCTCTCTTCTTTGGAGAACTATCAACTGGAGGTCGATACCGAGTAAATCACGAACAACTTCAACTCGATCGAAGTCCATGTTCCCCGTCACGGCAACCCCATCTATTGATAGCCCAGTTATCATTGCCACATCTTGTAGGGTCACCGTTATCTCACCCACTGGTAGGTGGAATGTGTGGGTCTCCAGCCTTCATCGCTCGACTAGAGCTGTAAGTAGTGGCCGATCTAGCTTCACTGAACCCATGAATTTTGCTCCGTAGAAACTGGCCTCCACTAAGTATGGCATGATATGGGGGTCGAAAGGAAGAACCGCGTGCTTCTGGAAGTTACATTTTTTATCGGACCCATTCCACACGGCTTCGGATCGGTGTTTGGGTTGCAAGGTGAGTATGCTTGTGTCCACGGGTCCAGGTGATGTAACGGGAACTGAGAACGACGGACCTGCCTCAGCAGATGTGGATTGACGGCCACCAACCTACACGAATAAAGATAACAAATGTTATTATTGAGATAATGTTACATATTCGTATTTAAAACCAATAATAATAATCAATCTTACCTCAGTAGTTGGTGCGCCACTAGTGGTACCGGACGGGCTTCTCGGTTGTCTTGTTCTAGCCATTTATCTATGTACCAAAAAATTTAAATGTGGTTGGTACAAATGACAACAAAAAAAAACATACCGAGATTGTGAGAAAAAATGCATAAATGAAAACAAAAAAAAGGACTGAAGATCAAATTGGTTGAATTCATGTAGCATAAGTCACCCCAACTTGTGGAAGTGAGTTTCAACACTCAGTTGGAGAGATACGGGCGTGTAAGATGGTTTTGGTTGTAAAAACCCAAATAAACCGATACACGGCCGTATATCTCGAACCGTAATATGAAACCCACTTCTACATGTTGGGGTGGGTTGTGTTGAGTGAGATCAGCTTACTCGCAAAGTTTCGTATTTTTTGGAGGCAGTTTGCAAGGTTTTCAACTCTAACCGCACTAAAAATATTCTAAGTCATTAACCTCTAATGCGAGGAACGTGAGAAAACCGCACAAACGGCATCAAAACTTTTCCACTTAGTCAAATTCACGTAGCACAAACCACCCAAACTTGTAGAAGTGAGTTTCGATTCACGGTTTGCGAGATACGACCGTATACCGCTTTATTAGGTTTTTTTAAAACCAAAAGCGATACACGGCCGTATATCTCGAACCGTGATTCAAAAACCATTTCTACAAGTTGGGGTGCCTTGTGGTGCGTGAGATCAACCTACTGGCAAAGTTTCGTATTTTTTAGAGGCAGTTTGTAAGGTTTTCAACTTTAACCGCACTAAAAATATTGTAAGTCATTAACTTACAATGCGAGGAATGTGATAAAAATACACAAACGGCATCCAAATTTTATAAACCTTTACAACTTAGTCGATTTCACGTAGCGCAAGCCATCCGAACTTATAGAAGTGAATTTCGACTCACGGTTTGCGAGATACGTCCGTATACCGCTTTCTTAGGTTTTTTTAAACCAAAAGCGATACACGACCTTATATCTCGAATCGTGAATCGAAACCCACTTCTACAAGTTGGAGTGGCTTGTGCTATATGAGATCAACCTACTGGTTAAGTTTCGTATTTTTTGGAGGCCGTTGACAAGGTTTTCAACTCTAACCGCACTTAAAAAATTCTAAGTCTAAAACTTCTAATGCGAGGCACTTGAGAAAACCACACAAACGACATCCGAAAATTATAAAACTTTTCGGTTTGGTCGAATTCACGTAGCGCAAGCCATCCGAACTTGTAGAAGCGAGTTTCGAGTCACGGTTTGCGAGATACGGCCGTGTACCGCTTTACTTGGTTTTTTTCAACCGAAAGCGATACGCGGCCGTATCTCTCCAACCGTGAGTCGAAACTCACTTCTACAACTTGGGTTGGCTTCTCATAGGGGACACCAACCAACTCGCAAAGTTTTAAATTTTTTGGATATCGTTTGAAGGGTAATGTAGTCTAACCGCACTTAAAAAATTCTAAGTCTAAAACTTCTAATGCGAGGCACTTGAGAAAACTGCACAAACGACATCCGAAAATTTGGTCGAATTCACGTAGCGCAAGCCACCCGAACTTGTAGAAGCGAGTTTCGAGTCACGGTATGCGAGATACGGCTGTGTACCCCTTTACTTAGTTTTTTTCAACCGAAAGCGATACGCGACCGTATATCTCGAACCGTGAGTTGAAACTCACTTCTATAACTTGGGGTGGCTTGTACTACGTGAGACCAACCTACTCGCAAAGTTTTATATTTTTTGGAAGTCGTTTGCAGGGTTTTCAACCATAACCGCACTGAAAAGTTTCTAACTAATTTTGTATATACAATTCTAGTTCTACAAATTACTAACGCAAGCAAAAAATTTCGACGATTGAATATACTTAAAGTCAACTCAATTCTACATCTAAAATCTACTAAGGCAAATAAATTTTTTCCCACTTTCTAAATAATTTAGTATACACAAATTGAAAAATAAACACAAATATAGATTACTGAGGTAAAGAACTAGTGAATACCTTACAAAATAGGTCCAAATGAAACCAAAGAATCAATTTGGGGGAGAACTAGGGTTTCGATTTTGTTTCGAAGAGGGGATGAGAGAGTAGGATTTCAAAGTTTGGAGTAGATATTGGGAGAGAGGAGGGGGAGCGGACGGAGGTTTAGATCATGGATTAGGTGGATTAGGGTTTTTTTGGTTTTGGGTTCGTCGAAGAAAGAAGAAAGAGCGAGAGAGAGAATTGTCGAAGAAGACGATCTGAATGTAGATACAAATGAATATAGATTGCCTTAACCCGTTCTTGGGAAGGACGGGTTAAGGCCATTTTTTTTAATAAAATTTAGCCTTAAGCCGTCCTTCCCAACGATGGGTTATGGCAAAATTTTATAAAAAAATATATGGGCCGTTGGATCAAAGATCCAACGGTCCAGATGAAAGTTCGCACGGGTCTGTGCACACAGACCCGTTTGCAACGGAAGAAGACTCTCTCTCTCTCTCTCTCTCTCTATATATATATATATATATATAATAGATGAGAATGGCATGATTTGTAATTAAATGAATAGTAGGTTGGGGGGGACATTGAGATGAAAAAAATAATGTTGGCTGTTGTTGAGACGTGACGATGACATCACCATGAAAAAGGGGGGCCCACCCGTTGGTGAGGTGAAAGACAGGTGCTGTTTTTGAAGGGGTGTGACGTGGCCCTTAGGGAGGTGTGCAGGAATTTAAGACAACGGGATTTGATTGCGGGATTGTTGAGATTAATCCCATATCGGGAGTATACAATATTAGTTAGTATTAAAATATAATTTCCCATGATCAAGAGTCACATAATTGGTTAACCACCTTTTGAGAGGCAGCCTATGGTGGGTAGTTGTACTGTAAGCATTAATTTGTCTTCTAAAATAATAAAAATTGTCTGAGTATTGGGGAGGGGCGTCACATGTTTTATGGTTTTCACACGGATCCATGACTGGGTTTCAGAATTTTTTTAAATTTATTTTCGCTGCTTATTTATTCTGTGATAGACTTTGAAACCTAACAACATATGCATTTGTAAGCCTTCAACTTAACTTCTTATTAATTAAAGTTGTGTTTTGCCTTTATGGATTGCAATTCGCACATAAACTTGCAACATAACTATTCTAACTCAGTTCCTGTTTTCACTTATCTCGGCTCAATTTAGTATTGAACCCCATTTCACTTATGGCACACTTTAGTAATTTACTTGATATGATGTTTGAGGTCGATGACCTTGATGTCTACTCTGATGATGATTGCTACCTTTAGCATTAATGGTCATAGAAGAAGAAGATGAACTAATTACAAGAGGACGAAGTGCACATCGTTATGGTTCTATTCCAAGCCACGCTATTATTCATCACCAGAGAGCTCAATGTCATGAAAGACTTTCCCATGACTATTTTTCTGAAAGACTTGTATATCCTCCTCATTTCTTTCGAAAGAGATTCTGGATGAGAAGTCATCTTTTTCTAAGAATTCAATATGCTGTCGAAGCTTATGATTAATACTTCATTCAAAGAAGGGATGCTTGTGGAGTTCTTGGATTGTCTTCACTTCAACAGATGACAGCCGCAATAAGGATGCTTGCTTATGGGGTATCAACATATTTAGTTGATGATCACGTATGTATTGGAGAAAGCACTGCAATTGAGAGTCTTCGTCATTTTGTCAAGGCCATTGTTAGACTATTTGGCGATGAATACTTAAAGTCACCAAACAATTATGACATTACTAGATTGCTCGCAATGATTTCAGGTATGTTGGGAAATATTGATTGTATGCACTGGAAGTGGAAAAATTGTCTAGCTGGACGGCAAGGAATATATACTAGCCACATTCATAAACCTACAGTTATTTTAGAAGTTGTGCCTTCACATGATCTTTGGATATGACATGCATTCTTTGGATTACCAGGAGCTCTTAATGATATCAATGTGCTACACTGGTCTTCAATCTTTAATGATCTTGCTAATGGACGTTTGTTTTGTTGATCAGATAGTGAGGTACGAGCCTCGGGGAAGAGGGCTTGAGGAAGAGGTCCGGATTCTCCGAGGCAAGTTGTGTCAGGCAGAGGGTACCATAGCCTGCCTTCGGAAGCAGGCAATTGACCGGGAAGGGGCGTTCGACATCTGCATTCATCGGTCGCAAGAGGTAGCACAGGAGCTGGCTTGTCTGAAGATGATAGTTCATGATGTCAACCCCCAAGAGATGATCGATCTATGGAAATAAGCCCCTAACCCGAAGCTCCAAAAGACCTGAACTCCAACTTCAAATCAGCGAGGCTCTGAGAAGACAACACACTCAAGCTCCTCACAAACACAACCTGACCAAGCTCCAACTCCCGCAGAGCTGCCTTCGGGCAGACATGACCCAGAATACTCTGGTGGAGAGTGACCACGCCAACATCTAGGAGGCCTTTCACATTACCTGAAGGTTCACGCTGCTACTTCTAAGTGTTGGGATTCGGCAGATCGACTTTGCACATTTGCTTCTTACTTACGTCTCCCTATGCACCCATTCATCAAGGAGGTTTTGAATTGGGCGGGGATGAGCCATACACAGTACGAGCCTAACTCGTGGAAGAACCTGACTAGCTTCATCATGTTGTGCAAGACGAAGGATGTGCCCTTGAAGCTCAAGTACTTTCACATGTGCTTGGGACTAAATGCTTCTCAGGGGTATCAGCATCGGTGGTACATCTCCCCTCGCTGAAAGTATCGTGTGGTGCATAACCTCTCAGATTCCATAAAGGACTGGAAGACGAAATATTTCGTCGTCTACAGTCCCGAGCCTTGGAATATCCCTACCATGTGATCGTATGCACTCTCGCAAAGGAAGAGTCCAAGGCCTTCAGAATTCAATTCGGAGGAGGAGTTTGAATTTAAGAGGCTGTTCAAACGCGGCAAAAATATATATTGGGTGAGGTTGATAGAGGCGAAGCTGTCTACATGTGCCTGAGCCCTTACGTTACTCGTATGTTCTTAGTTTATTTTGTGGTACTCTTTGGCCCTGTTTTAATGTATTTGTTCTCTTGCAGCCTGTTTTAGTGAACGAAGATCTTTGGCCCGAGTTTTAAGATGGTTGTTTTGTTGATCAAATCGTGAGGTATGTGCCTCGGGAGAGAGGGCTTGAGAAAGAGGTCTAGATTCTCTGAGGCAAGTTGTGTCAGGTGGAGGGTACGTGCCTTCAAAAGAAAGAAATTGACCAGGAAGGGGCGTTCGGCATCCGCATTCATCGGTCACAAAAGGTAGCACAGGAGCTGGCTCGTCTGAAGGCTTTAGTTCCTGATGTTGACCTAACTCTTGTTCGGGTTGGGGGGGGGGGGGGCGGTGTGGCGTGGTCAGCAGAAAGTCCTCGGATTTTATTCTCAGACGAATGCTTGTGGAGAGGGACTTAGATATATACTGGCTGAGGGTCAAACTCGAAGAGGTAGGCTCAACATCTACCTTTTGGAGTCCGTTCTCGAGAATAGATCCTTACCCGAGGACCCACTCTAGAGTGAGGGCACTGGGGAATGCCCAAAGTGGAGTTGTAGGATCTTCAAGTGTTGCCAGCATTTGAGGGGGTCTTGATTTGCCTGGTTTAGGTACCCGTCCCTTGGGGACTGATGTAGTAAGCACGGGGTCAGGGTTTTGCTGAAGGAGACTCCGATGGTCAGACCCTTGTAACTTGAATTTGTAATTTCTTATGTAACCTCGCGACTGTAACCAATTATTTCTTGATAATAAATGTGTTTGTGCACATCTCGGTTCTTTAGTGATGTATGGTGTTGTCTGGAGTGCCTGAAGTGACACACCGAGGGCTCAGAGTCGGGATGCCGTACCAAGGAATTAGGCATAAGGTGGGAGACTTGCTGCGGAGAAATTTGTGTGTGGCGCGGAGCTAGAATGCCACGCCGAGGGGCAGAGCATGAAGCAAGAGCCTTGTTGCGGAGAAAATCAGCGAGTGGCTCAAAGTCGGAATGTCGTGGCAAGAGGCAGAGCACGAGGCGGGAGCCTTGTTGCGGAGAAAATCCGTGAGTTACTCATATTCGAAATGCCATGCCGAGGGGGAGCCTGGTTGCGGAGATCTCGCATGTGTGTTTCACGTGTGTGTTCACTTGTGATGTGATATCACATGCTTGGCACAACGATCCATGACTCTTTTATCTCTTATATATACTTTTCCATACCTCCATATCCTTCACTTGCTTCCCCTTACTCTCATCTCTTTTGTTTTGCCTCCTTTCAACAAATAAGAATGGTATCCTTGAAGGTGAGACATAGAGCATTGAAGGTGGAGGTGCAAGTGCAAAAGTGTTCCCCTCCTCCGGAGCCGGAGGAGCCCTTGAAGAGGAGGAAGTCGAAAGAGGCTAAGCCCCTGAAGGCCAAGGCAGCCGAGGTGGTTGCGAAGAGGAAGGTCCTAAAACCTTCGCCCCCTTCCTCAAAGAACACTGTCATGATTCCAAAAGCACCACCGAAGGCGATGGTGTGGCCGCCCTCTGGGTCCATGACTGAAGCAGACTTGTTGGCAAAGTGACCCAATGCTCTGCAGGTGGTCAACCACCTTGCCACTCATCGTGATAGGATGTCTCTAAAGAAAGAGTCTGAGGAGGAGGTTTACGGTCAATGGGCACAAGCTTCCGTTCTGGTGAAGACCTTTGTTCATTATCAACTTCTCTTGTCCTTTATTTCATTTTTCTAAGTGTACTATGGTGTTCTCGTAGGTGACCATCAATGGGGCCGAATTGAGGTGGAGGCTCAAAATGCTCCTTCTGCAGGCCCAGCAAGCCGAGGCGGGCCAGAAGGTGATCATGGATCAGAACGATGATCTTCAGTAGATAATGAGAGGGTTGAAGGAGGACTTGGTGAGGGAGAAGGAGGCTCCAAAGGGGCTGTCGAAGGAGAAGGAAGAGTTGGCTGACGAAAGGCTGGCATGGCAGGTGAAGAAGTAAAAGAGGCAGGTGGAGATTGACAACGCCATGGATCTCATCACCGTGCCCTCGATGACATCGAGACCAAGTATCTGGATCTCGACCTCCAAGGTTTCTCCTTCGAGGAGAGGGAGGATGAGGCCGCCCAGTCTGCTAGAGGTGTGCCTTTAGTAGAAGAAGGTTTGGAGACCCATAAGCCGGATGGACCCGCTGCCCGAGTAAAAAATGATTGCCCTGCTCCCATCCTCGGAAAGTGGTCTTCTTCCATGCAGTAGGTTCTAGGTTTTTCATTTCTATGTACGCCCGTGCCCTTTCCTTGTAATTTGATTTTTCGAGATGAATAAAATGCATTTGAAATGAACTTCGTAGTTTCAGACTTCCTCGTGGGGCTTAGTTAACTCGCACCGGTGTGTCAGACCTCTGATTACTAAGTTGAGGGGTGAGTGGCTGAGGCCTCTCCATCGGCATTGGGTGGTCCCACATCCTTGGGTTTTTCTTTTCTTTCAAGTTATCATGTTGGTTGGTTTACATCATTCTTCATGGGAATCGATGCGTCTTCCACTGTAGAAGTTGAAACTTTGACTTTCCTTGGGATCTGGAATGCTGTTTCATCTTGAACACTGAGTGGAGTTGCAGGGTTGAGATCTAAGATGGGGGTTTTGTAGTTATCGAGAAACGTCTCTAATGAGGTATATAAGTTCTCCCATTTCTCAGTAATTGGCTTACAAATCTCCTGGTTTTGCTTTTTGAATGAATGTTCTTATGGAGAGCCTTTTGGTGAGTGCCTCGAATGATAATCTGAGGGTCGAGGAATTTGAGCGTGGATGTCTTGGGGTCGGGCTGGTTGAGATTCAACTTGTGGTTCGAGGGTTGGACCCAGTGGGGATCGGTGTCTCGGCATGGGACATGGGAAGATTTATTTCTGATTCCAAGATCTGAAATTTACCCCAATTTCCAAGGGTTGTGGTCTAAGTGGACTATTTCTCTTGCCCAGAACTTGAGGAAATATGGCCCAGCCAGGACTTCTTATGCTTACGACTCTCTTCCTAAGGGACATGGAGGGGATCATGGCCTTGACGTTGAACATGGGGAGATTTATTCCCGGTTCTGAGATCTGATGCCTCTCCCCGAGTTCCAAGAGTAGAGGTCGAATGGGGATCCTTTGCAGAGATCATTGGTCCATTTAGCTCGACTGGTGCCTTTCGTGCTTGCGAAGTTCTTCTAGCTTTCTTCTAGGATTAGCTGGCCTGCATCTCATCGCCGATGATCACGCATGGCGCTTCAGCTACACGTTGGTGGTTGGGGAGAACTGGCTCTTCGAGATACGAGAGGCTACTTTAAGGAGTGTTTAGGCGTAGCTTTCTTGCTTGTTTGTTTTATGTTTGAATTGACAAATACGGACTAGTCACCGCCAATCTTGTAATTATCATTGCTTAATAAAAAATTTTCTCTTTACACTTTTGCCTGAATGAGCTTTTCTCGAATGAGTTGGCTGAGGCTCGAAGGGGCTGGCTCAATTGTCATGTTGTAGTGGTGAGAGAGATGTTCGAAATGTCTCATCAGGGAACAAGCCACAGGCGATAGCTTTTTGTACAAATAACGCGAATAGGGGGGCCTGGTTGCGGAGAAATCTGCAAGTGGCTCGAAGCCGGAGTGCCATGCCGAATAGCAAGGCACGAGGAGGGAGCCTTATTGCGAAAAAGTCCGCGAATGGCTCAGAATAGGAGTGGCATGCCGAGAGGCAGGGCACGAGGTGAGACCATTGTTGTAGAAAAGTCGGCAGGAGGCTCGGAGAGGGAATGACACGCCCAGGGGCAAGGCACGAGATGGGAGCCTAATTGCAGAGAAATCTGTATGTAGCTTAGAGCCAAAAAACCACGCCGACGTGGTCATGTGGCATGTGCCTTAGCAAGAAAAACCCATGAGTGACCTGAAGTACTACGCCGAGGGGCGAAATCCAGGGATCTGTAACTTTAGCCAAACTTTGCAAACTTGTTGAATTGAAATGAAATTTTATTCATTAGTTGTCGGTAGGCGAGCACTTATTACATTCATCGGCTTTTGGGGCCTCATTACAATTAAAGACTGCTAGGTGCCTTCATGGAACTTCATCAATAATTTTGCATTCCAAGTTCTCCTGGCCACCCTGCCCCCTGGGTCTTTAAGTCGGTAAGTCCCAGGATGTACCACTTTGGAGACCCTGTATAGGCCTTCCTAGTTGGGAGCTAGCTTTCCCCTCTTGCTCGGTTCGAAGATGTCAAGCCTTCTTAGCACCGATCACCTTTTTTTGATATTAGCCGACTAGACCATCTTGTTGTAGAATCTCTCTACCTGTTGTTGGTAGACATTTCTCCTGATGGACGATCGCTCGCAGATTTCATCAAGGAGATCCAGGTTGACCCTGAGGTTTTCTGAATTGAAGTCCTTATTGAAGTTCATAATCTGAGGAGAAGGAAGTCTGACTTTAGAGGAATGACCACTTTGGTTCCGAATGTGAGGTTAAAGAGTGATTCGCCTGTAAAAATCCTTTTGGTGGTTCTGTATGACCAGAGTATGCTAGACAACTTGTCGACCCACAATCCCATGGGGGATTTGTCCAATCGCTTTTTAGGCCTTCTAGGATTTGGCGATTGGCGTTCTCGGCTTGCCATATATTGGGGGTGTGAAATAGAAGACAACCTCTGTTGGATTCCCAGATCCTCACAAAACTTGAACTGAGTGCCATTGTCAGTGATTAGATTCCGAGGGATCCTAAACAGGCAAACGATGTGCTTCTAGAAGAAATGTTAGACCTAATGCTCGGTGATGGTGGCTAAAGGCTCAACTTCGACCTACTTCGTGAAGTAATCGATGGCGACAATCAGGAAGCACCGTTAACCTTGCTTTAGGAAACATGCCGACCAGATCCATCCCCCACAAGGTGAAAGGAGCTGGGCTCACCCGTGATTTAAGTTCCACTTGGGGGGCGTGCGTGACCGAGGAGAACCTTTGACATGGGCGGCATTTTCTGACGAGGTCATATGCATCCTGTAACAAGTTCAACTAGTGATTTCCGTGGTTATGGACCTTTCTCACGAGCGACCTTCTGACCATGTGGAAGCTTTCGACTCCCCCGTTCATTTCTTCGAGCGCATACTTGGATTTTTCGGGGTTCAAGCATCAGTGGTACAGTCGTCCTTCGACCTTCGTGTATGATCGTTTGAAGAGCACCCCTCAATAAGCATAAATCTCTTAGCCCTGGCTCGGGTCTTTTGCGCTTCAGACGGGTCCGACTGTAGTTCACCATTTCTCAAAAAGTCTCAAATCCATCCATGTCGCTGATTGTGCTGGCTATTCGAGGCAAAGGACTTCGGGGTTCTCTCTGTCGATGCTAGGTCGAACGAGGAAATTGCTGATGGCTGCGAGTCGACCAGTGAGTCTTTGAACCTCCTTGACATTCTTAGGAGGGGCTATGTCCAGGATGGCCCTAATCTTTTCAGAATTTGTTTCTATCCCTCGTTGACTAACCATAAAGACGGGGAATTTTTCCGAAGTCCCGTCTAAGGCGCACTTTAACGGGTTGAGCCTCATGTTGTGCTTTCTCAGGACTCCGAAGGCCTCCTTTAAGTCTTTCACGTGATCCTCTCCTCTCAGCTCTTAACGAGCATGTTGTCCACGTACACTTCAATATTTCGGCGTATTTGCTCTCTAAAGACCCGGTTAACCAGCCTCTGATAAGTGGCTTGCACATTTTTAGGCCGAAGGACATGACCAGATAGCAGTAGAGCCTTTGATCTGTCATAAAGACTATCTTTGGGATATCCGGAGGAAACATACAAATCTAGTTGTACCCCGAGAAGGCATCCATGAAGCTTAGAAGCTCGTACCCGGATGTCGCATCGATCAGGGCATCAATGCTTGGAAGGGGGAAGGGGTCTTTCGGGCTTGCCCTGTTGAGATCTGTGAAATTGATACAAATCTTCTATTTGCCACTTGCATTCCTCACCATCACGACGTTCGCCAACCACTCCGGGTAGTTGACCTCTTAGATAAAGTGGGAAGAGAGTAGTTTCTTAGCTTCTTCTTATACTGCTTCTCGGATATGAATTTTCGGTGCCTCTGCTATACCGGCTTAGAATCCGGATTGACGCTCAACTTATGCATTATCAGGTCTTCCGAGATGCCTAGCATGTCTGAGGGTGTCCAGGCAAACAAGTTCCGGTTCCGTTAGACGCAGCTGATGATCTTTTCTTTGAGGCCAGAAGGTAGGGCCTTGCTCATTTGGAACCATTTGGCATCGTCTGCTTTGGAGAAGAGAATCTCGTCCAACTCGTCAACTGGCTCAGAGCCGATTGAACTCCAATTGCAGAGGAGTTCGACTGCATCAAGAGGAAAGACCGAGCCAACCACTGTGGCTGTATAGCAGGCCCAGGCAGCTTCTCGATTGCTCTTGACGACTCCGACCCCAACCCTTGGTGAGAAACTTCATTCTCATATGATAGGCCGAGGGTACCGCCTGAACAGATGCAAGGCCTAGGATGCCCTTGGTTGGCATTATAAGCCGTTTTGGCATCAACCACCATGAATTCCATAGGCTCTGTTCGGGTGGTCGGGGACTTTCCTTCAATGACGTCCAAAGTGATGATTCCTTCGATTTGGACCAGAAAGCTAAATAAACCATGAAGGGTCTAGCCTGTGAGCTTTAACCATTCTCGGGAGAGCAAAAACCCTTAAAGGCGGCAAGGGACAAAATCTTGACCGAGCTACCATTATCCACGAGGATGCGTCGGACCTAATGGTCCACCAAAACAAGGTTAATCACTAAGGGGTCACAGTGGGGGAGCTGAACGCCCTTAAGTTCTCCATCCAAGAATGAGACAAGAGTCCGTGACTTTGGGGAGGAGGACAGTTATGGACCGAATTCACTTCCAGGACAAATGCCTTGCGGGAGGATTTTGAGTCGCCCCCATTGGCCCTTCGTGTATGGAGTGGAGGATGGACATTCTTTTGGAACCCTGAGGTTCAGAGTCCTTTTTCGGGCACTTGTTAGACCCATGAGGAGGAGGAGAAGTTCTTGGGTCATTTCGAGTGAACTTGGACAGGTAGCCCCTGTGGATGAGGACCTTGATTTCGTCCTTAACCGCCCAATAGTTGTCAGTGTTGGTCTATGCCCTAGAGCTAGTTGTGTATTGACCTTACTAGTGTAATATCATGGTTGGATATTATATTTGTATTATAATTATTTTTAAAATTAAAATATTTTTATGGAAATTACTTGGTTTTACTAATAAAAAGTTATTTATATATATATACTAGTAAGTATATATATGTATCAATTTTGTGCATCTGTACAAAATAATGTAAAATGCGTTTTTGAGAAATATCTGTAATATCCAGGTCAGATATTAAAAATTATTATTTTATTTTTATTTTCAGAATTGAAATATTTTTTGGATATTACCCGGTTTTATTAATAAACATTATCTATATATATACACTAGTCTGTATATATCTGTATTGTATCAAATTGGTACTGAAATCTTTCTAGCTGATAATAAAATTATTTTTATTATTATTTTATTATTATTTCGGAATTAAAATATTTTTGTGTGGAGATTACTTGTTTTAACTAATAAAAATTATCTGTATATGTATATGTATGCACGTATATATACTGTATTGATTTCGTACGTTTGTACGAAATTATGTAGTATGTGATATTGGGAAATTATTTATTATTTTTGATCAATCACGATCAAATTGGAGGGCTAGGATTGGAATGGGTGTAGATTGCAATATATATTTGCAAATTAATCTCAAATTTGTTGAGCCACAAGAGAGGGAGACACATGGCTCTCTCTCTACCACATCTCTCTCTCTCCCTCTCCTATAAAAAAACACTTGGCCGGCCATTTCCAAAGGGCAAAGCCCATTTTTGTTTCTCCCATCTTATTTTTTCATCTTACTCCCTCTTCTTCACATATATTTTCTTCTACTTCTTTTGCTTATTTCAAAGTGAGAAAAATTGAGAAGAAAGAAAAGAAAGAGAGATCAAATAAAAAAAATAGAGTGGGTAAATTTCATGGGTTGTTCTTGAAGAGGAGCAAGAACAAGGAGGAGAAGAGCAAAGCAAGTCCATCCTACACTTTTGTGTAGGGGTTTCTCTACTCTTGTTTATATTGTGTTTTGTTTTTATTTTATTGTTGTATGTGACAAAAACTTTGACTAAATCATGTGCATATTGATGATTGTGGACTAGAATAAATGTCATATAAAAATTGAAGTGGTAGAACTCAAATAGAACACTAAAGAATCAATCTTTAAACTAGTATGTTGTTTTAATGCTTATGAATTAATTACTTATGCTAAAGTTGAAATCTTGAGCCCAAATTAATTTGAGAGGTTCTTGTATGTGTCATTACCATGCTCTAATTTTTGTAGATTTTTTTGGGTTAGTTTGATGGGTTAAATAAATTGTTTCCCCAAAATAGTGAGTTCTTCAGCAAAACTACTGTTTTGGTTAATTTTTTGCATGTGTTCAGAGAGTAGAAACTTGAGTTCTATAAGGAATTTGAAAAGGTTGTCAACTAGGAAGTTGTGGTGGATGTCCCACCTTTCCAAAAAGTTCAATTTTGTTAGATTCTGATAAGTATAGCACCAGTTATGAGTTTCACAAGTTTCAGCAAATCTGCTATCTTTTGTTGTTCTTAACTTGTGTTTAAAGAGCTGGATTTTGAGTTCCAAACGGAATCTGAGAAAGTTGTTAACTAGAAAGTTGTAGTAGTTGTTCTTAGCTTTTCAAATAACAGGGACAAATAAATTATAGAACAGTAAAGAACGCAAGAAATTATGGGTCTGAAATTAATAACACAGCTACAGCAAAGTGATGATAACTAACAGATGGCAACTTGGAATTTAAATCCATAGTAGGGAAAAATTATCTAGACATCAAGGACTCATTTTATGTTTAGTAAGTTCTTTCAGAATATGTCTCTAGCATGGTCAAAAATCTATTTCAAAATGAAATATACAGCTGTCCAGCAATTGTTTAAACATGAATAGCAATTAAATAAATCATATGGTCATATAAAGCATGCAAATTTGTAATCAAGTGAATCCTTGGTGTCAGCATGCAATTTTTAAGGTTCATGGTACATTCATTAAAGTCATGGTGTCAATTCATCAATTAAAACTGAATTAGTACATTCATGTCCATTTTATCAAGTAGTTCAAAGCATAAATCTAGTTAATTTAATCGTGCATATGCATGAAACATTGGGTACTGGGTTAAAGTTCAAAGAGATAGTACGAAGTTAAGAGAATGTCGGGTTAGCTCGTGCAAACCCTCGATAATCATAACGGAATTGTCAAAACATATTTTTGATAATAAAAGGACATGATCTACTTGTAAGAGATCAAAGGAATCTTGAACACAAATAATAAAAAAGGTTCAAGCAGAGACTTGCCTGTTATTGCAGATATAATTAAATAGAATAACGAGATCAGAATCCCGGTCAAAATCTCCTAAAAACACGTGCGAAGACCGTGCGAAGAACTCCAAGCAAATGAAGCAACAACAGCAACTGAACTCCATACCAGATCTGGGCCGAACACAGAACACCGAAACTGGATTTGGCGCGCACAGAACATGAAACACCAAACCAGCCAATAGAATCCTCTGCCTCACACCAGATCCGACCCAAAACAGGGAACATCAAAGAGGGATCGGGTGTGGCAGAACACGAAACAACGAGATCCGACCAATAGGAAACCTCCCACACAGCGGATCGGAGGCAAACAGCGAACAGGGGTTTGGGATCAGCCATGCCAAAACACAGAACACCGGACTAGACCAATCACGATCTGTCTTCTACCTTCGAACAGAGAGAGAGAACGGCACGACCTCTGTGACGACTACGATCACGTTGGTGTGGCACTGCGGCTGGGAGGAGCGGCGTCGGCACCACGGTCGGGAAGCGACTGCGGCGACGGCAATGGCAGCCTCGACGAACTCCGACGAGCAATCTCTATTTTCGCTCGAAAATAGAGGAAGACGATGTGATTGGCTTCGACGGGGATTGGATGGCGATAAGGGCATGCCAGGGATCTTCGGTGGCTGTAGGGGGCGAGCGGAGAGGGTCGGAGCACAGGATGGTGCGGCGGTGGTGAAGTGGCAGTAATGGGTTGCGGTGGATTGCAGGAGACTGGCGAAGACGATGATGGTGATGAGGCAGTCGAGGTGACAAGGGTGAGGGGACAGTGATGACAATGGGTGAGGTGGTGAAGTGGTCGATCGGGAGGTGACGGGATTGGGTTCGAAGTAACAGAGAGGTATAGAGAGCGGGAGATGGAGAGGGGAATTAGGAACAGTAATGGGGGGATTAGGAGTTTAATGACAGCTGGGGGTTTAAGAAATTAATTAGGCTTAGGGTTAGGGGATTAGAGTATTTATAGGGGAAATAGGATATTGGGCATTTGGGTATTTAGGTATTAGATCCCATAAAATAAAATACATTGTATATAATAAAGCTGATAAATACAAATCCGAATACAAGGAATAAGCTATCTGATAAAAATACAATTTGTATTACATAAATTATTTGGAATAATAAAAGAAGCACAATTATTAAGCAAAAACGGATTTGTTTTAATAATCAAATACAACAAGAAATAACCATAGTAACAATAAGAATAGAAATAAACATGTAAATAAAAATAATAATACTAATATTAACAATTAGTAAGAATAATAACAGCAAGAATAAAATACTGACAATAATAATAATAGTGACAATAATAATAATAAAAATAATAATAATAACCCTAACAATTATCATAGTAATATCTATATATTAAAAATAGGAATTTGTTGAAATAGCCTAAACAGTAATAATAATAATATTTTTGATTTGAGATTAAAATGCAAATGGTTGATCAAATAGAAATAGAGACAAGTTTATTCAAAATAATCACAACTATTGTTTAGGAAAAGCTTTAACAATAAATTCAAAACGAGTCTAACAATAACATATTTTTAAATATCAAAATACGGAACTATACGCAGGAAAAACATATTTGCGGAAATAGGTGTTACAGATATTGAACTTGTTAGTTTAGGAATTTAACAGGTGGCAATAGTAGATTGAATGGTGAGTTGAGGTCTAAATATGCTTGATGGCAGGTTGCTAAAGCAACTCCGAGCCAAGAACCTTGTTTTTACAAATACGTATTTTCTGTATTTAAAATTTTTCTAAATTCTTTTTTTCCGTTTTCAAATTCTTTTTGATAAAATGTATTGTTGGATCTTCTGTTAAAGTCTATTTTTAATCAATAATTTTATTTGTAACTAGCTTCAAATAATTTTTATATTGTAATACAAAGCTTGTTATTATTTTTATTATGACTTTGATTATTATGGATATTATTTACTATTATTTTTATTAAACTTATCGTTTATAAAATTTTTGGAAGCCTATATATCGTAATCTACATTGTATTTTTATTAGAGTATGGATTTTATATATACCATTTTATTTAATTAAATAATATGTAATATTATTTTGCTCCTTATCATATTTTGGTTCGATTCAAATACAGTCTTGATCTTTTTGTGAGGTCCTACATTCTATTATATTTAGTAGTGTCTGAGTATTACATTGATCCATACAAATTGATTAATTGTGTTACTATATTATTTATTCATTTATTTATTCATTATTAAACCCTATACCCATTATCTTATTGGATTTAATACCCAATACCCAATAACCCTATACCCATAAATACTGGTTTAAACCGTAATCACTCTCTTAATTAAATCTTAGCCGTCATCTATACCACCATAGTGTGCAACCCCCAAAACCACTGTTCATCCTCCACCTTCCTCATCTGCTTCCTCTACACCCATCCCAGCACACCACCGAGCTCCCTGCTACCTTCGTCGACCTCGCAGCATCCTCGCCTTCACCGCCCCCTCATCCTCGTCTCCATCTCCTCATACCGCCGTCCAGCACTCGAGCTCTTCACCATCCCCGTCGAGTTCCCCTCATTCATCCCTTCTCCGTGATGCCCCCTATCACTGACTGCCATTGCGTCACCTCGACAGTGCACCCCATTAACCTCCTCATTTACCCCGTCGCCTGTAGCCCTTGTACTTACCATCGCCAACCCCGAGCATCTAATCTAGTCGCCTCTCCTCCTCCTATGTTCTCCCACTGAAATAGAGCAATGCCAACATCCCCTGCAACCACCTCCACCAGTGCTTGCAACTCGACCCCGGTTGTCTCTAACCCGCTCGTCGATAGCCCCTCAGTCAGCCACCATTGCCAATGTTGCTGCTGTCTTTGACTGCTCCTCGCAGTGCCTCACCATCACTGCATCATCCAGTCGTCGTCTGCCATCAAACTAGAGCCAAATAATTTGCTGTTGATGTTGGTTTTGCCACTTTGAATCTCAGCCGCCCGATTAATCAGCATCAGCCCTAGACCAGATCTTGGCATCCGTTCCGATCGTGATCGTGATCATCTCACCCAGATTCGGTGTTCGTGTGTTCGTGATTGGTTCGTGATTTGTTCGCTTGTGTTCGTGCCCGGGAATCTGTTCCCGTTATTCTCGCTTTTTACATCGTTTCCGTCGTCGACTATATGGCAAGTAACTTGTATAATTTTCCGTTGCATATAAAACAACTAAATACTAACTGTAGTGTAGTCATGTTCTAGAGACAATTCTTGTGCAAAACCCCTGTTATATCTTGTATTTATGTGTTGATCCGCCCATAGTGGTCCCTAGAAACACATACGACATCAAATTTAACTTAGATCTAGTTAATCCCTGTTTCACATATGTATATTAGTAGTGAACCATAATATGATGTGTGAATCTTGCATGCTTGACGTGTACTGGTAGTATATTCTATTGTAGATCTGTTAAACACCCTATACCATGTTGCTTGGACGTCTAGTGTACCTTATTTCACGTTTTGTTATGATTTGGATGTGTTTCATATGATCTAGTTGATTTTATGCGTGAAGATTAATTTTTTCCTTGTTGTTACCCCGTTTTTGTTCAATATTTTAGACCCTATTAAGGTCAGTATATAAAAATTTTTTGTGAATATGAATTATAGAGAATTCTATCTACTTTCCAGAATTTTTGACAGATCTCAGTTTCAATTTGTGAGTTGCAAGTTATTGTTGTGTTACAACAGATGTGTAGAAAATTCCAGATTCTGTTTTATATGAATTCTGTATGGTTATTTATTTTTATACTAATGTTAAATATAATATTTTGATCCAATATTTTTTTGAATACAACTAGACTTGATTGGAATTAACCCCTAATTTTTGTGGATTTAATTGCTGACTTTCATAAACTATTCTATACTTGCAAACCACTACTACACTTGCAGAATTTTCATGTTGTTCAGTAAAGAACGTTAATTTCAACCTGATTCTGTTTGCTGTTTATAAAAACTTTGTGAATATGAGTTATATCCTACTGTATCTATTTTATCACCCTGTTGACGGATATGGATTTCGATTTATATTTTGTAATCTATTGCTGTTTTAGTGCTGCTGTGTTTATGATTTCAGACTTACAAACTTGCTGTATCCTGTTGTTTTCCTATTTTACTTGACTATTATATCTATATTAGAAAATTATGAAAATTAATTTTCTGTTACTAAACATATTAGGAAATATCCCAGATTTTTCTTGGATTTAATCAATAAGTTTTTATGCCGTTTTCCTGTTTATGAATACAAACTCCTGATTTTTGGCTGAACATGTTTTCTGGATACAATTTTGTTTTGAGTCATGTTTTTGTGAAACACCATATGACTTATATATATTTCTGGATTCGGAGGAGAGTCTATTTTCCAGATTTTCTGATGAATCCAAGTTTGCATATTTGTGGCAACGGGAATCTCAGATTTGGTGCAGTACTGTCTTGCTGTCCTGAACGAGAATTTTCGTTGTCCTACCCTTTTACGAGTTGTTTTTCATCTGTACATGTTTATCTTTCAATCTGAACCTGTTACTTGTTCATGCCATGTTATTCTGACCTGTTTTTGTGACACATACTTGCCTGTTGATAATACTAACAAATAATCAAGCTGGGGTTAAGGGAAATATCTAGTAGTGGATAATATAGAAATGTGTACTTAGAAGGGGGCCCGTGTTTCCCACATAATTATCTGTTATCTGTTACATGTTCTTGACTATATGATACACGATTCTGTTATCTGATTTCCTGACTTCACACTTCCCTATAGGAAGGTGTACTCAGAAGAGAATCCGTAGGTTCCATTTGTCTGTATCTGTATCTGTTATATGTTATCTGATACCTAAGCACACGGCCCTATACAGTCCACTACGAAATTTGAACGTAAAATTGTTTGATTGTAGCAACCATGTGGTAAATGGATAGGACGCATGAAGTGCTACCTAGATTGAAATAAATACAATACTTGACACAACCTGACATCTGTTATCAATTTATCTGTTTACATGCTACCCGACATCTGTTATCTGTTTATCTATTTACATGTTACCCAACATATGTTATCTATTTATCTGTTTACATGCTAACTGACATCTGTTATCTATTTACCTGTTGCCATGATACTTGACATCTGTTACATATGACCTGTACCTGTTAGCACACCCGTGTTACTTGATTCTGTTTTGTGATTCATTTTGGACCTTCTGTGTTGCTCTTTCCCATATATTCTATGCTATGTTTGTTGCCGCTGTTACTCTATATCTTCTTATTTTATTCCTGTACTTGTGCCAGCACTACAAGCGGCCCATAACATGCATTGACGGGAGTTTTGTTTCCCTTTCTTTTTCTTACATTTTGTTAAATTGCAGATTATGGTGATCAGCTGCCCGATGGAGTAGGTGATCTGACTTTTTAGATGCTGGAGTTCTTTCTATTATTATTATTATTTCTTGTTGCTTATTTTGAATAAATGTATCTGTTACTTGGATTATTTTATATTGGGCAGTATGACTCGAAATTATTGACTTGTCAGATCTAATTTATTTGAGATTTATTATGTTTTGTTTCAAGTAAATTCTGTTAGTATATTGATTCATTTATGCATGCGTGGTTGATTTCTCCTTATTATCTCCTATTTATTTCTGTGAAATGTTGTAAGGACCCTGACAGCTTATGGATGATGAAAATCATTCGCTGGACTTAGTCATGTATCCGTATTCCGTATTCTCCATTTGGGAAGCGGAGCGTGACAAGGTTTTTAGTGGTATCAGAGCCCAGATTTGGCTAATGTATTAGCTTGACTAATATATTAAACAGGTTTGGACTCGATCTAGGATTGGCTCAACAGTACATAAACCATGCATAACATGAACGAATTATAATCAACTTCATCTGGATTCGAGTGTAATTCCATTCATTTTGGTTCCTTCTTATTCAATTCCATGTTTTGTTGTTTCTTTTCATCCTTTGCAGTCGTTCTCAATTATTGATTTCTTATTGGGTATGAATTCATTCTTTTCGTACCCATATCTTTCTGATTTTGGTGCCATCCATTCTTTTATTTTTCTGCTTGGTCTGTCAGTCGGCATCGCTGGACTACTTCGACTTGTCAGTAGCTTGGATCATCACCAGGAGAGGAAGTGTCATATTTTGCTCTGAGATGTGCATGTAGAGTTCCAGGATCTCAAAAAGTATTCAGAATCTGAAGTTGCCAAGAGTTCGAACTTCATGCTATCGAGATGCTTTTTAGAAGTGTCAAGGATATGGTGAGCCACAAAGTAGATTGCCGGAGCTAATGGATGCTATTGACGGAGTCTTCCCGATGAAAGTGGCGCAGCGGAAGCGTTGTGGGACCATAACCCACAGGTCCCAGAATTCTCTTGTTGTTTCTCCTTCCCTGCATTGTTTGCTTCTTTACATCCCTTGTACTCGTCTTCATCCGTTGACTCATTGGCTGGTCTTACTCTTCCTTGACCATTGTTTCTTCTATTCCAGCTCTATCTATTTCTTCATATCTTTGCTATGTTATCTTGCAAGTCTTGTGTTACTTTTTCTTCATTTTTGATACCAGTTACTTCTTTCTTGCATTCCATTTTGCCATCATGCACCAATTCATTATTTGATTCAATTCTTCCCTCCGCATTCTCTGTTTAATTCCAGTTCTACCTACTCCCTATCTTGGTTTGTAACTTTCCTTTTGATACTGTTTATTCTTTTTCATGCACTCCATTTGACATCATTGTTTCCCACTTCTTCCTTCTTATTCTGGTGTTCCCACCATTTCTTTTCTCTCACTCTAATTCTCTGTTTTGTTACCCTTCCCTAAGTTTGTTTTTGTATTGTCCTATATTCCGCCTAAGCAAATTTCGATGACAAAATTTTGTTGTAAGTTGGATAGGATTTGTAAACCCTGTTTCCGCAAATACGTATTTTCTAAATTTAAATTTTTTATAAATTTTTTTTTTCCGCTTTCAAATTCATTTTGATAAAATGTATTGTTGGATCTTCTATTAAAGTCTATTTTTAATAAATAATTTTATTTGTAACTAGTTTCAAATAATTTTTATATTGTAATACAAACTTTGTTATTATTATTATGATGACTTTGATTATTATGGATATTATTTATAATTATTGTTATTAAACTTATTGTTTATAAAACTTTTGGAAGCCTATAGATTGTAATCTACATTCTATTTTTATTAGAGTCTGGAATTTATATATACCATTTTATTTAATTAAATATAATGTAATATTATTTTGCTCCTTATCATATTTTGGTTCGATTGAAATACAGTCTTGATCTTTTTGTGAGGTCCTACATTCTATTGTATTTTGTAGTATTTGAGTATTAAATTACTATATAATTAATTCATTTACTTATTCATTATTAAACCCTATACCCATTATCTTATTGGATTTAATACCCAATACCCAATACCCAATAACCCTATACCCTATAAATACTTGTTTAAACCCTAATCACTTACTTAATTAAACCCTAGCCGTCATCTACACCCCCTTACTGTGCAAGTCCCGAAGCCACTGTTCATCCTCCACCTTCCTCATCTTCTTCCTCTACACCCATCCCCGCCCACCAACGAACTCCCTGTCGCCTTCGTCCACCTCGCAGCATCCTTGCCTTCACCACCCTCTCATCCTCGTCTCCATCTCCTCATCCCCATCGTCCAACACTCGAGCTCTTCACCATCCCCATTGAGTTCCCCTCAGTCATCCTTCCTCCATGATGCCCCCTGTCACTGACTGCCATTGCTTCACCTCGAAAGTGCACCCTGTCAACTTCCTCGTCTAACCCGTCGCCTGTAGCCTCTGTATTCACCATCGCTAACCTTGAGCATCTAATCTAGTCGCCGCTCCTCCTCCTCTATTCTCCCACCGAAACAGAGCAATGCCAACATCCCCTGCAACCACCTCTGCCAGTGCGCGCAACTCGTCCACTGTTATCTCTAACCCACTCGTCGACTGCCCCTCAGTTAGCCACCATTGCCAATGTTGCTTCTATCTTCGACTGCTCCTCGCAGTGCCTCGTCGTCGCTGCCTCGTCCAGTCGTCGTCCGCCATCGAACCAGAGCCGAAGCCTTTGTTGTTGATTTTGGTTTAGCCACTGTGAATCTCAGCTGCCTGATTCCTTCGTGATCATGAACATCACCATCAGCTTGATCTTCTCTTGTTTGATATCAGATCTGATAATCATATCAGGACCGTCCGATCGACCGATCGTGATCGTGATTATCATCAGCATCTGCCCTAGAACAGGTTTTAGCCGTTCGATCCGATCGTGATCGTGATCATCTCATCTAGATTCACTGTTCATGTGTTCGTGATTGGTTTGTGATTCATTCGCTTGTGTTCATGTCCGTGAATTCGTTCCCATTTTTCTAGCTCTTTGCACTGATTCCGTTGTCAACTATAAGGCAAGTAACTTGTATAATTTTTTGTTGCATATACAAGTACTAAATACCGCCTGTAGTGTGGTCGTGTTCTAAAGACAATTCTTGTGCAAATCCCCTATTATATCTTGTCTCTATGTGTCCCGTAATCCTCCCTAGACACACACACGACATGAAATTTAACTTAGATCTAGTTAATCCCATTTTCACATATGTATGTTAGTTATGAACCATCATATGATGTGTGAATCTTGCATGCTTGACATGTACTGCTAGTATATTCTGTCGTAGATCTGTTAAACACCCTATACCATGTTGCTTGGACATCTACTATAACTTATTTCACGATATGTTATGATTTGGATGCGTTTCATATGATCTAGTTGATTTAATGTATGAAGATTAATTCTGTCCTTGTTGTTACCCCGTTTTTGTTCTGTATTTTAGACTCTATTAAGGTCAGTATATAAAAAAAAATTTGTGAATATGAATTATAGAGAATTCTGTCTACTTTCCAGAATTTTTGACAGATCTCAGTTTCGATTTGTGAGTTGCAAGTTATTGGTGTTTTACTACAGATGTGTAGAAAATTCCATATTCTGTTTTATATGAATTCTGTATGGTTATTTATTTTTAGACTGATATTAAAGATAATATTTTGATGCAATATTTTGCTGAATACAACTAGACTTGATTGGGATTAACTCCTAATTTTTGTGGATTAATTGCTCACTTTTATAAACTATTCTATACTTGCAAACCACTACTATACTTGCAGAATTTTCATGCTATTCAGTAAAGAACCTTAATTTCAACCAGATTCTATTTGTTGTTTATAAAAACTTTGTGAATATGAGTTGTAGCCTACAGTATCTGTTTTATCAACTTGTTGATGGATCTGGATTTCGATTTACATTTTGTAATCTATTGCTATTTTAGTGCTGCTGTGTTTATGATTTAAGATTTACAAACTTGCTGTATTCTGTTGTTTTCCTATTTTACATGACTATTCTATCTATGTTGAAAAATTATGAAACTTTATTTTCTGTTACTAAACATACTAGGAAATATCCCAGATTTTTCTTGGATTTAATCAGTAAGTTTATATGCTGTTTTCCTGTTCATGAATACAAACTCCTGATTTCTGACTGAACATGTTTTCTGGATACAATTCTGTTTTGAGTCATATTTTTGTGAAATACCATATGACTTATATATATTTAATGGATTCGGACGACAGTCTATTTTCAAAATTTTCTTACGAATCCAGGTTTGCATATTAGTAGCAACGGGAATCCCAGATTTGGTGTTGTACTGTCTTTTTGTCCTGAACCAGAATTTTCGTTGTCCTACCCTTTTACGAGTTGTCTTTTATCTGTACATGTTTATCTTTCAATCTGAACCTGTTACTTGTTTATGCCAAGTTCTTCTGCCCTGTTTTTGTGATACCTACTTGCTGGCTGATAATAATAACAAATAACCAAGTCGGGGTTAAGGGAAAGATCTAGTAGTGGATAATATAGAAATGTATACTTTAAAGGGGGCCCGTGTTTCCCACATGATTATTTGTTATCTGTTACGTGTTCATGACTACATGATACACGATTCTGTTATCTGATTACCTGACTGCACACTTCCCTATAGGAAGGTGTACTCAGAAGAGAACCCACAGGTTCTATCTGTCTGTATCTGTATCTGTTATCTGTTATCTGATACCTGAGCACGCGGCCCTATACAGTCCACTACGAAATCTAAACAAAAACTTGTTTGATTGTAGCAACCATGTGGTAAATGGATGGGACGCATGAAGTGCTACCTAGATAGAAATAAATAAAGACTTGACATAACCTGACATCTGTTATCTGTTTATCTGTTTACATGCTACCCGACATCTGTGATCTATTTATCTATTTACATGCTACCTGACATCTCTTATCTGTTTATCTGTTTACTTGTTTCCTGACATCTGTTATCTTTTTACCTGCTTGCATGATACTTGACATTTCTTACATATGACCTGTACCTGCTAGCACACCCTGTTACTTGATTCTGTTTTCTAATTAATGTTAGACCTTTTGTTTTGCTCTTTCCTATCTATTCTATGCTATGTTTGTTTCCGTTGTTACTCTATATCTGCTTATTTTATTCCTGTACTTGTGCCTGCACTACAAGCGGCCCGTAACTTGTATTGACGGGAGTTTTGTTTCTCTTTCATTTTCTTCCAATTTGTTAAATTGCAGATTATGGTGATCAGCTGCCCGATGGAGTAGGTGATCTGACTTTTTAGATGCTGGAGTTCTTGCTATTAATATTATTATTTCTTGTTACTTATTTTGAATAAATGTATCTGTTACTTGGATTATTTTGTATTGGGCAGTATGACCCAGAATTATTGACTTGTCAGATCTGTTTTATTTGAGATTTATTAAGTTTTGTTTCTAGTAAAATCTGTTGGTATATTGATTCATTTATGCATGCGTGGTTGATTTCTCCTTGTTATCTCCTGTATATTTCTTCGAAATGTTGTAAAGATCCTGACAGCTTTTGGATGATGAAAATCATTCGCTGGACTTCGTCACGTATCCGTAGTCTGTATTCTCTTGTTGGGAAGCGGGGCGCGACAAGGTTTTTTGTGGTATCAGAGCCCAGGTTTGGCTAATGTATTAGCTTGACTAATATATTAGACAAGTTTGGACTCGATCCAGGATTGGCTCAACAGTACACAAACCATGCATAATATGAATGAGTTATAATCAACTTGTTCTGGATTCTATTCTTATTCCATTCATTTTGGTTCCTTCTTATTCAACTCCTTGATTCTTTGTTTCTTTCTGCCCTTTGCAGTCATTCTCAATTGTTGATTTCTTAGTTGGTATGAATTCATTCTTTTCGTACCCATATCTTTCTGATTTTTGTGCCATCCATTCTTTTATTTTTCTGCTTGGTCTGTCAGTCGGCATCGGTGGTTCTACTTCGACTTGTCAGCAGCTTGGATCATCACCAGGAGAGGAAGTGTCATATTTTGCTCTGAGATGTGCATGTAGAGTTCCAGGATCTCAAGAAGTATTCAGAATCTGAAGTTGCCAAGAGTTCGAACTTCATGCTACCGAGATGATGTTTAGATGTGCCAAGGATATGGTGAGCCACGAAGTAGATTGCTGGAGCTAATAGATGCTATTGGTGGAGTCTTCCCGATCAGAGTGGCGCAGCGGAAGCGTGGTGGGCCTATAATCCACAGGTCCCATGATTCTCTTGTTGTTTCTCCTTCCCTGCATTGTTTGCTTCTTTCCATCACTTCTACTCGTCTTCATCCGTTGACTTATTGGCTGGTCTAACTCTTCCTTGACAATCCTTTCTTCTATTCCAGCTCTATCTATTTCTTCATCGCTTTGCTTTGTTATCTTGCAAGTCTTGTGTTGTTTCTTCTTTATTTTTGATACTAGTTACTTTTTTCTTGCATTTCATTTTCCATCATGCACCAATTCATTATTTGATTCAATTCTTCCTTGCTCATTCTCTCTTTGATTCTAGTTCTACTTACTCCCTATATTGCTTTGTTACTTTCCTTTTGATACTGTTTATTCTCTTTCATGCACTCCATTTGACATCATATTTCCCACTTTTTCCTTTTTATTCCAATGTTCCTACCATTTCTTTTCTCACCCTCTAATTCTCTGTTTTGTTACCCTTTTCCACGTTTGTTTTTGCCTTGTCCTATGTACCACCTAAGCAAATTTCGAGGACAAAATTTTGTTGTAAGTTGGATAGGATTTGTAACCCCATGTTTCCCCAAATACGTATTTTCTGTATTTAAAATTTTTGTAAATTATTTTTTTCCGCGTTCAAATTCATTTTGATAAAATGTAATATTGGATCTTCTGTTAAAGTCTATTTTTAATAAATAATTTTATTTGTAACTAGCTTCAAATAATTTTTATATTGTAATACAAACCTTGTTATTATTGTTATTATGACTTTGATTATTATTGATATTATTTATTATTATTGTTATTAAACTTATTGTTTATAAAATTTTTGGAAGCCTATAGATCGTAATCTACATTGTATTTTTATTAGAGTATGGATTTTATATATACCATTTTATTTAATTAAATATTATGTAATATTATTTTGCTCCTTATCATATTTTGGTTCGATTGAAATATAGTCTTGATCTTTTTGTGAGGTCCTACATTCTATTGTATTTAGTAGTATTTGAGTATTAAATTGATGCATACAAATTGATTAATTGTGTTAATATATATTTATTCATTTACTTATTCATTATTAAACCCTATACCCATTATCTTATTGGATTTAATACCCAATACCCAATACCCAATACCCAATACCCAATAACCTTATACCCTATAAATACTAGTTTAAACCCTAATCACTCTCTTAATTAAACCATAGCCGTCATCTATACCCCCCTACTGTGCAACCCCCGAAGCCACTGTTCATCCTCCACCTTCCTCATCTTCTTCCTCTACACCCATCCCCACACATCACCAAGCTCCCTGCCGCCTTCATCCACCTCGCAGCATCCTCGCCTTCACCACTCGCTTATCCTCGTCTCCATCTCCTCATCCCCATCGTCCAGCACTCGAGCTCATCACCATCCCCATCGAGTTCCCCTCAATCATCCCTCCTCCGCGATTCCCCCATGTCACCGATTGCCATTGCTTCACCTCGACAGTGCACACCGTCAACCTCCTCGTCTACCCCTTCGCCTGTAGCCCTTGTATTCACCATTGCTAACCCCGAGCATCTAATCTAGTCGCCGCTCCTTCTCCTCTGTTCTCCCTCCGAAACAGAGCAATGCCAACATCCCCTGCAATCACCTCTGCCAGTGCCCGCAAATTGACCCTGGTTGTCTCTAACCCGCTCGTCGATAGCCCCTCAGTCAGCCACCATTGCCAATGTTGTTGTTGTCTTTAACTGCTCCTCGCAATGCCTCGCCGTCGTCCGCCATCGAACTAGAGCCGAATAATTTGCTGTGGATGTTGGTTTTGCCACTTTGAATCTCAGCCGCTCGATTCCTTCGTGATCGTGATCAGCACCCCCACCTTGATCTTCTCTTGTTTGAGATAAGATCTGATAGATCAGATTGGCACCGTTAGATCAGATCTTGGCCGTCCGATCCGATCGTGATCATCTAATCCAGATTCGTTGTTCGTGTGTTCGTGATTGGTTCATGATTCATTCACTTGAGTTCGTGCCCGGGAATCCGTTCCCGATTCACGCTATTTGCATCATTTCCGTTGTCGACTATAAGGCAAGTAACTTGTATAATTTTCTGTTGCATATACAAGTTCTAAATACCACTAGTAGTGTAGTCGTGTTCTAGAGACAATTCTTGTCCAAAACCCCTATTATATCTTGTCTCTATGGGTTGATCCACCCGTAGTCGTCCCTAGAAATACACATGACATGAAATTTAACTTAGATCTAGTTAATTCCGGTTTCACATATGTATGTTAGTTGTGAACCATAACATGATATGTGAATCTTGCATGCTTGACGTATACTGGTAGTATATTCTATTGTGGATCTCTTAAACACCCAATACCATGTTGCTTGGACATCTTTTATACCTTATTTCATGTTTTGTTATGATTTGGATGTGTTTCATATGATCTAGGTGATTTTATGCATGAAGAATAATTTTGTCCTTGTTGTTACCATATTTTTGTTCAGTATTTTAGACCATATTAATGTCAGTATATGAAAAATATTTGTGAATATGAATTATAGAGAATTCTATCTACTTTCCAGAATTTCTGACAGAATTCAGTTTCGATTTGTGAGGTGTAAGTTATTGCTGTTTTACTACAGATGTGTGGAAAATTCCAGATTTTGTTTTATATGAATTCTGCATGGTTATTTATTTTTATACTGATGTTAAAGATGATATTTTGATCCAATATTTAGCTGAATACAACTAGACTAGATTGGGATTAACCCCTAATTTTTGCGGATTTAATTGCTGACTTTCGTAAACTATTCTATACTTGCAAACCACTACTATACTTGTAGAATTTTTATGTTGTTCAGTAAAGAACCTTAATTTCAACGTGATTCTATTTACTGTTTATCAAAACTTTATAAATATGAGTTGTAGCCTACTGTATCTATTTTATCACCCTTTTGACGGATCTGGATTTCGACATATATTTTGTAATCTATTGCTGTTTTAGTGCTGCTGTGTTTATGATTTCAGATTTACAAACTTGTTGTATCCTGTTGTTTTCCGATTTTACTTGACTATTCTTTCTATGTTGGAAATTTTTGAAACTTTATTTTCTATTACTAAACATACTAGGGAATACCGCAGATTTTTCTTGGATTCAATCGGTAAGCTTTTATGCAGTTTTTCTGTTTATGAATATAAACTCCTAATTTCTGGCTGAACATGTTTTCTGGATACAATTCTGTTTTGAGTCATGTTTTTGTGAAATACCATATGACTTATATGTAAAATACCATATGACTTATACATATTTTTGCTTGATTCGACCGAGAGTTTATTTTCCAGATTTTATGACGAATCCAGGTTTGCAAATTTGTGGCAACGGAAATCACAGATTTGGTGCAGTACTGTCTTGCTATCCTGAACTATAATTTTCGTTGTCCTACCCTTTTATGAGTTGTCTTTCAACTGTACATGTTTATCTTTCAATCTGAACCTGTTACTTATTTATGCCATGTTATTCTATCCTATTTTTGTGACACATACATGCCTGTTGATAATATTAACAAATAACCAAGCTGGGGTTAAGGGAAAGATCTAGTAGTGGATAATATAGAAATGTGTACTTTGAAGGGTGCCCGTGTTTTCCACATGATTATTTGTTATCTGTTACGTATTCTTGACAACTTGGTACACGATTCTGTTATCTGATTACCTGACTACACACTTCCCTATAGGAAGGTGTACTCATAAGAGAACCCGTAGGTTCTATCTGTTTGTATCTGTATCTGTTATATGTTATCTGATACCTGAGCACATGGCCCTATACAGTCCACTACGAAATCTAAACGAAAAATTGTTTGAATGTAGAAACCATGTGGTAAATGGATGGGACGCATAAAGTGCTACCTAAATAGAAATAAATACAAAACTTGACATCAGCTGACATCTGTTATATGTTTATCTGTTTACATGCTACCTGACATCAGTATCAGTTTATCTATTTACTTGCTACCTAACATCTGTTATCTGTTTATCTGTTTACATGCTAACTGACATCTGTTTTCTGTTTACCTGCTTGCATGATACTTGACATCTGTTACATATAACCTGTACCTGTTAGCACACCCTGTTACTTGATTCTATTTTTTTATTCATGTTAGACCATCTGTTTTGCTCTTTCTTATCTATTCTATGCCATGTTTGTTACCGCTGTTACTCTATATCTGCTTATTTTATTCCTGTACTTGTGCCTGCACTACAAGCAGCTCGTAACTTGCATTGACGGGAGTTTTGTTTCTCTTTCCTTTTCTTGCATTTTGTAAAATTGCAGATTATGGTGATTAGCTGCCTGATGGAGTAGGTGACCTAACTTTTTAGATGCTGGAGTTCTTTCTATTATTATTATTATTTCCTGTTTCTTATTTTGAATAAATGTATCTGTTACTTGCATTATTTTGTATTGGGCAGTATGACCCGGAATTATTGACTTGTCAGATCTCGCTTATTTGAGATTTATTATGTTTTGTTTCAATTAAATTTTGTTAGTATATTGATTCATATATGCATGCGTGGTTGATTTCTTCTTGTTATCTCTTGTTTATTTCTATGAAATGTTGTAAAGACCCTGACAGCTTATGGATGATGAAAATCATTCGCTGGACTTAGTCACTTATCCGTATTCCGTATTCTCCTTGTGGGAAGCAGGGCGTGACACATGGGTATGGGCTTCATACTTGTCGTTGAGGTTTTTAACGAGATTTAAGAGCAAATCGAATGGCCAGTTGAGCTCTGAACTTGGTTCGTTGCAAATTACTATAGCAACTCCGAGCCATGGGTATAGACTATGAACATGTCATTGAGGCTTTAAAGAGTTACAGGAACTGATCGAATGGCGAGCTGAGATATGAACTTTCTTTCTTGCAAATTGCTAGATCAACTTCGAGCCAATTGTATGGATTCCGAACTCGTTTTATAAGGGGCTTTTACTGAGTTTTTGGTGCTTATTTTCGGTATAAGTTTGACGCTTAACTCAATTTTTGCATCCAGAAAAGTGTACACAATCTTTGAAAAGATAAATGACTAATTTTATTGAGAAGTAAGCTAAGTGGTTGGCCTTTATTACATGCAGTGATTGGTAGTGAAAGATGTCTTTTATTGAAAAATTAAATTAAACAGCTGCTCTAGTTGCTGACCTTTATTACAAAATATTGAAACTATATAGAGGAGGAGGGCGTTCAACGTCCTTGTTGAAATTCACGTGGCATTCCTCATTCCAAGTCCTTGTTGTTATCGCCTTGCCCCCCAGGCCTTCATGTTGATGAGCCGCTTGGTGAACAACTTGGTAGACCTTGCCTGAACTTGTCTGCTTCAGAGTAAATAACCCCTTATTTTCTAGGAAGATTGGAAGATCTTCATGTTCGCCAATGTGTTTAGGTGGGCGATGGCAGGAAAGCTTAATTATGAACATTTAATTAGTGAGTTTGCTGTTTCGAGAGTTCGCTTTAGGCCCTCATTAACTCAGGGCTGGTCTTGATTACAATAACTCATTATCTGTTGCTCTCACACCGAAGAAAAAAAAAACAACATCAGTCTAGTTAAAAGAGAACCTTGCATTTGCACCACGGTGGATGTACATAAAAGTAGTTCGTGGTTATAGCTTAGGACAGTTTTGGAAAGGTATTTAGTAGGATTTTGATGTAAGGGATGAGATATATGATGATAACATGAGTAGTGATGGGAATAAAGCTTACTTATGGAATTGAGATACAGAGTGTCGGAACAGGGTTAAGGATTAACGTTTGTTGCTGATTATTTTGGTGTGGGAGCAAACAGATAGTGAGTTTATATTTTGAAGGGAACTACTAAAGATCTAACCTTTGATTGCCGTGAAAAGTTGTTAGAGCTCCTGAGATTGGATTTAGATCATTGATTGGACACCTTGATCGAAATCTGACGAATGCTGACACTACCGATGGACCTGCAAAAATCCTGAAACACCGACAATGGTCCCAACAATAGACCCTCCGACGCTTAAGTTAGAACTAGAGAGAGAAAAAGAGTATGAGAGAGAAATTGCTAATTACCTTCTAACTGTGGAGGGGGAGGGGATTTAGAGACCTGAGAAACAGTTTAGGAGATTGATATGGATTCGTTAGATTAAATGAATCCACTATATCCTGCTAATAGGGGCCGCTTTCAATCCCTTTTAAGAGATAGGATTCTCTTATCTGGGGATAAGAGATTTAACTTACAGCCCTCATGGGCTGGGTGTCTCTCATAGTGGGCTTAGTCGCTTTTAAAGGCCTTGAAAGTGACTCATATATTTTAAATGAGCCTAAAGAATGCCCAGACCAGTTAATGAGACCCATCATGGTTAATCTGCCTGTAGAAGCTTTAGGATCCTTGCTGAAATCATACAACCCTGATTTGCTGCGAATTTTACCATTATCAGGTGGCGGACTCGATGCTTGAGGGTCCTGTTGCCGTGGAGGATGTGAACAATTTTGCGACCCGTCGTGACGGAATGTCTCGAAACTGAGACATTCGACTCCAGCTACATGAAATATGCTCAGACTAATATGGTGGTAAGTGTTCATTCCAGAATGTGTTCATATCTTCTAATGTGTTCATTTTGACTTCGATTTGCAGGCGACTCTGCAGGGGGCAGAGATGAGGAGGCAGTATGATTGCAAGCTTATGCTCGCCGACCGGAAGGCAACGGGTCGAGGGGGAATGCAAAGACCTCAAGTTGAAGTTTGACAACATAGAGAAGACCGAGCTTTGTAATATCCCCAACATAATTAACAATAATTTTGTATAAATTTTTTTACACTTGAACATTTTCAAACGTGTTACTATATTGCGTATCAACATATAGTGCACGTTGTTATAAGTTGTAATTGTAATCGATGTTCTATGATGCAAACACTTAAGTGTTAACAAACACTATAAGTTGCATGGTTTAGACTCAACCCAACTGAATTCAAATGGGATAGACCTAACAAACCTAGGTTGTTTTGATTATGTAGGACAAATAAGCAACCCAAAACAACCCTAGCAAACCCTAACCCTATCCCTACCATTTGCAGGCCACCCGCCTATATAAGTGAGGGCATGGGTGAACAACGCTAGCTCATTTTCATACTCACTCTACACTTCACTTCAATTCCAACATTTTATCATTTTCCCTAAAGTTCTATTTGGCTATTTGAAGCAAGAATAAGGAGTAGGAGGATAAGATACAAGCTAGGAGGAGAATAAGGTAAGGCTAGTGTGGTGTTGAACTCTCCAAATTAAGGTGGGTGTTCTCCTAATCCTTTGTATATTATTTGTATGTTATTTCCATGAATTAATTGCCTGCTGGATGCTGCTTTTGGGGAAACTGTTGTGTGTTTGTTCATGTTCACAACACCAAATAAATTGTGGTGTGTTAGTGTGTCAGAACAGAAGCCAAGTAGATGGAATTGCTAGAAGGGCAAGGATGTAGTTGTTTAGTATAATTAAATGACAATCGATAGATAAAATTCTAGGCCTTGCATATTGCATTTCACACATAATTATATTAGAGTTTTGTTGTAGAGATTAGGCAACGGAATGATTGCATGTAAGTTGTTCAATAAAATGCCAAATGAAAATATAAGTGTATGTGAATGAAAAATAATAGTAGAATGATATGCTATGAGAAATGACCTTGCAAATGGAGTTTTTGTAACACCCCGCAAAATTGAGTTACGACAATTCTGCCCACGGGTGTTACGCACATGTATTTTGTATCATTACGAGTAATCTCCATAATATATTTCAATATAAATGTCCTACATATTATTTTTTTTTCAATTAATTATATATCTTCAGTCATCTCGAAATTCATTTTTATCCTATTTGGAGCTAACTCAAGTATTAATCTTAACCTTTGCCTTTTTACGTGCATCGCATGTGTTTTCAATACACGTGTTGATTACATATATTTTACCGTTATGCGAAATATCCGTAACTTATCAATATAAATATGTTTACGTAAGTTGTATTTTAATTTCTCCGTTGCTCAAATCCATTTTTGTATTTAAATACTTATTGATACGTGCGACACACGTGCTTGCAGTGCATGTATTGGTTATATTCTTTTTCAAAATAAAATTTATGAAGCGTGTATATTTATATTTCTTTTGCTTAATTTTAACATACGGAATAATAGGTTTTTAGATTTTTCGAATATTTTGGCTGCACGTGCTTTACTCGAGTTTCGCTTCTATGCACGTGCTAACTATGGTATTTTAAATTACAAAAGTTTGTGCACTAAAAGTTTTCTAGAATTAATTTAAGCTAACTATACAAAATTTATTGATATAAGTATTTATTAAAAAGAAAAGAAAAGAAAAGAAAAGAAAATAATAAAATGAAAATAGAATAAGTGGTGTACAAAGCACGTGCATACGTGCGCACATGCATTGCACACCAAACAAAGAACCGGCGGCACTTTTTGGAGATGAGAGAGTTGGGTGTGTAAGTAGGTGGTTAGTGGTCTTATTGGGTAGTTAAATTAACAACCCCCCCCCCCCCCCCCCCCCCCCCCCCCCCACACACACACACACACACTACTTTCTAACGGAAAAGAATCAAAAAGCACAAAATATTTATAACATTGGTGCTCTTCTTGCTGTGAGTTGCTTTCGAGTATTTGGGAGCTTGATTTTTTAGGGAGAGATTGGGGCTTTTGGAGTTTGTTTGCTAGGAATTAATTAAATTCTTCAAATAGGTGGGTGTCTCTTTAATTTCTAAAGATAGTTTTATGATGCATGATAACTATTTTGTGTAATCTAGAATGTGACTGGTAAATTAAATTGAGTATTGATGCATGCTAGATTAAATAGACTAGATGAATATATGAAATACAATATGGAAGTTGATTTGTCATGCTTTTAAAACTAAATTTGCATATGATTTTTTGTTAATTTCATGTATGTTGATTCGCGTTAGATTTTACTACATCAGGATTGAATTGTAGGTTTGTAACTGTATATGTATATCAATTTGCAAAATTTAGAAATTCATGTGAAACTTACATGTAGAATTTGTAAGTGGATTGGGGGTATTGGTATGTACCCCATTTCATATCAATTTCATGTCCATTGATTACTTGTGAACACTTCATCTAAAAAGAGGAGAAAAAATGTCCTTAGAGCAAGTCATGGACAGCAAGTGGAGAAGGCAAGGAAAAATGGAATAATGATATAACAATGAATTCAATGGATCAATAGGAATCAATAACATGGGACAATAGCAATAATAAATATCATGATAATCGATGCAATATTTATAAACAATGGTTCAATATTCGATAACAATATTCAATGATCATATCAATAATTGTAACCCCCGTTCTCGAAAATACATATTTTCTGAATATTTTCTGTATTTCGATATTTATAAATTAAGTATTTGTTAAATTTAACTTGGATTTATATTAAAATATTTTCTTATCGACAATTTTATTTATTTTCGAATGATAGAGTATTTTAACTTTATTTCCTCTTTCCAATTAATCGACTATTTATATTTTAGCCCAAATTTAATATGTTATTACTATTTGGATTTTAATGAATTTGTTAGACGTAAATCATATTTTGATATTTATATTTATATTATTATTGTTATTATTACCATTATTATTATTATTATTGCTATTACTATTATTATTATTATTACTATCATTAGTTTTGTTTGTTCATGATTTAATGTACATGTATATATGTATGTTTTATAGACCCTATAATCCTAATTATTTCCCTATTGAATTTAAACTTATTTATTACTTATTAACCCTCCTCCTTATTGGATCCTACACATTTGCCCAATAACCCAAAATCTCAACTTAATCCTATAAATACTCTATTATAATAACCCTAAACCCTAACCCTACAAACCCTAGACGCCACTGTTCATTCCCCCTAACCCTACTGTTCATCTCCATCCCGTCTTCTTCCTCCTCGAACCCTGAAGTTCTCCATCATCCTTCGTCGAACCCCTGAACCCATCCCGCTCTCCTTGTCACCTGTTGCCCCTCGCAGCACCCATCCCGCTCGTCCCTGTTCTTCACCCACAGTCGACCTCATCCTCTCCTCCTCGTCAAAACCCGTCCATCGCCCTGAACCCTCCGACCCTGGCCTCGTCTCGACTGCTCACCCCCGACTGTACACCACACCACTGGTCGACAGATCCCCGTCGCTGCCCCACTCGACCACCGCAGTCAAGACCTCACCACCGCAGCTAGCCGTCGTCGCCACACTGTTGTTGCTGCTATTGTCGCTATGTGCTGTGGAGAACACGTGCAGTGCACGTGTATTGGTGTTGGCTGCTTGCAGTTGTACGTGCTGTCTCTTGTGCACGTGTCTCGTGTTCGTGTACCAGGATCCGTTTCCGTTATTCTATTTCATCGTCTTTGTCGAATCTAAGGCAAGTAGCTTGTATGTTATTTTGTTCTTCATACAAGTTAAATACCATAAGTAGTCTTGCATGCATCCTTGTATAGTACTCTCATGTTAATCCCGAAAATCATAATCTTGTTCGTTGATCCGTTTCCTCCATCTCATGACCATGATTAGTTCACAATAATTTGTCACATATTACACTGAAACAAATTAGATTTAGATGGACATCTTGATGTGTATGTGCTTGTTCGTAACATACTGTATGTTGTAGATTTTGTTACATGAATGATGTGATAGACATATTATCTCGTTATAGACTTATTAATACCCATGCCATGTTGATTTGAGTGACCAATATACCATGCATTGCATCACATCTTTAAATTGGATCTATTATATTTGAGTTGTTTGATGAAATGCATAAAAGAAGTTTCTTTTTACTGCTGCCTTGTTTTAGTACAGCAAATTAGACCCTGTTTAGTTCAGTAAAATAAATTAATTTGTGAACATGATTAGTAGGCCTTGTTTCCTAGTTTTCATAACTTTCGACGGATCTCAATTTCGATTTTTAATGTGTGAGTTATCACAATTTTACTGTAGTTGTATCGAAATTTTTAGATTCCAAATTTTAAGATTTCTGTACGAATTATTATTTTATAATTGATGTTAAAAGTAAAATCTTGACTTGATATTTTTTTGAGTATGTTTATACATGACTGGGATCAACCCCTAATTTTAGTAGAATTATTTAATTGCTTTTATAACATATTTCATGCTTGTGAAACCAATCAATATATTTCCAAACTGCATGCTATTCAGTAAAGAATTCTGTTTTCAACCTGATTCTAGTCATTTTTGATGAAAACATTGTAAATATGATATGTAGCCTGATTTGTCTAATTTACTACCCTTTTGGAAATCGGAATTTCGAATTGTATTTTGTGAATTGTCACTGTTTTGGTACCGCTGTGTCTGAACCTTCAGATTTACAATTTTGCTGCATCACTCCATTTTCCAAATTAAATAGACTATACTATCTATAATGGAATTTCATGAAATTTTATATGTTGAGACTAGACATGCTAAGGAATGTTCCAAATTTTTATCAGATTTTATTATGATGTTTTTAAACCCATTCCATGCTTTTAAACAGAACTTTGCATATTCTGGCTGAACATAAACCCTGTATAAAACACTGTTTTGGACCCTATTACCGTGGCTGATGTATGAATTGCGTATATGCGCTGGATTCGGCAAAAAGTCTAGTTTCTAGTTTTCTTGACGGATCTAGATTTGCATTCCTGTGGCAACAGAAATCTTAGTTTTGGTGCAGCAACGCCTTACTGTCCAGAACTGAAAGTATCGTTGTTCTAACTGTTATAGATTGTTTTGTTACCCGTTTGTGTTTCCTATTCGACTTAAACTTGTCCCCTATTCTTGCCATGTTTTCTTGCCCTGCTGTGCTCGCCATACCTGTTTTAATAATAATGAAAAGTAATGAAGCCGGGGTTAAGGGAAAGATCTAGTAGTGGACAATATAGAAATGTGTACTCAGAAGGGGACTCATTTTCCCAACTATTTACCGTTGTACTGTGTTTCACTGACTGTTTACTATTTACCTGGCTACATACTTCCTTATAGGAAGGTGTGTACTCGGAAGGGGACTCATAGGTCTCAACTATTTTTCATGGATATATGATTACATGATTCATGACACTATTACTGTTTACTATTACTGTTTACTGGATGCCTGAGTACGCGGTCCTATAGTTTCCACTTTGAAATCTAAACGTAACTGTTTGAATGTAGCAACCATGTGGTAAAATTTGGGATGCATGAAGTGTTACCTAGAGAGTAATGAACAATAGACTTAAGAATAATTGTTTCACTGGCACATCCTGTCTTCCTGTTACTGTCATCCTTACTGTTACTGTTACCGTTATCATTACTGTTACTGTTATTGTTATCCTTGCTGTTTACCTGTTACTGTTTCCTATCATATTTATAAATTGTCATCTACAGTTTTTTCCTCCCTGTTGGTACTTCCTGTTTTGTTTCATATTTTTCTGTTTCCACTAGTCCTGCTTATATTACTAGCGGCGCGGAACTTGCAACTAATCGGCGTAATGTTTTCCTGTCTCCCTATTTTCTTGCAATTGCTATATGAGCAGGTTTTGGTGATCAACTACCCGAAGGCATTGGTAAGCAAAAGTTCTAGGCTTCGCTTTGAAAATTTCTACTTAGTGACTGTTTTAAATTATTTCATTCATGTTGCTACATTTAGACTTGTAACGGGCTTGTAGTCCCAAAGTTGTTTGATTCAGATCTTGTATTTGTTTGGGAATTTTATATTGTTGCAAATAAATGTATATTGCTATAATTACTGTTATGCTGAGTCGAGTAGATCTTTACAGCTTATGGATGGTGAAAACCATTCGCTGGACTTTGTCGCGTGTCGTATTCCGTATTCCTTTTGGGAAGCGGGGCATGACAATAACACTTAGACAATATTCGATATCAATAGAAACAATAAAGTACAATATGCAATGTCGATGTTGTGTCAATCCTTAAGTGTATTATCATTTTAATCGTAACTAGTGTACGTACTACTGCATCTCATTCAACAGGTTCGATGCATACAATCAATTTCGTTTAGACTTAAGTAGAAGATTTTATAGATCATGTAACGACACGATAACATTATTTGCAGTATTGGTGCACACTGGTTGGCTCAATAATAATAAAACAATACATAATCAATTGGGATACTGTTGTCAGTGATCCAATAATAAACCGATAACAATAACAATAGCCAACACATGATATTTTGGGAAACATGGCCCACACTTTCGCATACAGTCACTATATCATCAACTACTCCAGTCAATTACTTAAACCCCGGCTTATTATTTATTTTATTACTGCAACAATACAATATGCAAATATGAGACATGAGATGAACGATGGTAACAATAAGGAAACAATAAGATGATAACTTGAATCGGACAATTAGAATGACAACAATAACTCATTAGGATAATTCAACGCAATATACATACTTCAATTCATGCAAGAGTGTGATAGAGGAATAATTAATTGAAGAAAAGATGAAAGATGAAATTCTTTATAGTAAGAGTCATCTGTACTAAAACGTAATTTCCTGCTGCTACAGAAATTGAAAACTGAATCCGTCAGAAATTCTAAAAACTAGACTTCCCAACGAATCCAACGCATATTCAAAGTTCAAAATCCGATAACAGTAGTTAGGTCAAACACATCATTCTTTACAGATTTCATGTTCAGGCAGAAAAACAACATCTAGTTATTATATTTTTAGAATCAGTGAAAACTCAATAATAAATTCATTAAAAATATTTATTACACTCCTAAACATGTTGACTAACATTCTGGAAATTTTCAGAGCAATATTTTAATATTAGATCAACCTTTTAATAGATTAAACATGGAACATACAAGATCTGAAATCCTCGAAACAAAAACACAGCAGTAGTAAAACGAACTTAACTTTTGCTAGACAGCTTAGAATTCAAAGATTCAAGATGTTCTGGAAACTAGAAACATAGAGCTACAAATCTTATTCAGAAAGTCATTTATTTTAAGATCATTTACTGAGTCGAAAATAACAGAAAAAATCAAGATAGCAACAACATACACGTTTTTCGTTATTCTTGATGAGATAAATTAATTAAACATGATGGGTACCACTTCAAATAGTCGGTAAACTTCAAAATCTGCATGATGGGTATAAAAACATGATCAATAAAATTAAGAACACATACATACATTAATTTATCATCAACCAAACAACAATCGATCAAACAAATATACAACCTAGTAATTGTTTCCACAATAGATTAATTGTGTGACAATTATATGAATAATCCTATTATCAATTCTATATGAATACATGAAAGATTCAATCTTTGGAGTCAATAGAGGCACGAAGTCAAGAATATCAGGGTTAGCTCGTGTAAACCCTCACTATACCCAACGAAAGAGATGAACAATGTACAATACGATGAAAAATTGGATCTACTTACAAGAGTTTCAATAAAATCATGAATTTGATACAAGATTCAATTCAAGGAGAAAGTGACTTGCCTTTTGGACGATGAAATTGAATACCAAGAATTACGGGATGAGACTCAAAGCAATGGACCGACGAACACACGAATTAATACGTACAATATACGTGCAGAAAGAGAGAGTAGTAACAAACAGCAAGAGAGATAGAAACAGTAACAACAGCAATGGCATCAATAGTAAAGACCATGGGGGTTTGACGCCGCTGGTGGTGGCGTCGAGCGGGATAGAGCGGTGGCGGCGTGCTCGGCTGCTGTTGTCTAGAGCGGAAACAGGGAAACAGAGGAGCAAAGGGGTTGGGGTCGGGTCTGCTATGCTCGTTAATCGGAACAGGGGCAAGGCAGAGCTGGGGTTCACTGTGGTTGAGCAGGGTGGCAACGGGGTTAGTCGCCGGAGTTGGGTTGGGGAAGGAGGAAGATGGTTTGGGCGGGAAAAATTTGATCGGGGAGATAGAAAACGGGAGGAGAGAGAGAAACAGCTAATTAGGGTTTCAAATTGTGATTTTAGGGTTTGCAATAGAATTATATTTATAGGGTGTAATTAGGATGTTGGGTTAATGGTTCTGGATCCAATAATAGTGGGTTTGGGTCAAGAATTAATTGTAATTGGGTTAAGGGTTCAATAAGAGGTGGAAACAAAGACGATAGGGTTCAAATAAAAATACCCACAATCCAATAAATAAAATAGGATCAACAAGACAATGGTTCAACAAGAAGAACAAAGGAAATTAATGGCAAAATTTAATGAAGATATCAAGAAAAATAGAGTATTTTATTCGATGCAGATAAAATATTACAAAAAGAGGGAAAAATGAAAAGAATGAAAATGGTAGTTACACTGAACCTATTTTCTGTCCCTGTCATGTTTACCTGTCCCTGATTTTGCACATTCATGTCTGTATTGGTAAAAAGAATAAGTAATCAAGCCGGGGTTTAAGGGAAAGACCTAGTAGTGGGGCATATAGGAGATTGTACTCGAAAGGGGGGCGTGTTTCCCGTGATGATGATAAGATTACAAGTTAAATGGAACTAAGTACCACGTAGAACTAAGTGCCACATCAGGGGTTGATGGAGGTTACCTCTAGTGCCTATTACATGATTACATGATATGTGTTTGTAGTTATATGGAACTAAGTGCCATGTAGAACTAAGTGCCACATCAGGGGTTGACGGGAGTTACCTCTAGTGCATGCGGGGGTTACCTCTAGTGCCCATGGTTTGACTACATGCTCATATTTCCTACAAGACCCGAGTACTTAACCCTGTATAATTCACCACTAGAGTCTGAACGTAACATGATTGTATGCACCCGACCTGTGGTATGGGACGCATGATCGTGTGCATTATTTAGGATTAATAAAATGAATAGACTTAAGTTTACACTGAACCCGTGCATGATTCATGGTTACAAGATATATGGTTCCAGTTTGCAAGTTTACATGTTACCTATTACCTGTTACCTGTTACTAGTTTACATGACTCTCGTTACAAGTTTGCATGACTTTCGTTTATATGTCATATTTCCTGTTACATTATTCCTCATTCCCGATTAGTTATATTTTGAGTCCTATTCCAGTTGTTACCTGCATTACCTTGATCATGTTATATTACATTTGCATCGCCAGTTCTTGTTTCCTTTCTTGTTCAGTCTTTGTTGCTTTCTTGTTATATATGTTATTTCTCGTTATCATGTTCTTTTAGTATTTGAATTCCCAGTTCTTATTGTTCCCTGTTATATTCTTGTTCTTGTACCCTTTTCGCTTATACTACTTGCAGAATGTAATTTGCTCTAACTGCTAATCCATCCATCTTTCTTTTGAGTTATGTTATACAGGTACAGACGATCGGAACTGAGAGAACTCGTCGAACTATTCTTGCATTGCATATTCTCGGGTTATTTGGTAAGTTCTTGTATCTCAGATTTTGGTTATTGTATTATATTCTCGTTTATGTAATTATTATTACATTGTTGAGTTTACTGGCATTGTATAGCTTATGGATGATAAGAGTTGGCATACTTATATCATTCGTTGGGCTTCAGTTACGCGACTGTGTTTCCGTATAATGGGAAGTGGGGCGTGACACAGAACTCCAAGGCATACCAAACTCATATTATGTCATGTTATTATTTTAACAACCATCCTCATCACATAATATCACTTACTTTTATTTTTCATCACATATTACACTTTATTTTACTTTTCATTGTCATAATACATCTTGCTTTACATTTCAATCACATAATACATAACACATTTTCAATACTTTTTCATTTTCATTCACATAACACAAATTCTTTACTTATCATATTCATTCACACAACACGATTTCTTTACTTTTAATTCTCATTTCATAACACATTTGCTTTACTTTTCACGCTCATTCACATAACCAATTTTCTTTACTTTTTCATTCTCATTTCATACCATACACTTTCTTTACTTTCTCATTCTCATTTCATATCATGCCCATTTTATTATTTTTTTGACCAGTGTCCCACTTCATCCCAAATACTGAAGTCACTAGCCCTGTAAACACGCGGACCACTGCCCACCAAGGATCTTACGCATCCGAGGCTACTTCTTCCTCCCAGCATATGCCAGCGAGGGAATATACCGCACCCCAAGTAGAACTTGGGAATATACACCGCATCCCAAATATAATTTGGGTAATAAACCCTGCACTCTAAGCCGGTTCTTGGGTATTAGGAGGTCTAGCCCAAACCCCCAGGCACTAGTAAACAAAATTTAGTTTTTATAATCATTTTCATCTCATCATACGTCTTACTTACTTTTCATTCTCATAGTACACTTTCTTTACTTTACTTTTTCATTCACAAGATACATCTTACTTTACTTTTTATACTCATCTGCATCATACAACTTACTTTAATATTCATTCTCATTTCATATTACAATTCACTTTAATGTTCACCCTAACTAGATAACTTGAGTAATATACAATTTACTTTACTTTTTATTTTTTTTCTTTTCTTCATACTTAACTCTTCTCGCCGATATAATTTTATAAGTATAGCCATATAATTCAAACAACATAACGTATATCACTCCATTAATTTCATATAAATATACACACCATTTATATCACGCAAATGAATGCACAACTCCATCCGTATACAGTAATTAGATAACTCCAACCATATGGTTATATAACTATATTTATATCTCATATTTATAAACATACCTTAAACCATATAGGTAATGTCTCACACACACACACACACACACAGAGATATATATATATATATATCCCGTAATATATTCATATATCTCTTTATCAAGTAAGATACATAACTCCATATTTATAAATATAGCTTGTTCTATTTTTAGTTCGTATTTCTACTATAATATTAGCAGATAAAATCTTAGAAATCATATCTCCAATATCGCCCATAAATAAAAATGACCTCCGTAGTGCTATTGGTAAAAAAATTACCAAGATCCACTAGTTTTATCTTAACATCATTATCCCCACATATATATATTTGTTCGTTCAGTATATATATACATATTTATATTTTTCTCCTTTCAGTTCCCACAAAACTTACCTCCTCATGCAACACAGTGATCTCTGTGCCTCCCCCTGTATATTTCAATCCCGCTAACCCACCATTTCATCCAAATCTAGGTGTCCTATAAAATCTACCATTAGTAGGCTGGATTGAAATTACCTTTGTGCGCATGTCCAACCAAGATTAAAGCCGATAGCCTAGTCAAAACTACTCCTAAGTAGAACTTGCGTAAACACGCGGATCGCTGCCACATAGGTCTTACACATCCGAAGCTACGTCTTCCTCCTGGCTCTATACCAGCGTGGGAAAAACTCCTCCCACGTATAACTTGGGTATAAAACTCCTCCTAAATATATCTTGGGTATCTACTCCCAAATGTAAATTGGGGCATATATATAACTCCGGTTCCCAGGTATATCTCGGGCCTATGGGGTTTAGCCCAAACCCCTGGGAGATTGTGCGGCACTGCAATATTAAAATATCCCCTTTATATCTCCGTATATAAATATATCTCCTTCATATCTTCGTATATAAGTATATCTTATTTATATCTCCGTATATAAATATATTACAAGGCATATATATCTGTATTGCCATTGCACCTTATATGATTATCATAAATCTCCATATAGTCGTATACACATATTTCATACGCATATGTATATAAATCTCCATATAGTCTTATACACATATTATTTCTTTTATCATATTATCACATCATAACATCACATATCATACATACACCGCCTCATTTATCTCATCATTTTATCATATATTAATAATCACCTTTTCCCGCATATCTTACATACACCATGCCATTAAACACATCATATTGCCATATATAAATTCAATTATCACCCGCCTACCATACATACACCATATTATTCATCACATCATATTATCATATATAATTCAATTTTACCTCCTACATATCATACATATACCATGCCATTAATCACATCATTTATCATATATAATTTCCAACTATTACCTACATGTCATACGTACACCATGCCATTTATCATGTCATATTATTACATAAAATTCTCATTTATCGTCCACATATCATACATACACCATGTCATTTGTCTTATTATATTATTACATCATATTATCACATATCATATATACATCATGTCATTTATCTCACCAACACACATAATACTTACACCATGCTACTTATCTTTATATGTTATCACATCATATTATTGCATATTATTTGTCACGTCCCGCTTCCCAAAAATACAAAATACGAGTACGTAACAAAAGCCCAGCGAATGATTATTATCATCCTTAAGCTGTTCAAGAAATCTTTACAACATATCACAGTATAATCAGAGTCGGAAGCCAGAAAAAGATCAACCACATGCACTTATGAACCAAATACCAACAAGAATACTTGAAATAAAATACATTAATCTCAAATAGTCATGATCTGAAATACACAAATAACCTTGGGTCACATCGCCCAAATACAAGAAATAATACATGTCTCAAAACTCAAGAATACTACAAGTCTCACAAATACAATATAATGTTCTAGCATGAAACAGAAATAATAATAATAATCCAAGAGCAACTAATACTACAAGTCTCCAGCATCACCTTGAACCTGTTCGCCATAATCTACAATTCATAGAATGCAGGAAAGGGGAAAGAGAAAACGCAAGTACCCATCAATAGCAAGTCCGGGTCACAAATAGAGTAGGATACAAGCACATGGAATGAGATAACTAACTAGCACATGGTATAGGTATAATGTCAACCTAGACAAACTAGCATGATAAAAGTATCAAGGGTCACGGCATAAATCAAGTATCCTATAAACAAGCATCAAGTGTCAAGTGTCGTGTAAACTTGTATCAGGTATCATGTTTCATGTAGTTCATGTCTCATGCATCATGTCTCATGTATCAGGTAGTCAAGTATCTAGTAAGCAAGTATCATGTCAAGTATCTTATTCAAGTGTCATGTTGTCACGTGTCAAGTTTCGTATTTCATGTAATTCAAGTCTCATATATCATGTCTCAGACATCATGTAGTCAAGCACGCATGTGTCATGTCAGGTATCATGTTCATGTATTAAGTTCAAGTCTTGTTTGATTACTATCTAGGTAGCATGTAGGGATGGTGAACGGGTCGTTCGGGCCGGGCCGGGCCCAACCCGTACGGGTTGGCACGAATACGTAGCCGGTCCAGGCCGGGTTGCACCCTTATACAGGCCGGGCCGGGCTACGTTTTCGTTTGGGTGGCCCGCCCAACCCGTGAACCCTTTAGGGTTCAACCCGGGTTGGGCCGGGTCGACCCGCGGGTTGGCCCATTTAATAATATAATTTTTTTTTTGGTAGCTTAAATTAAAATAATAATAATAATAATTTTACAAATGATGTATACAAACAACCATATATTTGTTTGATGAATACTACAATTCTTCAAAAATTATAATACTAAGTAAGTAATAATACTAATAAGTAATAATACTACAATTCTTCAAATATCCCCAAATGATGTTTAATTATAATACTAAGTATGTAATTCAGTAATAATACTAATAAGTAATAATACTACAATTCTTCAAATATCCCCAAATGATGTTTAATTATAATACTAAGTAAGTAATAATACTAATAAACAAAAAAAATCGTAATAATAATAATAAGATTGAAAGAGTAAAATTGACAATAAATTTTGAAATTTTATTCATATGAATTTAAGTTATACAATTTGAACAATTTATAACGAAATGAAGAATTCAATTCACAAATAAGTTTTATACAATAACATATTTGTTATATAAAATTTTAATTGAGTACAAGTTTTCTAATTTGACATAACAAGCAAAACTATTGTTGTTGTTGTTGTTGTTGTTGTTATTGTTGTTCTTCGGACGAGTTGCTCCCACTTGTGGAACTTGATAGTGCTTTCCCTTACGTCCTATCTTCAGCCTTCAGCCAGTCTTCTGTGCAAACGAGCATCTCCAATGCCTCGGGCTTCAACCGATTCCTGTAATCAGATAGAACCCTGCCACTTGTAGAAAATGCACTCTCAGAAGCAACTGTAGAGACAGGAGGAGTTAGCAAATCTTTAACCATAATTGACAGAATACTAAAAGTGTGTTCATGTTCTTTCCACCATTGTAAAATATTTAGTGGAGAAAGAGTAGGCTCAGTATCCTGTTGGTTATACCAATTTAATTCATTTGGTTGATTAGTCCTAGGTTTTTTAGATTGAATTTGTTCAAGTAAACTAAATGTTCTATCACCAATTCTACTTTTACCCTTACCTTTAGAACTACCAGAAGAAGAACTAACTACAGAAGTTGTACTACTAGAAGCAAAACGTTTATCATAATAATCATACAAGTTATTTAAAGTAGATTCAAACTGAACTAAAAAAGTAGCGCAATCAGTTGTTAATTCTACATTGTCCTCTAAATATCCAAAAAACATTTATATCAAATTCTTCGTACCTTCTAATTTGATACGGGGATCCATAACAGTAGCAACACAAATCAACATAGGAGGAGGAAAATAATACTTCAAAAATTTTTGAAATGCAGGTATTACAATGTCACTAATATAGGGATCATTTAACATTTCGTTAAATATTTGCATCATGCTAACTAATTCAATAAAAATGCTACTAGAAGTAGATTTATATGTTTTTGAAAACTTTAAAGTTGCGGTTTTAAAAGGTTCTAAAAATTTCAACAAAGATTCGGCAAAAAACCAATCGTTGGGAGTCATTTCAAAATTGTGCATATTTTTTGCGATACAAAAATTATTTACAACTGCTTTATAATCGGTGACAACATTTAGTAAATCAAAAGTAGAATTCCATCGGTGTCTAACATCCTTTGGAAATTTTCTAAAAGGAACATTTCTAACCCTACACCAAGCTTTCCATTCTTATAAAATGCTTGGACTTAATGCAATGAAATGTACAAATTTTTAATTTTATGTATATATGGATCAGCTATTTTTAATGCATCTTGAACACATAAATTTATAATATGACATGCACATCTAACATGAAAAATATTGTCAGATGGAGGGTTTAATACAGATTTTAAAGTAGTAATTGCTACATTGTTGTTAGATGCATTATCAAAACTAATAGCCATTATTTTATCGCGAATATGAAAAACATCACAAATTTCTATAATACGGTTTGCTATTTCAGCGCCACTATGGAGATACGGCAACGACGCAAGTGATATGATTCTTTTATGAAGAATCCAATCATTGTCGATTCAATGACAGGTTATTCCCATCGTTGGAATATTGTTCACACCCGTCCAACAATCCGAAGTTAAACTAACCCTACAAGTTAAACTCCATAAAATTGCAATCAAAGCGTCCTTCATTTTCATGTACACTTTAAAACAATCCGATTTGCAAGTATTTCTCAGAATTCTTTTAAAATGAGGGTTTAAGGCCGTTTGATTAAAATTTTCCAAGTTCCTACTCTCGGGATAGGAAAATGGCAACTCTTCCTTAATGACTAATCGGGCCATTCCCCGACGAACAAGTTCGGGATCATAAGGGTGGCTATCTACTTGACCGGTCCTAGGGTTGATTTTTTGTTGGCCTTGTATTTGATCAAGAAGTTCTTTATGATTATGTTGTATGTGACTACTTAATGTACCGGTGCCGTCACCCCTCTTGAATTTGTATGTTTTACTACATGTTTTACACACTTTCAAACCTATACCCGGAGTATGTTCGTCCGGGATATACTCATAAAACTTATGCCAATCGCTAGTTTCTCCTCTACTTTTCCAACTACTACGAGGTTGTGTGGTTTCGGGTTGTTGTTGTTGTTCTTCTTCTTCTAATTGAATGTCACCTACAACATCCATGTCGTGTGTACCCCATTGTTCCATAGTAGGATCAATTTAATCTTGGGCGGGCTCACTAGTTGGGACAATTGGTGGCCTACGTGAAGAGGAGGAGGAATCTTGTCCGCTACGACCGCTACCGCGTGATCTAGACATAATGTGGTAATGTGCTAAAGTAAGTAAAAAAAAATCTACAATGTAGGAGCGGTGAATTATACAAAAAAAATCTAAAAAATAAGAGGGTTGAGATAGAGAAGTTCAAAAAACGAACAATAATTTTAACTACAACGCAAAAAAAAATTTAACATGAGAGAGAGATATTTTGATACCGTTCACCGTAGAATACGCGTATGTAAAAAAAAACCGTGAAAATAAGAATATAATAGAAAAGATGGAGGAGCGCTTTGCCGATTCCGCAATTGAAGAGTTGAGAAGTGATTGAAGTAGATTTGACGAGGGTTGAAGAGAGTTGAAGACGTTGAAGACGCTGAATTTTGTTTCCGATACGACCGAAATTTGATCGTGTATATGCCTCCTTGTACAATTATTTGATGAATACTACAATTGTTCAAAAATTCTTTAAAATGATGTATAATAGTAGAGAGAGTAAGAGAGTGAGGTGTGATTTTTTTTGAGATTTTTGGGGGATATTTATAGGCTAAATAAGTGGGAAAAACAAAAAAAAATAAAAATTAAACCAAATGGCTCTTAGAGCCGTTTACAACGGCTCTGTCCAGACCAGAGCGCAGCAGCAGGCCAGCAGCGAAGCAACGGGATTTTCGACCGTTCGACCCGCGGGTCAACGGTCGACCCGTCACGGGTCGAACGGGTCGAAAACCGCGGGTCGACCCGCGGGTTAACGGGTCCAACTCGCGAATTGGGCCGGGTTCGTGGGCCGGGTTTCGCGAATTTAATTCGCGTAAATTGCGACCCGGGCCGACCCGGTACTGTTCACCAGGTTCGACCCGAACCCGCGAAGCGATTTAACGGGCCGGGTTGGTAGGCCTGGGTCGCGGGTGGGTCGCCGGTTGACCCGGCCTAGTCGCCATCCCTAGTAGCACGACATGCATCCCATTCTACATGGTTGCTACAACAAAGCAATTTCGCTTTAGATTTCATAGTGGACCATAGAGGGCAGTATACTCGGGTACAGGAAACAGAAAACAGGTTCATGAAGCAACAGGTACACGAATCATCCGATTCATGCAGTAACAGGTTCATGAAGCAACAGGTACACGACCAACAGGTACGTGCAGCAACAGGAAATAGGTACATGAACGAAAGGTCCATGCAGCAAAATGGAAAACACGGGCCCCTTCCGAGTACACGTTTCTGAACTATCCACTATTAGATCTTTCCCATAAACCCCAGCTTGGTTACTTTATTATAGTTATCAAACAGTCATGAGAGGGTATTATCTAATGTCAAACTAACCAGGTATAATCAGGTTTAGTCTCAGGGAATCAGATCAGCAAGTATAAGTGCTATACATTCATAAATACGAGCAAAATAGTGTATGTTTGTAATCAGGACAGCAAGACCAGTCTGTACTAAAACAGTGATCCAAAGACCTACAAGCATGCAAATAATGATCCATTGAAGGATCTGGAAACTAGACATTCACACGGTTCTAACGGGTATAATAAAGTCATATACTAATTCACAACATCTTAGCTTAAAAGTCATTTCAACACAGATTTCCTGTACAGCTAGAAAACAGAAGAATGACTTCCAACACATATAAACAGCATGCAAAGTCATCAAATAAATCCATGAAAATTCTGGGGTAATCCCCAACATATGTAGACTCAAAATAATAATTTTCATAATTTTTCAGAAAATATAGATATGTTATCAAAAATGAAAAGTAACACAAAACATGGTTTTGATGGATCTGGAATTTCTCAACACTGCTGTACAAAATTAAACATATCATGCAAACAGAAAATCAAAATCCAGTTCCGCTAAAACGGGGTGAAAGTAGATAAAATTCTCCAACTTTCATATTTCACAGAAAATTTTCAGACAGTAAATATAACTAGGGTGAAAACGGCATTCAACATAGAGCAACACGCAGTTTACAGCAACAGTACATTCTAGAAAAGGGTACAAGACATCGCTCAAAACTTATCTTTAAAATACCAAATAAATCTGGGAACTACCTAACATCATGGTGAAACACTGGACAAAATATTGTGGCATGATTTTACGTATAACTTGGATCTGGAAAATAAATAGTTAACAAAAACTACCCCAAACTGAATCTGAAAACTACCGACATAACTGTACTAAAATTATCATATCTCCTGCATACGAACTCCAAATGCAGTGAAACCAGTGGGGTTAGAAAATAAATTCAATCCTATACAATTTACTCAGAAATGTCCACGTTGAGATTCGGACTCTAACCCAGGTAAAAACAGCAATCGACACAGCACAGCCCGAAATTCCAGATTTACCTTATCATCTTAGAAACGTCATAACTTCTACAAAAATGAACCAAACTCAACCAAATTCGAAACGCAGCCTACCCATTATCTAAATATCATAATGGAGGGTTTCTAACATGTGAAAACCTACTAATTCTTATTTGGGCAATCAAACAAACACATGGTATACAATATGTCACATATGCGATCAAAATTGCTTTTGGGTGAAACCTACGGTATAAACCTATCAAAACTCAGGTTCTAAGTCATCTATGGCCTGTTTTGAACAATAGAGATAAAACCCATAAATAAAATTATCATCTTTGGCCGTCTCTAGTCTCAACTATCCTATTAGGTGAACTTTCTACTTGTATCAAACTAATGACATGATGTATAAGTTACTTGCCTTTTTGACGATGCACACGACGCTACGAAGCCTAGCAATGAAAACCCACGAGCGCGAGCCTTTCCACGCGATTCCAAGCGAACCCACGAACCGAAACGCGCCTACGATCGTCTCCTTGTCACACGAACCAAAGTGGGAGATGCCCACTTGTCAAAATCAGCAAAGAGAGAGGTTGAGGTGCTGTTTTGGGAAGATGGTACTGATTTGGGTGATCGGCAACTAAAGGAGAGGGAAAAAGTGGAGTTTTTATGCATCGGGGTTGTGTCATATGGTGGATGGAGGAGTATGGGAGCAAAGGGAGGCCGGCTAGGGGATTGGAAGTAGGTCGGTTTGGGATATGGAAGTGCAGGCCAGGGGTCAAGAAGGAGGGGGGCCGGTTACAATTAGGAGAGGGAGAGAGAAAGATTAGGGTTAGTGTTTTGAGAGATTAGTGGGTTATTTATATGGGTCAAATATGGGTTAATGGGTAGTGGATATCAGTAGGAGTAAATAGGTATACAATTGGGTAATGGGTATTTGGTAGATTTCAAATGGGGATACAAAATACAATGAATACTATGGCTCCTAAAAATCTCCTTAAGGGCCAAAAATCTCAAATTGGTCAAAACACTTCTAAAAATCCACCACAACCCCAAAATAAATAAATATAATGAACGAGACCAAGAAAAAGGGAAAAAGAACTCAAAATGGCGAAGAACGAACAAACGACGTACAATCAGCACAAGGAGGTCAAAAATGAAAGGAAACAAAAATATATTGAAAATAATCCAATATATGATTTCCGAAAAAAAAATATAAGAGGTATAAAAGTACATTTTGTCAAAAGAAATTTGAAAACCGGAAAAATAATTTGCGAAAATTTTTAAAATACCCAAAATACACAAAAATACGTTTTTAGGAAAACAGGGGATACAATCCTACCCACCTTACAACAAAATTTCGTCCTCGAAATTTGCTTAGGTGGTACATAGGACAGGACAAAAGCAAACTGGGAAAAATGAAAGAGAAGAATTGAATCAAACAATAAGTCAACGGATGAGAATGAATGCAAGAGATAGGGAGATCCAACACAATGCAAGGAAGGAGAAGCAACAATATGATCCTGGGACCTGTGGGTTATGGGCCCACCACGCTTCCGCTGCGCTACTCTGATGGTGACGTTCCAAGCTGCAGACATGTCGTTGTAGACCCCGCGACAACAAGCAATGATCTGAGCAGGAAGAAAAGAATGAGACACCAGAATAAAATTGGGATTTAGAGAAGGGCCTTAATTTAAATAATTAGGTCAAAACTAATGAGCATTAACAAAAATAATTTTAATAATACAAAAATCAACACATAATAATAATAAAATAATAATAACAAAGATAATAATAATAATAATAATAATAATAATAATAATAATAATAATAATAATAATAATAATAATAATAATAATAATAATAATAATAATAATCATAAACATACTGGTAAAAATAATAATAATAATAATAAAATATTAACAATACTGGTAAGGATAATAATACAAGAGAGAAATTAATTTTGGGGTTCATCATTTTGGTGAAAATAATTCAATATCAACATCAAAAAATAAAAATAGTAAGAAAAATACAATAATAATAATAGTAATAGTAACCACAATAATAATAATCATACTAATACAATAAGGAAAACAATAATAGTAGTAGTAGAAATTCTTTGATGTGGGTTCGCCTCATTTATATCCATCTATAGTCTTGCCTTCTCGACATCAAGTTGCAGGTTTGCCTCCACGACATCAGGTTGCAGCTTACCATCTGTATATACGGTTGCACATTTTGCCTCACCAGTATCCAGTTGCAATTTGCCTCCATTGATGTCTAGTTGCATGTTTGCCATCTCGACATCCAGTTGCAACAAAACGATGAACGAAATGATGCGATCTTCCACACGTACTTAGATATTGATTTCTCAATTTAAGTACGAAGATACATTTTGAAAATTTGTGATATTAAAATACACAGTTATTCGAAATAATAAAATTTTAAAAGACAATTTTTATAGAAGATCCAAAATATAATAACTAATACACAAAATATTCGAATATATATATATATATATATATAAAGAAAAGATAGGCAGGAGAAGAATGAATTTTTATACTCAATAAAGAGTCAACAAAGGAGGACGACTACAAGGGACGAAAGAAAATAAGAATCAAAGAATTGAATATGAAGGAAGAGGAACGAGGGGACACAAGCAAAATTTCAAGAGAATATAGCAGAAAAAGAATAACTAGCATGATACTCAAAATGAGTCAACAAATGAAGATGGATGAAAGAATCAAAGGAATATGGGTACGGAAAGAAAGAAACTATACCCAATAAGGAATCAACAAATGAGAACGATTAAAAGAGACGGAAGAAATAAGGAATCAAGAAATGGAATAAGAAGGGATCAAATGAATGGAATAAGACTAGTATCCAGATCTGAGTTGGTAATAATTGATTCATTTATGCATGTATGGTTGGTGAAATATTGCGCAGATCCCAGATCGAGCCAAGCTTATCTAATATATTAGTCAACTAATACATTAGCCAAACCTGGTGCTCTGATACCACTAAAAATCCTGTCACGCCCCGGCTTTCCCAAAATACGGAATACGAGTACGTAACAAAAGCCCAGCGAATGATTATTATCATCCTTAAGCTGTTCAAGAAATCTTTACAACATATCACAGTATAATCAGAGTCGGAAGCCAGAAAAAGATCAACCACATGCACTTATGAACCAAATATCAACAAGAATACTTGAAATAAAATACAGTAATCTCAAATAGTCATGATCTGGAATACACAAATAACCTTGGGTCACATCGCCCAAATACAAGAAATAATACAAGTCTCAAAACTCAAGAATACTACAAGTCTCACAAATACAATATAATGTTCTAGCATGAAACAGAAATAATAATAATAATCCAAGAGCAACTAATACTGCAAGTCTCCAGCATCACCTTGAACCTGTTCGCCATAATCTGCAACTCATAGAATGCAGGAAAGGAGAAAGAGAAAATACAAGTACCCATCAATGGCAAGTCCGGGTTACAAATAGAGTAGGATACAAGCACATGGAATGAGATAACTAACTAGCACATGGTATAGGTATAATGTCAACCTAGACAAACTAGCATGGTAAAAGTATCAAGGGTCACGGCATAAATCAAGTATCCTATAAACATGCATCAAGTGTCAAGTGTCGTGTAAACTTGTATCGGGTATCATGTTTCATGTAGTTCATGTCTCATGCATCATGTCTCATGTATCAGGTAGTCAAGTATCTAGTAAGCAAGTATCATGTCAAGTATCTTATTCAAGTGTCATGTTGTCACGTGTCAAGTTTCGTGTTTCATGTAATTTAAGTCTCATATATCATGTCTCAGGCATCATGTAGTCAAGCACGCATGTGTCATGTCAGGTATCATGTTCATGTATTAAGTTCGTCTTGTGTGATTACTATCTAGGTAGCACGACATGCATCCCATTCTACATGGTTGCTACAACAAAGCAATTTCACTTTAGATTTCATAGTGGACCATAGAGGGCAGTATACTTGGGTACGGAAAACAGAAAACAGGTTCATGAAGCAACAGGTACACGAATCATCCGGTTCATGCAGCAACAGGTTCATGAAGCAACAAGTACACGACCAACAGGTACGTGCAGCAACAGGTAACAGGTACATCAACCAAAGGTCCATGCAGCAAAATGGAAAACACGGGTCCCCTTCCGCGTACACGTTTCTGAACTATCCACTATTAGATCTTTCCCATAAACCCGGGCTTGGTTACTTTTATTATAGTTATCAAACAGTCATGAGAGGGTATTATCTAATGTCAAACTAACCAGGTATAATCAGGTTTAGTCTCAGGGAATCAGATCAGCAAGTATAAGTGCTATACATTCACAAATACGAGCAAAATAGTGTATGTTTGTAATCAGGACAGCAAGACCAGTCTGTACTAAAACAGTGATCCAAAGACCTACATGCATGCAAATCATGATCCATCAAAGGATCTGGAAACTAGACATCCACACGGTTCTAACGGGTATAAGAAAGTCATATACTAATTCACAACATCTTAGCTTAAAAGTTATTTCAACACAGATTTCCTGTAAAGCAAGAAAACAGGGGAATGACTTCCAACACATATAAACAGCATGCAAATTCATCAAATAAATCCATGAAAATTCTGGGGTAATCCCCTACATATGTAGACTCAAAATAATAATTTTCATAATTTTCCAGAAAATATAGATATGTTATCAAAAAAGGAAAAGTAACACAAAACATGGTTTTGATGGATCTGTAAACATATCTTGCAAACAGAAAATCAAAATCCAGTTCCGCCAAAACGGGGTGAAAGTAGATAAAATTCTCCAACTTTCATATCTCACATAAAATTTTCAGACAGTAAATATAACTAAGGTGAAAACGGCATTCAACATAGAGCAACACGCAGTTTACACCAACAGTACATTCTAGAAAAGGGTACAAGACATCGCTCAAAACTTATCTTTAAAATACCACATAAATCTGGGAACTACCTAACATCATGGTGAAACACTAGACAAAATATTGTGGCATGATATCATGTATAACTTGGATCATGAAAATAAATAGTTAACAAAACCTACCCCAAACTGAATCTGAAAACTACCGACATGACTGTACTAAAATTACCATATCTCCTGCATACGAACTCCAAACGCAGTGAAACTAGTGGATTTAGAAAATAGATTCAATCTTCTACAATTTAGTCAGAAATGTCCACTTTGAGATTCGGACTCTAACCCAGGTAAAAATAGCAATCGACACAGCACAGCACGAAATTCCAGATTTACCACATCATCTTAGAAACGTCATAACTTCTACAAAAATGAACCAAACTCAACCAAATTCGAAACGCAGCCTACCCATTATCTAAATATCATAATGGAGGGTTTCTAACATGTGAAAACCTACTAATTCTTATATGGGAAATCAAACAAACACATGGTATACAATATGTCACATACGCGATCAAAATCGCTTTTGGGTGAAACCTACGGCATAAACCTATCAAAACTCCGGTTCTAAGTCATCTATGGCCTGTTTTGAACAACAGAGACGAAACCCACAAATAAAATTATCATCTTTGGCCGTCTCTAGTCTCAACTACCCTATTAGGTGAACTTTCTACTTGTATCAAACTAATGACATGATGTACAAGTTACTTGCCTCTTTGACGATGCACGCAACGCTACGAAGCCTAGCAATGAAAACCCACGAGCGCAAAGCCTTTCCACACGATTCCAAGCGAACTCACGAACCGAAACGCGCCTACGATCGTCTCCTTGACGCACGAACCAAAGTGGGAGATGCCCACTTGTCAAAATTAGCAAAGAGAGAGGTTGAGGTGCTGTTTTGGGTAGATGGTACTGATTTGGGTGATCGGCAACTAAAGGAGAAGGAAAAAATGGAGTTTTTATGTATCGGGGTTGTGTAGTATGGTGGATGGAGGAGTATGGGAGCAAAGGGAGGCCGGCTAGGGGATTGGAAATAGGTCGGTTTGGGAGATGGAAGTGCAGGCCGGGGGTCAAGAAGGAGGGGAGGCCGGTTACAATTAGGAGAGGGAGAGAGAAAGATTAGGGTTAAGGTTTTGGGAGATTAGGGGGTTATTTATATGGGTCAAATGTGGGTTAATGGGTAGTGGATATCAATAGGAGTAAATAGGTATACAATTGGGTAATGGGTATTGGGTAGATTTCAAATGGGGATACAAAATACAATGAATCCTATGGCTCCTAAAAATCTCCTTAAGGACCAAAAATCACAAATTGGTCAAAACACTTCTAAAAATCTACCACATCCCCAAAATAAATAAATATAATGAACAAGACCAAGAAAAAGGGAAAAAGAACTCAAAATGGCGAAGAACGAACAAACGACGCACAATCAGCACAAGGAGGTCAAAAATGAAAGGAAACGAAAATATATTGAAAATAATCCAATATATGATTTCCGAAAAAAAAAATATAAGAGGTATAAAAGTACATTTTGACAAAAGAAATTTAAAAACCTGAAAAATAATTTGCGAAAATTTTTAAAATACCCAAAATACACAATAATACGTTTTTAGGAAAACAGGGGTTACATTATTTCACCTTAATCACCTGCATATCATACATATACCAAGTCATTAATTTCATCTTTTACCATATCTAATGCTCATTGATCACCCACATGTCATACGTATACCATGCCATTTATAACATCATCATATCATAGATATAATTTCTGTTTATCACCCGCATATCCTACATGCATCATGCCCTAAATCACTTCATATTATCTTATATATACCCAATATGTCACTAATAGCACCAAAAATTCAAAATCATACAAAGACCCACATAAGCACAATTTCAACTATTAAAATTTCGTATTTTCCATAAATTCATTACCTGGCCTTACCTATCACAATTCACATGGAATAGGTCTAAAATTTTACTACAACATAAAGTATAGCTAGTACGATCATACTCACTTGTCAAAAAGCAGAAACTCGGTATACATCTCCTCTGCTACACATACGAGGTCGCTACCACCGCCTTTTACCAAGTTTGAATATTAATTAGTGTTAAAAACACCCAAACCAGTCTAAATTTACAGCTAGAAATACTTTGAGTTTTTACAAATATTTCATCGAACGGTAGACGTGCATTATCGTTATGCACACACTCACAATTCTATTAATTAGGTTTTAAGCCTATAAATTCCTCCTAAAATTATTTTAAATTATTTTCCCATAATTTAAAACAATTCCTATTACCAATCTTTAACAAATTCCAAGCATAAACACTTTTAATTTCAAACCCAAAACCCTAACTCTTTTCATATTTGCTCCTATCATATCAATTAAAGAATTAATCGCTTCTAACACGAGGATAATCCCCTAATCTCCCTGCTACCCTATTTCTCTTGCCAAAAATTGAAAACATACAACCCTATACAATTTAAGAAAACTATTTCTCACCTTCCAAGAAGTCAATCCGAGAAACCAACGTCAGGATATTAAAGAGCACTCAACCCTCAACCAAAACCCTCAAAAATCTGAGAATGAAGTGGTTTCGATCCAGTGAGTTAGCAAACCCTAGGGTATGGGTTTCGGTTTCGGTGGCTTCGGTCGGCAGTAGAGAAGAAGGGGAGAAGAAATAAAGGAGTGGCATTTTAGTAAATATGGGATCTTTAAAATAATGGGCACACGGTTATGGTTTATGGGCTTAAGCCCAATATCCCATAAATGAAACAATTATTTTCCACCCCAAACTCCAAATTAATTACTATAAAGTAAAATAAACCAATTAATATAAATATTATACTCAAAACCATGGATAAACTAAAATTAGGATATAAAATCAATATTTAAGGAGTTTTAAAAGATAGGTGTTACAATCAGCGTGCGACAGAATAATCACTTCTTCCTTAGGCATTTGGAGTGATGCGAACTAGGCTTCTTGGTCTCACTCCGAGTGCATTGGACATAGAAATCTTCGCGTGTGGTTCAAGTTCTGTGCCGAGGGCAAGAGCTAAGCAAAGAATGGGACATTTGGCTCAGAGTCCACGCAGAGGGACGAGGCCAAATGATAAAGGAGAGTCATTCACATGTGGCTCAAAGTCCATGCCGAGTGATGCATCCAAAGGTAGAAGGAGACGTGTGGCTCGAAGTCCACATCGAGAGACGAGGCCAGCCAAGCGGACACAAATTTGGCAAAAGTCACTCAGAAAGTTGGAGTAAAATAAAATTTTATTCGTTGGTGGCCAGCTATTGGCGAGCGCTTATTACATATGAGTGCTTTTTAGGGACTTATTACAATCTGCATTGGAGTGTTATGTGCTCTCACGAAAATTCATCAAGTGTTGCGCATTCCAAGTTCTCTTGATTACCTTGCTCCCAGGTCTTCGAGTCAGTAAGTTCTGGTGTGAACCACTTTGGGGACCGTCTAAGGGCCTTCCTAATTTGGGTTGAGTTTTCCCTTTTTTTCTTGGCTCAGTGATCTTGACCTTTCTTTAGACCAAGTCGCCTAATTTGATGTTCAGTAGTCGGACTATCTTCTTATGGAAACGCTCTATTCTTTGCTGGTAAATGTTCCTTCTGACAACGGCCTTATCTCACACATCCTCAAGGAGATCTAGGTTGGCCCTGAGACTGTCAACAGTTCAAGTCCGCATTGAAACTGATTATCCAAGGGGAGGGTAGCCCGACCACCAGAGGAATTACAGCCTTGGTTACGAATTTGAGGTTAAACGATGATTCACCTGTCGGAATTCTCTTGGTCGTCTTGTACGACTAGAGCACACTGGGGAGTTCTTCGACCAACAATCCCTTAGGGGATTCATCAAGAACCTCTGCTAGATTCCAAGGTCCGTGCAGAACTTGCGGAATCCTCTACCGGCAAACTACGTGTCCTTATTGGTAATTAGGATTCAGGGGATTCCAAACTTGCACACGATGTTCTTCCAAAAGAATTGTTTGGCTTGATACTCAGTTATGGAGGCAAGGGGCTCTGCTTTGACCCGCTTGGTGAAGTAATCTATGGCGACAATGAGGAAGCATTGCTGACCAATTGCTTTAGGGAAGGGTCTGACTAGATCCATTCTGCACATAACAAACGGAGATGGATTCCTCAGTGGCTTCATTTCGATCTTTGGGGGGGGGGGTGTTTGATGGATGAGAACCACTGTGTAACAGCCCAAATTTTTTTATTTTTTTTAATTTTTTTTTGTTTTTTTCAGCTATTCCTTATTCCAACGATCTCTAACATAATCTATTACTTATCTATACCATTTCTTACTTAGAAAAATACTCATAGATTTTTATTAAAAATTTCGGCAGAGTTTCCCCTGAAATATTAGCCATTTTACAGAGATTTCTTACAAAATTCGGCAAACAATTACAAATATCAATGTACCTGTAATATATATCAATCCTCCCGAGACCAAGTCATTCAACATCACACAGGCAATAATATAACACTCTGGGGCATAATTCTTCATAAAAAACAAGATACAAATTAAAAACCAAAAATTCTTTTGAAAACATATAAGATTTTTAGAAAAAATTTAGAAAAACCTTTCAAAAACCATCCACAGAACCCAATACTCCACAGTGAGGTGGGTACGGGCCTTCATACTTCATCACAGCACTATATATATCATTATACCTTACAGTTATACCATAATATTCCATAATACAAAATAATACATCATTATATCCCCAATTCTACATATAACACATACATGTATTTATGTAACCCATTCTACTACAAGCAAATGTATAACTACCAAAACCACACTAACTATCTCACCTTGCTGCCATCACTACCTGCAAGAGGGTTAGGGATGTCCACCCTAATGGAAGGACTCCCCTAACCCCCAGAAAACAATAGGAGTTAGCCATGTCTGGTGTGAGTATAATTTACTAGTTAGACAAATGAATTAAACTATATAAGGAAAATTGAAAGAACTTACAAATATCCTGATAGTTAGGTTAACCTGAAATTTGAATATAACAACATCATAAAGGTGACTATGCACTAAAGTACTCTTTTGAGTCTTCAACCCATCAACATATCCATATCCACACACTCTATATTCGCATTAATTTTCGTCTCGAACACACAATCATTCAATCTTATAACATTTTATTCATTCAATGTCATGCTATATTTATATTCATTCTCGTTGTATAACGTCACACTCATTCAATCTTATAACATATTGATATTTATTTTCATCATAGTTGTCATGCCTCGCTTCTCAAAAAGAATACGGAATACGAATACGAGACAAAAGTCCAGCGAATGGTTTTCATCATCCATCAGCTATTCAAGAAATCTTTACAACATTCACAAGAATTATCAGAGTCGGAAGCAAAAGAATCAACCACATGCACATAATGAGCCAAAATACCACAAAGAATACTTGAAACCAAATGTAATCTCAAATAGTCATGATCTGAATAAAACAAATATCTTGGGTCACATCGCCCAAATACAAGAATAAATTCAAGTCTCAAAATACAATATTGTTCAAGCATGCTACAAGAAATAATAATAATAAAATACAGCACTAATACTTCATGTCCCCGATACCATCTGGAACTTGTTCTCCAAAATCTGCAATTCAACCAATGCAGGAAAGAGGAAAAGAGAAAAAACAAGTACCCGACAATTGCATGTTACGAGCCACTTATAATGTAGGATACAAGCATATGGAAAAACTAACTAGCAACATGGTATAAGTGTGATGTCAACATAAACAACTAGCAGGGTAAAGTGAACAAGTGTAAATGGCATGAATCGAGTGTCAAGTAATCAAGTATCATGTAAACATGCATCAAGTGTCAAGTATCATGTAATCATGTATCATGTGTCATGTATCAAGTCTCATGTAAACAAGTCTCATGTATCATGTAGTCAAGTATCAAGCAAGCATGTATCATGTTCAAGTATCATGTTTAAGTCTTGTAGTGATTACTATCAAGGTAGCACTTCATGCAGCCCACCTTACATGGTTGCTACAGCAAATAGTTTCGCTTTAGATTTCATAGTGGACCATAGAGGGCAGTATACTCGAGGACAAGTCAAGTAATCGAGCTCCAAGCTCCAAGCTCCACGTATCATGTATCATGTAATCACGTGTCAAGTTGTGCAAGTGGCAAGTATCGTATCTTGTGTGCAAGTATCAAGTAATCACGTATCAAGTATCATGTCTTAAGTAATCACGTAGGATCAGTGGATCCCCTTCCGAGTACACATTTCTGAATTATCCACTATTAGATCTGTCCCTTAAACTCCGGCTTGGTTATTTATTATTAATGTCAAACAAACATGTATATGTGCAAAATATATCAAGAATAACATGGCATGATCATGTGACAAGTCCAAGTTGCAAGATAAACATGTAAGAGTGCAAGATAATACATGAAAGAATAAAATTTCCAAATCTCAAGTTCAGGATAGTAAGACCATACTGTAGTAAAACAGTGATTCTCAGTGTTACAAACAAGAAAATCTGAATCCATCGAAACGTCTAGAAAATAGACTCCCAACCGAATCTAGCGAGTATAATTAAGTCATATATTAATTCACAAAAACATAGCTCAAAACTGATTTGAATACAGAAAAGAGGTTCAGTTAGAAATCAGGAAAACGAATTCAAGAACAGGAAAACAGCATGAAAACTCAATAAATAATTCCACGAAAAATCTGGGGTATTCCCTTATATGTCCAGTATCTAAATATAAAATTTTATAATTTTTCAGTGAAATTAGATCAGTCATCAAAAATAAGAAAGCATCAAGAAACGATAGTTTGGCAAGTCTGGAATTCCCAACACTGCTGTACGAAAACTATGATATACTAGTGAAATGAAATCCAATTCTGCCACAAGGATATAAAAATAGATAAAATACACTAACTTTCATATTTCACAAACATTTTCCATACAGTAAAAGGAGTCATAGTGAAAATAAGGTTCTTTACAGATTAGCGAGCAAAATACAACAAGTATAGTTTTCATAAACGAGCATGAAACAACACATAAAACTCATCAATAAAATTCACCAAAATCCTGGGTAATCCCTAACTAGAGTAAGAAATACTGACTAAGGTTTTGGATCAAAATAATATATGTAGTATCAATATCAAAATCATTTAGTCTTCAAAATCATCGAAAAATGAAATCTAGAAAAGATCAACACCTATGTAGTAAAACAATCATAACTCACTCATACGAAACCGAAATCGAGCAAGGTTAGAGGGGTTTGAAAATAGATGAAATTATCTAAAACTCATGTTTTATACCAAAATTAAGATAGTGACTTCAAGATAGTCCAAAATAGCAAACAAAACAGATCAGCGACAAAATACAGATCTTTCCCTTTAACGGCAACTCAACATATATCATACAAAACTTGTTCAAAACACAACCAAACATGAAATCGAGTCTACCAAGTGTCCAAACATCATGAATTAGGGTCTCTAGCATGTCCACACCAAATATATCACATGGATCTCAACCAATTCACGAATTCTCAGAAAAGTCTCACATACATGATCAAAATCAAGAACGGGTTAAACCTAGGTTAATTCATGTCCATATTGTGTCGTGAGTCATCTATGGTCAAATTTTCACAATAAAGACTAAAACCATCAAACATAACGCAAACAAGAGTCGTCTCTAGACCCAACTACACTATAGGTGGTATTCTTTAACTTGTATCAAACAAATAAATTGGAGTACAAGTTACTTGCCTTAACCGAAGATGAAGAACAACGAAAACCAAGAGTAACGAGCAAAACCCATGAACGAAAATCTGCGAATGAAAGAATCCAAGCAAACTCAAGCAAGAATCTCCACACGAACAAAACTCCACAAAGTGAGAGGTGATCCAAGAGGGATGATGACAATAGTGGCTTGTGGCCACAAGAGAACACCAAGAGAGAGACGAAGGAATATGTGGTGGTGTGAGGTGGTCGGCTAAGGGAGATGAGGGGCTCGGGCTTGGAGGTGTAGCGCCGTCAGAGTGTGCACAGGCCCGAGGGGGGTGGTCGGCCTGGAGGGGGTGGCATCGGGTTCTGTGTGCGGGCGCAAGCAGCGGGAGAGAGATGGAGGCCGGATTGAGGGGGGCTAGTGTTAGGGTTTGTGATTAGGGTTTAGGGTTTGGGGGATTAGAGATATATATATATATGAGAGGATTAGGGTTAATGGGTAATTGGTTTGTGGGTAATTAGGAGTAGTAATAGGAATTGTTAAATTGGGTTTCAAATAGGATACAAATGTATAGGATATCAAATAGGATTGTGGATTTTAATTTGGCTTTGGTAAATCTATTAGGGATCATACCATAGGATTGAAATAGGATAACAACCAATCACCACCACAAGCACCCAAGAAAATAAAAATAAAAATAAAGAGAACGAGACCAAAATGAAAGAACAAAATAATGAAGAACGAAACAAAAGAGACAACCAATCAAACACAAAGAGCTCAAAAATGAACTAAACGAATATATATATTGAAAACAACTCCAATATACGGTTCAGAAAAAATACAAGAAAGAAAATACACCAAAACGAAAAATACAGTCAAAAATACACAAAATGAAAAATAGGGGTTACAATAGTTATTCTCATCACATATCTTTACATTCATTCAAGCATACAATCTCACATACATTTACCTTGCATCTTAACAATTTACCTTCTTTCATTCTACTTTCATCATATAGCTTATTGGAATGCTCATTCTCATTTTATTATATATATTTTACTTTATAATTCATTTTTATCTCATCATACAACTCAAATTGCATTTCATTCTTATTAATAATATATCATTCTTTCATTTTCGCTTACACCTCATATTACACTTTACTTTCGTACTTATCAAATTATACTCCGCACCCCAAACATAGATTGGGTAATATTACACTTCACATGATATTTCACATTCATATTACATATTACATTACTTTTCATTCATATAATATTATATCATACATACACATTTTCTTTACTTCTCATACTCATTTCCATACCTCAATTTCTTCAAGTTTTTCATATTAATTTTACATACATAATTCCTTCACTGTTATGCTCATATACACAACACCATATTAATTCATATAGATAATTCCTTTAATTTTTATATTTAATCACATAACTCGAATGTTCCTCTTTTTATAAATATTCTCATATCACCACTTCTTTATTTTCATATATAATCACACAATGCAATTTCCTCATTTTTCATAATTATTTAACCACATACTTCATTTAACATTCTTTTTCATTTACATACTCATGACTCATATTTTTTTTCATACTTATCTTCATTCATAAACATTTTCTTTTACTCTTCTTAATTCATTTCAACTCATATACTTGCTTTACTTTCTCATTTTCACTTCACATCGGATACTTTGTGTTCCTTCTCATTCTCATGTCATATTTCACATCATATGCTTTGTTTACTTTCTCATTTCTCTTTTCATTTCACATTTAGTCATTTTATTAATTTGTTGACCAGTAAGCCACAATATCCCACTATACTGAAGGCCGAAAACCCAATAAACATGCAGACCTCTGTCCTCCCGGGGTCTTACGTGTTCGATGCTACGTCTTCCTCCCAACCTATGCCAGCGAGGGAAATACACAGCCCAAGTAGAACTTGGGTACTTCCTCCAGGTCGAAGCCAGCGAGGAAACACACACCCCAAGTAGAACTTGGGTACTTCCTCCCTACCGAAGCCAGCGAGGGAAACACGCACCCCAAGGCCAATAGCCTGGGTAATATTCATGCACCCCAGACAAACTAAGTAATAACCGGACCTCAAGCCGATAGCTTGGGCGATAAAAACACGCACTCCAAACATAGTTTGGGTAATAACCACGCACCCCAAGCCGGTCCTTGGGTATTAGAATGTCTAGCCCAAACCCCCAGGATTTCTGTAAGTACTGATCAACAAAATTTATTTGTTATTATCATTTTCCATTTCATCTTTTCATCTCATTTTATCACCACATAGCATCTCATCTTTTACTTCAATAAATTGCCACATCTTTGACCTTAACCATGCGATTATTATCACAATATATCACATATTCACACACACCCGGTTATTTAATTTATAAGATTCTTTCATCATTTTATTTCATATTATGAATTCACCAAAGTATTTATTAGTCACATTATAATATATTATGAATATGCCAATTTATGTTGTTGATTGTATCATATTATTGCCCATTAGTTTCACTTTGAACATCACTGTATTATACATATACTCACTCGTTAATTTCAGCGATTATAAATCATAACTCAGTATTACCCATATATATCACAAACATTCAAAATCACGCAAATTTACCATATAACACCATTTCAACCTATACAAGTTTAGTATTTTCGAGTAAATCTTCGTTAGGCTATGACTCACACAAATCATATTAAATCGGTATAAAATTTTCTCACAACATAGTATATGCCTAGTATAATCTTACTCACCGGACCAATTGGCAAGAACGTACTCCTCGCTCGCCCAGTCGCTATTCAAACTTCACTTTTCAGCACCTATGAAGAAAATTATCGAACTCATAAATCATTAACTCATAACACACATTATCTATTCCCCGAATTCACATCCCACATACTCATTCGTCACATACAACATATCTAAGCATATAAAATCAACTTCTAATATAATGGTCAAATCCCAATTTTGGCCCTCGATCGGAGGAGTTCTAATCAGTATTTTATATTTTAATTGTAAAATACCCCAAATTAACTTCTATATCCAAAAATTAATTCACCCATGCATCTCGGGAATAAAGTCTAGTATTTGTACATATTTTCCCATACTTGTCATATTTTCATATCAATAAACTCTATTTTTACAAATTCCCAAAACTGGAAAAATTCCTTATAATTGACAAACAATTATTAAAATTTATCATAAAGGCTCCTAAATTATCCAATAATATTCTACATCATCCAAATAATTATTAGCATTCCATTGATGCAATTCTCCATACCCTTCCTAAACTCAAACCCTCGGTTTAATAAAATTTCCATAATATTACCAAAGAAATTGAAATCTTTCACCTATAGCATGTTCTACATACCTTACACATCTTCCTACTACGATTTTTGTGAAAAGAAATGTGTAACGCCCCGAATACCAAAATACGGTAATTCGTAGCTTACCAGGATCTGCACTTCACTTCGTACAATTTTATAAGGAATTTTTAAACTTTTATTACAACATATTCTTTTACAACAACACGGAGCGAAAAAATAAATGAATTACAACATGGTAAATATACAATTGTAACAACTTTAGCAATTAAGTATTCATCAGCATCAAATTCATCTTGATATATTCTTGTAAATTCCAACTTCTGCATATGAAATTGTGGGCACGTTAGTTGCTTACAACCGATGAAATATTATAGACGGTCATCCTCGCTATGCCGAAAGTATAACGGTTCTTTAATACTTTAACAACCACAAACTTGAATATAAAGAGAGTGTAAAAGAGTGACTAACCTAAACATGTTAGTGTATGCAATGACTTAATGCCTAATGCAGGTGTCTACGCTATGATGACACTAATGCATACTTGTTCGGATTCTATGCATCCCATACTACATAGGTCCGAGGGCAAGCACCTACGTACTCCACATTACAGTGTTAGATCCCTCGACATGAATTACTACTACGGTGAAGAAGATAAGGTTTAGAAGTTCTCGGAGTATTAGGCTCATGCCTCGATAATTTCGGAGATGAATCCCACACCGCAGGTGAGCTGGGGACACCCCCAATCACACCTCGATAATTTTGGGAAAATTATCTCACGCCGCAAGCTATGGTGCCTACATAGTCCTCAAACACCCTGTAGGCGTCACCTCGATCCCGATAATATCAAGATGAAGCCCACACTGCAGATGAGCTGGGGACACTCCCAATCACATCTCGATAATTTTAGGGAAACTATCTTATACTGCAGACCAATTAAGGCTCTCATACCCATCTTTGTCCATACTTCATCACGTCTCCCCTTAGTGCATGTCCTTAAGTTTTTAGTTTGTTTTGAAAAAAATTATCACAACCTAGAGCTAGCTTGCCTTACCGAGCTTAAACCAATACAAGAGACAGTCATCCCCAACTGGCTAATTCTCAAGATATGCTCAACCGACACTAGTTAACTCTTAAATTCATATTAATAACAACTGTCGGTCTCAAAGGGTCTCGCCTATCCTCTAGATTCCAACAACTATATCGTTCCAGAGATCAAAAATATGTTATATTCAACCTCAAAATAATATTTCAATTTCTTTATTCACAATCTCTTTCTCAAAGAAAACATCTCTTTATAATCTCATAACATGAAGTAACTCACTTCAACTTTCGTTATCAATTTAATCACTTATAACATTGTGTGCAATTCAAATATTCTCAATCAATTACTATAACATCTCGTCAAGAGGATTCTAATTGCATTTCAAATTTTCATCTTCCTTTAATTATTCAAGAGTCACATTTTAAGAATTATCAAGTTCTTCATCACATCGTTTTAATATGAAATCCACTATCAATTCTCACAAAATATATCAAAATATTTTGGAAATATTTTTTATAAAGTCTAGATAATTTTAAAGAAATAATAGAATTTTTTCCAATTTTTTTTGTGCTCTTGAAACACTCAAATATATCAAAAAAATATCAAAACAAATAAAAGGCAGCGGTCGGGAACGAACCCGTGACCCCCGCCCAGCTATAGTAACCGCCATAATTCGTACCTGAAGACCAGAAAGTCCAAAGGCGACTAGTGATAAGAGTTCGTTTAAATTCTTTATATGTGTTGTACTGTATTTTGGGAAAAATCAAAATTTAATAAAATAGAGCCTCTTCAAGACTTGAACCCACGCCAATTAAGAGATGCCTGAATGCCTACCCACTGAGCCAATGCTCATATCACAACATATATGAAGTTTAAGTCCTTAAATATTTAATCTCGACTGATTCATTTCTTTTTAAAAAATACATGAATTCAATTTTTACCCGTTCTGTCAACTAAATACGGTCAATCTACTCATTCTAAAATAATCAGAGAAACAACATACTGAATTCTAATGCAATAATAAGTTCACCCAATTTAAAATTTCTATCACGTGAAGAGTAACTCAATTACCACTATAATTTATGAAATGTCAATTCTACTTCAATTTATATCTTCTTCCATGACAATTAGCAATATGAGAATTTTTCTTCAAGGTCAATTAAATTCGTATTTCATAAAAATATCCACATCTCTAAAGAGAACACAAATTAACATTTCACATACTAATTTACACAATTTCTAAATTTCAATTTCTCAAGTCTACTTTAATTAACATGCGTTTCACTTAAAATTTTAGAGTTTCTTCTATCACACACATCACAATCATTGTGAGTAAGTTAACCATTCTACATTAACTACACATGCAACTACTCAATAAATTAGAAAGTATAAAGGAACACTCACCTAAAAGAAGATGTAGTAGAAACAAATCCCTAAAAGCCAAACACAAACAAGCTCCGAAAATCAAACAGCAAGCCTTTCACAGAAAATCACCGAACTCTCTGCCTTTCCTCTCACTGTGTGTACTTAAATTCTTTTTTTTTGGTTTAGATTATGGGAAAAAGGGACTAGGCCTTAGGTTTATTTATAAGTTTTATTAAGTAGTTACAAAACTACTCTCCATCGCCCTATATTTTCTCCACTAACACCACTCTCATTTTTACCCAGTCAAAAGCTCCCACGTTCTCACGTAAGGATTTTCCTTGTGTGTGCAATGCACGTGTGCACGTGCACGTGCTAGTGTACACCTCACAAAATTAATTATTTTTATTTTTAAATTAAAAACACACACACACACATACACACACACACATATATATATATATATATATATATATATATATATATATATATATATATATATATAATATACATTTAAATAAAATTAGTTCGATTTAATTATAAATTAGATTTTTCATGCATAAATACAATAAACACACACACTTCAAAATTTCATTTTGAGAGATAAAATACAACCGACATGTGCACTACAAACACGTGCGTCGTACTTAAAAAAATATTTAAATACGAAATTGACTTTATCAATAGAAAAATATTTAAAGATAATCGAAATACAACATAAGAAAAATATATTTGATGTACACATTCAATAATGTAATCAATACGTACATTAAAAATACGTGCACCGCACGTATAAAGAATATTTTAATAAAAAATACGAAAAAAATAAATTTCTGTTTATAAAACGAATTCGAAGGAGTCATAAAATAAATAATTGAAACACATAGAAAATATTACACGTAGCGGTAGAAAATACGTGATCGATACGTGCATCGATAACACGTATAAAGCACATAAAAACACAGAGATTGAAATTTTATGTTTGAGTTGACTCAAATAGGATAAAATAATTTTTGAGAAGACGGGTAATGGTAAATAGTCGAAATCCAAAAATACATAGTGAAATAAAATTCGGATATTACCCGTAACGTTACAAAATACACGTGCATAACACACGATGGGCAAAATTGTCATTTCTAATTTTGCAGGGTGTTACAAAATGAAAAGCACAAAATCCCATAACTAAAGATACAGATTGATATACCTTCATCAAGCTCTCTTAACAAATTGACACTACCATGTTGAAGAGCATCCCAAATATCACTAGTACCCCAAAAAAATTCGAAGCTTGAAGTGGAATAAGAAGTTGGTTAACCAAACCCTACTTTGGGTCTTCAATGGGTTTCGGTCGGCCATTAGGGGGGAGGGGGGTTTTGGCCAGGAAGAAAAGGGAAGGGGGAGAGAAATAGAAAGAGTGGCATATAAGATGAATTGTACAAACCCTAGGTTGGGTGAAATGGGTTTCGACCATGGGAGGGGAAGCTTTCGGCTAGGAAAATGAAAGGAAGGGGAGAAAAATAGAAAAATGGCATTCTTGTAAATAAGTGGGTTTTTAATAGTTAGGAGGGTTTGAGTCTTGGGCCTAGGCCCACATCAAATAAAATTAAAATTTTGCGGGTTATTTTCAACCCCGAACTAAAAAATTCCTAACTTCTTGCTATGACCATGCAATTCCTTCAAATTAGCAAATATCCAACCCTCTATTATACACAGGTACACAAGAAAATTTCGGGTTAATTCGAATTCATCTCTTCCGAAAAAACTCATCTCAAAACTCCTATATTTCAAAAATTTTCCGTTTAACCCCGAATTCCAATTTAATCATTCTAAAATAAAATAAAACCAATTAATATAAGAAAATATACTCAAATTCATAAATAAAAACAATATCAACCAAATAATTAAGAATTTTTAAATACTGGTATTACATTCGACACACCTCAAAAGAAGCTCGTCCTCGAGCTACATGGGTTAAGAAAACTCTTCAAACAATTCCAGATACTTCCACCTCACCATCTCCTCGGATTCCTAAGTACAATCATTAGCATCAGAACTCCATTACACCTTTAACAACTGAACAACTTGTCGTCTGGTTAGCTGCACAAATCGATCTACAATAACCACTAGTTTCATAGGATATGTCACATTCAATGTCACTGTCACGCCCTGCTTCCCAAACGAGAATACGGAATATGGATACGCGACAAAAGCCAAGCGAATGATTTTTATCATCCATAAGCTGTTCAGGAATCTTTAGAACATATCACAATATAATCAGAGTCAGAAGCCAGAAAAGTCAACCACATGCACATATGAACCAAAAATACCTACAAGAATACTTGAAACCAAATACATTAATCTCAAATAGCCATGATCTGAATAAAACAAATATCTTGGGTCGCATTGCCCAAATACAAGAATAATCCAAGTATCAAAGAACAATATTGTTCAAGCAAGAAATAAGAATTAATAATAGCAAAATCTCCAACAACTTGTATCTCATGTCACCGATACCATCTGGAACCTGTTCTCCAAAATCTGCAATTTAACAATTGCAGGGATAGGAAAAAGAAACTAAGTCCCCGTACGGGCCGCTTGTAATGCAGGATACAAATATATGTGGAAAACTAACTAATAGCATGGAATAAGCATGATGTCAAAATAAACAACTAGCATGGTAAGGTGAACAAGTACAAGTGGTATATATCAAGAGTTAAGTAAACAAGTATCATGTAAACATGTGTCACGAATCAAGTATCAAGTAATCATGTATCAAGTGTCATGTTTCTAGTCTCATGTATCAAGTGTCATGTATTATATAGTCAAGTATCAAGCAAGCATGTATGATGTTCAAGTATCATGTTCAAGTCTTGTAGTGATTACTATCTAGGTAGCACTTCATGTATCCATCCTTTTACTACATGATTGCTACAGTCAAAGCAATTTCATTTTAGATTTCATAGTGGACCATAGAGGGCAGTGTACTCAGGGATCAGAACAGAAACAGAAACAAGTTCATGAATCAAAATAGGTACACGAATCATCCGATTCATGCATCAACGGGTAACAGGTACACAAACCAACAGGTCCATGCATCTACAAGTAACAGGTAACAGTTACATGAACCAACAGGTCCATGCATCAACAGGTTCATCTATCAACATGAATCAAAATGGGAAATACGGGCCCCCTTCCGAGTACAAGTTTCTGAATTATCCACTATTCGATCTTTTCCTTAATCCCGACTTGGTTATTTATTATTATAATCAGGCATGCATGTATGTGTCGCAAAACAAAGAAAGGATAACAGGGTATAAACAAGTATCAGGTTCAGGGTGCAAAATAAACAAGTACAAGTACAAGATAACACATAACAGGGTAAAACAACTAGTTTTCTAATTTCGGACAGCAAGACAGTGTTGTACTAAAATAGTTATTCCCGCTACTACAAACATTCAAATTTGGATCCGTCAAAGAATCTGAAAAATAGACTTCCACGCGTATTCATCGAATATAAATAAGTCATATAGTAATTCACAACTTCATAACTCAAAACAGGTTTGAATCCATAAAACATGTTGAGTCAGAAATCAGAAAAACGAATTCTCAGTCAGGAAAACCGCATCAAAACATCTCAAATAAATTCAGGAAAAATCTGGGGTTTCATAATATTCTAGTAAAGTTTCATAATATTCTAGTAAAATTAGTTTAGTCTTCAAAACTAAGAAAACATCAAGAAACGATACTTTGGCAAATCTGGAATTCCCAACATTGCTGTACGAAGACTGAAGTATCTCGCAAGCCGAGAAACGAAATCCAAATCCGCCAAAGGAAGATGAAAATAGACAAAATATATTAACTTTCATATTTCCAAAATACTATTCATACAGTGAAAGGAAATAGGGTGAAAATACGATTCTTTACAAAACAGCAAGCAAAATATAGCAAGTATAGTTTTTATAAACGGGCATGAAACGGCATATAAAACTCATCAATAAAATCCACCAAAATTTTGGGTAATCCCTAACTAGATATAGTAAAACTGAACAAAGTTTTAGATCAAAATAATATGTGTGGCACAAGTATCAAAATAATTTAGTCATCAAAATCACCAACAAACGAAATCTGGAAAAGATCTACACCTCTGTAGTAAAACAGTCATATCTCACACATACGAATACAAAATCGAGCAAGGTCAGAGGGATTGGAAAGCAGACAAAATTCTCTACAATTCATGTTGTATACCGAAATTGAGTTACTGACTTCAAGACAGTCCAAAATAGCAAACAAAACAGATCAGCGACAAAATACAGATTTTTCCCCTTTAACAACAACTCTTCATATATCATACAAAACTTGTTCAATGCACAACCAAATATGAAATCGAGTCTACCAAGAGTCCAAACATCATGAATTAGGGTAATTAACATATCCAAGGCAAGTCTATCACATGGTTCTCCACAAATACCCAAATTCTCACAAAAATCCCACATACATCATCAAATCAAGAACGCGCAAAATCAAAGTTGTTTCATGTCAATATTGTGTTGTGAGGCAACTATGTCAAAACACTTCAGAGACAATATCAACAAGGGGTTTCACACATAAATTGTCTCTAGAACCCAATCACACTACAAGCGGTATTTTTAACTGTATCATACAAAGGAATTTGAGTACAAGTTACTTGCCTACAAGACGACGAGAACAACACAAGAGCAAGAATAACGGGTTGGATCCCAAGGCACAAACACAACGAACCCAAGAACCGTAAACGAGAAAAACCCACGAATGAGCGGAACACGAGCCACCAAGTCCAACGAACAAACTCGAACTACGAACCGATCACACGAACACAATGAACCAACTAACAACAGACAACGAACTCTAAACGAACCAAATAGAGCACTCGCACACAACTACCCGAACAACGAGATCCACATGGGTTCCCACCCACGTGCACCAAATAGGACTACGGGAGGTGCACGGAAGATGGCAACGTAGCGAAGTTGCTCGCTGTTGCTGTCTGTCGATGCTGCTGTTCTGTAGAGGCGCCGCAGGGGGATCGCGGCTGGCTGCTTCAGAGGAGAGGGAGAAGGGGAGGTAGGGGAGCCACTGCGTCGGGAGGAGGCAGCACGGGTGGTCGCCGGGGCTGGTGCGACGAGAGGAGCGCACACAGAGTGACTAGGTGACACATCAGCGGTTGTCGAGGCGGGGAATGAGGTGGTTGAGGAGCACCGGGAGAAAGACTAGCTGACGTTGAAGTGGTGGCATTGGGGTGCTGCACTGGCAGGGAGGCTGAGGAGAGGAAGGGAGGTAGACGGGGTGGTGAGGTCGTGAGCGACGGAGGAAGGGACGAGGAGCACAGAGGGCGATGGGTAGATGAAAGGTCGGCTAGGTTTTTTTTTTTTTTTTTTGAAATGGTAGGGGATGAATAGTTGTATATATATATGGGTGAAAGGAGTTAGGGTATAAATGACGGTTGAAGGTGGAAAAGGGGGTTTCGGGTGTGGTTGTTCTATCGGGTAGGATTTGGTAGGGAATGGGTAAATGGGTATTTTAGAAGTAATAAGGTTTTATAATGGGTATGGGGATAGTTAAATGGGTTGTAGGGTAATTTTAAAAGTAGGTTTAATTGTTTAAATTGGGTATTTGGATTTAAAATATATATATATAAATAAATTAACCAATAAGAAGTAGGAATATATACCCAAATATATATTGTACTACAGTATGAAAATTATTTGAAATACTACAATACAATTATCAATAGAAATAGGTTTTAAATTAAGAATCAAGCGTAAAAGATAAAAATAACAATAATAACACAAATAACAATAATCATAATAATAAAATAATAATAAAAATCATAAACATAAACATAATAATCCAAATCATAATAAAAAAAAATTGTATTATATAAAAAACTAGTTATAAATAAACTACTGACTAAAAAATAGGTTTCAACAGAAGATCTAATAATACATTATAACAAAGAGTTTGAAAATTGAAAAATTAATTTACAAAAACTTTAAATACAGAAAAATACACATAAAATACGGGTTTGGAGAAACAGGGGTTACAAATCCTATCCACCTTACAATAAAATTTCGTCCTCGAAATTTGCTTAGGCGGTACATAGGACAAGACAAAAGCAATCTTGGGGACGGTAACAAAGCAGAGGGCTAATGGGGAAGGAACAAAGCAGCGGCAATACCAGAAAAGAAGGAAGTGGATAACAATGGGGTCAAATAGAATGCAAGAAAGAGAACAAATAATATCAAAAGGAGAGAAACAGTACAAGATAGCAAAACAAGGTGGGAAGGTAGGCAGAACTGGAAGCAAAGGGAGAAAGGATAGGGAAGAATTGAATCAAATAATGAATGGGTACATGATGGCAGAATGGAATGTAAGAAAGAAGTAACTGGTATCAAAAATGAAGAAGAAACAACACAAGACTTGCAAGATAACAAAGCAAAGAGGCAGGAAAAAAAAAGAATGGATGAACAGGGGTGAGGAAACACAATGCAGAAGGATAATATGGAAGAATAATGCAAGAAAACGGAAGAAGCAAAAGAAACAACAAAACAACAAATGTAAAATATACCTGGAGCATCTTCTTCATCAAACACAGCATCTGCAGCAATCAGGTTGAAAGCCTGACCTCTCCTGGGGGCAGCGGTCCTCTAACCGACATTCTGACGCTGTGGAGGAAGCGGTGGTCTGACTGGACCACGAGCTAGGACAATCTGCTGAACGGGACCTCCGGCTAGAAGAGGCATCCTACGCCGCCGGCAATCCCGCACTGAATGTTCAGTAGCACCACATCCAATATAGCAGCAATTGGCTTGCCTGCAATCTCTGCGCACGTACCCTGAAATATGGCAAAAGTCATAGAGACCATCGCCCCTAGGAATAGAAGGTGGGTAGGGAACTGACCTGGCTGGAGGGGCTGGGAAAGGCCTCTGAATCGGCCCACTAGAAGGACTTGCAACGACAGAGTGCAAGACAGTATGCTGAGAAGGGGTCAACCCACCACGAGCCTGCTCCTATGCTCGAGTTGCCTCAAGAGCTTCGGCATAAGTACGCAAGCGAAGAGAGATAAGCTACACCTTGATGTCTCGAGCAAGTACCAATATGAATCTACGAGCCCTTCCTCTTCGTTTGCCACAAGAACGGCAGAGAAGCGGCTAAGTCTAGTAAACTTAGCTGCGTACTCATCTATAGACCTAGAGCCCTGTTTTCTAGAAAGTCTCTTGTTACAACATTGCGTGGACAATATGTAACAAAAATTCCAAAATAGAATAACGACCAACCTGTTTCAGGGCCAGGAATTGCTACTCCATTTCAACCAGAGTACTGCTGGGGAAGAACTTCTCCAAGAAGCTCCTAGTGAACGTGGCCCAAGCAATAGGCCGCACAAGCCTCTCGGACTCGGCCGTCCACCAAATGTGGGCCAGATCCACCAGTTGGATGCTTACCACATCCACACGTTCTGCATCAGCAATCGTAGTTGGCTGTAGCAGACTCTCTATCCGGATCAACCACTGCTCAGCCTCTAGTGGCGTCTCAGTGCCGGAGAATTTGTTAGGGTGCAGCCTCATAAAATCTGTAACTGTACCCAGACGAGGAGGGGGAGCTGCTTGCATAGGCACAGCGGATGGCAGAACCCGACCAGCTTCAAAAGCAACCATCACCAAATCACTATGGTTCTGCTGCTGATTAATCAAGCACTCAAGCACAACGGTGATAGCCTCAAGCTCAGGCTGATCACCCGGAACACGAGAAGAACCTCTACTAGCCATAGTCTACACAAAACCAAAAACAGTTAGCATCCAGATCAAAGTTGATAATAATTCATTTATGCATGCATGGTTGGTGAAATGTTGAGCCGATCCCAGTTCGAGCCAAGCTTGTCTAATATATTAGGCAACTAATATATTAGCCAAACCTGGTGCTCTGATACCACTAAAAACCCTATCACGCCCTGCTTCCCAAACGAGAATACGGAATACGGATACGCGACAAAAGCCTAGCGAATGATTTTCATCATCCATAAGCTGTTCAGGAATTTTTACAACATATCACAATATAATCAGAGTCGAAAGCCAGAAAGTCAACCACATGCACATATGAACCAAAAATACCTACAAGAATACTCGAAACCAAATACATTAATCTTAAATAGTCATGATCTGAATAAAACAAATATCCTGGGTCGCATTGCCCAAATACAAGAATAACACAAGTATCAAAGTACAATATTGTTCAAGAAAGAAATAAGAATTAACAATAGCAAAATCTCCAGCAACTAGTATCTCATGTCGCTAATACCATCTGGAACCTGTTCTTCAAAATCTGCAATTTAACAATTGCAGGGATAGGAAAAAGAAAACAAGTACCCATCAATTGCAAGTTACGGGCCGCTTGTAATGCAGGATACAAGTACATGGAGAAAACTAACTAATAGCATGGAATAAGCATGATATCAAAATAAACAACTAGCATGGTAAGGTGAACAAGTACAAGTGGCATATATCAAGAGTCAAGTAAACAAGTATTATGTAAACATGTGTCACGGATCAAGTATCAAGTAATCAAGTATCAAGTGTCATGTTTCAAGTCTCATGTATCAAGTATCATGTATCATGTAGTCAAGTATCAAGCAAGCATGTATCATGTTCAAGTATCATGTTCAAGTCTTGTAGTGATTACTATCAAGGTAGCACTTCATGCATCATGCATCCATCCTTTTACTACATGGTTGCTACAGTCAAAGCAATTTCGTTTTAGATTTCACAGTGGACTATAGAGGGCAGTGTACTCAGGGATTAGAATAGAAACAGAAACAGGTTCATGATTCAAAACAGGTACACGAATCATCTGATTCATGCATCAACAGGTAACAGGTATATGAACCAACAGGTCCATGTATCAATAAGTAACAAGTAACAGGTAACAGGTAGCAGGTACATGAACCAACAGATCCATGCATCAACAGATTCATGTATCAACATGAATCAAAATGGGAAACACGGGCCCCCTTCCGAGTACAAGTTTCTGAATTATCCATTATTCGATCTTTCCATTAACCCCGACTTGGTTATTTATTATTATAATCATGCATGCATGTACGTCTGGCAAAACAAAGCAAGGATAATAGGGTATAAACATGTATCAGGTTCAGGGTACAAGATAAACAAGTACAAGTACAAGATAACACATAACAGGGTAAAACAAGTAGTTTTCTACTTCCGGACAGCAAGATAGTTTTGTACTCAAACAGTGATTCCTGCTACTACAAACATCCAAATCTAGATCCGTCGAAGAATCTGGAAAATGGACTTCCACACGAATCCAGCAAATATAAATAAGTCATATAATAATTCACAATATCATAACTCAAAATAGATTTGAATCCAGAAAACATGTTCAGTCAGTAATCAGTAAAACGAATTCTCAGTCAGGAAAACCGCATCAAAACATCTCAAATAAATTCAGGAAAAATCTAGGGTTTCATAATATTCTAGTAAAGTTTCATAATATTCTAGTAAAATTAGTTTAGTCTTCAAAACTAAGAAAACATCAAGAAACGATACTTTGGCAAATCTGGAATTCCCAACACTACTGTACAAAAATTGAAGTATCTCGCAAGCCGAGAAACGAAATCCAAATCCGCCAAAGGGAGATGAAAATAGACAAAATATATTAACTTTCATATTTCACGAATACTTTTCATACCGTGAAAGGAAATAGGGTGAAAATACGATTCTTTACAAAACAGCAAGCAAAATACCGCAAGTATAGTTTTTATAAACATGCATGAAACGGCATATAAAACTCATCAATAAAATCCACCAAAATTCTGGGTAATCCCTAACTAGATATAGTAAAACTGACCAACGTTTTAGATCAAAATAATATGTGTGGCACAAGTATCAAAATAATTTAGTCATCAAAATCACCAACAAACGAAATCTTGAAAATATCTACACCTCTATAGTAAAACATCCATATCTCACACATATGAATACGAAATCGGGCAAGGTCAGAGCGGTTAGAAAGCAGACAAAATTCTCTATAATTCATGTTTTATACCGAAATTGAGTTACTGACTTCAAGACAGTCAAAAATAGCAAACAAAACAGATCAGCGACAAAATACAGATTTTTTCCCTTTAACAACTCAACATATATCATACAAAACTTGTTCAAAGCACAACCAAACATGAAATCGAGTCTACCGAGTGTCCAAACATCATGAACTAGGGTAATTAACATATCCAAGGCAAGTGTATCACATGGTTCTCCACAAATACCCAAATTCTCACGAAAATCCCACAAACATGATCAAATCAAGAACGTGCGAAGCCAAAGTTGTTTCATGTCAATATTGTATCGTGAGGCAACTATGTCAAAACACTATAGAGACAATATTTTACACACAAATTGAATCTAGAACCCAACTACACTACAAGTGGCAACTTGTATCATACAAAGGAATTTGAGTACAAGTTATTTGCCTGAAAGACAACGAGAACAACACAAGAGCAAGAATAACGGGACGGATCCCGGGGCACGAACACAAAGAACCCAAGAACCGAAAGAGAGAAAAACCCACGAACGAGCGGAACACGAGCCACCAAGTCCAATGAACAAACTCGAACTACGTCGATCACACGAACACAATGAACCAACTAACAACGGACGACGAACTCCGAACAAACCAATCAGAGCACTTGCACACAACTACCCGAACAACGAGATCCACACGGGTTCCCACCCATGTGCACCAAAGAGGACTACGGGCGGTGCACGAAAGATGGCGACGCAGCGAAGGTGCTGGCTGTTGCTGTCTGTCGATGCTGCTGTTTTGCAGAGGTGCCGCATGGGGATCGCGGCTGGCTGCATCAGAGGAGAGGGAGACGGGGAGGCAGGGGAGCCGCTGCCATTGGGGGGAGGCAGCACGGGCGGTCGCCGGGGCTGGTGCGACGAGAGGAGCGCACATAGAGTGACCAGGGGACACAGCAGTGGCTGACGTGGCGGGGGATGAGGTGGTCGAGGAGCACCGGGAGAAAGATTGGCTGACATTGAGGTGCTGGCGTTGGGGTGCTGCACTGGCGGGGAGGCTGAGGAGAGGAAGGGAGGTGGTCGGGGTGGTGAGGTCACAAGCGACGGAGGAAGGGACGAGGAGCACAGAGGGCGATGGGTAGATGAAAGGTCGGCTAGGTTTTTTTTTTTTTTTTTTTTTTTTTTTTTTTTTTTTTTTTGGAAAAAGGTAGCGGATGAATTATTATAGATATATATGGGTGAAAGGAGTTAGGGTATAAATGACGGCTGAAGGTGGAAAAGGGGGTTCTGGGTGTGGGTGTGCTATCGGGTAGGATTTGGTAGGGAAAGGGTAAATGGGTATTTTATAAGTAATAAGGTTTTATAATGGGTATGGGGATAGTTAAATGGGTTGTAGGGTAAAAAGTAGGTTTAATTGTTTAAATTGGGTATTTGGGTTTAAAATATACAAAAAAAAAAAAAAATTTAACCAATAAGAAGTAGGAATATATATCCAAATATATATTGTACTACAGTATGAAAATTATTTGAATTATTACAATACAATTATCAATAGAAATAGATTTTAAATTAAGAATCAAGGGTAAAAGATAAAAATAACAATAATAACACAAATAACAATAATCATAATAATAAAATAATAATAAAAATCATAAACATAAACATAATAATCCAAATCATAATAAAAAAAAGATTTGTATTATAAAAAAAAACTAGTTATAAATAAACTACTGACTAAAAAATAGGTTTCAACAGAAGATCTAATAGTATATTTTAACAAAGAGTTTGAAAGCAGAAAAATTAATTTACAAAAATTTTAAATACAGAAAAATACACATAAATACGGGTTTAGGAAAACAGGGATTACAGTCACTTTCAGCTGGACTTCAATATGTGGCTGCTCCACAACTTGAGATAAATCTCTCACACTTTCTCAACATAGCGACAACCTAGAAACATGAAATACATCACAAATGCCTGACATCTCAGCAGTAAGCTCCAAACAACATGCCACTGTTCCAATTCTTGCTTTAGCTCTGAAGGATCCAACAAGACTCAGGTCAAACTTTCCCCGGTTCCCAAAATTGCGTACTCCACGCGTAAGGGAAATCTTGAAGAATACCCAATTTCCAACTTCCAACTTCAAGAGGCTTTTCACAACTAATCTGCATAACTCTTTTGTCGACTACACACCTCAAAAGAGACTTATCCATTCTCGCCTGATAACTAATATCCTTCTTCATTACAGGCCACCAAAATATCCTTTTAAGATCTCAGTACATCTTCATGCCACAGGAACACACAGTATACTTAGTATAATGAGCAATCTCCATCACCTGCTACCATAAACCATCCACATCAAGAACACAAAGTATACGATGATAACAAAGACCTTCCTCACTGCCTACTAAACAATCTGTAGGACATTCATCAATCTCATCCAAAATTAAATCATACATTATCTGTAACAAATAAGAGTCTTAAATCTGAGCTCAAATGATTAGCTGTAGGATAGATGGCTGTACTGATAGACTATCCAAATATAAAGTCATGCTACCATCTACTACTGAAATAGAATAAATATGACCAATTATCTCTAATACCGTCCACTCCTGGGATATGGTAAATGCCAAATCTTTCTTCTACTTAAGGCATCTGCCACCATATTTGCCTTCTTAGGTGGGTTATTTCAACATCAAAACTACTAAGGAAATCAAGCCACCTTTGTCGCCTCATGCTAGGCTCCTATTACGAGAACAAGTACCTCAAACTCTCATGATCTGTGAAAAGCTGAAATTGCACTCCGAACAAATTATGTCTCCACACCTTCAATGCATATCCCATTGCCACCAATTCTAAATCTGCGAAAAATCATGCACACCATGTGACCACAACCGCCTCGAGATATAAGCCACAAGTCTGCCTTCCTACATCAGAACTGCACCTAAACCAGTACCACATGTATCTGTATATACTTGGAGAAGCACTCCCTAATCGGGGGTAACCAAAACAGGAGCTATAGTCGATCTTTGCTTTAACTCTTGAAATACCCTTCCACACTGTCTAGACCAGACAAAAGGCACATTCTCCCTGGGAAGCTAAGTCATCGGTGCAGCAACAATGGAAAATCAAAGATTAAACCTCTGATAATCGCCAGCCAAACCCAAGAAACTCTGAATCTCTGTCACATTCGTGGGTTATTCCCAATCTTTCACCACTGCAAGTGTCTCTCAATCCACAAATATGCCTTCAGCGGACACAATATGCCCCATAAATCGCACTTCTCGCTCCCCAAAAATGAAAATTTGAAAACTTAACATACCACTTCTGGTCCCAAAGTGTCTACAACACAATTCTAAGGGGCTATCTATACTCCTCCATGCTACAAAAATACACCAAATTATCATCAATAACCACAATCACGAACATGTCTATATATGGATGAGCGGTCCGATTCATCAAGTCATTGAAAAATACAGGGGCATTCATCAACCCTTAAGGCATCACCAAATTTTCATAGAGTTCATACCAATTGCAAAAAATAGTCTTTGGGATACTTCCCTCTTCGATACTCATTTGATGGTAACCAATCTGCAAATCTATCTGTGAAAACACTGTCGCTCCCCGCAACTAATCCATCAAATCATCTATTCTCAGTGAACCATCTTCTTTATTACAAAAACTGTCGGCGCACCCTATGGCGAATTACTTGGACCAATAACCCTTTCCAAAAGCATCACCTTTAATTATCTTTCATCTCTTCTCATTCCTGAAGTGCTATACTACAAGCTGATTTAGAAATTCGAGTTATACCAAATATCAAATCGATCTTAAACTCCGGTCCTCGCCAAGGTGGGGGACCAAAAAACTCTTCGAATATATCAGAAAATTTACAAACCACAGCAACAATTTCAATCTTCACCTTAGACATTTCCACCGAACCCAACAGACATAATTACGTCGTCCAAGGCATTACATACATTTATAAACTGAGTTTCATTGGGATTTCTCACCCAAATCCTCCCTGCATTGCACTCCAACGATGCATAAGGCCTTCACAACCAATCCGAAGAGGTTCACAGGATCCCAAAGGAGATTACACCTCTCGGCACACATCAATCAATATTATAGAAGTACCCGATGATATACTAACTCTCACCAGTGTTTCTAAGGAAGACATAAGAATACCATGGTACAAAACATATGTACAGGCTATAAAAGGTAACGCCGACCCAAAGTCAAATAAAAGTCTAATAGGGATTGCACCATTCAATAACATAATCAATACATAGCGAAACACCCACAAAACATAAAACAAATTTCACATCCCCGACTTAGCAATAATGAACCCATACACACATGACAGGATCACTAGGATTAACAAGAATTCCTAGTTAACCTAGGCTCTGATACCAACTGTAACACCCCAAATTAATTAATTTTTTTTTTCACTATTCCTTATTCCAATGATCTCTAACTTAATCTATTACTTATCAATAACATTTCTTACTTAGAAAAATACTCATAAATTTTTATTAAAAATTTCGGCAAAGTTTCCACTGAAATATTAGCCCTTTTACAGAGATTCCTTACAGAATTCTGCAAACAATTACAAATATTAATGTACCTATAATATATATCAATCTTCCCCAAGACAAGTCATTCAACATCACACAGGCAATAATATATACGTCTCTGGGGGCATAATTCTTCATAACAAACAAGATACAAATTAAAAATCAAAGATTCTTTAGAAAACATATAAGATTTTTAGAAAAACTTTAAAAAAACCTTTCAAAACCCATCCACAGAACCCGATACTCCACAACGAGGTGTGTACTGGCTTTCATACTTCATCACATCAGTATATATATCATTATACCTTACTTTTATACCTAATCTTCCATAATACAAAATAATACATCATTCTATCTACAATTCTACATATAACGCATACATGTATATATGTAACCCATTCTACTACAAGCAAAAGTATAACTACCAAAACCACACTAACTATCTCACCTCGCTGCCATCACTACCTTCAAGAGGGTTAGGGACGTCCATCCTCAGGGAGAGACTCCCAGAAAACAATAGGGATTAGCCATATCTGGTGTGAGTATAATTTACTAGTTAGACAAATACATTAAACAATACAAGGAAAATTGAAAGAACTTACAAATATTCTAATAGTTAGGTTAACCTAAAATTTGAATATAACAACATCATAAAAGTGACTATGCACTACAGTACTCTTTTGGATCTTTAACCCATCAACATATCCATATCCACTCACTCTATATTCACATTAATTCTTGTCTCTAACATCATAGTCATTCAATCTTATTACATTTCATTCATTCAATCTCATGCTATATTTATATTCATTCTCGTTGTATAACGTCACACTCATTCAATCTCACAACATATTGATATTTATTCCCGTCACATAACTTTACATTCATTCAAGCATATAATCTCATATACATTTTTCTTGCATCTCATCACATGTATTTATTTTATTGCATCTCATCATATTCAATCATATCTTATAACACATCTCATCACATCCCGTAATACATTCACCTTCCCTCTTATTATATATATAACAATTTACCTTCTTTTCATTCTACTTTAGCTTATTGGAATGCTCATTCTCAATTTATTATATATATGTTACTTTATAATTCATTTTTATCTCATCATACAACTCAAGTTACTTTTCCTTCTTATTAATAATATATCATTCTTTTATTTTCTCTACACCTCATATTACACTTTACTTTAACTTTCATTCTTATCAAATTATACTCCGCACACCAAACATAGATTGGGTAATATTACACCGCACCCCAAAGCCGATAGCCTGGGTATTACTTTACTTTATAATTTATTTTCATCTTACAATTTACTTTACTTTATTTTCCCTCTCACAATACAACCATCAATTCACCCTGGGAGTTGTGCCAAGGCAGGTAGTTCCCACAATTTCCATGGAAATAGCGGGTGAGTAGTTCTTCGACACAATTCCAAGGTGCATCAAACTCATATAATAACATATTTTATTTTAATAACCATCCTCATATTCATCACATAATACACTTCACTTCATATTTCAAATTCATATTACATATTACTTTAATTTTCATTCATATAATATTATATCATACATACACATTTTCTTTACTTCTTATACTCATTTCCATACCGCAATTTCTTCAAGTTATTCATATTAATTTTACATACATAATTCCTTCACTGTTATGTTTATATACACAACACCATATTAATTCACATAGATAATTCCTTTACCTTTTATATTTAATCACATAACTCGAATGTCACTCTTTTCATAAATATTCTCATATCACCACTTCTTTATTTTCATATATAATCACATGATGCAATTACCTTATTTTTCATACTTATTTAACTACTTACTTCATTCACCGTTCTTTTTCATTTATATACTCATGGCTCATATTTTTTTCTTACTTATCTTCATTCATAAACATTCTCTTTCACTTCTTATTTATTTCAACTCATATACTTGCTTTACTTTCTCATTTCCACTTCGCATCGGATACTTTCAATTCTTTCTCATTCTCATTTCATATTTCACATCATATGTTTTCTTTACTTTCTCATTTCTCTTTTCATTTCACTTTTAGTCATTTTATTAATTTGTCGACCAGTGAGCCACAGTATCCCACCATACTAAAAGCTGACAGCCCAGTAAACACGCGGACCTCTACTCTCCTAGGGTCTTACGCATTTGAGACTACGTCTTTCTCCCAACCAATGCCAGCGAGGGAAACACGCACCCCAAGTAGAACTTGGGTACTTCCTCTAAGCCGAAGCCAGAAAGGGAAACTCGCAGCCCAAGTAGAACTTGGAAACTTCCTCCCAACCGAAGGCAGCGAGGGAAACACGCACCCCAAGGCCGATAGCCTAGGTAATAATCACGCACCCCAGACATGCTGGGTAATAACCGGGCCTCAAGATGATAGCTTGGGCATTAAAAACACGCACCCCAAACATAGTTTTGGTAATAACCCCGCACCCCAAGCCGGTCCTTGGATATTATGAGGTCTAGCCCAAACCCCCAGGATTTCTGTAGGCACTGGTCAACAAAATTTATTTGTTATTATCATTTTTCATTTCATCTTTTCACCTCATTTTATCACCACATAGCATCTCATCTTTTACTTCAATAAATTGCCACATTTTTGACCTTAACCATGCGATTATTATCACAATATATCACATATTCACATAAACCCGGTTATTTAATTTATAAGATTCTTATATCATTTTATTTCATATTATGAATGCACCAAAGTATTTATTTAGTCACGTTATAATATATTATGAATATGCCAATTTATGTAGTTGATTGTATCACATTATCGTCCATTAGTTTCACTTTAACATCACTGTATTATACATATACTCACTCATTAATTTCAGCGATAATAATATCATAACTCAGTATTACCCATATATATCACAAACATTTAAAACCACACAAATTTACAGTATAACACCATTTCAACATATACAAGTTTCGCATTTTTGAGTAAATCTTCGTTAGGCTATAAATCACACAAATCATATTAAATCGTATACAATTTTGTCACAACATAGTATATACCTAGTATAATCATACTCACATGACGAACCGGCAAGAAGATACTCCTCCCCCGCCCGGTCGCAAATCAAATTTCACTTTTCAGCACCTATAAAGAAAATTATCGAACTCATAAATCATTCACTCATAACACACATTATCTATCTCCCGAACTCACATCCCACTTACTCATACATCACATACAACATACCTAAGCAAATCAAATCAACTATTCTCTAATCTAATGGTCAAATCCCAATTTTGTCCCTCGATCGGAGGAGTTCTAATCAATATTTTATATTTTAAGGGTAAAATATCCCAAATTAACTTATATATCCCAAAATTAACTCACCCATGCATCTCGGAAATAAAGTCTAGTATTTGTACATATTTTCCCATACTTATCATATTTTTATATCAATAAACTCTATTTTTACAAATTTCCAATACAAGAAAAATTCCATATAATTGTCAAAAAATTATCAAAATTTATCATAGATGCTCCTAAACTATCCCATAATATTCTACCTCATCCAAAATAACTATTAGTATTCCATTGATGTAATTCTTCATACCCTTCCTAAACTCAAAGCCCAGGTTTAATAAAATTTCCATATTATTACAAAAGAAATTGAAATCTTTCACCTCTAGCATGTTCTACATACCCTACACATCTTCTGTAACATCCTGAATTTTTAACTTCTAATTAAATAAGAGTTTGTTGATTTTTACGTGTTTTGCACGTACAAATTCATGTGCATTTTTTCTTAGAAAATTATTTATTTTCATAACATGAACAAATACTTCAATCCTTCTCTTTTTATTTTAAAAGCCTATTTAAATTCTAGGCCTAATTGCTTATTCTTAGCCAACACTAATAAATTAATTATTTTAATTAATAGCCGATGGGTCCTAAAGCCCACTAATTTGAGCCCATTAGTTTAATTCCCTCTTAATTGTCATAACTTGTAGTATAGACTGGTTTTGTAGACAATTAATTAAATAATTATGTACAACTAGTAACTAGGGGTGTGTTATGTTACACGTGCATTGCACTAGCACGTGTCTTGGGTGGAGCATGGGGTAGGCCATAAATGACAAGAGAGAGAGGGGTGAGTTGGTGTAGTGGAGAGGTGATTTTGAGTTCATGGGTCGTTGCTTTAACTCCCTAGTTCATCATAGCCCCTAATCCACAACCATCTAGTTCATCCTAGCCATCCATTTCACTTAAAAAAATGTATAAATACCCCTCAATTTCTTCATGCAACAGACTTGAAAAATTTGTTAAAAAGAGAAAGTAAGAAAGAAACAAAAAGTGAGAAAAAGATTGAGAGTTGTGAACAAAAGATTGAGTGTGCATTTGTGTGTGTGTCCCTTTCAATTGGAGGTCGGCCATTTCACCAAGGAGCAAGGAGAGCTTCGGGTTCCATCAAGCACAAGGAGGAGAAGGCAACTTGTGGCACAATCTAGGAGAGAAGAATCGCTCATTGTTCAAGGAGATTTCTAAGAGTTTTTTTTCATTTGTGTTTCTTCAAAATAGGTGAGTGATTTCTCGAACTTCTACTTTAGATACCATGCTAGGAATTGACATTGTGTTTGTGTTAAGAATGAATAGAAAATTGCCATGCATTTTGTTTAAGGAGATTAAGAGGAAAAGAACACCAAAGTAATATATATGAAAAACTGGCAGAATAAATAGAATGTGTAATTGAGTATGTGTATGATGTCTTGGTAGTTTACTTGGTTGCTAAAATGGATGAACTGTGATTTTTTGTGAAACTTTGTCTATGCATGAAATAAAAGATAAAATATGTGGAAATTGTGCTTATGGCTAAATTATGGAATTTAAATTAGTATTCATGGAATATTAGTAGATTGAATTGTGATAAAAATGTGTTTCTTTTGCCATATGCAAGTAGTGATGTAGTCATTTGATTTATTATCTAGATTGTCTTTTGAAACATAAGAAAATGAATAATTTGTAAAATAGAACTAAATTAAGCACTTGAATTTGTTAAAGAATGGAAAAAATAAGAGTTTGAACACATTGTGAATAAAAGGGGAATATGTTGCTTAATGATTCTTCTAAAAAGAAATTTTCTATGTCGAAATCAAAAATATATTATTGATCCACTTTAATTGCAATCTGTTACAATTGACAGTCGACAGAACTAGAGTCGACAGTCGACTGTCAAATGTTAAATTTCGAATTTTGTTTAGCAGTAGACTTTCGTCTGTGAACTGAAGTTTCATGGGACAATCGACTGGCCATTTTTCCACAATCGACTGAACTGACTTTTTGTTCTTGAGTTTTGAAGTTTCACGGGACAGTGGACTGGTCATTTTTCCACAGTCGACTGAACATACTGTTTGTTCTTAAGTTTTTAATGTTTCACGAGACAGTCGACTAACCAGTTTCCACATCCGACTGAACTGTGCTGATTGTTGATTTTTGAGTTTTGAATTATTCATGAAAAGTGTTTCTATAACGTTTGACTTATTATGATTAGAATTTTGAGAAGAAGAATTAATAAGATTTTTTTTGGATATGATTCTTTCTGTAATTAAAGATAGAAATATTTATTGAACATAGAGAAAATTGTGAAGAGCTCAAAAATGAGATTTTGACTTATAAATTATTGAGTAGAATTTAATGTGAAATTGCCTAAGAATATGCAATTTGTGCATGGAAAACTGATTGAAAAGAAACATGATGAATTATGAAATTTGTGAACAAGTATAATGAACATGAAAAGAGAATTTAGACTAGAATTTTAGCTAAGTCCTCACATCAGCAAGAATGAAAGTTTTGAAAAAAGAAATGTGATAAATTGTGACCAAGTTTGGGTCATGGATAATGATTGATATTTTTAAGACCGGTGTAAGGGTAACGCTGAATTCTAGAGTGTTGATTTTTATTCATGATTCAATTTCCTAAGGATTTGATACATAATGGAGATGTGATGAAAGTAAGAGAAAAAAACATGAGTATGAAGGTCATTGGATTGGTGGTGTGAGAGTGTTCACAGGATATCCTCATGATGCATCGTGATTAGAGCGTGGATACTACTCCAGGAAACCATCCCGGTGGTGACGCTTGTGTGGTATTTGGTGACTACGGGTGGTACCATGGTCCATGGCGGAGGTGAATTGACCATAGGATGCCTGCATGATGAGTCATGTATCACTACATGGGATTCTCTCCAGAATGTCTGGACATAGGCATGTAACTCATAGAATACCTAGAATACTTACCATAGTTACTGTAGTAGTTTAAGTCAGGGCGAGGGATCGAACCCTACAAGATGAAGAATGATTAAGGGCTTGCCCTCGGACCTATGTAGTATGGGATGCATAGAATCCGAACAAGTGCGCATTAGTGTCATATAAATATTAATAACCACATTAAGGACTAAGTGTACATTCACACACGACATCAATAAGCTAGTCCCCCTTAGCTTTGTTTGTGACAAGTGTGTGCTTTCTAATTAAGAAAAATTGATGTATTATATCCTACTGTCATTTTTATGCAACTGACGTATCCACAGTTTCTATGCAAGATAAAGTGAATGAAAAGACTAATGATTGATTTCTGCTTAAAGAAATGTTCAAGTTATTATTCAATTCATGTATAAATGTTGTAATTTATAATTCTGTTGCAATGATGTAAACTCTGTTGTAATAAAAGTTTTTAATTCCTTGTAAAATTGTACGAAGAGAAGTGTAAAGATCTTGTGGAACTTCGAATTCGATCTTATTTGGAATTCAGGGTGTTACAGAGTGGTATCAAAGCCATGCTTCCAAGCAGTACAAATTTATAAGGAACGACACTCTCGAGTGGACATTAGAGTGTCAGTTAGGTATAGATCTTTAAATGTAAGTTACTTACATTTTATATTGCTCTATGATTGATGCTTCTTCTTCTCCCCTCCCTGAAGATGGCGAACCACCACTGTAACGCCCCGATTTCCATACACTGGGAAACCGTGACATAAGCCAGAATCTTTCCTTCAATTAGCCACAATACACTAAAAAATAGGAAATTTAAAACTTTTTATTCAACAGAAATGTATTACAAGTCCGAATGTTATAAAACTGCAATACATTACATTAGTGTTACAATAATACCTTTACAAGCCCAAGTGTTATAACTTTCAACAAATTACATCAGAGTACAATGAATAAAGAACAACACTTGGATGCTTTCCAACAAATAAATAAATTACAACAATTGTTACAAAAGAAACAATAGTTATCAACATATATTACAGCGGAAACTTAAATAAAATCGACTCCTTGGTTCTCTTGCCTTGAGTCCTCCTGAATCCTGTACCTGTACTTCTGCAATCCAGTACCTATTGAAGTGGGGACGTCAGTACATATACTGACGCTTTAAGGCTGATGACTAGCAGCGATTCTCAACTATAAGCAAACAGATTGATGAAAAGAGAAACGTGTACATATATTTGATGTGTCAGTGTATGCTATGACTTAGACTCTAATGCCAGATTAACTAATGAAATGATGCACTTATTCTAATGCAAGCAAGACTCTAGCACAGTATGCAACCCATACTACATACGTCCCATATCAAGCCGTTTGTTCATATATAGGGATTTGAACCCGTGTCATGAATTCTACTTTTGTACCCATTCTGTTCCTGACACATACTACATGGCTGATGAGGTTGCAGGTACGGTCTAGTTCCGCTACTGCAGTACAATAGTGGTGTCCCCATTTTTCACTATTGCTCGGCGAACCGGTCCTCCCACAAAACCAACACGAACTACAAGATACTCGTCAACCTTCTTCCGTGCCCTCAACTCATCATGAGAAGGCATAGAACCTGATGGAATTGTAGGGTCTATTTTCCTAGGACAACCTCCCGTTCTTATCATGCCAGTTCAGGAATTAACAATCAAGATACGGATCTCGTGCTCCCAACTCGTCATGAAAAAGCACCGCCCGTATCCCTTTGATATGGGAATACATCCCAATAACACCATCTAGTGTCACCCTATAAGAGAGGTTGGATTATAGGGTATCACCCCTAACATCAACTCTGACCCTTCGGCAATTTATAGATAAAAATGGTTAAGTAACTGTTACTACCCTAACGATGTCACTAACCCTAACCAAACAAGCGAGACATGCCACTGTGCTTCCAAGCCATCATGAAAAAGTACCGTATGTGTCCCTCTTCTAGAAAGTGTAATAATTTGTTGACACAATTAACCAAGTCTTAACCTAGACTTCACAAGATCTCTTTGGATCCACTCACAGCTTACCTATTGAAGACAATACCTACATACGAGCACAGTGAGATTTGTACGAGACAACAACATACATACGATCCAAAAAAGCTACGTATGAGACCAACCACTACATACGAGCCAGACGAGCTGCGCATGAGCAAAACAACATATAGAAACAACCATGCAGGTATTCTAACGACCTAGAAGCAACTAAACGTGCTTACTAGAAAAACTTGATCTTCTATAATTAGAAGCAACAGAAGAATCTACTAATAATATAAAATAGGCATACTACCAAGAAAACCTGATCTTTGTACGCAAAAAGCGACATAAAAAATCTTCCGACAGCCTAGAAGCAACCAGTGCTACGCTTATCGAAATTCGACAAAATTAGACTTTTTAGAAAGGTAAGAATATCTACCACAACTCTCTAGTTAAACAATTTTTCAGATTCTGTAAGGAATCCAAAATTCGGTCCATCGAACACATGCAAATAGTTTAACCAAACTACGGATTTTCAACAAAAAGCTAAAACTTCGCAAGCTGGTAATTCTTGCTCTACTTGTCGGAATCTAATGAAACTGGATAATTTGAAAAGGTGGGAACATCTACTACAATATCCTAGTTGACCACTTTCTCGGATTCCGTAAGGAATTTCAAATTCTTGCTCCGCGAACATACGCAACCAGTTAACCAAACTACAAAATTTCAACAAAAGCTGAAACTTCTATAGCTTGTAACTTTTGCTCTACTTGTCGGAATCTAACGAAACTGGACAATTTGAAACGGTGGGAACATCTACTACATCTTTCTAGTTTAACACTTTTTCAGAATCTGTAAGGAATTCCAAATTCCTACCACTCGAACATATGCAACCAGTTAACCAAACTACAAAATTTCAACAAAAACTGAAACTTCTATAGCTTGTAACGTTTGCTCTACTGATCGGAATCTAACAAAACTGGATAATTTGAAAAGGTGGGAACATCTACTACAGCTTCCTAGTTGAACACATTTTCAGATTCCGTAAGGAATTCAAAAATTCTGCCCCTCGAACATACGCAACCAGTTAACCAAACTACAGAATTTCAACAAAAGCTGAAACTTCAATAGCTTGTAACTTTTGCTCTACTTGTTGAAATTTAACCAAATCATACAATTTAGAAAGGTGGAAAAATATACTACAACTCTCTAGTTGAAAACCTTTTTCAGATTCTTTATGGAATTCAATCCACCATCCCTTGAATACAATACAAGACGACAAATGACAACCAAAAACTACAGCAAAGCGGAAACTTTCAAAGCACATGACTACTACTCCGCTTATAGGAATCTAACTAAATAGGACATTTTGGAAAGGTGAGACTCTCTACTACAACTCTCTAGTTGAACACTTTTTAGATTCCATATGGAATTCAATCCACCGTCCCTTGAACACAATACAAGACGACAAAAGACAGCCAAAAACTACAGCAAAGCTAAAAATTATAAAGCACATAACTTCTACTCCGCATATCAAAATCTAACCAAATAGGACATTTTGGAAAGGTGAGAGTCTCTACTATAACTCTCTAGTTGAACACTTTTCCAAAGTTAGTAAGTAAGACACACAAAAATATTGAACAAGTCAAACAACGAGCTTAGATCCAAAGGCTGGCTGCTGTTACTTGTAAAGGCCATAACTTCTACTCTGCCTATCGAAATCTAACCAAATAGGGAAATTTGAAAAGGTGAGAGTCTCTACTAAAAATCTATAGGTGAACACTTTCCTAAATTCCGTAAGTAAAAGATCCAAAAACAGCGAAAAATCCAAACAGCGAGCTTTTCAGCCTAAAGGCTGGCTGCTGTAAATTGTAAATGCCATAACTTCTACTTCGCCTATCTGAATCTAACCAAATTGGACATTTTGGAAAGGTGAGAGTCTCTACTATAACTCTCTAGTTGAACACTTTCCCAAATTCAGTAAGTAAGACACACAAAAACATTGAACAAGTCAAACAACGAGCTCACAGACAAAGGCTGGCTGCTGTTACTTGTAAAGGCCATAACTTCTACTCTACCTATCGAAATCTAACCAAATAGGGCAATTTGGAAAGGTGAGAGTCTCCACTACAACTCTCTAGGTGAACACTTTCCTAAATTCCGTAAGTAAATGATCCAAAAACACCGAAAAACCCAAACAGCGAGTTTTTTCAGCCTAAAGGCTAGCTGCTGTAAATTGTAAATGCCATAACTTCTACTTTGCCTATCTGAATCTAACCAAATTGGACATTTTGGAAAGGTGAGAGTCTCTACTATAATACTATGGTTGAATACTTTCCCAAATTCAGTAAGTAAGAGGCTCAAAAATAACAAACCATTAAGACAGCGAGCACTTTAGCCAAAGCTGGCTGTTGTGTCTTGAAAAAGGCATAACTTTTGCTTCACTTAGGTCTGAGGGCAAGCCCTTTACCGTTCTTCATCTTGCAGGGTTCAATCCCTCGTCATGACTTAAACTACTACTGTAACTACGATAAGTATCCTAGATGTTCAATGAGTACGAGCTCATGTCCAGACAGCCTGGAGGAGAATCCCACGTCATGTCACGACGCATTGTTAAGACAGACTGTGGACAATTCAGCCTCTGTCATGGGAAATGACACTACCCGCAGTCACCAAACATCCCACGAGCATCGCCTGCAGTACGAACTCCTAGAGATATATCCACGTCATGTCACGACGCATCGTGAAGACAGCCTATGAATATTCTCACTTCGTAGCTCCTAGGCCCTCATACTCGTGTTTTTCTCTTATTTTCATCACCTTTTCACTATTTATCTGATCCTTAGTTATTTGAATCATGAACAAAATCAATTCTCTAGATTTAGCCTTTCCACTATAACTGTCTTAATCATCTATTCAACATGACCCAATCTTGGTTTTTTCATCTCAAATTTTCATTTCAGCATATCTCTTTTCAATGCCGATATGAGGCTTAACTACACTCTAGTTCTCAATTTCAATTCACAATAAAAAATCGAATAATTCTTTTTCATGATTAACATTAATTTTCCTTTCATGTTCATAGCATTTGCATACTCATGCTCATAAAATCTTTCATAATTCATCATACAATTCAATTTCACATTCATGTACAACTCATGCATAAACAAAAGAATTCGTTTTTCTAACTTGTCACATTCATAGCTCATTCAACTACCATGAAATTACCGTACTGTCATTTTATCAAAAATTCCCACTTTCATTGCCCAAACTCATTTCAAAAACTCTTTTAAACAAGGCATGTATTCAGAGACAATTTAAACCAATAAAATAATAAGTTATTTCTTGTCAAAAACAGTCTCAAATTCTTATTTATCCAAGGCCACAGTTTATAGAAAATTATTTCACGAAAATCTAGACATTAGTTGAAACTTCAGGGCAGTCGACCGTTATACTATGATCGGTCGACTGTTCTGTAAAGATTAAAAACTCGAAAATAAATATTCAGAGCAGTCGACTGTTCCGCAAAGATTAAAAACTCAAAAATAAAATGATCAGGGCAGTCGACTGTTACACTATGATCGGTCGACTGTTCCGCAAAGATTAAAAGCTTAAAAATAAATACTCAGAGTAGTCGACTGTTACACTATGATCGGTCGACTGTTCCGCAAAGATTAAAAACTCGAAAATAAAATGATCAGGGCAGTCGACTGTTACACTATGATCGGTCGACTGATGCTGCTAGGTTTTTCAAATTCCCAAAATATTTTTGGTTCTTTTTCTTCTCTTTTTGAGTCAAAACTCTCCAGATTCTAATGTATATACAAATACATTAACTAGTATTTTTAAATTCATTATTTACCAATAACACATGCTTTTAGTCAATTTGTGTCTCATAAGTACCAATTCGTCTCACATAGCATAGTTCATGGACATAAAGCATGATAATAAGATTGATTCTAGCATTTCAATTTCACATCGTTATTCATTAGCAATCATTTTAACAGTCAATCTTTAAGCTACTATTTTATCTCTAATCAACCAAACATGAGACTACAATTTATGAATTTCTTCTCAACTATTTTAGCAAACATCCCTAGCATGGCATCTACATTTAGAAGTATTGAGAAACACCCACCTATAGTTGAAGAAACGAATGAAAACTCTTAAAATGCAAGAAAGTAGCCTTCTCCTCCTAGAATGGTTTGCAAATTGTCTCCTCCTCCTTGTGCTTGCTAGGAACCTGAGCTCTCCTTGCTTCCTTCATGATTGGCTGGCCACCTCTAGGTTGGAACACACACAATTTTGCAGACTCTAATCTTTTGCTCACTATTGTCTCTCAATCTTTTGCTCTCTCTTAATGAATTGTGTAATGTACTAATGAGAAGAAATATAGGGGTATTTATACACTTTTAGGATGAGAATAGATGGCTAGGATTTAATCAAGGAGTTAGAGATTAAGGACCAAGATGAATTGGGAAGTTGTAGTAACTTCCATGATCACATCACCACCACTCAACTTCATCCCACTCTCCCCCTCTCTCTCCACAATCCGGCCACCCCTAGAAGGGTGTGCAATGCATACTCTAGTGTGTGCACGTGCCCTTTCTAGTACCCCCCATTATTAAGTTGTACAAATTTAATTAATCAATTGTCTACTAATTGTGTCTACATGACAAGTTGTGACAATTAAAAGATTAATTAAGTTTGTGGGCCTCAAAATAGTGGGCTTTGGGCTCATGGGCTATTTAATCAAAATACTTTAATTTATTAGGGTGGGTTTAAATTAGAAAAACACTCTTAGGCTTTTAAAAGAGGCTTTTAGAAAATAAAGAGAAAGAAAAATGTTTATTTGTTCATGTTATAAGAGATAATTTTGTAAGAAAATATACATACAAAATTTCTACGTGCACTACACGTAAAAATCAACAATTCTCATTAATTAAAAATTCAGGTATTACAATGGGTCTAGGCAACTAAGACCGCTTGAGAAGAATTGTCTGACTCATGATTTGGAGTTAGCTGCGATTATCTTTACCTTGAAGCAATGGAGACATTATGTGTACGTTGAGAAATTGAACATGTACACGGACCATAAAAGCTTGAAGTACATCTATCAGCAGAAGGACCTGAATCTGAGGCAACGGAGATGGCTGGAGGTACTTTAGGACATTCGTCCAGAGATTAAGTACCATCCTAGGAAAGCTAATGTTGTTGCTGATGCACTTAGCCATAAGTACAGTCTGGCTAGTTTGATTACAACTTAGAGGCATCTTGCAGAGGAGTTGGATCGGGCTGGTATCGAAGTTGTGGTGTAAGGCTTGGGATTATCTTTAGCTCAGTTGAGGCTTCAACCTACGCTGAATGAGAGGATTATAGCAAGTCAAAAGGAAGATGCAGAGATTCAGAAGATGAAGGAGCAGGTTGGTGCTGGCAGGTTGTCAGAGTTTCAGATCAGGGATGAAGTTTTGTGATTTGGAGATAGACTGTGTGTTCTGGATCAAGCAGAATTGAGGGAGAGTATTCTTCAGGAGGCGCATGCTACTTTTTTGTCTGTACATCCTCGGAGTACCAAGATGTATAAAGACATCACGCAACATTTCTAGTGGTTAGGTTTGAAGCGGGATGTGGCTGAGTTTGTGGCGAAGTGTGAGATCTGTCAATAGGTCAAAGCCAAGAATCAGAAACCCGGAGGTTTATTGCAACCGTTACCTATTCCAGAATGGAAGTGGGATAACATCAGCATGGATTTCATCACGGGTTTACCCAAGAGTTCGAAGGGTAATGATGCGATTTGGGTCATTGTCGATCGACTAACCAAATCAGCTTACTTCTTGGCTATGAAACTCACTTCGATTATGGAAAAGTTGGCCGAGCTGTATGTTGGAGAGATTGTCAGGCTTCATGGTGTTCCGTTGAATATTGTGTCTGATCGAGATGCGCGGTTTACTTTGTATTTCTGGAGGAGTCTTCAGCCTCTAGAGCTCACATAACCAAGACATCCACAATTCTTTCTCTTCAAAGTTCTCATTAAAAAATTTCATCCCTTTAATTTAGAACTAACCCTTAGTCCCAAATCACAAATTTCCATCCTTTAAAACATAGAGTTATACAACCCACAACTCAAATTCAACGCATAATACACTAAAAATCAACTCTTTCTTAAATTTGAAATTTATACGAGTTGATTCCTCGAAACAAAAAAATTCAATTTAAATCATAAGACCTGGAAAAACCACATAATTTTATCTACGTAACAAGGAATCCACCCAAAAAATCTGAAATCAAATAATTAGTTTTAAGGGTTCGTATTCAATAAATTCTGAAAACTAACCGTTTTTAAAAAAAAAACAGAAACTACAATTGTACAGTGGTATAAGTTGCATACCTTACAATCTGTCGGATTGAGGATCCGTCAAATGTTTTGGAAACTAGATGCAGTGAGCTACAATTTCTATTTTATATGTTTTAGAAAATTCCATCAACAACTAAGTCAAAAACTCGTTCCAAACTGGAACATACAGTAGTTCAGACAGCTCATTTTTTTTTTGAAAAGCTTGGCAGTATAGTAGTAAAATTGCATATCTTACAATTCATAAGTTGGATTGAGGACTGTCAAATGTTCTGAAAACTAGACGTCGTTAGCTACTGATATGGCTAAAAATGGGGTTAAATCGGAACCGTCCAGATTGGGCGCGAATCTTGAAGCTCGGGGGTAAAACGGTAATTTCACATACAAATGGATCCAAAGCGGGTATTGGATCTCCTTCTCACAGATCCAATAACCCACAAACGGATCCAAAGCGGGTCTTGGATCTCCTTCTCACAGATCCAATAACCCACAAACGGATCCACTCCAATTGGGTACGGGTCCCGACCCGAAGCGAACCCAGACCAACAAGAGACAAATTAGGGCCACTGATTTGACCAAGTCAACGGGCCTGATTTACTCTCACCGGGAATCAGGGGTTAGTTTCCTAAACAAACTGTGAGGATTTTACTCCTGGCGGTTACACAGGGAATCAAGTCCCTAATCAATCCCCTGGCAACTATAAATACCTCCCCTCGACCACTGTGACCAGGTAATCACTCTTTTTCCACCTTAAGCTCTTTCTTTAATCACCACTGGTTACTGACAAGAGCGTCGAAGGGTGCGTTGCCGGAATCATCCCCGGTGTCTTGCACTTCCTTGCAGGTTGCGGCAGGAATCAGAAGGCTTGGATCCGCTGTTCAGGTTTTCTCGAACTCACAAATCTCATCTGTTTACTCCCACACCGAAATCAGCGGTAACAGATTGGCACCGTCTGTGGGAATCACCACACGAACAGCCTCAGCCTCTTCCTTGTCGTCTAACCCTTCTCCAACCATGCCTCCAAAGAAGATCAGATCTAGAGGGTCCAACCGCGGGCCCAATCCCGCCGATCAGACAGAGGAAGTCCCTGTCAATCCTGTTCCACAGCCTGAACTTCCTCCCCCGGTCCAGCAGGGCCAACCTCCTCTACCCAAACAACAACCCCCCAATGGCCCTTCCGGCCATAACGGGCGGAGGCAGAAGCAGCCCCTCAACCCAGACCATGTCTCGGTTCATAATGAATCCTCGGATTCAATGGCTTCTCATCACCCCGACCTCCGCAACACAGTCCTGAACAGCCAAAAAGATGAGGACCTTCGCACCCACCTTGATGAGAGGCAGGCCCGAGTGGGAGCCTCCCGCCAGCATCATGGTGAGCGGTCTCCTCACCGCCGGGACGGTAGAAGGTCTCCGGACCGAAGGGGCCGAGCGGCATCTCCCGAGCGCCGAAGGAGGAGGCCGCATTTCCCCGCGGATCGGCATCATCCGAGGAACAATGAAACACCTATCACTCGTGCCGAGTTCCTACAATTTCAGGAGACTGTGCTGCAGGCCCTCAACCTTCACCCCAACAACAAAATGCCCAGAGGGTTCCAACACCCCCGCGGGTTCCCAGTCCTCGCCGCCGATCCAGAAGTCCTCTCCCGGTTCCCAGTCGCCAGTAGCAGCACTATAGTCCCCGCCGATCCCAGGACTACCGGCGCCGCAGTCCCCGCTCCCCTTCCTATGAAGAAGAATCCAGGGGATCATTTGATTATCAGTGGAGGGACGATGCCCTCAACCGCCGTCTCCATGAGGTAGAGAGGCGCATCGGTCGCATGGACAGAGAGGAGGAGTCCAGAGCAGGGACCGTCCGTCCCAGCAGACCTCCCTTCTCTCGGACGATCATGGAGGTCCCCATACCGAGGGGTTTCAAACCTCCGCAGTTTGAAACGTACTCAGGGGAGTCCGACCCAGTTGATCACGTCGAAAGCTTCAAGACCTTAATGCTGATCCATCAAGCTTCCGACGCCATGCTCTGCAAGACCTTCCCCGCCACCCTCAGGGGGTCAGCTCGGGAATGGTACTCCAGGCTTGCCCCCTCTTCCATCTTCTCGTTCGAGCAGTTCGAAATGCTGTTCATAACTCACTTTGTGAGTAGCAGGCGAGCCGAGAAGACGAGCCTCTCCCTACTCAACCTGCGGCAAGAAAGGGAAGAGAAGCTGAGGGACTACGTGAAGAGATTCACCACAGAAGTCAGGTCTATCGCCTCCCTAGACCAGTCAGTGGCGACTGTTGCGTTCCAGTCGAACGTCCTCAACTCCAACCTCCTGTCGTCCCTCGCCAAGAAGCCCCCGCACAACTTTGCCGACCTTCTCCTAAGGTGCGAGAAGTACATTCGGGCGGAAGAGGCCGAGTGCCTCCCGAACTTCGGAGGATCGGCCTCCGGATCGAAGAGGAAGGCGACCGAGGAGGAGGGGTCGAAGAAGATGTAGAAGGACAACGGCGGTCAGTGCCGTCCTCCCCCTAGGTTCGAGAAGTTCACTCCCCTCACCACCAATGTCTCCACCATCCTGATGGAAGTGGAGAAGGAGGGGGTCATCCCTCCAGCTCCGAGGATGAACACCCCGGCCAAGAGGAGGAATAAGGAGAAATGGTGCCGTTACCACCGGGACCACGGCCATGACACCAACGACTGCCGGGCGTTGAAAAATGAAATAGAAGCCCTCATCCAGAGGGGGCAACTGGCCAAATTTGTAAAGGCAAACGATCGGGCGGATCGCAACACTCCTCCTCCTCGGGGGGCTAACAAGCGCTCCGAGCGGCACGAGGAGATGCCCGAGTTCGAGAAAGAACGGGTCCTGCACCTCATCCACGGAGGCCCCATTGGGGGCTCCTCCAACTCCTCTCGGAAGGCCTTCGTCTGAGAGGTCAACTCAGTTCACAGCGCCCCTCCTCCCAAAGGCCTCGGAGTCCCGGTGACTTTCTCCGATGAAGACCTCGAGGGGATCCGAACTCCCCACTGTGACGCCCTCGTCATCGACCTTCGCATGGCAAACATCAAGGCACGGAAGGTCCTGGTAGATAACGGGAGCTCGGTGAACATCCTCTTCCTCTCGGCCTTCCGAGGGCTGCAGTTGTCTCGGGACCGTCTCAAGCCGGCCGGTTACACACTCCACGGGTTCACGGGGGTCCCAGTAACTGTCGAGGGAGTGATAACCCTAGACGTAACTGCTGGAAAGACCCCTACTACCCGGACCGAGCCGATGGACTTTATGGTCGTCGACGTCCCGGCCGCATATAATGTCATCCTAGGCCGACCCGGCCTAGCTGCCCGGGAAGCTGTCCCCTCAGCATACCACCTTAAAATGAAGTTCCCCACTCGGTCGGGAGTGGGAGAAGTTAGGGGCAGCCAAGAGACGGCTCGGAAGTGCTATATGACTTCCACTGGGGGACCGGTGCTCTCCCTCGAGACCATAGAAATCCCCGAGCCGAATGTCCGACCCACGTCCGAGCCGGCGGACGAGTTGGAAAAAGTGCTCTTCTCGGACGAGGACCCGAGTCGAAAGTTCCTCATCAGCAAGTCCTTGCCGACCACGCTGTGTTCTGACTTGGTGCAATGCATCAGGGATAACCGCGACCTGTTTGCCAGGTCAGCCGCAGATATGCCTGGGATTTCCGAGGAGCTGCTAGTCCACCGCCTAAGTGTCGAACCGGGGTGCAAACCGGTTCAGCAGAAGAGGCGAAAATTCACTCCCGAGCGACAGCAGGCCATCAAGGAGGAGGTGGATAAACTCTTAAAGGCTCGGTTCATACAGGAGGTGAACTACCCCGAGTGGCTCTCCAATGTTGTAATGGTCAAGAAGTCCAACGGTTCTTGGAGAATATGCATCGACTTCACTGACCTAAATAAGGCGTGTCCGAAGGATCCATTCCCTCTTCCAAACATTGACACCCTCATTGATGCCACCTCGGGCCATGAGCTCCTCAGCTTCATGGATGCCTTCTCCGGCTATAATCAAATCCGAATGTTCCCCCCGGACATTCCGAAGACCTCCTTCATCACCGATCAGGGCCTTTACTGCTACAGGGTCATGCCGTTCGGGTTGAAGAACGCTGGCGCCACCTACCAGCGCCTCGTCAACAAGGTCTTCCAGAGCCAGATAGGCCGCAACATGGAGGTGTACGTCGACGACATGCTCGTCAAGAGCATCTGAGGTACTGACCACGTTGCCGACCTCCAGGAGGCATTCGGCGTGTTGAGGAGGCACAACATTCGGCTGAACCCGAACAAGTGTGCGTTCGGGGTCTCATCGGGAAAGTTCCTCGGCTTCATGGTGAGCCAACGAGGGATCGAAGCAAATCCCGAGAAGATCAAGGCCATATTGGACATGGCCCCGCCCCGGAACGTCAAGGAGGTGCAGAAGCTGACTGGTCGGCTCGCCGCTCTTGGCCGGTTCCTCTCGAAGTCTGGAGAAAAGTGCCTCCCCTTCTTCAAGGCACTCAGGGGGGCTAAGGGATTTGAATGGGGCCAACCACAACAGGAATCGTTCGACCAACTGAAGGCCTACTTGGTGAACCCCCCTCTGCTCAGCAAACCTGTTCCGGGGGAAACCCTCTTCATCTACTTGGCTGCTTCCGAGCAGACCCTAAGTGCTGTTTTGGTGAGAGTGGAGGACCGGGCCCAAAGGCCCATCTACTACATGAGCAAGGTACTTCGGGACGCTGAGCTCCGTTATCCGAAGATAGAGAAGATGGCCTACGCCCTGGTCATGGCGGCAAGGAAGCTCCGTCCGTACTTTCAATCCCACTCGGTTGTTGTCCTCATCGACCAACCTCTAAAGCAGATCCTCCACAAGCCTGAGACCTCGGGCCGGTTAATGAAGTGGTCCATAGAGCTGAGCCAACATGACATCTCGTACCAACCTCGGACTACAATCAAAGCATAGGCCCTCGCCGACTTCATCGTCGAGTCTACTATTCCTGAGGTCAGCCACGTCCCGAACGGACCCCCCATTTGGACGGTCTTCGTGGACGGCTCCTCCTGTAACGAAGGAAGCGGTGCCGGTATCATCCTGAACGGCCCTGATGACTTCGTCCTCCAGTATGCGATCTGTTTGAACTTCAAGGCCTCGAACAACGAGGTAGAGTACGAGGCACTCATCGCAGGCCTCGGACTTGCCCGAAGTACTGGGGCGCAGCGCCTCCGAATTCACAGTGATTCTTAGCTGGTTGTGAACCAGGTCTTGGGCGAATACGAGGCACGAGACGAGCGGATGGCGAAATACCTCGCCAAGGTCAGAGCCCTCATGAGCCGCTTCGAAGAAGCACTCATCCAACGAGTCCCTCGTGAGGAGAATTCCCAGGCCGATGCTCTCTCCAAGTTGGCCTCGTCCTCCCTCCAAGGTATCGAGCAGACCGTTTTGATCGAGGTCCTCTCAAGGCCGAGCATAGAAGACGAAACATCCAGCTCGGTGGAGTCGTTGCCGGTCCTGCTGCAAGATAACTGGATGAAGCCGTTGGTGGAGTTCTTAAGGGACGGACTCCTCCCCGAAGACCCCAAAGAAGCACGCCAAGTCAGAACCAGGGCCGAGCGATATGTCTTGATCGAGGGAATCTTGTACAAGCGTTCCTTCTCGCAGGTTGATGGCCGACCGTACCTGAGGTGCCTCTCCCCAGAACAGGCCGACTACGCTCTACAAGAGCTCCACGAGGGTATCGGCAGAGCTCACTCAGGGTCCAGGTCCTTGGCTCGGAAAGCCTTGAATTATGGGTACTTCTGGCCGACTCTCCTCAAAGATGCCGAGCGTCACGTTCGGCAATGTGGCTCCTGTCAAAGATATTCCAATGTTCGTCGCCTCCCTCAAGCCAACCTTGCCTCCCTATCAAGTCCTATCCCCTTCGCAATGTGGGGAATGGATTTACTAGGGCCGTTCCCCCCAGCTCCCGGCCAGTTCAAGTTCTTGGTTGTTGCCATCGACTACTTCTCGAAGTGGATTGAGGCCGAGCCCCTCGTCGCTATCACCGAGAATAAAGTGGTTCAATTTTTCTGGAAGAACATCATCTGCAGATTCGGCGTCCCCCGTGTCCTTGTAACGGACAATGGGACTCAGTTCACTGGGGCAGCATTCCGAGCTCTGTGCGACGACCTTGCCATCCAGCAGCGCTTCTCGTCCGTCTCCCACCTTCAGTCGAACGGACAGGCAAAAAATGCTAATCGGCAGATCCTCACAGGTATTAAGAAGAGGCTAGACAAATGTTCCAAAGGCCTATGGGTCGACCAGCTCCCCAATGTGCTGTGGAACTATCGCACGAACAAGCGGACGCCCACAGGAGAGTCCCCTTTCAACCTCACTTACAGGTCCGAGGCAGTGATACCCCTCGAGGTCGGAATACCTTCCCCTCGCCTCGCAGCCTACAATGAGAAACAGAACGCCAGAGACCTCAGGGCAAACTTAGATCTTGTGGACGAGCTAAGGGAAAGAGCGTCAATTCGGCAATAGAATTACCGAAGAAGGGTCGAGTTGGCATTCAACAAGAAGGTCCGACCCACCAACCTTAAGCAAGGGGACTTAGTCTTGAGAAAACTGGCCATATCCTTCCCCAACCAGAAGAGCAAGCTGGCTCCGAACTGGGAAGGGCCTTACAAAATCACAAGGGTAGTTCGGCCCGGAGCATATCGTCTGGAAGATCTATAGGACAGAGAGATTCCGAGGACCTAGAATGCCGACCACCTCCTGAAATACCAAGAAAGCGCCCCGGCGCCTCTCTAAGTATTGCAGGATATCGAGCCATTCCTCTCCTCTAGCTTGTAATCTATTTCATAAGTTGTAATATGTAAAAACGGTTCGCCGTCGATTATCAATGAAGAGTGCTCTTTCATACTTACAAATTTGTTTACATCTCTCCGCCTCTATCCATTGTTTTTTATTTTTTCAACCAATGGTTCGGAGTCCAATGTCCGGTTCGACTTTACCTCCTCGGCTTGCCCCCGGGCGAGCCAGAGGTAGATCACCGTTCGGAACTGCTCCCACAACCGTTGAACTACACCGATGGTTCGGAGTCCAACACTCGGTTCGACTTTACCTCCTCGGCTTGCCCCCGGGCGAGCCAGAGGTAGATCACCGTTCGGAACTGCTCCCACAACCGATGAACTACACCGATGGTTCGGAGTCCAACACTCGGTTCGACTTTACCTCCTCGGCTTGCCCCCGGGCGAGCCAGAGGTAGATCACCGTTCGGAACTGCTCCCACAACCGTTGAACTACACCGATGGTTCGGAGTCCAACACTCGATTCGACTTTACCTCCTCGGCTCGCCCCCGGATGAGCCAGAGGTAGATCGCCGTTTGGAATTGCTCCCACAACTGTTGAATTACACCGATGGTCCTGGAGTCCAACACTTGGTTCGATTCCACTCCCCAAACTTGCTTCTCGGCGAGTTAGGAGTGGGTCACCATTCGGAATTGCTCCCACAACCGTCGAACATTCGCTGTGACCGGCGAACTTCACCACGAAAAAGAGCTCGGCTCACCCCTCGACTTCACAAGAAGAGGGAGACCGAAGCACTATTCGGCACCACAACCCGAGCCATCTTGTCACGGAGACGGAAGCCCCAAGAAGAATTGTCAGATCACGTTGCCTCCGGTCGGGTGCCGAACAAGTGCCATTCCGATCCTGCAAACAGAGAAAACTCACTTTCTCCTCAACTTTCGCGTAGGATCCCAATCAGACGGCTAGGATCTTGCTAACGACGCTAGACGACAAGATAGTATTTTCTTGGGAACAGAGCCGTCTCGAGATTCGTGCCAAAATCTAACGGCTCAGATCTTGTCAGCGCCGCTAACGACAAGATAGCGTTCCTATAGGAACTGGTTCGCTTCGAGATTCTTGCCGACGGCACTATGCGCTCGGCTCGTAAACCTCGGCACGACCAACACACTTACAAAGCGAGATAAATACTCAGAGCAACGAAAGATGCTAATTCTTAAAAGAAATTTTATTAATGATCGGGACACAATACAAAGCAATCTTTCCATAGTTACAAGGCATTAGAAAACAAAAATACAGCGCCGACCCACAACACTTGGTCTTCAAACAGAAATGTCTTCACTAATCCGTTCGGTCGCCAGTCCATCCACTTCGGCTGATAGCTCCTCCACCTCCTTCCGAAGCTTCACCTCCACGGTCTGCAAGTGATGGATCTCAGAGAGCAAATCGTCCCGCTCGGCTAATATTTTCGACTGGTTGTGCCGAATGCACTGAACCCGAAGAGCGTTGCTAAAAGCAGTCTGCAAATCTTCGTCCCCTCCTACGGGGGTCGCCTCGACGATCCTACTCTCCAGACGTTGGATCTCGGCATCCCTTTGGCCGAGGACGGACTGAAGGTGGGCCTGCTCGCTCTCGGCTCGGCGTAGCTTCAGCTCGACACCATGAAGCTGCTCTCGGCGCTTCATCGAGCGCGACTTCGTCGCCCCTGAGGTTACCTCTGTTTCAGCTTCATCGTCCGGGCCGTTGGAATCAAGGTATTGGGCTGCCACCACGAGCTGAAAAGAAGGGAAAACGAATAGCCAAATTTCAATACACTGGCGAAGTCCAACACTTGAAGAATTTTCCAATCAAACTCTCAGATTCGTATTTACATATAACAGCTCCACATACAATAAGACCGACTGTACAATACAGTTTTACAACAATCAGAAGAAACACAAAACGACATGATCAGGGTCTCTTCGGAAGGGGAACGCTTCGGTTCAAGAAAATGCGAGGACGACGAGGCCTGACCTCCGAGCTCGATTCCAAACCAACGAAGCGTGACCCCCCTTCGCCGCTAACCCTGACTGTGGTGCCGACCGAGGCACCGCTCGACGACACAGCCATGCTACTCTGAGCATCAGCAGGGCTTCGCCTAGTCACAGGCAAACGTGTCGCGAGTTCATAAAAGGAAATCCCTCTCTCGCTCTCTTCGCGAGTACACGATGTACTGCGGACATTGGCCCTCTCCGGAAGGGGCTTGAGTGACGCGACCTCTTCCTCCAGTTCGATGATTCTGTCTCTCAAAGCGTCGTCCTTCGCCAACTTCTTCAAACGAGGAGGCCTTGACGAGCCCGAGACGTTGGCACTATCGGTTGCGAGCCATCGGAAGTGGGTGACCTCGATCCCCCTATCTATCGTGATCCTCCTAAGCCTGTCGACCTCGGCCAATAACTTCTTGCGCTCGGACGATGCCTTCTCCAGCACGGAAGTTAGCTTCTCTTCCGCCGCCGAGCGTTCTTTCTCCGCTAACTCCAAGTGTCGAATCTCGGCCAAAAGCTCGTCATTCTTCTGCTCGGCGACGGTAAGCTCTCTACGAAGCCGCTCGACCTCACCTTCGGGACAAGGGGCTTGGGGTTGCTTCCGCAGTTGCTTCAACTCACGGCAATGCCCCCTCACAGCTGCCTTTGTCTCCTCCAGCTCCAAGAACATAAGAAACCGCCTCTGTCGACTATTCGAGAGCTCGCCCTTCGTTTTGGCCAGCTCCATACGAAGGTGTGCGACCTCCGTGATCGGACCGAACTTCACCTGAAAATCAGAGATAAATCCGAGACCCAACACTTGGATAATTCTACGCCGAATCAAACACAAAATCCGAGACTCAACACTTGGATAAATTTTGGCCAAACAAACTGTTTTCATTCAAAACCGAGAAGAAAGTTTTACAAGAGCGGTGGCCAGTCCGCAGTTAGGCTTACAAAAAGAAACAAAACAACGAAAGACTAAAAGAGGCAACCGAGTCAGGGGTCGACCTTTTTGTCGTTCGGGTCCGTCGACCCCTCGGCCTTGTCCTCGCCATCGCCCTCGTCTTCGTCTTCACTCCCACACTACTCCTCAGAGTCGCCTTCCTCTTCATCCTCGGCCTCGGTCTCACCCGGGCCTTCGACACCTTCCGTCTGTCCCTCGGGGTCGAGCATCCCCTGGGGAACCTCCTCCTCCCCCTCCACGGGGTCGTAGAAATGGTAGGAGGACGTGTCGAAACCCGGATTCCTGGCAACGACGTGGAGCAAGGCTTGACCATATGCGTCTTCCATGTTCTTGAACATGTGTTGCACGGCCTCCTCCTGCACAGCCTTCTTCACCTTCTTCACCGTAGACCGGTGTTTGGCCATGATCTTCTCGGCCCTCTTCCGAGCCCTCTCCGCTTCCGACCGAGCATTGGCCAGCTCCTCCTTCAGTTCGGCAGCCTCCTTCTCCGAAGCCTCGAGCTTGGCTGCCGTGTCCTTCGACAGCTGAATGGCGTCAGCCAGCTGCTTCTCCAGCCTAGCCACTTCGGCACCCCTCTTTGCCGAGAGGAGTTGCTCGGCATCAAGCAGCTTCGTGGCCTTGACACGCTCCACTCTCTCCCGCTCATACTCCTGTTCCTTGCTCGCAAACTCCTCGAGCAGGAAGTTGAAGTGGCAGAGGGTCTGAAAAGAGAACAACCCATTACAATCGGAACCCAGGAACTTAGAAAAATCTCAGAAAAAGTTTCAATGAGAAAGAGTTCGGCCCACTTACTGACATGGTGTTCCGAGCGATCTGCATCGTGGCGTCTCCTGCTAGCCCGGCCTTTAGGGCCGCTCGATCCTTTGGGGTCGGCAGGTGCCTCACCGCTTCCATGCAGATGTTGCCGTCGCCCAAGAAGCCATCGACATTCATCACCTGCCAGTCAGGGACGAAGATCTGCTTGTGCCTCTTGGTCAAGATCTTCTCCGCTTCGGCAGTAAGGGGCGGAACTTGGAGGGACAACACCTCCTTCACGCCGAATGCACCGCTCGACGAGCCGACTGCATCCCCCTCCACCGTTGGCACCGGCACACCAGAAACTGGAGGATCCATAGCCACGGACTTCTCCTGCTCGGGGCCGGATCCCGGGACAACGGCCTTCTGTAGGTCGTTTGTCCTCCCGACCGATGGTATCTTCGGGGCTCGGCCACCCTGAGGCCCCACCAAAGGCCTCTTCTTCCTCGTCTCCTGCTCCGTCGCCCTGGCCTTCGCCATCAAAGCCTTATAATCCATCTTCATTGTCTCTGCACAAGCCGAATGAAAAGACATACAAAAATTTTCATGAACTTTAAGCAAAGAGTATAAATACTAGAAGCGTACTAGGGTCGATCAGACTGAGACCCCCTCGGAACAAGGCTTCCTCGGTAATATCTTTCCAGCTCAGCGCTGGCAAAGCGAGCAGCTTCTGCAGGACCTCTGCTTCCTCATCACTCAACACCGGCTCTTTCTTTGCTCTCTTGGGCAGCCTATCCTTCGCCCAAACTATCGGGATCACCCACGGCGCGGGAGCCCGGATGATGAAATACTTCTCCTTCCAGTGTTTGATCGAGTCCGGATTCTCGATCAACTTCGCGCCCGTCCGCGGCGAAAGATAGAACCTTTGTTCGTTTCGGTTTGGCTGACAAGGTCGGTAGAGGCTCCGAAAGAGAAACATGCTCGGCACGGCACCGACCTCTTGGCACCGGAGAACAAACACCATGACGTGCCTCCAGGTGTTCGGCATCAGCTGGGCGGGGCTCAAACCGTACCAGTTCAAGACATCAACTACGAACGGATGAAAGGGAAAGCGGAGTCCGGCGGTGAGGGAGTCGACAGGAAAGACGCACACGTCTATCGAAGACTTCGTGTTGGCTCGGAAGGCTAGCGCGGGGAGGAGCAGCCAGTACTCGGTGGGGATCCGGAATCCCTTTCGGATCATATGTAGATCGGCCTCTGTAAGAAACGAGATGGTATGGTTCACCTCGGACAGCTCTCTCGGTTCATTCTCCTCCACCGACTTGGCCGTGCCTTGGGTCACCTTCTCCAAGATATCCTCGGCGTAGTCCCGAACGCCTCCCAAGCTCGACAGAGCAATAGGCTGCCGATCGAACGCCCCCGCCGTCTTCGGCGTCTCGACGATCGTGACCACTGCCTTACCCTTCTGAGATGCCGCCTCGACCTCCTGAGGTGGCTCGGCTACTTCGCCCTCTCTATCCGGCCGAACGACGCTCTGATCGGTCGTCTCCACTACCTCCTTTCCTTTGCCCGCTCGGCCAACGGCTTGCTCCGAGGCGGGGGTCTCATCTGAGGAAGTAATCTTAACCATTTTCTAAAGAAAGATGAAGGAGATTGACCTTGAAGTGACAGCTACGGTCGGAAAAGCTCACCGGTGACAAAGAACGCCTTGCCGCGACAGCTAGCAGTGCCACCAAGGAGCTAAAAACTTCGAAAGTGAAAGTAAAAACTGGAGAGAGAGAGTAAAAGTGAATAATGAGACTTGGAGTAAGGGGGGGTGAAGATTTATAGTAAAAGAGGAACGTCCCTTGGACTTCCAAACGTAAGGGTGCGACTTTTGGGCCACTATCGAAACGTCGCGAAGGCCCAACACGATTTTGTCTTTTCGCCAAGTCAAGTAGCTCGGCACGATAGGATCTCAATCCGAATCGCATGCAATCCGAGCCCAGCAGTGAAGGGCCCGGTCGGCGACCGAGCAAGTGCCATTCCGAGCCTGCAAACGGAGAAAACTCACTTTTTCCTCAACATTCGTGTAAGATCTCGATCAGACGGCCCAGATCTCACCAGCGACGCTAAATGACAAGATAGCATTTTCTTGGGAACTGAGCCCGTCTCGAGATTCCCCACACCATCCGACGGCTCAGATTGCGCCACGTCGCTCGTACAACCGTCACCTCAGATCTCCGCCGGCCAACTGAGCGAGTGCCCATCCGACAGCTCTCAATGTCGCTCGGACGACCGTGCCCTCAGGTCTCCACCTCTGTCTAAAGAAGCCAGGAAAAACTTTAGATTCAAAGTTCTAAGGCACCGCCTTCGGCGAGCCCCACCAGGCCCTAGGTCTTGGCCGGCATTCCTCTCACCCGTGAACAAAACAAAGCCCCCGGCCTCGGAGCCGAAGCCACGAATTGTTCAGGGACTAGAAAGAAACCGCCGACCAATGGGGCCCGGTAAAAAGCAGATCGGCGCGCCTCCCATCTCTAACTCCTTCGGGCTGACAACCATCAGGAGCCATCAGCCCGGAAGGAAGACAGAGATCGGAAGAGACCCATCATTCTATAGCTGCACTCCCTCGGATCCGGACTTGGGTCATCACCTCCTCTACCATGATCTTCCCCGACCCTGACACCCACATCGGGGCAGTCAGAATCGGGAGAAGATCACGGTGGAAGAACGATCACCCATCCTTTCGAAGCAAACTCTTCCCTCGGGCCGGACTTGGGTCATCACCTCTTCTACCATGATCTCCCCCGACCCTGACACCCACACCGGGGCAGTCAGAATCGGGAGAAGATCATGGTAGAAGAACGACCACCCGTCCTACCGAGGCACATCGCCCCTCGGATCTGGACTTTGGTAGTCAACCCTTCTGCCAATATCTCCCCTGACCCTGACACCTCCACCCGGGCCGTCAGAATCAGGAGAAGATTTTGGCGGAAGAGTGACCCCCCGTCCTTCCGAAACACTTGGTCCCCCGAATCCAGACTTTGATCATCACTTCTTCCACAATGATCTCCCCTGACCCTGACATCCACGTCCAGGAAGTCAGAGTCAGGAGAAGACCATGGTGGAAGAACGACCACCCGTCCTTCCGAAGAGCAACCACCCAAAGCAGATGCCTCCGAGGGCTAAAACTCGACATTGTTGCGATTAAAATGACAAAGGGAATGGGGTACTTATAAGCTACCCTCCAGGATCTGGCCATTATGACCCTCGGAAGTTGAAACGCCACGCATTAATGGAGGGGCACCATTCTTAATGACCCTGGGAAGATGGAACGCCGCACAAATCATGGGGCACCATTAATGCCCTTGGGAACTGGACCGTCTCGAAACTCATTGCGCCACGTCACTCGGACTGCTGAAACCCCGATCCTTCGGTCGGCTGCCGAGCAAGTGCCTTTCCGATCCTACAAACGGAGAAAACTCACTTTCTCCTCGACATTCGTGTAAGATCTCGATCAGACGGCCCAGATCTCGCCGAGGACACTAGACGACAAGATAGTGTTTTCTTGAGAAATGTGCCCGTCTCGAGATGCGTGTCGTCATCCAACGGCTCAGATTGCGCCACGTCGCTCGAACTGCCGAAACCCCGTGCCTTCGGTCGGTCGCCGAGCAAGTGCCGTTCCGAGCCCACACTTGCTCCCTGTCATCCGACGGTTCAGATTGCGCCACGTCGCTCAAACTGCCGAGACCCCAGGCCTTCGGTCGGCTGCCGAGCAAGTGCCTTTCCGATCCTACAAACGGAGAAAAAAGACACCGAGCAACTACGACCGTTAGATCTCTCAGAAATCCGTGCTTCTAATAATGAACGGTCCAGATTGCGCCACGTGCGCTAAAAGACAAGATAGCATTTTCTTGGGAGACGCGCCATCATCCGACGGCTCAGATTGCGCCACGTCGCTCGGCCTGCCGAACCCCTGTCCCTCCGGTCGGCGGCCGAGCAAGCGCCATTCCGAGCTTGCAAACAGAGAAAAAAGCTGCCGAGCGATAACAACCGTTGGATCTCTCAGAAATTCGTGCTCGTCCATGATCAATGGCCCAGATCGAGCCACGTCATAAATCGGTATTTGAAATCATTTTTTTATTTATTTAAATCGTTTTATTTATTTAAAAATTGTGAAAAAATTGCTAAAAATTCGGGAAAATTAACTAAAAATTCTAGAAAATAATTAAAAATTCGGGGATACATTTTTGGGCCCCTAAACGGACAATTATTGCCTAGAATGTACTGTTAAGGCCCCCGAACGATTAGCAAACACATCGCAAAATTAAATAAATAGCCCGAAAAAATAGATAAAAGCCGTCAAATACTCGATATGGCTAGAGAACAGCACAAGGCATCAAAAAGTTACCTCACTATCCCCTTCGAGATTCAATATCCTATATTTGGACTCCGATACAAATTCACTAGCCACTAAAACAGTTAAACTACTCCTCAAAGGCTGATCACACTCAGTCTTTAGGAGTGGGGGGCTCGTGATATGGCTAAAACTGGGGTTAAATCGGAACCGTCCAGATTGGGCGCGAATCTTGAAGCTCGGGGGTAAAACGGTAATTTCACATACAAATGGATCCAAAGCGGGTATTGGATCTCCTTCTCACAGATCCAATAACCCACAAACGGATCCACTCCAATTGGGTACGGGTCCCGACCCGAGGCGAACCCAGACCAACAAGAGACAAATCAAGGGCCACTGATTTGACCAAGTCAACGGGCCTGATTTACTCTCACCGATAATCAGGGGTTAGTTTCCTAAACAGACTGTGAGGATTTTACTCCTGGCGGTTACACAGGGAATCAAGTCCCTAATCACTCCCCTGGCGACTATAAATACCTCCCCTCGACCACTGTGACCAGGTAATCACTCTTTTTCCACCTTAAGCTCTTTCTTTAATCACCACTGGTTACTGACAAGAGCGTCGGAGGGTGCGTCGCCCGAATCATCCCCGGTGTCTCACACTTCCTTGCAGGTTGCAGCAGGAATCTGAAGGCTTGGATCCGCTGTTCAGGTTTTCTCGAACTCACAAATCTCATCTGTTTACCCCCACACCGAAATCAGCGGTAACAGCTACAATTTCTTTTTTATAAGTTTTAGGAAATTCTATCAGAAACTAAGTCAAAAACACGTTCCAAACTGGAACATATAGCAGTTCAGACAGCTCAATTTTTTTTGAAATGCTTGGCAGTACAGTAATAAAAATTGCATATCTTACAATCTATAAGTTGGTTTAAGGATACGCCAAATGTTCAGAAAACTAGACACATTGAGCTACAGTTTCTATTTTATAAGTTTTAGGAAATTCCATCAACAACTAAGTCAAAAACTCGTTCCAAACTGGAACATACAGCAGTTTAGACAGCTCATTTCTTCGAAAAGCTTCTCAAACTGATACGTAGTTTAAAATCTTCGAATGCACAAATTTAAGCAATTAAAATCCTGAGATTATCAAATTAAACTTGTCCAAAACAAAAGATTTCATAAATCAACTCAAACTCTCAACAATTTCACAAAATAGCAATTCCTAACTGAAAGTCTTCAAAATCATGAAACCATATATATGTGTGTATATGTGTGTATCTGTATTAGTAGGATCAATAAGAAATTGTTGTATACGAGTAATATAATGTTCAACTCAATCCCAGTATCAATATAAATCAAAGATCCACTTGAAAACTTCGCAAAACTTCAAAAAATCCACTTCGGCTGTGTATATCAGATCCGAAAATCCACCCCAGTTCAACTCTTGAAAACTTGATCTTTTGATCCAAAAATCCTTATTGCAACTTGTTAAACACATTTACAAACTAGTTATATCAATTTGCCTATGATTATATGCTTCTACAACATGTATTGGTCAAGTTCTTCTCATCAAACATCAAAATATATTATATATATATACAAACAGTAAAGAACTCTTCTTTATTCCACCTTATGCAACATACACCATACAATCTCAATATATATGATCAATTCAATAAGAAAACAGTACATCCATGATTACTACTAGGTTTCTATCATTCTTGGGTCATCTATACAGTAAGTTGCTCATCGATTGCATATTGTTCATGAAAACTTCTAATTTTTAAATACCCATCCATCAATTTATTCATTATATCAACTTACAATCTTCTAGCATGCATTCTACTGACAAATCTTCATATTCAACAAATATGGAACAACAAAAGATCAAACATCACTCACCTCAAGAGGATCCAATCGAAATAATAAAGAAATAATTAAAAGCTCCTTCCTTAGCTGTATCCAAGATTCCAAGCATGAAAAACCTCCAAGAATGATAATAAAAATCGTTCTTTTGTTTTGTGCAGAGGGGAGGCGGTTGTAGCCGTCAATAAATAGCCGGGATCCTAATTTAATTAGGGTTTTATGAATTTTATAGAAACATCCTTCAATAATTTATTCATTTACATATATAGACATTTTTTTACCAAATTATTTAAATAAGTCAAATAAATTAATATAAAACCAAATCCCTTTACTACTGAGTTAGCCGGCCATCAAGCATTGCCCAGAAATTGAAAATTTTCGGATTTGTACTCCAAGTGGTAATTTTGCACAAAAGTCTCTCTCTTTGTAATATTTGCAAATATGTAATAAAATATTCATAAAAACCCAGAAAATTTAGAATTATTATCTACTAATAAATATTAGATTTTCCAAATAAAATTTTTGACTTTTAGTTTCCAAGAAAAATATTTGTACAAGGTCCAACTTAAATTTCATATTTGCAAAAAAAACCATATTTGTTTAAATCAGTACCAAATCAACTCTGAATAAATTTTAAATAAATTTTATCTTCAATAATGACCATGTCCATCCCATAAAGCAGCATAAATGAATTTTCATTATTAGTTTGAGAATGAAAGGACCATAGTTGATGTACTCAATCTTGACATAAATGTAAAAATTTCGTAAACACAAAATAGAGTAAAATAAACTATACTAGTTCAAATTACATGGAAACATAAAGTGTAATTGTATAAACAAAATGTCATAAAAAAAAGATTTCTTTATCATTAGTTTCATTATATAAGTAAAAGTCTTCAAATATCAATTAGCAAATAAGTAGAAAATCTCTTTTGTTGTGGGTTTGCCTCATTGATGTCTAGCTACAGACTTGCCTCCTTAACATCAAGTTGCAGATTTGCCTCCACAACATTAAGTTGCAGTTTGACTCCTGGATATTCGGTTGCACATTTTGCCTCCCCGACATCCAGTTGTATATTTGCCCTCTCGACATCAGGTTGCACAGAAATGGTGAAATGGAAGATGTAACCTTCCATATGCACAGGGATATTGGATATTTAATTTAAGTATGATGTTATGTTTTGAAATTTGTAATATAAAAATAGTAGCAAAAGTAAGAAATGGAGTTGAAAGTCATACGATGGAATATTAAAATAGATGTATAGATTATAAATATCAAACACAGTAGTACAAATTAGTAGTAGTGTAAATAATTTATAAAACTAAGGAGAAAAACAAAATGAAATGCATGCATAAGTATAAATGCGAATGTGATTGGGAAAATAAATATGCAGTGTAGTAAATTTACATAATAAATATATTATAAAAAATACAGTAATGTAGGAATTAAACAAGTGTAAAATGATATGCATAGCAAGTATGTTGAAATATATGGTACATGTATAGTAATTAGTAGGAAGTACATGTAGAAATCAAGAATGTAATGATAGTAAAAATTAAGTAAAATACAAGTAGTGAGTGCATATAGTACATTCGAGAGGTATAAAGCAACAAAATTAATAATTAGCTATAAATGGTGAAAAGTAAATATAACAAAAGTAGTAACCAGTAAGTAATAATAAAGGTATTGAATATAAGGTGCACAAACATAATTAATAATAAAAATTTAAATGCGCAGAGATATATCATATTTATATGATTAAAATATTACAATCAAGTTTAAATGCTCCGAAATAAATAAGACAATACAAAATAATGGAAAATATAGTATCGAAAAATCCAAGTATATATAAAATGAAAGTAAATTTGAAAAAATCAAATTTGATAATATAGTAAAAACAACAATGAAAGAAAATAGGAGTAGCAATAATAACATAACACGTAGTAATTCAAAACTTAATGTAATATGTAAAAGTAATAGTAAAATATACGAGTAAAGTAAAAGTGCATGAAAGTAAGAATGATAAAAACGTCAAGAAAGAAATGAGTAAGTGTTGCAAAATAAAAATGATCTTGTGAAATGCTAAAAGATGCACTGTTGAATTACAGCACAAGTTGCAAAATAATAATTTGGACAAAAGAATAAAAAGTAAGAACAATTGGTAAAGTCATAGATACAACTTTAAAAGAAAAATAAGATGATTAGTGAAAGCTTAATGATTGTACTAATGAATATAAATAATATAAACTCGGTTAGAGATATAAAACTAAAAGTAAAATAATCACTGACAATAAAAGAAACCTAATAAAAAGTGGAAATAAGTTAATTACACAAAGTTATCTAGTAAGCAAACAAATGTAAAACAGTAAAAGAGATAGGATACAAGAGTGAGAACTACAAAACTAAGAAACATTAAAAAAAATGAGAGAATAAATAATTAAAAGAATGTAGTGAAAGATAATTAAATTTAATAACTGAAAAAAAAAACATACTGGCTAAAATCATAGAATCCAAATATTATACACAGTGAGTAAAATAGGAAAAGATATAGTGAACATTAGTAAGTATGATAGAAAAGATACAAGTTAAAGGGGTAATACCTTACATAATAAAATATCAAATGCATAAAGCGAACAAAAGAGGTGAAAAAAAGCTAGTGAGAAAAGTATATGCTTTATGCAAAAATAACCAATACACTTGCATTAAAGAAATTTTATTCGAGTCTAGGCATACAAACAGTCTAAATCACACTACAGGCCTTCATGATCAAACAATCAAGTCACATACATCAGATGTCCACCAAATTACTCACGCTTCTAATGTCCACCTAGGTATTCATACATTTAATGTCATGCCCCGCTTCCCAAAAAGGAATACAGAATATGGATACATGACACAAGTCCAGCAAATGGCTTTCACCAATCATAAGCTGTAAGGATCTTTTCAACAAGTCATAAGAAATAGCAAGAAGCAAACAAGAAGAATCATCCACGCATGCATTAGACAAATTAATATGATCAACAGAAATACTTTAAAACAAGAATACTTTCAAATAATCAGATCCGGAAACAAGTTATGAGTTCTGGGACAACTGCCCAATACATAAATCATGTAGCAAAATAAAATTTATTCAAAACAGAAAATAAACTCAAGCAAGAAACTCCAGCCAGTCTAGAATACTTGGTCACTTACTCCCACGAGAATCTGGTCTCTAAAGTCTGTAAGTTTAACAAATTACAGGAAGAGGAAAAAGAAACAAAACGCCCGTCAATGCAAGTTACGAGCCGCTTGTAGTGTAGGCAACAAGTACAGAAAACGAATAACAAAGATACAGAGTAGCAGCAAGAACAAGTACTGAAGTAAGCATGGAATGGATGTGACAGCAAAGTAGAGTATCTAACTCCTAATCAAGAAACAGAATCAAGTGACATGATAAGATAACAGGTGCATGTAACACGTGACAGGTATCAGATAGCATGCAAGCAGGTAAAAATGTAACGAGTGTCAGGTAGCATGTACAGGTAAACATGTAACCGGTGTCAGGTAGCATGTACAAGTAATAGAAACGTGCAAGTGATCTTGTTATTCTCAAGTCTTGTATTTAATCCTATCTAGGTAGCACTTCATGCGTCCCAAAATTTACCACACGGTTGCTACATATATGCAAGTTACGTTTAAACCTAGTGGTGGGTTTCTATAGGGCCGTGTACTCGTCCACTGATTTGGCACTCTGTTCCAAGAGAGCTTCATGTTACAACATTGCATGAACAATATGGAACAAAATTCCAAAACACAACACAAACCGACCAACCTGCTTCAGAGCAAGGAACTACTGCTCCATCTCAACCCACGTTCTGATGGGAAAGAACTTCTCTAAGAAGATCTTGGTGAACGTGGTCCAAGCAATGGGCTGCTCCAGCCTTTCGGACTCAGCCCTCCACCATATGTGGGCAAGGTCCACCAACTGGATCTTTCCCTTAACCCCGACTTGATTATTTGTTATTATTGCTAAAGCAGGCATATGCGTGCACAAATAGGGCAAGAAAAGCATGGTAAGAATAAGAGATAGGTTCAGGTCGGACGGAAACATGCACGGGTGACAGACAACTCATACTAGACAAAGACAACGAGACTTTCAATTATGAACAGCAGGACATTGCTGCACCAAATCTGAGATTCCCGTTGCCATAGGAACGAGAATCTAGATCTGTCAGAGAATGTAGAAACGAGACTCTCAGCCAAATCCAGCGCATATACACAAGTCATACAACAACTACAGAAACAGGGCTCAAAACAGCGTTTTATACAAAATTCATGTTCAGCAAGAAATTGCAAAGTTTTATTTATAAGCATGAAAATGGCATAAAAACACATTAATTAAATCTAGAAAAAATCTGGAAGGTTCCCTAGTATGTCTAGTAACAGCATATAAAATCTCATGAAATTTCATTACAGATAGTATAGTCAAATTTATTTGGAAAACAAAATGATACAGCAAACTTATGAATCTAAAATTTTAGACACGGTAGTACTAAAACGGTGATAGATCACAAAGTATAACTCAAAATCCAAATCCGTCAAAAGGGTTGTAAATTAGACAAAGTAGGATACATTTCATACTCACAAATATTTAATCAAAAGTGACTGGAATCATGTTGAAAATAGAGTTGTTTACTGAACAGCATGTAGTTTGGAAATATATTGGTTTGTTCACAAGCATGGAATAAATTATAAAAATCATTAAATAAATTTACAAAAATTAGGGGTTGATCCAGTCATGTTTAGTCATACCCAGAAAAATTTTAAGTCCAAATTTTACTTCAAACATCAGTTTTAAAATAATAGATTGTGTAACGATCTTATGATTCCGAATCTGGAAACTACAACACAGGTGCAGTAAAACAGCAGTAACTCACACATAAAAAATCGAAACTGAGATCCGTAGAATGTTCTGGAAAATAGACATCGAGGCCTACTAATCATATTCACAAAATAATTTATTTTACTGACCTTAACAGGGGTCTAAAACGTTGAACTAAATCAGGGCAGCAGCGAAACGAAATCTCTTTTCATGCATTTAATCAAATAACTCATATGCAATAGATCCAAATTAGATTATAATGTAAAACATGATATATTAGATTTTCGAATCAACATGGTATGGGTATTTAACAAGTCAACCATAAGTCAACACATCTAATACACCAAGCATGCAACAAATACACAACCTATCATAGATCATGAAGAACATATATATATGCACCAAGAGTCTAGCTAGATCTAGTTTATTTTCATATCGTGTGTGTGACAACTTAGGATGATGGATCAAGACTACCAATGGATCAAACGAACGAGATCAAGATTTATCAAGGGATCATAAGAATGAACAAAAAAATGAGAGCAAGACTACATGCGGTATTTTGTACTTGTATACAAACAAAATAATATACAAGTTACTTGCCTTAGGGTGTAGACGATGAATCCGACGAAAAAATAGAATAACGGGAACGGATCCCGGCACACGGCGATGATTGCAAACCAAGCAATCTTGATGAGATGATCACGATCAGGCACAAATCTATATGTTGATGATCAAACAACGATCAGACAGATCGACACGGATATTAATGATGATCAAGATCAAGATGATTAAATGTAGATCGGGCGGCCGAGATCGAAGAGCTGATGACGATGATCATGATCAGATCAGATCGGATGGCTAGATATGGTTGATGATGATGAAGATGATCATCGTGGATCGGACGGCCAGGATCTAATCTGGTCGGCTAAAGAAGATGATCAACATGATAATCACGATCTTGATGAAGGATCAGATGGCCCAGATGTAGAGAGCTTGATCAAGGATCATCATGATCGGGATGATCAAAATGCATCAGACGGCCAGGATTCAAATGGCGATGATGGAGAATTTCGATCAACAGCAGCGGCAATGGCTTGGCTCTAGCGACGATCGACGGCAGTCGATTGTGAGTGGCATGCTAACGGTGAACAGCAGCGCGCTCAGGGTTGCACGATGGGGGATGTAAGACGATGGCAGTTGCGACATGAACAGGGCGACGGGAACATGGAGTTTTGGTGGTCATCATGGCTTGCGGTGCTAGAAGGTTGCAGGCGGTGGTCGACGCTCGAGCGGAAGGCGAGCAATGAGAGGCTAGAGGAGACAACGGCTGTTGTGGGTGCAGGCAAGGAGGGTGACTGTGTTGGTCGAGCGGAGGAAGGTGATGATGAGGAATAGGGATGGGTTGCGGAGAAGTTGCAAGCGATCAGGATGGAGGACGGGAGGAGGATGGGTCGATTGTGAGGTTGAGGAATAAGGAGGAACAGAGGAGATGATGGCTGTTGGTAGGTTTGCACAATAGGTCTAGGGTAGGGTTAGCTAGGGTTTAAATAGTATAGGGTTGAATAGGGAACAGGGTAATGGGTAGGCGGGTTTTGGTTACGAGTTTAGATCTAATAAGAGGAAAAATAGAATAAATTGGTAATAAAAATAGAATGATAGAAAAATAGAATTAATTTGTAATAAAAATAGGATTAATAATACACTATACAATGCACAAATTTTGCATAGGTTGCACCAAAATTTTTTACACAGTTTAATTGAAAATAAGAAAAATAAATTGAAAGAATACATTTAGATTAACATTTAATTTTTCACAAATAATTAGTATAGTCATATATAATAATTTGCTTGGTTTGTATGTATTAAAATAACAAAAATAGTAATAGTAGTAATGATAATAATGATACATATATATCAAAATGCAATTCGAGTTTGACAGATTTTATTAAAATCCAAATAGCAATAATATAATTGGTTTGGGCTAAAATGTAAATAGTCGATCAATTAGGAATATAAAATAAAATTAAAATACATTGTTATTCGAAATAAATATAATTTTTGAATAATAAAATGAGTTAGAAAATTTCTTAGAAACCAAAATAATATTTTGTTAAAATTCGATCAATTGAAAATGTAATTGTTGAAAAAAAGAATTTAAAAGCGAGAAGAAAGTTATAAAAATTTTAAATATAGAAAATACACAGAAAAATACATATATATGGAAATAGGGGTTACATTTAATGTCCACTTGTGTACTCACACATGTAATGTCCGCCTAGGATCTCACACATCAAATGTCCATTTATGTTTATTCCCCATACCATGTTTAAAATTATTAATTGAGGCATGCTCTGATACCAACTTGTAGGGCCCCGAATTTCCAATAATTAAAAATTAAAAAATACGTGGCACAAATCCAGAATCAACCACAATGTAATAGCAAACATAGCAAAACACAGGAAATTTTCAACTTTTATTACATCAATTCTTTATATAGCACAACGGAAATTTAACACCCTGAATTACATTTTCTCTCTTTTACAATTTGCGTAAGACATATTATCATTCTACTACATGCATCCAATCCCAAGCTAACGGCACCTACTTATAAAACATGAGGCTAGAGATAACCCTAATCCTCAAAACTACAGGGGTCAGCCATAACGGTGTGAGTGACATTAAAAGAAATTAAATTTAAATAAAACATAAAGAATAAATTGGTAGTCAACACTTTCCCATAGCAACAACAAACGGAATATGAATTAACGATAAATAAAGCATGAAACATCAAGTGAAACTAGGCTAAGTATCAAGTGTAGGAAAACAGAAAAACATCATGCATAATACAAGTCAAAAAAACACAAATGCAGGATGATGACTCTCTAATGTGTACTTGTCAGATTCTATGCATTCCATAATACATAGGACCGGTGCAAGCCCTTATCATTCTCCACTTTATAGGGTTTAATCCTTCATTATGCAACTAATCCTACTACAGTGATAGAAACAAAATCTAGAATACTCTGCGAATAGGCTTACGTGTCACGCCCCGTTTCCCAAAAATACAAAATATGAGCACGTTACATTGGCCCAGCGAATGATTTTCATCATCCATAAGCTGTTCAGGAATCTTTACAATATCTCACAAAATAATCTGAGTCGGAAGAAAGAGAATCAACCACACATGCACATATGAACCAAAATACTAACAAAAATACTTGAAACCAAATATATAAATCTCAAATAGTCATAATCCAAATAACACAAATATCCTGGGTGATAATGCCCAAAATAAATAATACAAGTAACTGATACATTGTTCAAAATGAGCAACATGAAATAAATGAAGATAGCAAAAGCTCCAGCCAACTAGAACTTTGGATCACCTACTCCATCGGGCAGCTGATCACCAAAATCTGCAATTTGACAAATTGCAGGAAAAAGGAAAAAGAAAATAAGTACCCATCAATTGCAAGTTACAGGCCACTTATAATGTAGGATACAAGTACATAGGGAAAACTAAACAAATCAAAATAATAGCAGAAACAGATATAGCATGGTATAGCAGGATCAACTAGCATGGTATACTAACATGTGTCAAGTGTCAAAGTCAAAAAAAGCATTCAGACAGATATACAGATAGTGTCAATTAATGGTGTCAAGTGATAATTTCAGCCAGATAACAGGTAATCAGATAATCAGATAACAGATAGCCAGATACATATAAGAGATTCAGATACAAATGTCATGTTCTTATAAGTCTTGTGTGATTACTATCTAGGTAGCACTTCATGCGCCCTAAAAACATAACACATGGTTGTTACACCAAACTGTTTCACTTTAGATTTTGTAGGGGATCATATAGGGCCGTGTACGCAGGGTTCAGACAGACAGATATCAGATAACAGATCAAAACAGATAGATAACAGACGATCATGCAACAGATAGGACTAAGTCCCCTCCAAGTACACCCTCCCGTAGGAAGTATATAGTTGGGTAATAGATGGGATCACGGGCCCCCTTCTGAGTACACCCTCTCATAAGGAAGTATGCAGTCAGGAATCATATAATCAAAATCTTGCATGATCTCATAACAGATAACAGATAATCAGATGGGAAACACGGGCCCCTTCTAAGTACACATTTCTATGCTTTCCTACTACTAGATCTTTTCCATAAACCCCGGCTTGGTTACTTTTATTATGGTCATTAAACATGCATGAATGTGTACGAAATAGTGTCAAACTAACATGGTATAATCAGTATTAGGTTCAGGGGAACAAATAAACATGCATATATAATATACAGTCACATGAACGAGCAAAACAGTGTATGTTCATATTCAGGACAGCAAGACAGTACAGTACTAAAACAGTGAATTCCGTCGCTAAAGAAGTGCAAATCTGGATCCGTCGAAGAATCTGGAAAATAGACATCCACACGAAACTAGAGAATATAAATAAGTCATATCTTATTTCACAAAATCATAACTCAAAACTGATTTGAATCCAGAAAAACACGTTCAGTCAGAAATTAGTAAAACGAATTCTCAATCAGAAAAACAGCATTAAAACTCCTCAAATAAATCCAGAAAAAATCTGGGGTATTCCCCTATATTCCTAGAATAAAAATATAAATTTTATAGTATTCCAGTAAAATTAGTTCAGTCATCAAAAATAAGAATACACCAAGAAACGATACTTTGGCCAATCTGTAATTCCCAACACTGCTGTACGAAAACTGAAAATATCTCACAAGCCGTGAAACGAAATCCAAATCTGCCAAAGGGAGATGAAAATAGAAAAAATAATTTAACTTTCATATTTCATAAATATTTTTCATACAGTAGAAGGAAATAGGGTGAAAATATGATTCTTTACAGAACAGCGAGCAAAATACAGCAAGTATAACTTTTATAAACAAGCATGAAACGACATATAAACTCATGAATAAAATCCACCAAAATTCTGGGTAATCCCTAATTAGATTAAAAAAATACTAACCAAAGTTTTGGATTTAAATAATATATGTAGAACAAGTATCAAAATGATTTAGTCATCAAAATTAATAAGAAACAAAATCTGGAATTGACATACACTTCTGTACTAAAACAGTCATAAGTCACTCATACGAAAATGAAATCGAGCAAGGTCAGAGGGGTTGGAAAGAAGACGAATTTCTATACAATTCATGTTTTATACTGAAATTAATATTCTGACCTTAATATGGTCTAAATTACTGATCAAGACAGATTATCGGTAAAATACAGAATTTCCTCAAAAACTAAAATCAACATAATTCAAACAAAACTTGATCCAAACACAACCAAACATGAAAACGAGTCTACCAAGTATCCAAACATCATGAAATAGGGTAATTAATATATCTAAAACAAGTCTATCACGTGGTTCTCCACAAATACTCAAATTCTCATAAGAAATCTCACATACATGATCAAATCAAGAACGGGCAAAATCTAAGTTAATTTATGTCAATATTGTGTTGTGAGACAACTATGGTCATATTTTCACAATAGAGACAAAACCCATCAAAGATAACACACATACTAGTTGTCTCTAGAACCCAACTACACAATAGGTCGTATTTTTGACTTGTATCATACAAAAGGAATTTGAGTACAAGTTACTTGTCTAAAAGACGCCGAATACAACGGAACAAAGAGCAAGAATAACGGAAACATATTCCTGGGCACGAACACAAAATCACAAACAAGCGAACACGAACAAGCTCACAAATCCAAAGAACAAATAACCCACGAACACAATCGGACGGCTGAGATCAAGGGATCAAGATATCAAGGCGATCGGATCAGATCAGGCGACTCTGATTGAAGATCAAGATCAAGATCGAGATGTGATCAGTATCTGGATGATGAGAATGATGATCGGATCAGATCGACGATCGGACGACCACCAATTAAAGTGATCAAGAACTCCAAGATGATGATAGTGCGATCCAACGGTCCAAACCAAGAGATAAATAACGGATGACCAACAATGCACTCAATCAATGTTAAGATGATCAAGGGGGAAACAGACGGCTCTCATCACATGATCAACACTCCATGATCAAGATCAACAAGATCGGATGGCCAATATTCAATCCATCAAAACTCCATGAACAAGAACCCAAAAACAACAAATGACAGAGAGGGTGCACTGGCTTGGCTCCGAGTCGATGGAAAACAGCAACTGAATGGGACACAGCACGGGGAGCGCGCTACGGGGAGAAGACGGTGGACGATGCAGTAGCACTATTGCTACCGGCGACATGGAGCTCCGGCAGGTGCTACAGTTGGTCGCAGAAAGGAAGGGGGTCGGAGAGGGGACCAGTGCAGTCGTGCTGTCGCGGTGGCTATTTGGCTGGCTGGTGATGGCTGACAGGGCATCACAGCTTGAAGGGGGAAGTGCGAGGACGGGGAGGCGACGACCAGGGAGAGGGGTGGACGGGAGAGACCGGGGGCTGGCAGAACAACGTGGGAAGCGTGCTGGCTGCTGGCTGCGGGAGAGGAGCGGCACCGTGGTACTTGCCTGGGTGTTGCAGCATCGCAGCAAGGAGATGAGGAGACGGTAAGGGTGCTGTGGTGCTGCAGGAGGCAGGGAGGCATCGGGGACATGGCAGAGGTGCAGACGGAGAAGAAGGGAAGGTCACGGCTGTGGGAAGGAGACAGGGTCGGGGGTCCTTCGGAAGGGTGAAGTGGAACGGGGAGAAAGACGAATGGGAGAGGGATGAGATGAAGGGGCGGCTGAGTTTGGACGCAGGGAAGATGAAATGACAGGGATGAGGGGTTTAAATATAGGCAGGGAGAGGGTGACGGGAATTAGGGTTTGTGCTGAAGGGGGTGAACGGGTTAGGGTGTTTTAAGTAAATGGGTATTATTGGGTTTTGGTAATAGGAAATAGGGTAGGAGTTGTTAACGGGTCTGGGTTGGGGTAAAGGGTATTTGGGTTGGGTTTTACAATGGGTAACAGGTTTCGGGTTTAGGGTAATGGGTTTAAATGGGTTTTGGATATAAATAGGGTAAATGGGTTTGGGAAAAATAAATAAATAAATAATATAATATAATATAATATAATAATTCAAAATATAAAGTTTGGATTTTATAGAAATAATAATAATAATAATAAAAACAATAACAATAACAATAATAATAATAACAATAATAGTAACAATAAAAGTAATCAAATTACTAATATCAATAATAAGATTTGTATATAAAAAAACATAAGAAATAGTTACGAATAAAATTATTGATTGAAGATAGTTTTTAATGGAAGATCCGACAATACATTTTAACAAAAAATAATTTGAAAGCGGAAAAACTAACTTACAAAAATTTTAAATACCAAAAATACTGCAAAAATACATATTTGTCAAATAGCCATTGATTTTATATGGCATTGCTGATGAAATTAAGCAAGATAAATTATAGCATATGCATTTTTATTTTTCCTTTTATTATGTTGATTTTGAATTGCAGAGTACACTATAGAAAACCCAAAGATAACAATGCAGTGTTCATATCTAGTTGCTTATGTTTATGTATGTTAACTATTTAGAGTTATGTTTACTCAGAGAAGATCAAATTCTTCTCCTACTCACTTGCTTCAATTTCCTGTAGAATCAAATGAGTACTTTAACCAAATCATATATGATGTAATGAGTCATTCAAAAGTTGACATTAATTTTTAAAATAACTAATTATGAGATTAAGATATTGAAGCAGGTTATTAAGAAACCATATGGTATGCAAACAAGATACCACCCGGAGTGGACAGAATTGTAGATAGTACTTTAGGGCTTTATATATAAAAGAACATGTTCTAAATGTTCAAGGAAGAAACTGAGATGCGACACTTTATATAGCAACTCATATCCAATCTGTAGTTAAGGATACTCAACTGGTTTTAGAACCTCATCTAGAGTGAGTACAATATTTTTTCAGCCATCCCACGACTGATCTTCAAATATGTGCATATTTTTTTCTAAATTCTAACAGAATATAGAAAGATCCTAAGAAAAATGTGCATTCTCTCTATATGTATATTCAATAGACAACTAGAGTTCCAGTCACGATTTCATGTAAGCAGAGGCAGTAAAATTGATTTATAAATAGTGCAATGCAATGACGGAGGAATGGCCAAAATGAAACTAATGCTACAGATTGTGCAGAAAAAGAAGTCAGTTAAACTGATTACATCATATATGAGTTTCTTTGATGAGAAGTGCAAGATATACACTGATATATGTACTTTAGATTTTATGGTTTGTAGGGAATTATCAAAAGTTGAAAGTACACAGTTTCTTTCTTTTTCAATTTTTTGAATTTCTTTCTATGGACCCATAAGAAGAACATAAACAAAAATGGTTCAGTGAAGATCTACATATAGATAACAATCAAGCACCACCTTGACAGAATTAGCTTAACCTACTAAACCTTTGTTATATCTTTAGTTGTTTTTTGTGAATCTACAAGAGTAAATGTATCAAATATTAGCATGTTATAACAATCGACAAATGTTGTATGTACTTGCTGTATGCTTTCATTTAAGCCAAAAACTAATGCTACAGGCAGTGTATGTTAACTATTTAGTGTGTGCTTCCACCAATTTTGTTCATATCAAGTTGTTTATGTTTATGTATGTTAACTTCAAGTATTTCGTTTGTTACATTCATATCAAGTTGCTTATGTTCATTATTGTTTAATTTGATTTATATAAGAGGTGCTTTTTTTAAAAAGAATCGTTGCACTTTGATTATATGGATTTATGATTGGGTATTGTAACACCCCAAATTCCAAATATAACTGAATTCGAAGTTCCACAGGATCATTACACTTCTTTCGTACAATTTTACAAGGAAATTTAAACATTTCTTACATCAGAGTTACATTATACCTTTACAATATTACAGCGGAAGCAATTTTACTGTAATTACATGAAACAACATTTAAATCAATCTTTGAGCAGCATGTATACTTCAATTTGTCAAGCATCTTTACCCTGCATGTAAAACTGTGGGCGCGTCAGTTCATTCACTGAAGAAATATTATATACGGTCATCCTCTCTATGCCGGAAACAGTATAACGATTCCCAACACTTAACAAACCACAAACTTGTTCACAACCAAAGCTAAAGGGACTATCCTATAGATGTCGTGTTGTGCGGTGCGCTTAGTCCTTAATGCAGTTATTATGTTACATGACACAAATGCGCACTTGTTCAGAGTTTATGCATCCCATACTACATAAGTTTGAAGGCAAGCTCTTAAACGTTCTTCATCTTGTAGGGTTCAATCACTCGCCATGACTTAATCTACTACTGTAACTACGATAAGTATCCTAGATGTTCTATGAGTACGAGTTCATGTCCAGACAGCCTGGAGGGGAATCCCACGTCATGTCATGACGCATCGTGAAGACAGCCTGTAGACAATTCAGCCTCCGTCATGGGACATGACACCACCCGCAATCACCAAACACCCCAGGAGCATCGCCTGCAGTACGGACTCCTAGAGATATATCCACGTCATGTCACGACACATCGTGAAGACAGCCTGTGAACATTCTTACTCCGTAGCTCCGAGGCCCTCATACTCGTGTTTTTCTTTTATTTTCATCACATTTTCACTATGTATCTATTCCTTAGTTATTTGAATCATGAACAAAATCAATTCTCTAGAGTTAGCCTTTCCACTATACCGGTCTTGTAACGACCCGAAAAATAGCATATGGCTATTTTGCATCGAAATGTGTGCGCGATTGAGAATTTCGCGCGATCATGGATTTTCTAATAATAATTATTTTAATTGAGAAATATAAGATAGATTGTCTATCTTATTTTATTATTATTTCCAAAATTAAATTATTTTATACGGATTATTACAAAGTAGTTTTAATGTATTTTGTATTGTTTGGAATTATTAAGAGCAGAGAGTTGGGTCTTATTTGGAATGTATTAAAGCTAGAGGGCTTATACGAAACATTCCCTTAGATATTTATCATCTATTATTGTTTATTTCCCCTTTTTACAAAAAAATCCCTTCTCTCTCTCTCCTTCCCTTCTCCTTCTTCTTCCTTCTCTTCTTCTTCCCGGTTCCAATCCCAAACCCATGAAACCCCTGGGTTCCCCCAGCCCCTTCTTCTTCCCCTACTTCCCTTCTCCTCCCGTTCGTCCATGCCGGAGATCGAAGAAACCCCGACCCCAACTCCCGTTCCCTCCTCCTTCCTGGTTCGATCCCGAACCCAAAGAAGCCCCGACCTCCTCTCCCTTCCTCCTCCTCCCGTTCGCCCATAGCCGAAGGGAAAGAAACCCCGACCCATTTCCTTGTTCCTCCTTCGTTCTTCTTCTTTATCCCGATCAAAACGAACCCATCGAAGGATACTCTCCCCACTTCAAATCTCCTCCATTTCTTCATCGATTCCAAATTAAAATGAGGGGTAGACTAAGTGAGGGATTCTCTACATGGTGGTAGCGTCGGATTTTCGATTGGATTTCGGAAGGTAAAACCCTAACTATTTTATTGTATAGAATTTAGTTGGGTTAATTTTATTGAGTAGGAATGTTAGGGTAGAGAGATTTTGAGATGTTGGAAATTGTAGATGGGAGAAATTAGTAGGTTATTAGAGAGATTGTGAGTTGTTAGTAAATCAGGGATTTGGTTTTGTAAAAGAGAATTATATGAATATGGATTAATTCTCGGATAGTAGTAGAAATCATAGTTGAGCTACTAGAATATTTTAGAGGCGATTTGGTAATTATTTGGGGATGAAAATACCATAGGCATTAGATCATCACGTGCATCGCACGTGTATATCCCAAGCATTCAATAAGCGCTTGTGGGATATTTGGGATAGCGATTATTTACTCTTGTGATTAGTTGAACTATTTGAGTTTTAATTGCTTGAAATTTGGTGATAAGATATATTCACGACATTGGACGCGAGGTGGCACGACGCTTGGATCTTCGCAAAATATGTGAGTTAATTTATTGTGTGTTTTTGTGTGTTAAAGATATATGTGAGTTATATTATTTATATATTTTTGTGGTTTAAAGATATATGTGAGTTAGTATCTTTATATATTTTGTGGTTTGATGAATATGTGAGTTGGTTTATTATATATTTTTGTGGTTTGATGGATATGTGAATACTAATTTATCTACATATTTTGTCTGTTAAGGAATATGGTGAGTATGATTTATTTATGAAGTGATGTTTAAGGGAGGATTGAATAACATATATGTGTATATAGGGATGAGTTACAATCATATGAGGATATCAAGATATGGTGTATATGGTTCTATATACGTAATGGACATTTTAAAGAAGTTGGATGAACTGAAGAGGTGACATGATTTATGGATGAGGCGTATGGGAAAATTTACTATCCTTGAGTATATAAAACCTATATAATGGATTCGTTATGTATGTGAGGATTCTCTACTTCTAAGTTAGTTGCTTGCTCTCCTTATCTACTTATGTATGTGTAGAAAGAACCATCCTTGGGGTACTGCTTGTGTAGGTGAAGAAAAGAACCCATTTGAGGGTTTAGTAAATTGTGGAGGCTAAAAGAACCCAACTTGAGGTTATGTTAGTTGTAGTTGGATAAAGAAACAATCCTTGATATTGTCAGTGGTAGGGGGTTAAAAGATCACACCTTTTGTGGATTACGTATTGTAGGTTGAGAAAGAACCCATTCCTAGGGCTATATTATTTGTATAGGCCAAAGAGAACCCATTTGAGTTGTTAGTAGTAGCGAGTAAAAGAACCCACCCTATGGATTTAGATTGTTGTAGAGAAAGAACCCACCCTTGTGGTATAGTAATAATCCATGCTCGAATTGTTATAGAAAGAAACCCATGGTTCAGTTGTAGTAGAACACCATGCTGGAGTTATGTGAAGAACCCATTCATGCATATGTGACGTTCCAGTAAAACCTATCATGTTTGAGTCGATTTTAGAAGGAAACTCATGTTGAGTTGATTATAGTAGGTATGCCATGATGGGTTGATTGTAGAAGAAACCCATGCTAAGTTGATTTTAGTAGATTCTTCTGTTGCTTATAATTATAGAAGATAAAGTTTGCTAGTAAGCACGTTTAGTTGCTTCTAGGTTTGACTACCTTAATGGTTGTTTGTATGTGGTTTTGCTCATACGTGGCTCGACTGGGCCGTATGTAGCTGTGGGTCTCATACGCAGCTTATTTGGCTCGTATGTATGTTGTTGTCTCATACGCGGCTCGACTGGCCCGTATGTAGCTGTTGGTCTCATACGGGGCTTATTTGGCTCGTATGTATGTTGTCTCATTCGCGGCTCAACTGGCCCGTATGTAGCTGTTGGTTCTATATGTAGCTGTTTAGCTCGTATGTGTTTTTGGTTACTCGTATGTAGCTTCTTAGCTAATACGCAGTTGTTGTGCTCATCTAGGGTGATATAATTACCCTAAGGGTCATCGACCATCAAGACCACATCCTACCCTCTTAGAGTAAAATGGATAGATCTCACCTCGGGCGTCGACGGATCTTAACCAATGTAGGTTGACCGTGGGCCGAGAGTGTTGGTAGAATCCGAGTTAGGGGTAGGGATGAGTGAGAGAGATATTATTACCAGAGTCTTGGATCGAGGGACCACGAGTTGGACCATGATTGGAAACTATGCAAGATTGCATAGGAATAATAACCTCATTAGGATAGTGACTTATAAAATCATTACTTAACCTTTTGCCCGAAGGAAGGGGAGTTGGTAATAGGGTGCACCGTACGACCAAATCTTTCTTTGGGGCCGATCTTAGGTGGTGTTATTGGGTTGCACCTTCCTGTCAAAGGGATACGTACGGTGCCGTCTCACAAGTTGAGGACACGGGTTGCGTATCTCGCGCTGTTAATTCCTGAAGTACCGTGGCTGGGGGTGCCACAGGATGCATTGTGCAGTCCTGCGCTTGCGATACCCCAGAGGGTGCCACAGGGTAGGCTTCGCGCTACCCTGCGCTTGCAAAACCCTATAGTTTGATTTTAGAATGACGCCCGATACATTGGGTTCGTCTATTTTGAGAGAGGTTTGGTTGGCCGGGTCGCAATGGCGAACATAGACACCACTGGCGAAATGCAATAGTGGGACTTGACCACGCCTGCAACCTCATTGGCCACGTGTAGGTGTCAGGAACAGGTTGTGTGCAATTAGAAGTTCATAACGCGGGTTCAAATCCCTATATATGGAGAAACGGCTTGAGATGGAGTCGCATGTAGTATAGGCTGCATGTTGCTTTCGGAGACTTGCTGGCATTAGAATATGAGCATCCTGGTTTAGTTGACATGACATTAGAATAGGAAGCATCCTAGTTCTAGTTAAATATCACATTAGAGTTAAGTCATAGCATGCACTGGCACATAAATTATATGTACACGTGCCTTTTCCATTCAAGTTGAATTGTGAGTGGGATAGTTGAAGTAAATCAATAACCAAGTTATGGGCTTGGGACGTGATGTGATATCACCCAAGTTCGGCTTGGGGTGTGGTGATTATTACTCAAGCTATCAGCTTGGGGTGTATTAGGTTATTGCCCAACCATGTTGGCGATGTGGAGTATATTGTGATAAAATGCATGTAAATGGTAATGTGCAATGAGATGTTAGGTTGGACATGAATGAATGTGGTAGTATGCGAATGAATGCATATGTCTAGGATGTGATACGTGATACAATGCAATGAGATCAATATTGGTATTATGAGAGGGGTTATTCAAATGATTACTAAAGATAAGTATGTTGTGAGTGAGTATGGATATTCATACAGGTGACGACTCAGAGAGTATTGGATGTAAATTCCCATTTATGAGGTTACATGTTCAGATGTCAAGTAAGATTTGTTGATCTTGATATTATGAGTTTGTTATGTTTTTACTTGTAAAGTTTAATTTATTTGCTTATTTTAATAAATTATACTCATACCAGAAATGGCTAATCCCTTAGTATTTGGGGGTTAGGGAGTCCATGGACTACCCTAGGTCCCTACTGTTACAGGTTTTCAGCAGTGCAGAGGTGAGGTATAGGTACAGGTTTCCGTTGAGTGGAGCTCTAGTTATAATTTGTTGTTATGATTTAATTGTAAATAGTAAAGATTTATGCTTTAAATTGTATTTTTGATGTATAAGTATGTGGATGATGATGAAAAGTATAGTGTGATGCGGTAGGATATGGTTTTGATCCGTAACCATTTCGTTGTGGAGTGCCGGGCATCGTGGTAAGTTTTTACAGGTTATTTTCTAAAAACTTACTACGTTTTCAAAAGGATTTATGCTTTTAATTGATATTTGTTAAACCGTTATGAGTTTGGCCCCCAGAGCATATATATATATTGCCTGTGTGATGATGCTCATTTTGGCCTGGGGAGCCCGTATTATTATTGCCTGTGATGTAAGCTACAGAATTTAGAGCAAAATTCCGTAAGCTTTTCTGTGTTTTGGGCAAAAAATACAAGGGAGACTCTGCCCAAATTTTCTTTGAAACATAACTATTTTAGTTTATGTTTAAAGTGATATAGAAATTGGAAGAATTGAGTTTGGAGTCAAAAAGGAAAAAAGGCAGGCGCTACAGTTGGTATTACAAACTGATAATTGTAATTACTGCGTGGTAACTCTGTATCGAATAAAAAGTTTTAAATTTCCAGCATTTTGTGTATCGTGACTAATTGAAGGAAAGATCTTGGCATGTGTCACGGTTTCCCATGTATATGGAAATCGGGGCGCTACAGGTCTTAATCATCTATTCAACAAGACCCAATCTTGGTCTTTTCGTCTCAAATTTTTATTTCAGCGTATCTCTTTTCAATGCCGGTATGAGGCTTAACTACACTCTAGTTCTCAATTTCAATTCACAATAAAAAATCGAATAAATCGTTTTCATGATTAGCATTAATTTTCCTTTCATGTTCATAGCATTTGCATACTCATGCTCATAAAATCTTTCATAATTCATCATGACATTCAGTTTCACTTCCATGTACAACTCATGCATAAACAAAAAAAATCATTTTTCTAACTTGTCACATTCATAGCTCATTCGACTACCATGAATTTACCGTACAGTCATTTTATCAAACATTCACACTTTTATTGCCAAAACTCATTTCAAAACTCTTTTAAACATGGCATGTATTTTTCTTTATTCAGAGAAAATTTAAACCAATAAAATAATAAATTCTTTCTTGCCAAAAATAGTTTCATATTCTTATTTATACTAGGCCACAGGTTATGGAAAATTACCTCACGAAAATCCAGACATTAGTTGAAACTTCAGGGTAGTCGACTGTTAAAATATGGCCAGTCGGCTATTCTGCGATGATTTAAAATTCAGAAAATAAGATGATCAGGGCAGTCGACTGTTATACTATGATCGGTCGACTATTCCGCAAAGATTAAAATCTCAAAAAATAAAAAGATCGGGGCAGTCGACTGTTACACTATGATCGGTCGACTGTTCCACAAAGATTAAAAACTCAAAAATAAAAAGATCAAGGCATTCGACTGTTTCAATCTAATCGGTCGACTGATGCTGCTAGGTTTTTCAAATTCCCAAAATATTTTTAGTTCTTTTTCTTCTCTTTTTGAGTCAAAACTCTACAGATTCTAATGTATAAGTAAACTAGTATTTTTAAATTCATTACTTACCAATAACACATGCATTTTTTTGGTGTTCTATGTCCATAATTTCGACGTTGAGAACACTTTACATTTCTACATAATTTATAAATCTAACTTCCCAAAATTCACTTTATGTCTCTATTTAGCACTAGATCTTGTTCTCTACAATTGGATTGTTCAAATTCAAACAATTTATCCTACAAGATGCATTTAGTCAATTTGTGTCCCATAAGTACAAATTCGTCTCACATAGCATAATTCATAGACATAAAGCATGATGATAAGATTGATTCTAGCATTTCAATTTTACATCTTCATTAGCAATCATCTTAACAGTCAATCTTTAAGCTACTATTTTATCTCTAATCAACCAAACATAAGACTACAATTTATCAATTTCTTCTCAACTATTTTAGCAAACATCCCTAGCATGGCATTTATATTTAGAAGTATTGAGAAACACCCACCTATAGTTGAAGAAACGAATGAAAACTCCTAGAATGCTAGAAAGTAGCCTTCTCCTCCTATAATGGATTGCAAATTGCTCCTCCTCCTTGCTCATTGGTGCAACCCGAGCCTTGCTTGAGGGTGATGATGGGGTAACCGGCCTCCAAGATGGAACACACACAACTAATGCTCTCAATCTTTTTACTCTCTCACAATCTTCTTTCTTTCAATTATTTTTCCTAGTGTTGTATGCATGAAGGGAGGTGTATTTATACTAGTTTTAGGGTGAAATGGAGGGCTAAGATTTAATCAAGGAGTTATGGATTAAGGACCAAGATGAATTGGAAAGTTGTAGTAACTTCCATGATCACATAACCACTCCCCTCAAATACACCTACTCTCCCTCTCCCTCTATTCACAATCCGGCCACCCCTAGAAAGGTGTGCAATGCACACTCTAGTGTGTGCACGTGCCCTTTCTAGTACCCCCCCATTATTAAGTTGTACCAAAATTAATTAATTAATTGCCTACTAACTGTATCTACATGACAACTGGTGACAATTAAAAGATTAATTAATTTGTGGGCTTAAAAAATAGTGGGCTTTAGGCTCATGGGCCATTTAATAAAATACTTTAATTTATTAGGGTTGGCTTAAATTAAAAAAACACTCTTAGGCTTTTAAAAGAGGCTTTTATAAAACAAAGAGAGAAAAAAATGTTCATTTGTTCATATTATAAGAGATAATTTTGTAAGAAAATATACATACAATATTTCTACGTGCACTACATTTAAAAAGCCACAATTTTCATTAAATAAAAATTCAGGGTGTTACAATACCCCCTCCTTAGAATAGTTCCGTCCTCGGAACTACAATAAAGGAGCGAAAAACAAAACATAATAAGAAGGAAGAAAGGAAAATACAAATCAGACAAAGAGCTCAGGATGATCCTTCGTCATCCTCTCCTCAGATTCCCAAGTAGCCTCTTCAACCAACTAGTTTCTCCAAACTACCTTGATCATTGGTATCGTCTTATTTCTCAAGACTTTCTCCCGACAATTAACAATCTCAACCGGAAGCTCAATGTAACTCAGATCCAACTGCAAACCCTCCTGTACTTCGGACAAATGATGATTCGGATCTGGAATGTAACCTCTCAGGATAGACACATGAAAGACATTGTGCACCTGAGACAACTCTTCCGGTAACTCAAGCCGGTAAGCAGTTTTACCGATCCTTTTCAATATCTTATACGGGCCTATTAACCTCGGGGCTAACTTCCCATCTCTGCCAAAGCGAATCACACCATTGCTAGGTGAAACCTTCAGAAAGACAAAGTCACCAACCTCAAACTCAAGGTCCCTCCTCCGGTTATCTGCATAGCTCTTCTGCCTACTCTAAGCATCCACCAACCTCTTCCTGATCAGATCGATCTTTTCGGAGGTCTGTTGCACAATCTCAAGCCCAAACATCTGTCGTTCCCCCACTTCAAACCAACGAATAGGTGTTCTGCAATTTCCTGCCATAGAGAGCTTCGTACAGCGCCATTCCAATACTAGTCTGAAAACTGTTGTTGAAGGCAAACTCTACCAGAGCTAGATGCCTTTCCCAACTCCTCCAATGTCTAGTACACAACACCGAAGCATATCCTCAAGAATACGGTTGACTCTCTCGGTCTGTCCATTGGTCTGAGGATGAAAAGCAGTGTTGAAATCCGTCTTGGTACCGAGAGCTGTCTGAAGACTCTTCCAGAAATGTGAAGTAAACCTCACATCTCGATCTGACACAATGGTTAAGGGAACACCATGAAGTCTAACAATCTCACCAACATACATCTCAGCCAAATTGTCCATCGAAGCAGTGAGTTTCATTACCAAGAAATGAGCAGACTTGGTTAGTCGATCGACTATGACCCAAATTGCACCATTGCCCATTGAACTCTTGGGCAAACTCGTAATGAAATTCATACTGATGTTATCTCACTTCCATTCCGGAATAGGTAACGGTTGCAAAAGACCTCCGGGTTTCTGATTCTCGGCTTTGACTTGCTGACAAATCTCACACCTCGACAAAAATTCAGCTACATCCCGCTTCAAACCTGACCACCAGAAATACTGTTTGATATTCTTATACATCTTAATGATCACATAACCACTCCCCTTAATTACACCCACTCCCCCTCTCTCTCTATCCACAATCCGGCCACCCCTAGAAAGGTGTGCAATGCACACTCTAGTGTGTGCACGTGTCCTTTCTAGTACCCCCCATTATTTAGTTGTACCAAAATTAATTAATTAATTGCCTACTAACTGTATCTACATGACAAGTGGTGATAATTAAAAGATTAATTAATTTGTGGGCTTAAAAAATAGTGGGCTTTAGGCTCATGATCCATTTAATAAAATACTTTAATTTATTAGGGTGGGCTTAAATTAAAAAAACACACTTAGGCTTTTAAAAGAGGCTTTTATAAAATAAAGAGAGAAAAAATTGTTCATTTGTTCATGTTATAAGAGATAATTTTGTAAGAAAATATACATACAAAATTTCTACGTGCACTACTCGTAAAAAGCCACAATTCTCATTAAATAAAAATTCAGGGTGTTACAGGTATCTTTGACTATAGTAGATATTTTATATCTACACACTTAAAATATAAGTAAACATGGTGTGGAACTATTTGTAATATCTAAACTGAAAGAGTAACTGAATACATTGGGTATATGATGGGGAACACATTGCACAACACAAAGTTGAAGTCTATTTTTCAATATATTTTGTGAAACATAATCAATGGTTTGTTAATTATATTAATATTTCAATGTTATGTAGTGTGCTAAGGGAATGTAAATTAGAAAATCGATCCAAAAATATATGGTTATATGTTAAAGTGCAAGGTGAATAAGTTAATTTATGTTCTTTTTAAGCTAAACCATATCTTTTGATGATGTGTTTGGCATTGCAGAAAGATTGGAGGGAGGCCAGCATAGTGAGCCCCGTAAAAGATCAAGGACACTGCGGCTCTTGCTGGACATTCAGGTAAATTCATCCTGAAAATATTTACATGCTCTTATTTTGTATAGCACACTTTTTGATGTAGCTTTCTGCTCCATGACTGATAAATTAAGTTACTTCGGGGAAAGCTTTCTTCTTCTTTAAACTTTTGTACTGTATAGTAATCTTGGCTAAGAATTTGACATCATGAGAAATTCTAGCTTATACTGATGGTGAGGAACATGCTATAAAAATCACAAGGACAATAATAAAACATGAATCAACCATCTTCAAAGTGGGATACAAGCTCCTCTTTGTTAAACTATTGAATGAATGTTTGTCAAGAGAATGACTGTAAGCGGAGTTAATGAATCCTTATTGCAGAGCAGTGAGTTTTTAAGATTGGACAACTCTGAAGTGTTATACAAGCTCCTTCTAAATGAATCATTCAATCATGTAGTTCAAATACTATCTTGGGTTCCATCAAATTTTATCTTTCTATATTTGATTCTAGTATTCGAGCTACAATCTACTTTGGCTACACTGAAAATCATAATCACATCTCGATGCAAATCCAGATTACTAACAAATTTCTTAACTATATATGTAGATTTCTTCATTGATCTATAACTTCCATATACTCTACTATTTGTTAGAGAAAACTATTGTTAATTGCACAAAATTGATCATATAACCTGCACACAAATTGGTGATTGAATGACATATGCCATTGGCATTAGTGTATTCCCGTGGGCAAGTGAAATAACAGAACAGGCAGTGTGGTGCCTGAAGATGACTGAAGATGATTGATTTCGAACGACATAGTTAAACCTTAATTTGATTGACGTACTTTTTAAAATCATCTCTCTGCTGCGGAGAGTTGTTAGATGATAAATATCTTCATGAAAGCAACGATCAAAATCGTGAAGAGTAGTTGCAAAATGGGCCATGGATTATTTTAAAACAGATCAAAATGTGATAGTAATATTGGCATTAGTGTACATATACTACTAGGTCTTCCACAATCAAGATTTGTGATAGTTTTAGGGTTGAAAACTTTTCTATTATTGAGAACAGTTTGCAGTGATTGAGTACTTGGGATATTTTTTGTAATGCAGTTACTACATGCACAGTTGGTCCTGTAAATGAAAAGATTACACGATAAAAGATTCATCTATTTGGAATGGTTGAGATTAAATAGTTGAACGTCTACAAATGCCAACCTCAATTCTCCCATTATAATATTATATATTAGAGATTAGAGATGTCTGTATCTGAATCCGCTTTTCAAAGTGCTATCCGTATCCGTATTCACATTACAATTTTTTTAGATTTGAATAACCAAATCCGTATTTGCCTGGATACGAATTTTTCATATCTGTATTCACAAAATATTCGGATTCGGATACGGATCGGATATATCCTTATCCGAGAGCTTCCCTAATATGCATTTTTCTAAATGCAAAATGCTGAAGTATGTATATGAACTTAATAAGGACATGGTTATTCATTGTTTAACTTCATTTTATCACAATAAATAACATTCATCATAGCACATCAAATAAATAAATGAACTCAAATCAACAATTAAAGTAACTATGCCTGGAAGATCAATAAAGGATACACATTGAAGTGTTCTATTCATGGACGGGTTTAGGAGCATCATAAAAATAATTTACTGCACTGAAAGAAATTTTTTTTAAAAATTGTCACACAAATCTGCCACCAGTAAAATTGCAGCCCATCCGCTGGTTTGCTTTCATAACTCAGCTCCAGTTTGTTGAGGAATCGATGTAGACAATACCATCAGTCGAAGAAGAATCTCATGATCCTCAATAAATACCCACTTTCAACCAAAAATAATAATATTAGCATTTACGAGCATGAATAGCATGCAAAAATGGACCCCAAAAATTGTCCTTAAATGCACAAAATTGTGCCCATATCCCATTTCTTTGGTTCCGTCTTCATCTTCTCACTTAAATGGCCTCTCTCCATCTACCAGTACCTACTTACCTTTGAGTTTACAGTAAGCATATAAATAGGACCCCACAAAACCAAGCCTCTGCCCTATAATATTTAGTTGAAAAAGAAAAAGAAAAAAAAATAAACATTATTATCAATGAGAGAAAATACAAGAACATAAATTGGTAGGTATGATAAGAAGATTCGACTAACCAAATCGAAAGAAAGCCCTCGAAACAACAACTAACCGAGTCCTACTGTGACAAAATCCTGTCACAAACAAAAGTGCAAGGAGTGTTCTCAGTTTCAAGGGAGAAAAAAAGGCATACACAAAGGAAGGAAGGTAATTATGGGCTGGTGCTAATAAGATGAACAAACCTTTAGATTTCCGCAGATTTGAGAGTAGTGTTTAAAAATTGGTGTAGTTTAAGAAAAATGCCATTATACATGAAAGGAGCATCACCAGCTGTATGAAAAGCAATAAGACACATATAAGTTAGACTGAGGTAAAGTAGTGGTTCAACAAGTGGCAGGTTTTAAAATATCATTATAATAAACACCATTTGATGCTGAAATAAAATACATGAGCTGCTACATCTAAAGCCTAAAGTTGAAAATTTTTAAAAAATATCACCATATAACGGCATATAATGTTTCAATAGTTTCTATTTTCCAATTATCTTAATTTAAAAAAAGAAAGAAAAAATAAACTCAAACTATTACTGTAAATGAACATAGTGTGAGCTAGAAGAATAAGAAATATGGATTGAGTGTATTTCAATTATATGAACCATAAATACCTGAAATTTTATACGCCTGTCTATTCATGTATTAGTTAATTCTCCCTCTTAAAATTAGAATATAAAAACCTAGAAATAAATTTAAAAATTAGAATTAAAACTATCAAATATGCACACTTTACAAATAAGTGGGAACTATTAGAACTATCAACAAATTCTAATAGAACTATTAAAACTATGCACAATTTTCATGTCTCAAGAATTTTCTTAATTCACTCCATGCAACTATCAAAAAGCAATGCCAGTGAATACTAAATTTGAACTTCTTATCTGATCTGTATTCTATTCTAAAATTTTCTTTCGTTTGTGATTGTCCTAAAATGTATTCAAAAGTTTTGAATGAGTACATTTTTTTTTTGCGTAAAGTATCTAGCTAAAACATAGAATTAAACACTTTAAATTAGTTCAAATGCATAATTGCTATAGGAAAAATTACTGATACAAACCTAAAAATTACTTATACAACTAGATACTGATCGAGCTGTTCTTCATGTAGCAAAAAACGCTGTTGTTCTTTTTTTTTTTTGAGAAAAAGATGAGATAAAGAAAGTTAGTGTTATCTTCTCATAATTGATCAATTAAATAAGAAATCTCTATTGCATTTATATAAAATTCGAACCACATCAAACCAATCAAATGTACGTAACATTTACTTAAGATAGTAACTAGCAACAAGTTAATTCTTTCATCTTCAAGACAAACACAGATCTTTTCACTCACAAGACACCAGTGCTTTAGTTCAAACATCTTACCTCTCAATATTGAAAAAAAGGGATAGAGAACAAAAAGAAAAAAGTGAAGATACCCTTAATAGAGCTGACCGAATGTGTTTTTTACCCTTTTTCGAAAAAGGTTCAAATAAGTTAAACTTATTTTGCATTATTTCATGTAATGGTTTTGTTTGCTGTTTGTTGTTAGTTATTGTTTGTTGTTTGTTGTTAGTTAGTTTTAAAACTCTCATTGTTTTGATTGAATATTGTAAACTCTTACTATTTGTTTCAAAACTCTTCCTGTTTTTTTTGGTACACTGTTTGGTCCCATTTTTAAAGACTTGAAGCAATGAGTTTTTCTACAACACTGTAAATTTTTTTTTGGTCATTCGGTTGGTTGGTGTATATTTTGGTGAAAGATGTAATAGTTGTAATATTTAGCATTTTGGGAGATTATGTAAGTATTTGTATATAATGAAGATATAATATAGTTATGTTAATACCCGTACCCGCAAAGTTGTTGAGTATTGGGATCTGTGTTTGGTTTTTTAAAGGTTTTTCAAACGTTTTTCTAAAAATCCATTACGTTTTCAAACGAAATTTTTGTTTTTATTTTGCATCTTGCATTATATTATGAATTTTTTCCCTAGAGCCTTATATATATGATGCCTGTGTGATGTTGCTTGGTTTGGCCTGGGGAGGATTGATGTGATGTTATATTTTTAATTGTTAGCAGAATTCCGTAAAGAATTGCTGTAAAAGGGCTAATATTTTAGGGGGGGTTCTGTCGAAGTTTTTACTAATTTATCTAAAATCTATTATTTTTTCAAACGATATCTTGGTTTTTATTTTGTATCTTTAGTCAAATAAAGATTTCCCCCCCTATATGTGTGATGCCTGTGTGTGATGTTGCTTGGATTGGCTTGGAGAGGATTCATATTGACTGCATGTGTGTTAATTTTTTAATTGTGAGCAGAATTCCGTAATGAATTGCTCTAAAAGGGCTAATATTTAAGGGGAGATTCTGTCGAAATTTTTACTACAATTTCTAAAAATCTATTATGTTTTCAAACAAAATTTAGGTTTTTATTTTGTATCTTGGCTAAAATTAAAATTTTAGGAGACGATTGATATTAACTGCCTGTAAATTTTTAGAGGAGACTGTCAAAATTTTTACTAAACAATTTAATTAATTAATCATTATTCGCGATAACGTGCCTGAAATGTGCATATTAATCATTCTTTGCGATAATTTAAAGGTGATTGTATTAGAAAACAATTAGGAAACAATAAAATTTCCAAGGAAGGCTGTATATACGAGATGATTGTATTAGAAAGGTAGTTGTATTTGTTTATACTTAGATTTTTTTTTCCTGGCATGGTCCATATTTTTAATGGATGTGCTCATATTTTTTGAAAAATAGCTAGGTTTTTGGAGAATTGAATAAGTCAATATTGAAAAATTTAAGGGCAATAAAGATGAAATAACTAAAAAAACTGAAACAATTTAACGAATATTTGTTAAAGAGGTATAGTGAATGACTTTTGATATTAGCATGTATAATGTATAAATGTATATGCAGTTCACACAACCAAATAACTCCAAATAAATTTATATGCAGTTCTGAATACGTGCCGTAGGCACGTGCCCACGGGCATACCTAGTAGGTTGATAAATGTGGTTGTTTGTATAAACATATGTAGGATGGCATATTGGTGAATATCATGAAAAATGAATGGAGTGGAGGGGGGGGGCACGTCAAAGTTCAGTAGAGAGCTGCTGCACGTGATGGCCTCTCTTGGTGTGGTGATGAGGAGGTTTTCATCTGGGGCCCACCTTTGGTTGAGAAGAGTAACAGCACTAGTGCTGTCTCTAATGCTCACATGGGAGAAGCTCTCGGGAGAGAGGATGTGACCGGTTGAAGATTAAAAGTTGGGCTTTTCACTGTGCTTGACCGGTTTTGAATGTGAGAGGGTAGGGGTTATGGGAGTTAGGGAAGTGAAGAGTTGAGTAATTTATTAGGTGGAAAATTTTGCACTTTAAACCCTCACCTTGTCCGATAAATATACCCCTCAATTTTCTTCTCTTGTCACACTTAAAATAAACAAAATAGAGAGAGGAAAAAGAATGAGAAAAAGAGTGTTCTTTTGCATTGGAGAGCTCTTGCTAGGAGTAGAAGGACTAGGAGTGCTTGTTGGAGCTAGGAGCTAGAAGTTGTCTCTCCATCTTGGTTATTCATTCTTCATAAGAGGTGGGTGGTCTTTAGACTTTCTAATTCATAGGTTGAGCATGCTAGAATATGACATTAGTATTGTAGATCAAATTGATGTGATGTGAGAGATCTTGTGTTTTCTAAAATATAGAAAATGCTTGCTAATATATTACAAGAGTAGTATAGATAAAGTTGATGTGATAATAAGAGTACAAATCTATGCTATTATGTGTGCTATGAATTGTAGAAATTTTTGCTATGATCAATAAACTAATCGTCATCATGTTAGTTGAAAATGAGAAAAAGGAAATAATGTGTATTTGTCATATGCATGTTAATCTACAAGTATAGAAACATGTATATATAGGCACCACAGTTTATTTGTTAAATTTAATTCACCTACTGTATAAAATAATGAATTAGCCTATTTTATTTGTAACTGGGGACAATTTAAAATGAACCCTATTAAAGTATGAGGAAATGAACTCTATTAATCAATTGTACTTATAGTATGGTCGCTTGGAACCTTCTGTCCTGCACTTCCTATCTACCCTGATCAGTTTACAAATAAATTGTATGCATATCAATTAGCCAGGCCTATTGTATAAATTTTATTTTTATTATAAGGGTATCAGAAAAATTGCAAACAACAATCATATATATTATTTGTATTATAATAGTACAATAATGGCGTTACAGATGGGGACATAAATTATTTTTGTATCATGTAATGGTATCAGTGTACTATTAAAAATATAATCATCTGATGCCCAAATTTTGTAGTATTTGTATTGTCGGTAGCCGTTGGTTCTGGGTTCAAAGCTCGGTACCCCCTCTTTTGTTTTGATTTTTTTATAATAAAACACAGATCCAAAAGTTAATATAAGGGGTTTTCGTTTTGGCCTTGTCACAACTAAGCCACATGGGCTTAGTGGCTTTTGGTGGCTGTCTTGGGCGCTCACTGTTGTGGTTCGGTCGGGCAGGGGTTCGAAACCCAGTGAGCTCACTTTTTTTTATGTTTTAATAAATTTTAATGGGTTTTAATGCAAAGAAAAATTTGGGAAAAATTCTAGATTTCCTATAAAATGAAATGAAATTTATTAAAATTAGTTTGAGAAATAAAAGAAGAAATTGAGATAAAAATGAGTTGATGACTTCAATTTAATTTATATAAGAGTATGAGTTTTGTTTTAAAAAGAAGAGTAAAATATTGTTATGTGAATTGAGTTCTCTTGAAGAGATTATACAATTATGTTGAGTAAGAAATACTTGATGAGATTAAAATCTATTGTGAGTTCATATAGAGCTTTGGAAAGAATTGCTCTGTTACTTGATTTTCTTTGATGAGACTATATAAATATGCTTGATTGTGGTTAAGAACTTTTATGTGATTAAGTCCCTAAATGAGATTTGAATCTATGCTATGAATTCATGAAAAGAATTATTGCTTTTGAAAGATAGTGAAAGAATTGAATGAATGATGCTAAAACAAGACATTGATCATTTTGTGAATAAGTTGAAGATAAGGATACTTTGAGTTAAGACACGATTATTGAAGGGTATGAGTACCCATGGATTCTTGTACATGTAAGGTTGTGATTTAGAGTTAGTAAGACCTCGGGTACCGGCACTGTTGAAATCAGAAGAATTGAATTATATTTTTTAGATTTGCCATGGACCGATCTCGGTATTTGTGATTAAGTCTGGTATGGGGTAAGACTAACTCTAGGTATGATAATTGATTCATGTCTTAAGAACTAGGCACTAAGAGAAGATGTGGTAAAACCTAGGCAAACATAAGTGGGGCACTCTATATAGTCGGGTGGTGAATTTTTTGCGGCGGTTCATGGAGACTATAGACCCAGTCGGGCGGTGTACTCCGGGACTGTGGTTGCCTCGTGGAAGACGAGCTTTTATTTTAAATCCAGGACTATGCGTAGTGGGCGGATAGTTTGCCGTACTCCAAAGTATAAACGTATATCAGGACTAGAGGGGCACTTGCAGGAGGTTCGCACAACGAGGAGTCTGTATAACAGTCGGGTGGGGGATTGGCTGCGGCGGTTCTCTGGGGCTGGGATCCATACTCGTGGAACGTCTCAACTTTGTTTTATTACTGGATAGTTTGTCATGGCGAACCCTTTATTGTGAAGAACGTAGGTACTTGCCCTCAGACCTATGTAGTATGGGATACATAGAATCCGAACAAGTATGCATTAGTGTCATCTTAGTGTAAAATATCTGCATTAGGCATTAAGGCATCGCATACACTTACATGTTTAGTGTAGTCTCATTTAACACTTTATTTTGCATTCAATTTGTGGTTTGTTAAAGTATTGAGATCGTTATATGTATGGCATAGAGAGGATGGCCGAGTATAATATTTTCATCAGTTGTAAGTAACTGACGTGTCCACAGCTTATTATGCAGGAACTGGACTTTTTCATGAAGAAGTAAAGTCGTTATAATGCTATTGATTAATTACTTGATAAAGTTGTGCAAGTTGTGTACTATTTTCATTGTTGTAATTCATTTTTATCTTCCGTTGTGTAAACAATATAAAGAACTTTGATGTATGATGAAACGTTTAAATTTCCGTGTAAAATTGTACGAAGCGAAGTGTAAAGATCCTGTAGAATCTTGAATTCGGTCTTATTTGGAATTCGGGGCATTACAGATGGTATCAGAGCCACGCTTCATAAGTATTACAAATTTATAAGGAACGACACCCTAGAGTGGACTTTAGAAGTGTGAGTTCAGTTTATAGAGATTTAAATGTAAGTGATTTACATTTGCGTTGCTCTATACACTGATGTTTTCTCTTTCCTTTTCTTTTGGGATGGCTGGAATCATGAATACAAGTTCAATAATAAACTTCATTCATGATGCTCTCCTCATATACATTGATGTGAGACTGTATGCGAGCACATTTTTTCTGGGTATCAGAGTGGCACAGTGGAAGCGTGGTTGATTGACCCTACATTCATGATACATTACACGTAGACACACCTCCCTCTCAAATTATTTTTCCTGGATTTTATCATAGTACTTTTCAAAATTCAATATTTTTCAATACTATTAAATCATTTGATTATCTATTATTTTGTCGATCTTCCTCAGTCTTGATCTTTCGAATTTATTTTATCTGTCTTTATATCTTAAAGATTTGTCCTTCGTGTTTTTGTGTAACTTTATGTTTATCCGTTTACATTGTTTATTGCCGCTAATTAAATGGATTTTGCAACTATTATTATTTCTATTATATTTGGAATTTTCTTATGTGCATTCATTTTATATGATTTGGATTTGTGATACTGTATTTTTCATTATCTTATATTATCTTATATATTTCAATATATTTCTAACATGATTGAGATTTTCTACCCACATAAATATGACATACCATTTGTTTTATTGCCTACATTCGATACTATTGTTATTACATATTATTTGCTAATTTGTTTTGTTATATTCACTTTTACTATCTCTAGTCATTAATTTTGTAGTTTTATGCTTTTTCAATATAGTACATACACTACAAGATTATTATTTTCATTTGTGTTTTCATCTCGTGCATATGCATTTCACTATCTTCGTATTAATGCTATAAATCATTTTCATTACTACAAATTTTGTATATCCTATATTTAAATTCTATATATATTAATATTTCGTCGTTGTAATTTCCTACTTCATTTGCAACTTTTTCATCCACTTTTATGTCACTGATTTCAAACATAATACCATATTTTATTAAACATCCCAATATTCAAGAGTATATGAAAGATTACATCTTTCCATCTCCCATTTTTGGTGCAACCTGATGTCGAGAGGGAAAATCTGCAACTAGACGTCAATAGAGGCAAACTGCAACTGGACGTCAGGGAGGAAAAGTCTGCAATAGAATGTCCAGAAGCAAACTGCAATCGGATGTCGTAGAGGCAATTCTGCAACTTGAGATCGTAGAGGCAAGTCTGCAGTTGGATACCAACGAGGCGAACCTACACCAGAAGGAGATTTTCTACTTTAATAACCCCTACTTTGTTTTCTATAATATTTACATACCACTATTCTATTTTTGTACTAGCTTATACTATTTTATAATATTTTGCAACCTAGTATTATATTGTTTATACTGATTTCTATATCTATCCTACTTGTGTCTTTACTACTTAATATCATCTATCTTTTTCCTAGTATTTTGAATCTTTTAGCATTTCATACCGCTTTATCGTATTTTACTACTAACTTATCTTGGATTTGGTGGCTACTCATCTAACAAAAAATATATATATCTTATTAATTATATATCTTGTTTACAATTCATAATTTACTTCTATATAATTGGTTTTTGTGATGTGTTACTGTTTTCTACTATAATGTTTTGTTTTACTCCTACAAACCATTCGTGATTTTCGTATTGGTTGTTTCACCCTATAAATTTTACAGCCTATATACGTATATAAATTTTGTATGTTGGTTTTTCTTGCTCTACTCGACAATTCAAAAGTATTTCGATGTATGCCTTCTATATCTTTAATTTTCAAATCGTATGTATAATTATTATAGTTACCTTAGAAATTATTTTATGATATTAATCTGTCTATGATTTTAACTAAATTACATTCTTGTTTATTTTTCAAACTCTTATCCAATAGTTTTCTTTTAAATGATTAATTCAAATTTTGTCATACAGTACAAATTCAGTTTGTGATTTTATACCGCTTATTACTTTGAAAGATTTTGACTACTAGACCTACTTATAAATTATCTATTGACTATGTTTCTCTTCATTGCATTGTTTTCCGAACTATTTCGCAATTAACGACTTAATTGATTTTTTCCTTTTATCTAATGGCTTACCTAATATTATTTTGCATGAAGATTTCTCCCAATCCATCATGTCTTTTGTCACATTTCTTTTCTTATGTTATTTTCTTAGTTTTCTCGTTTCGTTCTTGTAAAATTTTAATACTCATAGTTTTCTGATATAGAGTTTGTCTTATTTTTTCTCGTTGCGTATTTTTATACTACATTTATTTTTCTTAAAGTATGCAGTTTTCTATATACTATAATTACATTTCCTTTAGTGTGTACAAAATACAACCTTTACTCTAGTAAGTTCCGGGGACGGAACTGTTCTAAGGGGGGGAGAGTGTAACACCTCGCAAAATTAGAAATGATAATTTTGCCCTTGTGTTACGTACGTATATTTTGCGTGTTTTGGTTTTGAATTGTGATTTCTAACTATTTATGCTTTTCTCGTATATTTTATCCTATTTAAATCAACTAAAATATTAATATTTCAATCTTGGTATTTTTACGTGCTTTTTACGTATTTTCGATGCACGTATCGATTACGTGTTTTTTCACTGTTAAGTTTGATAATTTTATGTGTACTGATTGTTTATTTTACGTGTTTGAATTCATTTTATAAAACGGAAATTCATTTTTTCCTATTTTTGATTAAAATATTATTATACGTATAATGCACGTGTTTTCTACGTACGTAGCAATTATATCGTGGAATGTATAAAATTAATAAATATATTTTCTTAGATTTTATTTTTATTATCTTTAACATTTTTCCATTGATAAAACCGAATTTTGTATTTTTATGTTTTACATGTGAAGTACGTGTTTTTCGGTGCGTGTATTTAAGCGTATTTGTTTTCAAAATAAATTTCGGAGTATGTGTAACACCCCGTAATTTTCAGAAGAGTAATATATATATATATATATATATATATATATATATATATATATATATATGAGGTTGTTTGTATAAACATATGCAGGATGGCATATTGGTGAATACATGAAAAATGAATGGAGAGGATTGGGGGCCCCACGTCGAAGTGCAGCAGAGAGCTACTGCACATGCTGGCGTCTCTTGGTGTGGTGACGTGGAGGTTTTCAGCTGGGGCCCACCTTTGCTTGAGAAGAGTAACAGCACTAGTGCTGTTGCTAATGCTCATGTGGGAGAAGCTCTCGGGAGAGAGAGGATGAGACCGGTTGAAGATGAAAAGTTGGGCTTTTCACTGTGCTTGACCGATTTTGAATGTGAGAGGGTATGGGTTATGGGAGTTAGAGAAGTGAAGTGTTGAGTAATTTATTATGTGGAGAAATTTGCACTTTAAACCCTCACCTTGTCCTATAAATACACCCCTCATTTTTCTTCTCTTGTCACACTTAAAATAAACAAAATAGAGAGAGGAAAAAGAAAGAGAGAAAATAGTGTTCTTGTGCATTGGAGAGCTCTTGCTAGGAGCAGAAGGACTAGGAGTGCTTGTTGGAGCTAGGAGCTAGAAGTTGTCTCTCCATCTGGGTTATTCATTCTTCATAAGAGGTGGGTGGTCTTTAGACTTTCTAATTCATAGGTTGAGCATGCTAGAATATGACATTAGTATTGTAGATCAAATTGATATGATGTGAGTGATTTTGTGCTTTCTAAAATATAGAAAATGTATGCTAATATATTACACGAGTAGTATAGATAAAGTTTTTTTGATATATCGGATAGAGCCAAGCGGCTCCAGCCATCAAAAATATATTAATCAATAAGAAACGTTAAAATACAAGTAAATAATCAGAGGCTTTACAAGATGTAAAACTAAGAAAAGCGAACAAAAGTAATACAAATAAAGGCTGAGGTGCCAACAAAACAGCGAGCTACAACAATATAATAGAGAGCAAAATATGATGAGGAAAAGGCCTTCCTGCCGGCGAGCATGCAGAAAATGAGCCCCCTCCGGTGACCTCATGAAGAAAACAAAACGGCGAGAAGAGGAAGCCTAGGCGGAAACACCTCGCAACCGAAGGCCCTTCGATACATCCACTGAAACACCTCGACGGAGTGACAGGGAGTATACCGGATGTAATCCAGCTGAATCAGCTAAGTTCCCTCGAACAAGCTAGGCGTCCCAATGGACTAACGTCCCTCTACAATATCAGCGGTTAAATGAAGAGTATCAAACTCAGCCAAGAGGACATGAACCTCAGAAACAGATCCCACAGATGCCGCACTATGGGCAACTCCAATACAAACAACTAATCCACCATAATTAAATAAGAAACTCCAGATTGTATAATTATATAAGGATAGAATAGAAAGGCTAGCATCCATGAAGCTTCCCAGATAACAGCAAAACCCATAAAAGCAAAATAAGCTCCGAGAGGAGCAACGAAAGGAAGTATTATGGGATGGAGGAAGAAGACAGTCCCCCCTCCTCACCAGATTAAAGAAAAACTTCCACCTCGTCAGTACACAGTCGAAACAAACAAATGAACACCGAAGAGCCTCTACACACCTGCCAGTCCAATTATGGAAGGTGATGATATGCTAATCAGCCATTTCAAAAGCCGTGAAAAACAATAGCTGAGCTATGAATCAAGCATTCACTGACAATCACTGCAATTGAGTCGGTGAATCGACTTGAACCAAGAAGCCATTACCCACAAAACTAGCACTACTAAGATGCCGCACCAATGGCAATAACAAAATCAACAGTGAGTCAACCATTTAAATCTTAGAACATGCAGATTAAGAAGGAAGTAGAGAACTAACAGGTTAATTACAATAGGAGAGAAGTCATGAAGCTCCCAAAATTACAACCGATCTCATATTAACTTAGTCAACATCCAGAAGATCAACAAAAGGAAGCATGTGCGAAGAAGACACGAGCCTCAGATCAGGAGGGATAGAAGAGGTCGCACCTCCTCCTAACAAAATGATAGCTAATCACCCTTTCCAAAAGAAACCAGTCAAAATAACCAACTGAGCACTGGAATGCTCATTCATCCCTGCATGCAAAAATAGTTGAATGGGAGTCATGCCTACCAATATTTGCAAAAACATAGAACAAAAATAGATGAAATAGGAGTCAGCAGTGCTGAAACGCGCAGAATTAGGTAAAAACAGATAAATACGCGTCACCAAAAAACAGTAAATAAAAGCGAGCATTAGATGGCATTGAGTCTTCGAAGACAATGTGATGCGTTTACCAGTCTGTGAAATAGAAGAGTATCCTTGGTTTCACAGGTTAGAGAGGATGACCAAAAGTCAAATAGATATAAGAATTCGTCGTAAATAAAACGGGCAGATGAAGCCTTTTGATGGAAGATTCTTTTGTTTCTTTCCATCCACGTAATCCAGACGATAATCTGAAAAGACAAATACCACGATCTGTGATATTTGCTATTCGAAGGAAGCTTAGTCCAGCAATCGGTTAGCCTGGACGGAATAACTGTCACTTCCCAAGCGAGCGAGGAAATTTTCCAAAGAGCACTGGTAAAATTGCAACTCACGAATAAATGGTCCACATTTTCTGCTTGTGAGGAGCACAGAGGACATAATTGACCCTATGCTAAGTTTCTCTTGTTGAGAATTTCAACGGTCAGAAGTTTATTGTTGAGCGCTAACCACGAAAGGATTTTCGCCTTAAGAGGGGGGCAGGATTTCCACACGAGGTCATAGAAAGGAGATAAAATGCCTCTAAAATTAAGGAATCGATAGAACGATTGAACCGAGAATGTTCCTGACGTATTCCAACGCCAGTACAACTCTTCTTTGTCCCTCCAAACAAAATTGTTGAGAGAGGAATGAAGATTGTCAAAGTCAGTGACTAAATGGGGAGGAATATTGGACGATAGGTTAATCAGCCACTGCCTTTGTTGGTTGGAGGTGGTGTACGACTCGATCACTGAAGCAAAGGGGTCGGAAGCGAGACAGAAGATAGCCGGGAAAGCGGCGGCCAAAGTAGTGTTACCGATCCAGAGATCGGTTCAAAATCTGGCCATGGATCCATTGGAACATGCATGGGCTACGCCACAACGGAAAGCTGCCGCCGCTTTCCACACCCCCTTCCAGAAATGAGAGGCATTACGATGGGTGTTAGGTGGAAAACTCCGCCATGTATCAACCGAAAAGTATCTATCTTTGATACTGATGATCCAGGGTAAATCATCGACTTGGAGAAACCTCCAGATCCATTTACCCAAAAGCGCCATATTCTGATGCCTAAGATTCAACACCCCTAAACCTCCAGCTTCTTTAGAAGAACAAATGAGTTTCCAATTACACAGGTGCGAGCCGGGCTTGTGAATAGGAGATCCAGACCAGAAGAAATTACTTCTAATCTGATCGATCCTCTTGATAACCCAAGAGGGCAAGAAGTAGAAGGACATCATGTAAAGTGGGATCGCGGATAGGACAGAATTGAGGAGTATCAATCTACCTCCCCGAGAGAGAAGTTTCCCTGACCAGACTGATAACCTGGATTCGACCTTATCGATCATAGGGGACCAATCCGATTTATGCAATTTATCCCATCTGAGTGGAATACCCAGATACGTAATTGGAAAAGAAGCTGTAGGACAGTTAAAGAAATTTGAAATTTCGTCCTGCCTGTTAGGCGATCCCCCTAACCAGAGAACGGACGACTTTTGAAAATTGATCGATAACCCTGAGGCTAATTTGAAACAATAGAGTAGGAGTTTAAGATTTCTAAGAGATTGAACGTTTGGTTTGGCAAAAATAATTGTGTCGTCGGCGTACTGCAGATTCAGTACTCCATGGAAATTACGGGAGTTTCCCAGACCTTCAATGGCCCGGGCTTCCCAGGCGTTGCGAAGGAGTTTACTGAATACATCTGCTACCAGCGAGAAAAGTAGAGACGAGAGAGGATCTCCTTGCCTAAGACCACATTTAATTTTAAATTTGTTGCCTTCCGTACCATTAATTAGAATCGAAGATGTTCCGGCAAAAAGGCTTGATTTAATCCAAGCCATCCATTTGGGGCCAAAGCCCCTATGATAAAGAATATCAAAGAGAAAATCCCAACTGACGTTGTCGTATTCTTTTTGAAAGTCTAATTTAAGAAGAATACCTTCTGAATTAGTCTTGTGACAAAGAGAAATCACCTCTTGCGCTGATGCGACGCTATCAAGGATAAAGCGATCCTTGATGAAACCCGATTGGGCCGGATCGATGAGAGGGGAGATAACATCGCTTAGTCTAGCTGACAGAACCTTCATAATGATCTTGAAGGTGGTGTTGATCAGACTAATCGGTCTAAAATTAGCCACAGCATTCGCTCCTATAATTTCAGGGATGAGAACAATGTGAGCATAGTTGATACGGTCGAAAGAGAAAGAGCCTAGATGAAGCTCTATGAACATACGGAAAAGATCATCTTTTAGCCAATTCCAGAATTTTTGGAAAAAGAATGCCGGAAAACCGTCTGGTCCCGGAGCGGCATCACTTTTTAAAGAAAAAACCGCCGATTTGATTTCATCCATGGAAAACGGTGCCTCAAGGGACGATAGGTCAAAACCTTGCGGCCCGTACAGGTGGTTCCAATCGAGAGTGATGGCTCAACGCTTAGGGGAGCCGATGAGATTTTTATAGAAAGAGAGGAACACATGATGAATTTCATTGTCTGTAGAGAATTCGATGCCGTTGTCTACGATAGAAGAAATACGATTGCTTCTCTGTCTGTAAGATGCAAAGTTGTGGAAGAAAGCAGTATTGCAGTCTCCCTCATTGAGCCATCGAAATTTGGCTCTTTGAGCCCATTTCAGATGGTCTTGAAGCAGAATGTCGGAAAATTCCCGTTTGCAAGATCGTCGTTCTTCAAACATCGCTTCAGAAATAGAACCCTGTTCCTCCATCTTATCAATAGTTTCAATGGAGGAAAGGTAATAGTTTTTAAGGAAGTTAGTATTGGACTGTCTTTCGTTGCGCCAAATTTTACAGCCGAATTTAATGGCGCGAAGTTTGAGGAGAATAGAGCCTAGCCCTGAGGATCCGGAAACAGCTGACAAGCATTGAATGATCAGATTAACAAAAATTTGGTCCTGTAACCAAAATTTTTCGAACCTGAATTTGTGATGATGCGGGAAGGGAAAGTTAGAGTACAGAGTAATGGGGACGTGGTCAGAAGAGGGATTGGGTAGAGCCTTGGCGAATGTGTTGTGAAATTGGTTTATCCATTTATGGGAAACCAAGAATCGATCAAGTTTGGCCATAGTCAGGTGATAACGGAGGTTGGACCAAGTGAATGATCTGCCCGAGAGCGGGATGTCAGAAAGCTGCAACGATCGAATACAGTCATTAAACTTTGCGGAAAGGTAATCAAGCTGGGAAGCATTCGACCTTTCGGAAGCGAATCTGGTAACGTTAAAGTCGCCACAGATAATACAGAGATCGTTAGAATATGGTAGGAGATCTTGGAATTCGTTCCAATACGATTGACGACCCTCAAAGGATGATGGACCGTACACAGAAATCACCGTTAAATGGGCATCAAGAGGCACCCAATAAAGTTGAACGATCAGGAAGAAATTGAGACGCTTAATCTCTATAAGTGAGAAAACTGCCTCTTTGAAGCCTAGTAGTATACCTCCCCTAGATCCTATGGCGTCCAATGAAATCCATTTAGAGATTAAGGATCCTCCAATAGATCTAAGAATAGAAGGAGGGGGGATACTAGTTTAGTTTCTTGAATGGAGATGAGATCACAGTGAGATGTTGAGATGAGTTGATAAATCGCTCTTTGTTGGACAGGGCAATTAAGACCCCTGATGTTCCAAGACAGACTAATCATCAAAATAATTGTGCTCCCAAACTCTGAAACGTTCTTTATCCCTGATGGCGAAAGCCACAGATACGAGGGAGGATTGGGTCACAAAACCTAAATCTACCGATGATCTAATCAGGTCGTGGTCAGACAAGGAATCAAATTGAAGTTGGAAAATTGAGCCTAACGGCATGGTTCCTGAACGGGTAGCAGTCAGCTCCATCCGTTCGTGGTTCTTCGAATTCTGCGAGGCCGATACCCTGTTCTCAAGGGAGAAAGCAGCGCACGTAGTGGCTTTAGCCAATAGACGCGCGCTAGATCTAATAAGACGGGGATATGGTTTGTGGTCCGGTAAGGCGAAATCCCCCGGTCTCACGTGAATCCCATCTAACGGATTAGGGGAAGAAGTGACTGCATTAATGTTGGGTCCTTTATCATTGAGCATAACTTCAGCAGGTAGACTAGGTAGCGACGGATGTTCAATGAACGACTCCATCGCAGCAACCTGATCAGTTCCTATAGAAGGAAACTTGGGTAAAGAAAGGTCCAGGACCACTTTCATAGAAAGATAAAGGTCGGGAGATACAAAGACGTTCTCTCCCAACATCAGATAGCACGTTATAGAATTCCGAATAGGGTGATAGAACCGGCAATAAAAATCACAGTAAAGAAATACCCGTTGAGCAGCCAGAATACAAAAAGAGCTATCAAGAATAGAATTAAAAACAGGATAATTTAACTTAAGTGAAATCATGTCCCGCTTCTGATCCGTCTCCTCATCATCTAACAGGTCATCATGATCGATCCAGTCGCTCGCTTTCGATGGAGGAGATCTTAAGACCTTAATAGGAGATAACTTAGGATCTTTGGCAGTGATCGATGAGTAATGAGCCTGTCTTTGGAATTTTTGCCAATCAGATTCAAAGTGTAGATTGATCTCCCACCGAGGCCACGGTGAAGAAGAGGTAGGTTGGGTCGAAGTCGTAGAGACAGCAATTGGAACACTGGTGTCAGGAGTAGACAAGCTCTTGCTTATCTGCGAAGCACCGGTAGGAGAAGGAGAAAGAGCTTTTGGAGGAGCGGAGGTAGAGGTAGACTTTTTACCCGCCTGAATAGAGGGGAGATCAGGGTTGATCCACACCAAGTTGGGAGGTTTGGAAGGGGAGATCTTCGAGCTGCCCATGAGAGGTAGAGACTTACTCGGAGTGGGGTGTTTTTCTTAGTCGAGAACTTGTTAGATCCCTTCCATAGCAATTTCGAAGATGTAGAAGAACCTGGATGGAAAGGAGCGGATGAGCTAGTAGGCTTGGATATCACCTTCGGAGGAGCAGGGGGAAGCGCTGGCGCCGAGGCACCGAGGCACCAGTAGTATAGATAAAGTTGATGTGACAATAAGAGTACAAATCTATGCTATTATGTGTGCTATGAATTGTAGAAATTTTTTCTATGATCAATAAACTAATAGTCATCATGTTAGTTGGAAATTAGAAAAAGTAAATAATGTTTATTTGTCATATGCATGTTAATCTACAAGTATAGAAACATGTATAGATAGGCACCTCAGTTTATTTGTTAAATTTTGTTAGCCTTCTGTATAAAATAATCAATTAGCCTATTTTATTTGTAACTGGGGACAATTTAAAATGAACTCTATTAAAGTATGAGGAAATGAACTCTATTAATCAATTGTATTTATAGTATGGTCGCTTGGAACTGTGGTTACCTCGTGGGAGACGAGCTTTTATTTTAAATCCGGAACTGTGCGTAGTCGGGCGGATAGTTTGCTGTACTCCAAAGTATGTACGTATACTGGGACTACAGGGGCACTTGGGGGAGGTTCGCACAATGAGGAGTCTGTATAACAGTTGGGCGGGGGATGTGCTGCGGTGGCTCTCCGGGACTAGGATCCATACTCGTGGAACGTCTCAACTTTGTTTTATTACTGGGTAGTTTGTCATGGTGAGGGATCGAATCCTTTATTGTGAAGTACGTAGGTGCTTACCCTCGACCTATGTAGTATGGGATGCATAGAATCCGAACAAGTATGCATTAGTGTCGTCTTAGTGTAAAATATCTGCATTAGGCATTAAGGCATCGCGTACACTTACATGTTTATTGTAGTCACATTTAACACTTTATTTTGCATTCAATTTGTGGTTTTTTAAAGTATTGAAATCGTTATATGTACGGCATAGAGAGAATGGCCGAGTATAACATTTTTGTCAGTTGTAAGTAACTGATGTGCCCACAGCTTATTATGCAGGAACTGGACTTTTTCATGAAGAAGTAAAGTCGTTATGATGCTGTTGATTAATTACTTGATAAAGTTGTGCAAGTTGTGTACTATTTTCATTGTCGTAATTCATTTTTATCTTCCGCTGTGTAAACAATGTAAAGAACACTGATGTATAATGAAAAGTTTAAATTTCCTTGTAAAATTGTACGAAGTGAAGTGTAAAGATCCTGTGAAATCTCGAATTTGGTCTTATTTGGAATTCGGGCCGTTACAGATGGTATCAGAGCCTCGCTTCATAAGTTGTACAAATTTATAAGGAACGATACCCTAGAGTGGACATTAGAAGTGAGAGTTTAGTTTATAGAGATTTAAATGGAAGTGATTTACATTTGCGTTGCTCTATACACTAATGTTTTCTCTTCCCTTTCCTTTTTGGATGGCTGGAGTCATGAATACAAGTTCAATAGTAACCTTCATTCATGATGCTTTCCTCGTATACATTGATGTGAGATTGTATACAAGCACATTTTCCCTGGGTATCGGAGTGGCGCAGTGGAAGCGTGGTTGATTGACCCTACATTCATGATACATTACACGTAGACACACCTCCCTCTGAAATTATTTTTCGTGGATTTTATCATAGTATTTTTCAACATTCAATATTTTTCAATACTGTTAAATAACTTGAATATCTATTATTTTGTCTATCTTCCTCAGTCTTGATCTTTTGAATTTGTTTTATCTGTCTTTCAATCTTAATGATTTGTCCTTCATGTTTTTGTGTAACTTTATGTTTATTCGTTTACATTGTTTATTGCCGCTTATTAAATGGATTTTGCAACTATTATTATTTCTATTATATTTTGAATTTTTTTATGTGCATTCATTTTATATGATTTTATTTTGTGATACTATATTTTTCATTATCTTATATTATCCTATATATTTCAATATATTTCTAACAAGATTGAAATTTTCTACCCATATAAATATGACATAACATTTGTTTTATTGCCTACATTCGATACTATTGTTATTACATATTATTTGCTAATTACTATGGGGCCCACGATGTAGGCCACACCTCTCGTTATGGTGGTGCGGGAACTATGGAGCGACGGGATACGAATCCTCATCATCTCTTTGTGTTCCATCATCACCTTCTCCGTAGCTTCTTCCTTCCAAATAGCAGCCTCCATGATGTCGGCCCTACAATATTAGTTTTCATTATTTGTGCATGTTTCTCAAAGAGCGAGGGTAGGTGTAATACCCTGTATTTGAGGATTATATATGATGGTATATATGGAATTATGATGGGCCATAAATGGTATGTCATGATGGGTTTAGTAAATAATTGCTATGGGCCAATAAATTTGGTAGTATGAGTGGGCCTATAGAGTATTATGGATTAATTACTATGGGGTCATGAGTTCATGAAGTGTGTAGGTGACTTAGTCCCACATGGATGGTGTGTAGGATATATGAGTGTGTATATTAGGAGCCAATGATCCTAAGGTCACTAATTAACCATGGCACCTTTTGTGAGACAAGCCTGTGGTGGGCTGTTGTTATGACTTATTTTTCGCATGTGCGTACGCGCATGCGAAGCTGAGCCGAGCTCGTGGCGTACACACCATCTAAGTGGGACTAAGTCACCACCACACTTTATGAACTCATGGCCCCATAGTAATTAATCGATAATACTCTATAGGCTCATACACTGACTACAATATCTATAAGCCCGTAACAATTAATTACTAAGCCCACCATGAACGCTCATTCATGGCCCATCATACATCCATATATACCGTCATATATACTTCTCAAATAAGGAGTATTACATATATGGAATTCCATATATACCATCATATCATTTACTATCATAATTCCATATATGTAATACCCATATTTGAGAAGTAAATATGATGGTATATATGGAATTATGATGGGCCATGAATGAGCTTTCATGGTGGGTATAGTAATTAATTGCTATGGGCATATAGATATGGTAGTGTGTATGGGCCTATAGAGTATTATGGATTAAATACTATGAAACCATGAGTTCATGAAGTGTGGTGGTGATTTAGTCCCTCATGGATGGTGTGTAGGATATATGAGTGTGTATATTAGGAGCCAATGATCCTAAGGTCACCAATTAGCCATGACACCTTTTGTGAGGCAAGCCTGTGGTGGGCCTTTGTTATGACTTATTTTCACGTGTGCCCACGCGCGTGCGAAGCTAAGCCGGGCTCGGGGCATACACACCATCCAAGTTGTCACACCCTGCTTCCCAAAAATACGGAACACAAGTGTGTGGCATTGGCCCAGCGAATGACTTGCGTCATCCATAAGTTGTTATTGTTCAACTCAACAATATAACAAGATATATACAACTACGCATGCAATAAGAACAATCACATGAATAAAATACTTGGAATAAAACATGAAATAACCAAATACAATAATCCAACGTCTGGAAACAAAATGACAATCTCCGGGTTAAAAGCCCATAATACAATGTTAATAAAACTTAATACAAGAAGTCCAATAAAATAACGATCAATCTAGAAAGCAATAAATCTTTAGAAAGAATGTTCTCCAAGTCCTGCAAGTAACTCTCATTGATCACCTGTGAATACCTCATCTTAAAAGAGGAGAAAATTGTCCTTGGATCAAGTCATGGACAGGAAGTAGAGAAAGCAATGAACAATGAAAATACTGTATAATAAAGAATTCAATAAAATAATAGGAATCAATAACATTGGACGATAGCAATAATCAATATCAGTGGTAACAATATGATGGGTATAATAATAAACGATATTTCAATATTCGATGTCAATACTCAATGGTCGATGTCAATATCAATAAAAATGTTCAATATCAATAGAAATGACGATGTTCAACATACAGTGTCAAGATTGTGTCAATTCCTAAGTCTATTAGTTTTAACCTAACTATTGCACGTACTACTGCGTCCCATATCGCAGGTTCCGTATATACAATCAATGTCGTTTAGACCTAAGTAGTGTACTCTATAGATCATGTACTCGGCAACGATAAACAATATTAAATAATCACGATTCAATATTCAATGCACGATACGGTAATTCGGCAATGATACAATACACGATAGATTGGGTTACCGTCGTAAGCCACAATCAATCGATAAAATAATAGCACATAACAATATTTATTGAAACACGGGACCTTCCTCCGAGTACAGTCTCTACATTGTCCACTACTAAAGTCGTCCTGAAACCCCGGCTTGTTAAACATTTTATCGATGCAATCAATTATATTATGCAATCTGAGATATTCGATGAACGATGGTGCCAATAGAAATCAAGCGTACGATCAATAGGAGCGATGCAACAAGAGAATATCAAAAGTGCAATAGATCATGTAATGCATTTATCACAATCCAATTTAGCAATTATAATGATATACTAGATTTTCCCGTGGACACGTGCCTACGGCACGTCTTTGGAACGATTCAAAACACGAAAAGTCCTGTAAACAGTAAAATAACAATTATGTAGCTCAAATTTGAATAGTACGACAATAATTAGTTGTAAATAAATGTCCATGTTTCCATTAGTATATGTTGAAAAATAATTATAAATGGGGGTGTAAAATCTAACTTCTTAGAACTTTAAGTGTGGAAAATGATGAAATTTAACTGTGGAATAGATATTTACTATTTTCAATATAACATGTGCAATAAAAAAAATAAAATTTCTGGAAATTTACAAACCTGAAATCTTAAAATCTAAATTTCTAAGCAAATAAACAAAAAAAAGTGAGAGAGGTAGGGAGAGAGAAAAAGAGAAAAAATGAAGAGAGAAGAGAGAAATAGTAATAAAGTAATGAATTTTTTTTTTTTTTTGGGGGGGGGGGGAATTTTTGTTTTAGGGTTTGAAATTTTGGGCGGAAAAATATGTTTTGTGAGAATCAATCTAGGCCATTGATTTTGGGGGAGATTGAATGTGAGCCACTTGATAGCTTTCTTTGTAATTTATTATATAGATATATATAGATAGACAGAGAGAGAGAGAAATAATTAAATAAATAGATGAATTATTTTGGGAGGGGGGAATTTAATTTGAGTTTTGGGGAGAAACTTTTGGGGGGAAAATATGTTTTGTGAGATTAGATCTGGGCCTTTGATTTTGGGGGGATTGAAGGGGAGCCACTTGATAGCTTTCTGGACAGCAGTAGACAACTGTACCAAAATCAAGTTTCCTACTGTTACAGATATCCAAAACTAGATCCGTCAGAAGTTCTAAAAACTATACTTCCTAACGATTCCAACGCATACTCACAATACAGATTCCGATAACAGTTAATAGGTGAATTGCATCATTCTTTACTGATTACAATTTCTGATTGAAAATCGACATTTAGTTGTTACATTAGTAAAACCAGTAAAAATTCAAATTTTAAATCATCAAAAATATCCATTAAGTTCCTAATCATGTTGAACTAATAATTTGGAATTTATTAAGAAAATATTCTAACATTAATTTAGCTTTTTAATAACTTAACCATGAAAAAGTACATGAATCAGGAAATCTGGAAGTAAAAAGGCAGCAGTAGTAAAAACACCATAACTCTTGCAATAAAATTCGGAATTCAAATATTTTAGATAATCTGAAAATAGAAACACAGGTTTTCGTTTAGAAAGCTATAATTTTTTATGTCAAATACTGGGTCAGAAGATCTCACAATTTCCAGGAAGACAGTGAAAAAAACAGGGTTCGACATATCTCATGAAATAAAAGCGATCTAAACATGATGAACTTCAACTCAATATTTAACAAATCTTTGATTCAGCATGGTAAACACAATGAAGAATACATCCATATACTAGTTTAACACCAAACAAGGCATCAATCAATCATTCAAGCACAACAATCTAATAATCAATTCAACAGTAGTTTATTTGTGCGGTGTGATGCATGAATAACTTCTATTATCAATACTACGTTGATATGGCTAAAAATAGGGTTAAATCGGAACCGTCCAAATCGGGCACGAATCTTAAAGCTCGGGGGTAGAATGATAATTTCACCTACAAATGGGTTTGAAATGGGAGCTGGGCCTTTTTTCCAAAGGCCCAATAACCCATAAACGAATCCATCTTACTGGGCACAGATTCCAACCCACAAGAAGCCCAGTCCAGCTGGATAGGAGAATTAGGGTTTATGATTGTCCTTAATCAACGGCACTGATCGCTTCTATCCATCCACTGGGAATTAAGGCTTTTGATCTTATCCCGAAACTGGTTCCTAAGGCGGCTATAAATACCCCCCATCCCCCACTGTTAAGAGGTAATCAATCTTTTGCCAATCAAAGCTCTTTCATAATCTTTCTGATTACTGACTAGAACGTCGGAGGGTGCGTCACCGGGATCAACCCCGGTGTTTCGTACTTTTTGCAGGTCAACGGCGGGAGATCACGGTCAAACTCTAGCGGAAAGGTGTTTAGGTTTGACTATTAAACATCCCAAGAATCCACAAATCTAACTATTTGCCCCTACACCGATTTCAGCGGCAACAGATTGGCGTCGTCTGTGGGAATCACGAATAGCAATCCATCCTCTTCCATCGGTTAAGATCACCTGCAGCCATGCCTCCAAAGAAACTGAGATCCAGAGGGTCCAACCGTGCACCCACTCCTCGTCAACCGCAATAGGAGGCTCCCCTCCAACCCATCCAACCTCAGGGACTGCTCCCTCCTAAATCCGATAAGTCGCTGCAGCAGTTACAGCCTCCTCTCCAAAATCTTTAACACCAGCAGGATCCACTCAGGCCCCAGAATGCTGGTATAGGGACCTCTCGTCCTCACCCTCAGAAGCAACCCCTTCACCGCGACCATATCTCCATACACAACCCTTCAACTGACTCAATGGCATCTCATGACCATCAGCCTTCTGAAGACCTCCTTAACATCTTCATCAACCAGCAGAAAGAAGAGGACCTTCGTCGCCATTTGGATGAAAGGCAGGCTCGTAAGGGAGCCACCCGCTCAGAACGACCAAATGAGCGATCTTCTCGTCGCCGCAACCACAGGAGGTCCCCTCTTCATAGGAGGTGGAGGGTGTCCCCTGAATATCATCGAAGAAGACATCATTCTCCCGCTGGTCGGCAGCCCCAGAGGGACGAGAACAGACCTATCACCCGAGCCAAATTCCAAGAGTTCCAGGCTACAATCTTGCAGGCCCTTAATCTCCGACCAAACAACAACAACAATGTTTATAGGGTCCCCACTCCTCCTCCGGTCTAGTGTCATCGCCATCGGTCCCTAACTCCTCCTCAAGCTCCGAGCCACCACCATCACATCGCCAGTCCTCACCATTCCCCTAGCTACCATCGCCGAACTCCACGCTCCCCTTCGTACGAAGATGAGTCCAGAGGCTCGCCAGGGTACCATCGAAGGGATGATGCTATCTACCGTCGTCTCCACGAGATGGAGAGACGCCTCGGCCAACTTGACAAGGAAGAGGAGCTAAGAGGGAGGACCCTCCGCCCAAGCAGACCTCCGTTCTCACGAACCATCATGGAGGCTCCCGTTCTAGCAAACATCAAGCCACCACAGATCGAGACATATACGGGGGAGTTAGACCCCATGGATCACATCGAGAGTTTCAAAACTCTCATGATGATCTACCAGGCTTCCGATGCTCTACTGTGCAAGACCTTCCCAGCAACTCTCAAAGTTCCGGCTCGGGAATGGTACTCCCGCCTCGCCCCATCCTCCATCTTCTCTTTTGAACAATTTGAGACCCTCTTCGACACCGACTTCGTAAGCAGCCGCCGAACTGAGAAGACTAGTATTTCACTACTCTTCCTCAATCAGAAGAAGGGTGAGAAACTAAGAGATTATGTCAAGCGGTTTACTGCGGAAGCTCGGTCCATTGCCTCCCTCGACCAATCGGTCACTGCAGCCGCCTTCCAGTCCAATGTCCTCAATTCGAGCCTCCGTTCCTCCCTAGCCAAAAAGCCCCCGTTCCTCCAATGTCCTCAATCTGACCTTCTTCTCAGAAGCGAGAAGTACAACCAGGCTGAGGAAGCTGAACATCATCCCACATTCGAGGGGTCTTCCTCAGGAAGCAAAAGAAAGGCAGCTGAAGATGCGGGAGCTAAGAAGCTCCAGAAGGACAATGGGGGTCAGCCTCGCCTGCCTCCCAGATTTGAGAAGTTTACCCCTCTCAACACCAATGTTTCAACTATTCTCATGGAGGTTGAGAAGGAGGGAGTCCTACCTCCTTCCCCGAAGATGAATAACCCCGGGAAGAAGAGAGATAAGGAGAAGTGGTGCCGATATCATAGGGACCACGGCCACGACACCAATGACTGTTGGGCTCTAAAGAATGAAATTGAAGCCCTCATTTAGAGAGGGCAGCTATCCAAGTTTGTCAGAAATGACCGAATCGGTCTTCCTTCTCCCCCAGGGGGGCTAAAAACCGTCCTGAGAGGCGCGACGAGACTCCCGAGTTTGAAGATGAACACATCTTGCACCTCATCCATGGAGGCCCAATTGGAGGAACCTCCAACTCTTCTCGAAAGGCTTTCATCAGGGAGGTCAACTTGGTGCACAGCATACCCCCTCCCAAAGGTCTCGGAGTCCCGGTTACTTTCTCGGATGAAGATCTAGAGGGTGTCCGAACCCCCCACTATGATGCACTGGTGATTAACCTCCACATAGCTAACTTCAAAGTAGAGAGGGTCCTGGTGGATAATGGCAGTTCTGTCAACATCCTCTTCCTAGCGGCCTTCCGAGGACTCAAGTTATCGCAGAACAGGCTAAAGCCCGCTGGCTACATGCTCCATGGGTTCACGAGATTGCCAGTGACTATCGAAGGGGTGATAACCCTCGACGTAACCACTGGCAAAACTCCTACTACCCGGATGGAGCCAATGGATTTCATGGTCGGCGACATTCTAGCTGCATACAATGTGATCCTAGGCCGACCTGGCCTAGCTACTTTAGAAGCCGTCCCATCGGCTTAACATCTCAAAATGAAGTTCCCTACCAAGGCAGGTGTAAGGGAAGTGAGGGGAAGTCAAGAGATGGCCCGCAAGTGTTACATGACCTCGACCGGGGGACCTGTCCTTTCCCTCGAGACTCTTGAGATTCCCCAGGGGAACACCCAGCCTATGTCAGAACCAGTCGACGAGCTGGAGGAAGTGCTCTTTTCAGAGCAAGATCCGAACCGCAAATTCTTCATCAGCAAGACCCTCCCCTCTGCCCTCTGCCCTCTGTTCTGACGTAGTCCATTGCATCAGGAAGAACCATGACCACTTCACCTGGATAGCTGCCGACATGCCAGGAATTTTAGAGGACCTCCTCGTCCACCACCTAAGCGTTGCTACGGGGTCCAAACCGGTCCAGCAGAAGAGGCGCAAGTTCGCCCCTGAGTGCCAGCAGGCCATAAAGGAAGAAGTGGACAAGCTCCTCAAGGCACGGTTCATACAAGAAGTCAACTATCCCGAATGGCTCTCTAATGTTGTAATGGTCAAGAAGACCAATGGAAGTTGGAGGATTTGCATTGACTTCACAGATTTGAACAAGGCATGCCCTAAAGATCCTTTTCCTCTCCCCAGCATAGATACCTTAATCGACGCTACTTCAGGCCATGAGCTGTTGAGCTTCATGGATGCCTTCTCCGGATACAACCAAATCAGAATGTTCTCCCCGGATATTCCGAAGATGTCCTTCGTCACAGATCAAGGCCTATACTGCTACCGAGTGATGCCCTTCGGGCTCAAAAATGCCGGTGCCACCTACCAGCGCCTCGTTAATAAGGTCTTCCAGAATCAGATCGGTCGAAATATGGAAGTGTACGTTGATGATATGCTAGTCAAAAGTATCCATGGGTCCGACCATGTTGTCGACCTGCAAGAAGCCTTCGGCGTGTTGAAAAGGCATAATATGAGACTAAACCCGAACAAGTGTGCGTTCGGGGTCTCATCTGGTAAGTTCCTGGGCTTCATGGTCAGTCAGAGGGGGATCGAAGCCAACCCCGAGAAGATCAAAGCCATACTAGGACATGGCTCCTCCTACCAGTGTGAAAGAAGTTCAAAAGCTTACAGGACGCCTCGCGGCCATAGGACGCTTCCGTTCTAAGTCAGGGGAGAAGTGTCTTCCTTTTTTCAAAGCCCTCAGGGGGGCTAAGGGCTTCGAATGGGGCCATCAGCAGCAAGAGTCGTTCGACTAGCTCAAAGCTTACCTGGTAGACCCCCCACTCCTTAGCAAGCCTATTCCCGGGGAGACCATCTACCTCTACCTCGCTGCCTCCGAGCAAACCCTCAGTACTGTGCTATTGAGGGATGAAGACAAGGCTCCGAAGCCTATCTATTATGTGAGCAAGATCCTCAAAGACACTGAGCTCTGCTATCCGAGATTAGAAAAGATAGCATACGCCTTGGTTATGGCAGCCAGGAAGCTCCGCCCCTATTTTCAATTCCACTCGGTGGTCGTTCTTACCGACCAGCTGCTTAAGCAAGTCCTGCACAAGCCCGAGACCTCCGGTCATCTGATGAAGTGGTCGATCAAGCTTAGTCAACATGACATATCCTATCAGCCTCGGACTGCAATCAAGGCTCAAGCCTTAGCTGAATTTATAGTAGTAAGCACCATCCCAGTGAGTTAAGCTGTAAATGGGCCACCCATGTGGACAGTATATGTAGACGGGTCTTCTTGCGCCGAAGGGAGTGGACCCAGATTCATCCTGACAGGCCTAGATGACTTCGTTCTCCAATACTCCCTCCGCATCAACTTCAAAACTTCCAACAATGAAGCTGAGTATGAAGCCCTAATAACAGGCCTGGGTATGACTCGCAAGGCAGGGGCACAACGTGTTCGGATATTCAGTGATTCGCAGCTGGTGGTTAATCAGGTCTTAGGAGACTACGTGGCACGAGACGACCGAATGGTTAAGTACCTAGCCAAGGTCCAAAGTCTCATGCATTCGTTCGAAGCGACACAAATCTAGTGGATCCCTAGAGAAGAAAACTCCTAAGCAGATACCCTCTCAAAAATGGCCTCCTCCTCCCTCCAGGGTCTCGAGCAGACCGTCTTAATCGAAGTGCTCCTAAGACCAAGCATAGAAGAGGAAGCCCCCGACTCGATGGAGTCGCTACCCGTCCAACTCCGGGACAACTGGATGAAGCCCTTGATAGAGTTCCTCAGGGATGGGACCCTTCCCCAGGATCGTAAAGAAGCCTGTCGAATCCGAACGAGAGCCGAGCGGTACACCCTTGTTGAAGGAGCCTTGTACAAATGCTCTTATACCCAAGTAGATGACAGACCCTACTTGAGATGCCTGTCCCCGGAAGAAGCCTCGTATGCCCTGCAAGAACTTCACGAAGGCATAGGCGGAGCCACTCGGGATCAAAGTCCCTCGCTAGGAAAGTTTTGAACTATGGGTACTTTTGGCCTACCCTACTTCGAGATGCCGAGCAACATGTCCGGCAATGCAGACCTTGTTAGCAGTTCTCCAACATCCGCCGCCTACCCCAAGCACAACTCACATCTCTCTCGAGTCCAATTCCCTTCGTAATGTGGGGGATGGACTTGCTAGGTCCATTCCCACCAGCTCCTGGCTAGCTCAAGTTCCTAGTCGTGGTGATCGACTATTTCTCTAAGTGGATCGAGGCCGAACCACTAGCTGCTATTACTGAGAACAAAGTGCTGCAATTCTTCTGGAAAAATGTAATCTGTAGGTTCGACATGCCTCGAGTCCTAATAAGGGATAACGGAACACAGTTTACAGGGGTAGCCTTCTGTTCTTTATGTGAAGACCTCGGCATTCAGCAATGCTTCTCCTCCGTCTCCCATCCTTAGTCCAATGGTCAACTAGAGAACGCCAACAGGCAGATCCTCTCCGGTATCAAGAAGAGACTACATAAGTCGGCCAAAGGCTTATGGGCGGAACAACTTCCTAACGTATTGTGGAACTACCGCACTACAAAGAGGACCCCCACAGGAGAGTTGCCCTTCAATCTCACCTACGGGCCCGAAGCTGTAATCCCCTTAGAAGTTGGTTTGTCATCCCCTCGCCTTATTGCCTATGATGAAGAGCAGAACGCCAGAGAGCTCCAGGCGAATTTGGACCTTATTGATGAGCTCCGTGAAAGAGCTTCAATTCGCTAGCAAAATTATCGGAGAACAATCGAGCAGGCCTACAACAAAAGAGTCCGTCCCACCGATCTCAAGGAAGGGGACTTAGTCCTCAGAAAGCTAGCTATCTCATTCCCCAGCCAAAAAAGTAAGCTAGCTCCGAATTGGGAAGGACCGTACAAGGTTTCCAAGGTAGTCCGGCCAGAAGCATATCGCCTTGAAGATGTCGAAGGCAAAGTGATACCAAGAACTTTGAATGCCGACCATTTACTGAAGTACCAAGAGGGTTTTTAAACACCTCTCCGAGTACGATCAAATGTCGAGTCGTTCCTATCTTTTTGTTTTTTAGTTGCTTCTTTATTTTTCCTTTGTAATAACTGCTTGCAACTTAGAAGCAGCCGATTAGCAGTTATCAATAAAGAACTTCTTTCCCCTGATGATTCCCTTGTGATTATTTTATCTTTCTGTTTAAGACCTTTAATTGCTCTTACTCGAATGACGTGTTTGGAGTCCAAAACTTGGCTCGATTCTGCTTCGCAAGCTCGCTCTTAAGTGAGTTAGAAGTGGTTTGCCATTCGAAACTGCTCCTACAACCGTTGAAATTTACTCGAACGACGTGTTCGGAGTCCAAAACTTGGCTTGATTCCGCCTCGAAAGCTTGCTCTTAAGCGGGCTAGAAGTGGTTTGCCATTCGGAACTGCTCCCACAACCGTTGAAACTTACTCAAACGACACGTTCGGAGTCCAAAACTTGGCTCGATTCTGCTTCGCAAACTCGCTCTTAAGCGAGCTAGAAGTGGTTCGCCATTCGGAATTGCTCCCACAACCGTTGAAACTCACTCAAACGACGCGTTCGTAGTCGAAAACTTGGCTCGATTCCGCTTCACAAACTCGCTCTTAAGCAAGCTAGAAGTGGTTCGCCATTCGGAACTGCTCCCACAACCGTTGAAACTCACTCAAACGACACGTTCAGAATCCAGACCACTTGGCTGGATAACTGACGAAATTTCTACAACTACACTAGAAATGGGAGAAGTATACTTGGAGAAGTGCCTGAATGAATGCCCCATTGCTTCACTTGGCTGGATAACTGATGAAGATATTCAGGCATACATTTCCGAGCGACTCGCATTCCGAGCTGCGTATTGGAGAAAAACATCTTTCTTCTCAAAATTCACGCAAGGTCTTGATCAGACGGCTCAGATTGGGCCGCGACCACAAAACGACAAGATATCGTTTTCTCGTGATCCACACCATCTTTCACATCAAGATCCATACAAAATCCTCAGATAGAGGCACGTCCCTCGGAGTTCAAAGCGTAGCAAGACCCCACTTCTACTCCTCGCTCTTAAGCGAGCTAGAAATGGTCAGCCCTTTAGAAACACCCTTACAACCATAGATAATTAACAAAGCACGCAAACACAAACACACAAGCGTAAAAAAATAAACAAAGCTTTCACTTCCATAAAGATTAAGGTTCGACTACAAGATCAGCTACTCAGTTCTCTATGACAAGTTACAAAGGTTGGAAAAAAAAGAAGCCAAAATTACGACTACTCTTTCAACGCTTCTTCGGGACAGGGATGTTCCGATTTAAAGACACCCGAGGACGGCGGCGCCTAACCTCGGAGCTCGTCTTTAGGCCAGCAAACTGAGATGCATCTTCAGAACTGCCTCTGACGGTGGCCCCGATGGACGCTCCGCTCGACGAAGCCGCCACACCACTTTGAGCATCAATAGGGCTCTACCAAGCAGCGGGCGAGCGAGTCGCGAGCTCATAAAAAAAAATTCCTCTCTTGCTCTCTTCACGGGTATACGATGTGCTTCTGATGTTAACCGGTTTAGGTTGAGGTTTGAGCGGAGCGACTTCCTCCTCGAGCTCGACAATTCGATCTTTCAAAGAGGCATCTGTCACGACAATCTTGAAGCGGGGGAGCTGAGCAGAGCCCCCAGCGCCAGAGCTGTGGGCGATAATTCGACGAAGATGAGTAACTTCGATGCTCTTATCAACCTGTAACCCTCTTCAGCTCATCAACCTTCGCTGTCGCCTCACTCACGGTTGCTAACAGCTCATCTCGCTCATCCGTCAACTTGCCTATCGCCGCTTTTAATTCTTCTCTCTCCACCAAGAGCTCATCTTCGGCTATCGACAATTCGTGGACCTCAGCTAACAGTTCTTCACTCTCTACCGAGACATCAGATAGCACCTTCTTTAGTTGCTTCATCTCGGAGAGACGCTTCGACAACTCTAGCTTAAGGCGGTCCAAGTCCAACTCGCTCTTGTGAAAACACTCTCGACTGTGAGAGAGGGCCAACTTCGTTGCTTTCAAGTCAGCTCGGAGACGAGAGACCTCAGCTGCTACCACGTTTGGCGATGCCTCCTGAAAGAATACAACGACACTAAGCTCGTGCAACACAGCTAAATTTCAAATCAAGTCAACTCCAAAACGAGATCGACGATAATCAATTAATGCATACGAATTTCTACAGCATATTTATTACAACTAATATAAATTAGTCAGTAATACTTCAAAGCACACAAAGGAATCAAAAGTTTCCTTAAAACTTGAATACACTATAAACACAATGTACTATGATCTTAAGAATTAATCAAAATAGACAAATGTACAAAACACGAAACTTAGACATGAATACGAGTAAAAGAAAACTGTCTAAAGTAACAAATAACACTAATCTTAGTCAGTATAAAAAAATATTAAGCACTCCGAATGTTGCTAAAACATTTGTATGAAACCATAAAATGCAAAATTGATATATGAACAGATCAAAAAAAAAAATGATCACTGATCAAATAGTAGCGTAAAAGATCAATATAGCAAGAAGACAATAAGGCCAACCATACAAAATAAGAAGCAAAAGAAAAGTTAAGAACATGAATAATGGCAAAAGTAAATAATAATAAAAGTAACACAAAGAATACAAACATAAAGATGATAAAAAATATATAGGCATAGGAAGATAGTCAGTCAAAGACACGTTGAAATACCAACAAATTTAGCTAAGCCAAAATAATGATAATAATGACAATAATAATCTGAAAAATAAAATAAAAATAAAAATTAAAACATGGGTGTCGAATTTTGTTAAAAAGTATGAGATAAGTGTAATAGTAAAAATAATGATGTATATAAAAATACACAAAAGTTTCATTTGTAAAAGCAATATGATAACCATGTATGCGATTTCAGATTTAATATATAGAATACTGATTATTATTTCAAAATATTTGTAAATTGTCAAGTATAATAAGAAAATTAACTTATGATATTATATATGAAATAAGTGTTTGGAATAGATGATAAAACCAACAATACTATAATATAAAAATTATAAGTAGTTATAGATATGAAACAAGTATAATAATAGTAAATGAAATAATAATATAACATTGGAATAATATATAATATTAATTATATAAAAATAAAATAATAAATAACTATGAATAATAAAGATCATATTATAAGTAGCAAACAAATATAAGATAGGCCAGGTAAATGAAATAGTATGAAAATATAAAAATACTAACATATGTAAAGATAAAGTATACATATATATATATACAAAATGATAATACTAAGATAACGAAAGTAGTTAATAGTAAACCTTAATAACATAGGGTGAAAAATAAAATAACGCATATAGGACAGATATGAAAACAAGTATAAATAATAAGGTAATTAAATGTGTAAATAAGTGTAACTATATTATGAATAACAAAGTTGAAGTAGCATAGGCTAAGTTTTAAAATCTTATAAAATGGTATGAACAAGTACAAAAGAATAGATACTGATAAGTAATATATATAAAACTAAAAGTGGGGGTTAGTAGAGTAGAAAATTTCTTTGTTGTGGGTTCGCTTCATTGATGTCTAGCTATAGACTTGCCTCCTTGACATCTAGTCACGAATTGCCTCTATGACATCAGGTTGCAGGTTGCCGTCTAGATATTCAGTCGCAGTTTTTGCCTCCCCGACATCCAGTTGCAAGTTTGCCTCCATTGACGTCTAGTTGCATATTTGCCTTCTCAACATCCGGTTGCTACAAAACGGTGAATGGAATGACATAATCTTCCATATGTACTGAGATATTGATTGCATAATTAAGTAATATGCTATGTTTTGAAATTGGTGATATATAAATAGAAGTAAAAGTGTGGGATAGAAAAAGTAGGAAATAAGGTAGAAAATTACAATGAAAGAATGAAAAGGTACATGTCATAAATCTTGAATATAAATAGTAGAAATTAGTAGCAATGAAAACAATATAAAAAGTAAGGAGAAGAAAATAAAATGAAGTAAATGCGTAGGCTTAAATGCAATTGCGAATGAGAGATAACTATATAGTGTTGTAAGTTAGCATAAATAATCATATGTTAAAAAAATATACAGTAAATAGTAGAAAGTGTATGCAGAAACATATTATATTTATATAAGTAAAAACATTCAAATCACGTTAAAACATATTGGAATTAATAAGACAATATAAAGTAATGAAGTAATGAATATATATATAAATCAAAAAATCAAAGCATATATAAAATGAATGTACATCAAAAATTTAAAATATAATAAGAATAATAAATAAAGAAATTAATAGTCGTAGTAACAATTTAGTAAGTAGTAACTGAAACTAATATAATGCATAAAAGTAATAGCAAAATAAATGAGTAAATATAAAAGTACATAAAAATATTAAGGGTAGAATTTAATGAAATAGAAAAAAATTATTAGGAAAAAAATAAAAGAAAAGGGAAAAGTTAGTCTACGTACAAAAACATAATATATTCAAGCAATAATCGAAAGAAAACAAAATTTAAGTAAAAAAAAAAAAAATTAATTATAATGTAATGTAGCATCCGTCACACAAAAGTGACAAATGAAAATCATACATTATGTCATTCAAAAGTATGAACTGCAAACACCAATAGAAAAAGAAACTAGATTCTCCACATTCCAAACTTCAATAATATAATTTGTCTTATAAAATACTAAACTTATAGAACAAATACACTAGAACTAGCAAAATATACTTTAAATTTAAACAACTAAAATAGATAAGTCAAATACTAATAAAATTATCCCAATTTAACGTCAATAAAAATAATTAAAAGGTAATTATAACGGCAAGAGAAAACAAATCATTCATCTTCTTTTTAAGAGAAAACAATTAACCCACTTACGATAAAGAAATTTTTAGTCGAATCTAGACATACAAATAATTAAATTTTCATTACAAGCATTCATGATCAAATTGTAACCCCTGGTTCCATTTTTTTCTATTTTCTTTTGTATTTATTTTATTCATTGTACTCTATTTATTAAATTCTGAACCCTGTATTTGATTTTTTCCTCTTAATAAAATTTATTTGTTGCTTCGATTCATATTTTATTCCAATCGGATTAAATTTGAGTTTTCCTTGAAACCCTAAACTGTATTCTTTCTTGAAATTGACTAATTTTAATCCTCTGATTCATGGCTTAATCTATTCATTATTCCTCTTGCCCTGTTGGATCCAAACCCCCTATCATATTACCCAAATGCCTATTTGATACTACCCATTAACCCAAAACCCTATATAACCCTATATAAACCTACCTCCACCCTACAAACCCTAACCCCCTATACAATTAAACCCCCGCCGCTACTCTTCTTCTACCTCCAGAACTCCAAAACCCATCCAGCCCTTTCCATCCTCCAGTCGCCATCTTCTCGACCAACAACCTTCCCCTCCTAGTCATCGACGCCCTCTCATCCAACCACTGGCGAGCCACTCCTCAAATCGTCATCCCAACCATCCCTCCTTCCTCCCCGCCCGCTCTTCATTGAACCCATCATCGCAACCTCCCCCTCCCCATTACTGAACTCCACTGCAGACCACCACCCTCACCTCGTCGCCGAGTGCCACAGCCGAACCCACCATCAGCACCACAACTTCCAGTCGACCGCCATCAACCACGATGCTCCTCCTTTCTTCCTCTGTTTTCCTTTGAAAACAGAGCCTCCGTCTTCCTCCTCATCGCCCCCCCAATCGCCGACGACCCTGCTCCTCCTCTCCATCCATCGAATCCCCGCACCTCCATGACCTCCGCCCTCGCTGTCAACCCCCAGTCGTCACCTTCTTCAATCTCTGCTCGAACCCATCGCCATTGACCCCTGTTTTCGTCGACTGCTCTTCCCCTCGAGTGCTGTCGACCTGTCACTCTCCGCTTTCCAAAAATATGGAATGCAAGCACGTGACGTTGGCCCAACGAATGACTTGCATCATTCATACGCTATTGTCGATTCAACTCAACAATATAAACAAGAAAGTAATACAATCACGCATGCATTAAAGGAGTAATCACATGAATAAAAATACTTAGAATTTAAGAATAAAATAATCGAACATAATGACAATCCAACATCTGGAATAAAAAATAACAATATTCGGGTCAAAAGCCCACAATACAAGAAATAATATTGTTCAATTTATTTAAGTCTTCAAAACAAAATAATAATTATTTAAGCGGCTATGCAAGTTCAATTCTTTAACCATGTTGTTCTCCTAGTCCCTCAGGCAATTCTCCTGGATTACCTATAAACTGTTCATCTAAAAGGGAGAAAAAATATGTCCTAAGAGCAAGTCGTGGACAGCAAGTAGAGAAACAGAGAAACAATGATATTTTCAGTATAACAATGAATTCAATAAGCAATAGAGTCGATGACAATGAACAATGGCAAAATGATAACGATGCAATGTACAATACTGGTGATTGATAATGATGATAATAAATAATAACAATAACAGGTAAACAATAACTATAATGTTGTTCAGTAACGATAACAATATGCAATGACGATGCGATGAAATTCTTAAGTCTATTAATCATTTTAATCCTAACTAATTCACGTACTACTGCATCCCATAACTACAGGTTCGATACATACAATCAATTTCGTTTAGACTAAGGTGTTAGATTCTATAGGTCATGTACTTGGCACGATATAACATTAAAATGATAACACCGACTATTGCAGCAATTTCTTGCACAATAACGATAACACTGGCTATTGCAGCAATTTCTTGCAAAATAATCATAACACTGGCTATTGCAGCAATTTCTTGCATAATAACGATAACACTAGCCATTGACGCAATTTCTTGCACAATGACGATAACGATATTTTTGGAACGAGCCCCACACTTCCGAGTACAGTCACTATAGTATCAACTACTCTAGTCAACCCTTAACCCTAGTTTAATTAACATTCTTTATTAATTCAACATGCAATACTAATAGGGAACAATAGGGACAGAAATATCAATGGAGAAATAATACGGCGATTAATAAGGGACACTAGAATGATGACAACACAACCCTAAGATCATGCAATATACTCCATACAATAAAATGCACCAAATACAACATTTAGATTCAATTATATATTATTAAATATGGAAACTCAATTCTGGACAGCAGTAGGTTGCTGTACTAAGATTGAATTTCCGGCTGCTATAGAATAGCAAATGTGAATCCGTCAGAAGTTCTAGAAACTAGAGTCCTGCCTGGTTCCAACAAAAATTAAAAGTCCAAAATTCGACAACAGTAGCTAGGTGAATTATAGTGTTCTTTACAGGTTACAGGTACTGGCTGGTTATTAATGTTAACTAGTTTCAGTTGTAAAAGCAGTAAATATTCATTTTAAAAATCAGCAAAAATAATTTTCATTACCCTAATCATGTTGACTATCAATTTGAAAATTTTCATGGTAATATTTGATCATTAGTTCATCTATTTAATTAGGTTAACATGGTATATGCATAAATCTGGAAAAAAATACAGCAGCAGTAAAACGGTCATAACTCATGCAATATAAGTCAGAATCAAAATTTTTGGATGTTCTGGAAACTAGACACTTGGGGCTACATTTCATATTCAGAAAGTTATTGATTTCGATGACATTATCTAGGCCGAAACAACATGACAATGTTGAGGTTGGTAGTAAATTTCAGGGTCTCAATATATTTTTTGTGAATAAAATAATTAAAATGTTATAAACGATGAGTTGGGGGTCGAAAACATAAATCACAGTAAGTTACATCTATGTGAATATGGTATTAAGATGTATAATATCCATAATCATACTAATCACAATCAACCAATACGGCAACATCAATCATATAACAACCAACACTAGCATACAATCTACAATAGTTGTGTAATGTCATGACATGAATTACAATAACAATCCCTATTCATATATTCAATAATTAACCAGATAGAATGCATACAAGATCTCTATAACTTAGAGGCAAAAGATGGCACAAAGTCAAGACTACTACTTGGATTGGCTCGTGTAAATCCAAAGTATCCCAACGAAAGATAACAATAGATGATATACGATAATCTTGATAGATCTACTTGCGGAAATCAATAAATAATCTCGAATACGATACAATAAAATTCGAGAGTGAGATGACTTGCCTTTAACAACGACGTTAGATCCAAAATATTGAGAATAATTGGATAAGAATCCCAGAGCAACGACAACGATCGTGAACAAAGCGAATCCTGATGTGATGATCACGATAGGGTACAGATCTTGATGGGGATCAAGATCGGATGATCAGACAGCTGAGATTGAAGATCAAGATCAAGATGATGTTCACGATCGTGATGATCAAAGGAGATCCGATGATTCAGATCGAAGATCAAGATCAAGATGCTGATGATCAATGCAGATCAAACGACCAAGATAATTTAGCTTGATGATGATGATGATCGTGATGATCAAGAGGAGGATCGGACGGCTGAGCTTGATCAAGGGCACTTGATGATCAACACAGAGGAGACTCCATACTCGGGTGTAGCGATGGCCGGAGGTAGGGGCTGGTGGAGCTCAGGGTAGTGCTAGGCACAGTCGAGGAAGAGGATAGGGAGTGCTGTGAGGGTGCAGTCAGTAGCAGGGTGATGGTGCTCAATTGGTGCACTGTGGTGGCTGGTTGTTATCGGTGATTGGGGAGGAGTAGCAAAGAGGGTGGGGAACGGTGCTGTAGGGCGAAGCGACGGGTTGAGCGATGTGGATGGTACCGGCATATGGTGTTTGCATTGGTGGTCGATGGAGGTTGGCAGGTGGTCACAATCGGGATCGCGACTGCGACGAGGAGAGGTGTAGCGGTCGACTGAGGACCAGGCAGTCGAAGGCGAGGGGCAGTTTGACTTTAGTGGGCTTTTGGCGACAGTTTGGGGAGCGGGAGGACGAGGCGATGAGGGTGACACGGCTGGAGCGTCGGGGGTCTACGAAGAGTGCGAAGAGGAGGAGTTGGGGAATGAACAGGAGGAAGATGAAGGAGGTGAAGAGTTGGGGGGGTGACGGCTGCATAGGGATTATGGTTTTTTTTTCTTAATAGAATATATTATAATTTTATGATAAAGGGGGAGTTAGTGGGATGTGGGGATTGCGGAATCAGTTAATTAGATGGTGGGGGGATTAATTGTCACATCCCGCTTTCCAAAAAGGAATACGAAATACGGATACGTGACTAAGTCCAGCGAACAATTTTCATCATCTATAAGGTGTCAGGATCTTTACAACATTTCACAGGAATAATCAGAGTAGGAAGCAAGAGAAGTCAACCACACATGCATAAATAAATCAATATACCAACAGAATTTACTTGAAACAAAGCTTAAAAAAATTTCAAATAAACCAGATCTGAACAAGTCGATAATCCTGGGACAAACTGCCCAATACAAAATAATTCAAGTAACAGATACAATTATTCAAATAAGCAACAGGAAATAATAATAGAAAAAACTCCAGCATCTAAAATCTCAGATCACCTACTCTTTCAGGCAGCTGATTTCCATGATCTGCAATTTAGTAAATTGCAGGAAGAGGAAAAAGAAAACAAAAAAAAAACACCCGTCAATGCAAGTTACGGGCCGCTTGTAGTGCAAGCACAAGTACAGGTAAAGATAAACAAATATAAATAATAATAGAAACAAACATAGCATAAAATAGATATGACAGAGCAAAACAGAATGTCTAACATGAATCAGAAAACAGAATCAAGTAACATGGTATGCTAACAGGTACATGTGATATGTAACAGATGTCAAGTATCATGCAGACATGTAAACTGGTAACAAGTGTCCAGTAGTATGTAACAGATAACAAATAACAGATGTCAAATAACAAATACAGGTAAGCAGATAACAGATATCATGTTGTTACAGGTCTTGTGTTTTAGTTCTATCTAGGTAGCACTTCATGCAGTCCAGGTTTTTACCACATGGTTGCTACATTCAAACAGTTTCGTTTAGATTTCGTAGGGGATTCTATAGGGCCGTGTACTCAGGTATTAGACAGCCAGATATCAGTTGCAAATCTAGACAGACAGGTAGAACCTACGGGTTCTCTTCTGAGTACACCTTCGTATAGGGAAGTGTGCAGTCCGGTAATCAGACAGACAAAGTCATGTATCATGTAGTCCTGAACACGTAACAGATAATCCTGTGGGTAACACGGGCCCCCTTCCAAGTACACATTTCTATATTATCCACTACTAGATCTTTCCCTTAACCCCAACTTGGTTATTTGTTATTATTATAAGACAAATATCTATGTGTCACAAAACAGAGTAAGAATAACAAGGCATAAATAGGTAACAGGTTCAGATTGAAAGACAAATATGTACAGGTGATAGACAACACATAAAAGGATAGAACAATAAAAATTCTAGTTCAGGACAGCAAGACAGAACTGCACTAAATCTGGAATTTCCGTTGCTACAAATGTGCAAATATGGATCCGTTAGAAATTCTGGAAAACAAACTCTCGGCCGAATCTAGCAAATATATATAAGTCATATGGTATTTCACAAAAACAACAATCAAAACAGATTTGTATCCAGAAAACCTGTTTAGCCAGAAATCAGAAGTTTTTTTTCTTAAACAGGAAAACGGCATAAAAACTTACTGATTAAATCCAAGAAAAATTTAGGATATTCCCTAGTATGTTTAGCAACAGAAAATAAAGTTTCATAACTTTCCAATATAGATAGAATAGTCAAGTAAAATCAGAAAGCAGCAAGATACGACAGTTTTGTAAATCTGGAATCATAAACAGTGCAGTACTAAAACAACAATATCTTACAAAATATAAATCAAAATCCAGATCCGTCAAAAGGGTGATAAAATAGATACAGTAGGCTATATTTCATATTCATAAAATTTTTATAGAAAGTGATGCGATTTGTTTTTGGGGTGTGGCTGCAACAGGTGTGAGTTCTTGTAATTTGTATAGTAGATGTTGCGGTACTGGTCCTACTCTGACCCACGGCTGGGGGACCGGCTCGAGAGTAGCAGGAGTGAGGTGGTGACCGGGTGCTCGGCTCGGTCCTGGGTACCTGCACACTGCCTAGAAACACCGGGAGAAGTCCCGACGACAGGCCCTCCAACGATCTAGTCAGTCACTGGAAAAGCAACAATAGCTAGCGTTCAGGGGAGAAAGTTTGATTACTTTTTCAGTGAGGAGGGGGTCTGGTATTTATAGGTGGAGGAAACGGGTCTGAGACCGTACTGGGCCGGGTTGGACCCATTTGCTCATGGGCCTGACGTGGAAGAGGCCCATCTGGCTCTGGGTTGATATGATGATCAGGGAAGAGTTGGTTTTGAGGAAATCTGACGGCCCAGGAGGGGCCACGTCATCTGACCCATATCAGGAGCCCTCCACTTCTGGAGGGCTGGGTAATCCAACAATATAGGAGTGATTTGCCTCTGTAGGAAGAGCAGAGCGGTGTGTACGGGGGAAATGTGGTTTGTATCTTCCTGGAGACCAGTGGGGTAGGATGAAGGCGATCCCCTTATGAGGGGCAACGAGAGCCGAGAACAGAGGGTCGCGAGCCGAGCATCGAGCATCGAGCATCGAGCGCCGAGCTCCTTCATGCTCGGATGTTGGGACATCATGTTGTCGAGCATCGAGCGCCGAGTCTTCCTGAGCTCGGGTGGCGATGCTAAACGTTCGGATGCCGAGCCCAAGCTCGTCTGTGGGAGCTAAGCATGGCTCGGAATTGCTCCCGATCGTCGAGCCCCAAACATTGTGGGAAAAGTTAGGGGGTGGCTCGAGGTCACTGCCAAGCGCCGAGCTCCCGTGCTTGTTGGAAAAGCCATGGGGAGACTCAGAATTGGCACCGACCGTCGAGCCCTCATACTTGTTGAAAAAGCTAGGAGGTGGCTCGAGGCCATTGCCGAGAGCCGAGCCCCCATGCTTGTTGGAAAAGCGATAGGGAGGCTCGAAATTGCTACCGGCCATCGAGCCCCCATACTTGTTGGAAAATCTAGGGAGTGGCTCGAGGTCACTACCGAGCGCTGAGCCCCCATGCTTGTTGGAAAAGCCATGGGGAGGCTCAGAATTGCTATCGACCGTCGAGCCCCCATACATTTTAGAAAAGCTAGGGGGTGGCTCGAGGTCACTGCGGATTACCAAGCCCACATGCTTGTTGGAAAAGCCATGGAGAGGCTCAAAATTGCTACCGACCGTTGAGCCCCCATACTTGTTGGAAAAGCTAGGGGGTGGCTCGAGGTCACTGCCGAGCGCTGAGCCCCCAAGCTTGTTGGAAAAGCGATGGGGAGGCTCAGAATTGCTACCGACCATCGAGCTCCCATACTTGTTGGAAAAGGTAGGGGTGGCTCGAGATCACTACCGAGCGCCGATCCCCCATGCTTGTTGGAAAAGCCATGGAAAGGTTCAGAATTGCTTCCGACCGTCGAGCCCCTATACTTTTTAGAAAAGCTAGGGGGCGACTCGAGGTCACAACCGAGCACCGAGCCCCCATGCTTATTGGAAAAGCCCTGGGAAGGCTCGGAATTACTACCGACCGTTGAGCCCCCATACTTGTTGGAAAAGCTAGGGGGTGGCTTGAGGTCACTGCCGAGCGCCGAGCCCCCTTGCTTATTGGAAAAGCCATGGGGAGGCTCGGAATTGCTACCGACCGTCAAGCCCCCATACTTATTGGAAAAGCTAGGTGGTGGCTCGAGGTCACTACCAAGCGCCGAGCCGCCATGCTTGTTGGAAAAGCCATGGGAAGGCTCGGATTTGGTACCGACCGTCGAGCCTCCATACTTGTTTGAAAAGCTAGGGGGTGGCTTGAGGTCACTGCCGAGTGCTGAGCCCCCATACTTGTTCGAAAAGCCATAGGGATGCTCAGAATTGCTACCGACCGTCGAGCTCCCATACTTGTTGGAAAAGCTAGGGGTAGCTCGAGGTCACTGCCGAGCGCAGAGCCCCCATGCTTGTTGGAAAAGCCATGGGGAGGCTTGGAACTGCAACCAACGGTCGAGCCCCCATACTTGTTGGAAAAGCGGGGTAGTAGCTCAAGGTCACTGCCGAGCGTCGAGCCTCCATGCTTGTTGGAAAAACTTTGGTATGGCTCGAGGTTACAACCGAGCGCCGATCCCCCAAAATTTATTGGAAAAGCTTTGGTATGGCTCGAGGTCACAACTGATCGTCGTGCTCCAAAACTTGTTTGGAAAAACTTTAGTATGGCTTGAGGTTACAACCGACCGCCGAGCCCCAGAACTGGTTGGAAAAGCTTTGGAATGGCTCGAGATCACAACCGAGCTTCGAGCTCCAAAACTTTTTGAAAAAGCTTTGGTATGGCTCGAGGTTACAACCGAGCGCCGAGCCCTAAAACTTGTTGAAAAAGTTTTGGTATGGCTCGAGATGACAACCGAGCTCCGAACTCCAAAACATGTTGGAAAAGCTTCGGTATGGCTTGAGGTCATAACCGAGCTCCGAGCTGCAAAACATGTTGGAAAAGATTTGGTATGGCTCGAGGTTACAACCGAGCTCTGAGCTCCAAAACTTTTTGGAAAAGCTTTGGTATGGCTCGAGGTTACAACCGAGTGCCGAGTCCCAAAACTTGTTGGTAAAGCTTTGGTATGGCTCGAGATCACAACCGAGCTCCGAGCTCCAAAACTTGTTGGAAAAGCTTTTGTATGGTTCGAGGTTACAACCGAGCTCCGAGGTCCAAAACTTGTTGGAAAAGCTTTGGTATGGCTTGAGGTTACAACTGAGCGCCGAGCCCCAAAAACTTGTGGGAAAAGCTTTTTTATGGCACGAGTTCACAACCGAGCTCCGAGCTCCCAAACTTGTTTGGAAAATCTTTGGTATGGCTTGAGGTTACAACCGAGCGCCGAGCCCCAAAACTTGTTGGAAAGGCTTTGGTTTGGCTCGAGATCACAACCGAGCTCCGAGCTCCATAAGTTGTTGAAAAAGCTTTGGTATGGCTCGAGGTTACTACTGAGCACCGAGCCCTGAAACTTGTTGGAAAAGCTTTGGTATGGCTCGAGATCACAGCCGAGCTCCGAGCTCCAAAACATGTTGGAAAAGTTTTGGTATGGCTCGAGGTCAGAACCGAGCGCCGAGCCCCAAAACTTGTTGGAAAGACTTTGGTATGGCTCGAGGTTACAACCGAGCTCCGAGCTCCAAAACTTATTAGAAAAGCTATGGTATGGCTCGAGGTTACAACCGAGCTCCGAGCTCCAAAACTTGTTGGAAATGCTTTGGTATGGCTCGAGGTTACAACTAAGCACCGAGCCTGCAAAACTTGTGGGAAATGCTTTGGTATGGCTCGAGGTCACAACCGAGCTCTGAGCTTCCAAACTTGTTTGGAAAAGCATTGGTATGGCTCGCGGTTACAACCAAGCGCCGAGCCCCAGAACTTGTTGGAAAGGCTTCGGTATGGCTCGAGATCACAACCGAGCTCCGAGCTCCATAACTTGTTGGAAAAGCTTTGGTATGGCTCAAGGTTACTACTGAGCGCCGAGCCCCAAAACTTTTTGGAAAAGCTTTGGTATGGCTCGAGATCACAATCGAGATCCAAGCTCCAAAACATGTTGGAAAAGCTTTGGTATGGCTCGAGGTCAGAACCGAGCGTCGAGCCCCAAAAGTTGTTGGAAACGCTTTGGCATGGCTCGAGGTTACAACCGAGCTCCGAGCTTCAAAACTTGTTGGAAAAGTTTTGGTATGGCTCTAGGTTACAACCGAGCTCCGAGCTCCAAAACTTGTTGGAAAAGCTTTGGTATGGCTCGAGATCACAACCAAGCTCCGAGCTCCCAAACTTGTTGTAAAAGCTTTGTTATGGCTCGAGTTCACAACCGAGCTCCGGGCTCCAGAACTTGTTGGAAAAGCTTTGGTATAGCTCAAGGTTACAACCTAGCGCCGAGCCCCAAAACTTGTTAGAAAAGCTTTGGTATGGCTCGAGATCACAACCGAGCTCCGAGGTCTAAAACTTGTTGGAAAAGCTTTTGTATGGCTCGAGGTTACAACCGAGCGTCGAGCCACAAAACTTGTTGGAAAAGCTTTGGTATGGCCCCGGTCTTCATCCCAGTCTTCGTCCAACTACTGAGTTAGAGAAGAGTTTTTGTATGTTTCCCGAAGACACTTTCATCTCGGGATTGTGGTTGCCACTATACCCGTTTATCAAAAGGGTGTTGAGGTGGTTGGAGCTGAGTCCGATGCAGTACGACCCCAACTCGTGGAAGAATCTGGTCTGCTTCATCCAAAAATGCTAGGAGAAGGGGGTCAAGTTGAAGCTTAAGTATTTCTGTGCCGTCTTGGGGGTGAGATTGCTCGGAGATATGGAGGGGATCTTCTATATGTCGCCACGCCCCCACAAGAGTGTGATTCATGGTCACCCGGACTTGATAAAGGCATGGAAGGAGAAGTACCTCGTTGTCCGGAGTGAGATGCCTTGGGAAATCCCCAAAGTCTGGAATTTTTACAAGCCGAACCGTAAACCACCGAGGCGGAGGGACTTGACAGAAAAGGAATCTGCTGAAGTGGATAAAATTTTAGAGGGCCACAACATTGGTTGGCTGTGCATCACATAGTTACATCTAGCTCGAGCAGGACTGAGCCCAGCGCCCCCTTGTATGTTTTTATTTCCACTTTGCTTAATTTTCTGCCTTTGTGTTAACATTTTTCTTTTTCTTTAGCGATGGATGTGAAGAGCCTCGAGATGAGGAATGCCCTCCTGGCCTTGGCTGCGAAGAGGAGAGCTGACAGGGAGAAGGCTGCCATGGAGAAGGCTACTCTGGGGGTGGACCAAGGATCTTAGGAGCGAACTCCGAAGAATTCGAAGAGAAGCCACCCATCTAGGGGTCCGAAGGAGTCGGAGCCGAGCTCTAGTAGTAAGAAGGTGATGGAGGATCTAAAGGCAGGGACCCTAGCACTTCGCACTGACGCCCAGGAGATGGTGGGCAAGAGGGGTCTAAGGCCGCTCGCCCCGGATTGGGCGGTTAAGGAGGGCGACAGAAAGAAGGAGGGCCCGATCGCGGTGGAGGTGGCAGAAAAGCTCGTCACGGAGCGTGACCGGATGAATCTGGCAACAGAGATGTCCGAGGTGGCCTACATTGTAACACCCCGGATTGTACAATACCTAAATATATATATGTATGTATGTATATTGTCCGTATGCATGCACATAATTGCAGTATATTTGGTTGATTTTGCTATCGTGATGTGCGGTTATGTTTGCGGGGCGGTTCGTAGGAGGGTTGCGTTCTAAAAGATGCACGAGAATGAGGAGGATCGATACTGGTATAAACACTAGTTTTTGGTATGATGCCTATACAAATATAACACTGTATGATACTACGGTGGGTATATCTTGCGTACACTCGATAAACCCCTCGTCTCGCATCTAGGAACCCGTTTAAGTGTTAAAATGGGTAGCCAACACACTACACCTCAAAACCATTGGCTAGGCCATGGTTTCACTTCAAAACCACCCTTCCACCCTACCACTACTTCATAGAAACCAGCCTCACCCTCCCCCCTCTTTCCTCACTCACTCCTCCATCAAAAACCCCTCATTTTCATCTCTCTTGTTCTAAAATTTTAGAACTCAACCAAGAAAAAAGAAGAGAAGGAGAGTAAGAAGAGAGATTGAAGAAGGAGCTCTAGGAGGGATTCTCGAGGAAGGAAAGCTCAAGGAAATCAACTACTCTACATCAACTCAGGCTGGGGAGTTACTCTAAACCTTTCTTATTGTTTCTTGAATGACTTCTTGCATGCATGTGTGGTAGTAAGTGTTAGGATGAATATCTAAGAAGATTGGAAGATGAAGTCAGAAACTGAAACTAGAATCTTGATCTGTAGGCTATTTTCTAGATTTTCCAGAGAGCAAACCACTAGAAACTAGATCATGGAAATTTTTCATATTGTTCCTATATGTGTCTAGCTGGTTCATGAATTATTTTGGATTTTTCTAAGATGGGTTGGTATTTTAATAAAATCTATTTGTGAAACTGTGTAGTAAGGCAGTATCAGCAGTTGGTTAACATGATTCCTGAGATTGTTAGAATTTTCATAATTAATCGGAACAAGTTCTTAATCTAAAATGTTTATCCTGTATTCCCACTTGTATCTATATTCTATAATAAAATCAGGGAAATATTTGGATGAATTTACAGTCATGTGAAAATTTGATCTTTAAGCATTAGCTATAGCTGTAACTGAAGAACATGCTGATTTCTGTGCTTAATTGAAATATGAAGAACTCAGTGCAGACTTAGATTTTGGACATGAAACCTTTTGCATGTTGTTCATATTGATATATAGTTTCTTCGCTGTAAATTTTGTGTCAATTGGATGAGTACAGAATTTATGATGATTTTATTAGCATGTACTGTTCTGGTTTCAGCCAAATTTGATACCCTATAGAGATTGCACATTTGAGGCTCCTTAACAGCAAATTTTGAGGAACTGTTTCCTTAGAGGTTTGTAGTAGACATCAAGAACTTTACAACAAGACCTATTTGTGGTGTTTCCAGTAAGCAGTTGATTTATTCTGATTTTTGCAATACTGAACTGAGGCCAGGAATTGAGCTGAGTGCTCTGATTTAGGAAGTCCCCTTGTGTGTGACTTGGTACATTTGTGAGAGATGTGCGTGTTAGGGTGATCTATTGGTATATTTTGGACACATGACCAACTAGAGGATTGTTGAGGACATCCACACCTTCCCATAGAACTTCGGTTTGTAGCATTCTGATGAGTAGGCAGTGTTTTATGCTACCGGTAAGGCGCAGCCTGTATACAGGAAATACACAGGCTGAGGCTTGAGAAACTATTTTGAGGACCTAGATAATGGAATTTGAGTTTATGAGCAACTAGGAAGTTGTAGCCTAGGTTCTTACCTTTCTAGATTGGGCTCGTACACCCCAATCGGAGTTGTATCGAGGGAGTTATGACCTTTTTAAGTTTTGGGTAGAAACCCGTAGGTTGCTTAGTCTAGTTGTTGACTAGGTATTGTGAAGACTCGTTCCCCTGTGTGCTACAGTGTTGATAACTCCTGTCTAGGGACGTTTGGCATTTGTTGTTGGTATTGTTAACTCCCATTGTAAGATGCATGACTCGAGTTAGTCACTAGGGTAAGGGATGCCTGCATCTGTCGACCCTAAGTTGTGAACTTCCACCAAAGCGTAGGACATCCGAGCCGTGCCATTCATACGAGTTCATAGCCAGGGTTAGGGGTTAACACACATTTATTGTCGGGTTAGGGGTGAATGTAGGCCGTAGTGCTGGGCAATTCCAAGCTGGGGAAGTGACGAACCAGATCGGTATCGCCAGGGCCAGAGGTTGATAGGCAAGTTTGGAAGCAATATGATCTTTTAACCAAAGTGATTAGAGTAAGGTTGGGATTAGAGTAACATCTTAAGGGGTTGGGTAATTGCATTAGTACTAGCAGACTATAGTCGGTGTTGTACCTTCCGGTCGTAGGGATACGTTTTCAGCACTCATGAGTGAGTCCTCGGCTCGTATCTCGATCTGTTAATTCCGAAAGTTTTGTCGGAGTAAGGTACGGGAGGCTAGGGGGATTTGACCCGTGAGGACATCACGTTCCTATGCACGTGGGTTTTGTTATTTTTGGTATATATAAGTTCATAGCACGGATTAGGGGTGAACACGCATGCGTCAATCCATAGCCCGGGTTAGGGGTGGACACAGAAATCACACGGTCTTGCGACCGGATTCAACGCGACTTTCTGAAGAGGTCCGTGCGCGGGTACCAAGTGACAAACACGACCACCACTTAGGCACTATAGTGGCGGAACTAGACCGACCAGCTGCAACCTCCTTGGGCAACGGACAATCTATTGGGAATTGGTTAAGTACAAAAGTAGGAGCATGGCGAGGGTTCGAATCCCTGAATTGTGGAGAAAGACGGCTAAATTTGGGGGCGTATGTAGTATAGGATATATTGGTGCTCCAAAGTCTTGCTTGTATTAGAGTTAGGCATGTGATTTGCTGCATCTAGTCATAGGGTCATAGCATACCACTGCACTAGAACCCGAATCCATTAAATCCTTATTTTGGCACATCACTTTTCTCTTTTGCATAAATTATTGGTTGCGATAGAATTTTAGAGGATCGCTGTTATTATCAGCTTTGCGTCAGTCGAAGTACTGACGTTCCCCACCTTGTAGGTATCCGGAGCCGATCTACAGGTACTACAGAGCTCGGGTTGGTCCAAGGATCCAAGGGACATATGCAAGTGCTATTATATTGTTGGAAATCTTGTAATTTTCATTTGGATATTGTAACACTTGTAAATGTAACATTTTTATGGGATAAAAGTTTTAAATTTTTCAGTACTTTCTGTGATTGTGGCTATTTTGAAGTTCGACTCCTGGAGTAGGGTCTCAGGTTCCCGGTATGGGGATTTGGGGCGCTGCAGAAAGTTGGTATCAGAGCAGACTTCAAATATTAGTCCAACACAGCATGAAAATTAGACGTAGATGCATTGCGAGAGTTGGGTTTAGTCAGATAGTTGATGATTATAATTCATAATGTTGCTTTTACAACTTTTGCCTTATAATTTTTCTGTATCTAGACTAATTCCCATATTTTCTCTTGCAGATGCCGAGCTTGGACAATGGACACTCGAATGGATGGTCCGATGGACATGGTTCTGCACCCCCACTTCCACCTCCACCCCCACAGCCCACGGCCATTCAGCAAGTTATCACCATGTTTTCCTAGGAGCTGGCTGCCTACAAATGGAGCCACGGGCAGCAAGAGGATCGCTTCAAGCACCTCGCAAGGGCATTGATAACCGCTGAGAGGGGAGTGGCCAAGCTAGAAAGAGCCAAGAGAAAATGGAAGACGAGGGTAGTACTTCTGAAGCACCGGTACGAGGAGAGGCTGGGTCAGCTGCAGAGCAGATATCTGGCACTGAGGACTTAGGTCTGCGACATGCAGGATCTGTTAGACCGTATGACTGCCGGGGATAGCTCCGTGGTTGGCGACTCGCCAGGAGTAGGAGAGTAGTGACCTCCTCTAGTGTTATAGGATTTCTTTTGATGTGTATAGATGACAACCTTTATGAATAGCTAGGCTAACCTGCTATTGTTTTGATTGGTGTAGTATGAACCCATGTGATGATGATGTGATTGTATGGTGACAAATCATTGTAAAACCCTTTTTGAAATGAATGGAACTGGTATGCTTTTGACCAATGCTGGTGTGTTATGGGTTTTGCATTGCAATTGTTGGTTGATGGTATCTGTATTATCTTCCAGATGGCATGAAGGACTAGAAGCAACCGGAGTGACCAGACTGAAGCTGAAGGTAGTGGAGCCAACATTACTAGCCTTGATGTAAGGAAAGAATTTACTCGAGTATATCAGATGATTGGAGCATTTGTGGAGGCTTGCAGGAACCAAGCACCGCCACAAAGAGCACCAGGAGTTGCGGTGAACACTGATCCAGTGAAGATGGTGGAATCAGATAGGAGGATGAAACTGCTAGTCTTCGAAGGACAGGCCAATCCCACAGCTGCTGACGACTGGATACGTCAGGTGGAGACAGTATTTGATGTGCTAATGACTCTCGAAGACAGCAAGGTATGTCTATCCACAATCTTGCTAGAGTAGGATGTCGGAGTTTGGTGGCAGTCCATGATGCGTGGTCTTGGAGAAGGACAGGTCACTTGGGAAGATTTCCTTGAGGAATTCCGACAACACTATTTTTCCTTGGATGTGCAAGAGGAGAAAGCAATGGAGTTCCATGGCTTGAAGCAAGAAAATATGTCTGTCAGAGAATATGAGACAAAGTTTTCTCAGTTATCGAGGTATGCACCGGAGATGGTCCAGGAGGAAGCAAAGAAGGCCCAGAGGTTTGAGAAAGGGCTTAGGCCTGGACTGAGGTTGAAGATTGTTCCCTTGGGCATTCGCCGATTCGACAAGCTGGTAAGAAGAGCTGCGGCGACAGAGGCGGATATGAATCAGAATCAGGGAAGGACAGAGTTCTGGAACAAAGGGAAGAGATCTACCCCAGCATCAAAGTTCAAGAAACAGGGCAAGGTCCAGAAGTTCTGGAAAATCAGTACCAATACAAGAGAATTCAAGCCCGAAAGTTGCTATCACTGTGGAGAGCAGGGACATTTTGTGGATCGATGCCCCATGAAGAATGCAGTGAAATGTTTCCAGTGTGGAATAGAAGGGCATATCAAGTCAAGCTGTCCCCAGATTGCAAGGAACAGCCACAGGGCAGGGTCGGGAGCAACCGACAAAGGGAAAAAGCCTATGCGTCAAGGAAGAGTGTTCGCCTTGACCAAGAAGGATGCTGAAGAAGATGGAAGGGTAATTACTGGTACGTAAGCAAATGGTGTATCAGTTCTAAAGTTGTATTTTGGGTTTTGGAAGTTGATGGATGACGAACTTTTGTAACAGGACATATATATATATAAATGAAATTTTGACTATGGTCTTGTTTAATAGTGGATCAACTCATTCTTTTGTGTCAAAATTTTTTTTGAAAAATTTAAGGTGCACACAAAAGGCAGTCCCTGAGTTAGCTTTAACGGTAGTTACGCTATCAGGGGCAACCCTTACTATAGATCTTTGCTATAGGGGATGCAAGCTCCAGATTAGCGGAGAAACCGTAAGTATCGATTTGTTGGAGTTAGGTTTTGTCATTATTGGGATGGATTGGATGTCCAGGCACAAGGCAAGCTTTGACTGCAAGGAGAAGGAGGTAGTCATCTCAGCTAAAGGAGTGGAACTTGTAATCCACGGGGAGCAGAGATCGAAGGCAATGACTTTTGCAGCCACTAGTGAAGTACGGGTACTGGAGGAGGTGAACAAGGTACCAGTGGTGAGGAATTTTCCACTTGTATTCTTAGAGGATTTACCTGGAATTCCCCCACATCGTGATGTCGAGTTTAGCATCATAGTTCAACCAGGTAGCGTTCCAGTATCCAAAGCACCCTATCGAATGGCGCCAGTAGAGCAGAATGAGGTCAAGAAGCAGATTGAAGAGTATTTGTAGAAGGAATTTATCAGACCAAGTGCATCACCTTGGGGAGCACTAGTATTGCTCGTTAAAAAGAAGAACGGGTCATCCAGGATGTGTATTGATTATTGGGAATTGAATAAAGTCACTATTCGGAACAGGTACCCAATTCCCATGATCGACGATTTGTTCGATCAGCTTCAGGGAGCAGCAGTATTTTTGAAGATTGATCTACGGTCCGGATATCATCAAGTGCGAGTCAAGGAAGAGGATGTACCTAAGACAGCTTTTCGAACTTGACATGGACACTATGAATTATTGGTAATGCCGTTTGGAGTGACTAACGCTCCAGCAATCTTCATGGACTTGATGAACAGAATCCTATGTCCGTTTATTGACTCATTTGTCGTGGTCTTCATCGATGAAATTTTGGTATATTGAAGAACAGAGCAGGAGCATGCTGAACATCTAACAGCAGTCTTGAGCAAGCTACAAGGGCATCAGTTGTATGCCAAATTATCTAAGTGTTAGTTCTGGAAATCGGAAGTTGCATTCCTAGGCCATATCCTTTCTAAAGAGGGAGTGGCAACGGATCCACAGAAGATAGAAGCAATCAAGGAATGGCCACAACCAAAGACGGTGAAGGAAGTAAGGACTTTTCTGGGTATGACTGGATATTACCGAAAGTTTATCCATAATTATGCAAGGATAGTTGTACCCCTTACATCCTTGACCAAGAAGAACCAAACTTTCGACTGGACCGAGAAGTGTGAAGAGAGTTTTCAGGAACTAAAGAACCGTTTGATCTCCGCACCTATATTGGTATTACCTCAGGAGGACAATGACTATGTCATCTATAGTGATGAGTCGTATTTGGGGTTCGGGTGTGTGTTAATGCAGGAGGGCGAGGTTATAGCTTATGGTTCAAGACAGCTACGACTACACGAGAAGAATTGCCCGACCCATGATTTGGAACTTGCAGCCATAATGTTTGCTTTGAAATCATGGAGACATTATATCTATGGAGCAAGGGTGGAAATTTACACTGACCGTAAGAGCTTAAAGTATATCTACCAGCAGAAGGATCTCAACTTAATGCAGAGGAGATGGTTGGAAGTACTCGAAGACATCAGGCCTGAGATTATATATCATCTCGGAAAAGCCAACGTGGTAGCAGATGCGCTCAGCAGGAAGAGAAGTATGGCTACATTGGTAGCAACCCGGAGAGAGCTAGATGAAGAGATCAGGCAGGCAGGCATTGAAGTGGTTACACAACACTTAAGTGCAATTTTGGCACAGTTGGTGTTACGACCAAGCTTGAATGAGCAAGTGAAAAAGGCTCAGACCGAAGATCCAGAAATGGACAACATGAAGAAGCAAGTGCACGAAGGGAAATTGCCCGAATTCAGTATAAGAGAAGGTTCACTATGGTTCGGTAACAGACTATGTGTACCAAAGGACGAGGAGTTAAGGGAAGACATCATGAAGGAAGCTCACTCCACATTACATGGGATTCACCCCGAAGGCACCAAGATGTATCATGATATAAAGCAGCACTATTGGTGGTCAGGAATGAAGCGAGATATAGCACAGTTCGTCGCCAAATGTGTGACATGCCAACAGGTTAAGGCCGAGAATCAGAAACCAGGAGGATTGCTACAGCCTTTACCCATTCCAGAATGGAAATGGGAGAACATCAGTATGGATTTTATCACTGGATTACCCAGGAGCCCTAAAGAAAATGACTCAATATGGGTGATTGTAGATCGATTGACAAAGTCAGCGCATTTTCTTTCAGTAAAGACGACCTGGACAGTCGAGAGGCTCGCCGAGATCTACATTGAGAACGTAGTGAAGCTACACGGAGTGCCAGTATCGATAGTATCCGATCGAGATGCAAGATTTACATCTCGATTCTGGCGAAGTCTACAGTCAGCATTGGGAACTAGAACAGATTCAGCATAGCTTTTCACCCACAGACTGATGGACAGATGGAGAGAGTCAATAGGATTCTTGAAGATATGTTGCGGGCATGCATTTTGGACTTCGGAGGAAGTTGGGGCTTGGTAGAGTTTTCCTATAATACCAGCTATCAGGCAAGCATTGGCATGGCCCCGTATGAAGCTTTGTATGGACGAAGATGCAGAACACTAGTTTGTTGGTTCGAGGTAGGAGAGCGGCAGATGTATGGGCCAGAAATCGTACAGCAAACGTCAGAACAGAATGAGATTATTCAGAAGAGGCTTCAAGAAGCACAAAGCATGCAGAAGAGCTATGCGGACAACCGTCGAAGAGAGTTGGAATTTGTGGAAGGTGACTCTGTATTTCTCAGGTGTCGCCGACAAAAGGAGTTATCCGATTCGGAAAAGGCGGGAAGTTAGCTTCGAGATACATTGGACCACACAAGATTCTGAAGAGGATTGACAGAATGGCTTATAAGTTGGAGCTACCTGCCAATTTATCTCAAGTGCATGACGTGTTCCACGTCTCTATGCTACGGAAGTATGTGCCGGATTCAAGCCATCAGTTGCCAGAGGTTCCGAAAGATTTGCAGATAGATCTTTCCTATACAGAGCAACCAGTCAGGATACTTTATCATCAGGATAAGGTACTAAGAAACAAGGTCATCCTGATGGTCAAAGTTCTCTGGAAGAACCAGTTCGTGGAAGAAGCCACGTGAGAGCCGGAGAGCCGCATGAAGGCTTTATATTCGGATTTGTTTTAAGTGTTTTCTATTTTATTTGTTGTTATTTTCTCCTACTAGGAACGTTCTGGGGACAGAACGACTCGAAGGAGGGAGTGATGTAATACCCCGGATTGTTCGATACTTAAATATATATTTGTATGTACATATATTGTCCGTATGCGTGCACATGATTGCAGTGTTTTGGGTTGATTTTGCTATCGTGATGTGCGGTTAGGTTTGCGGGGCGGTTTGTAGGAGGGTTGCATTCTAAAAGACACACGAGAATGAGGAGGACCAATACTGGTATAAACACTAGTTTTTGGTACGACGCCTATACAAATATAACATTGTATGATACTATGGTGGGTATATCTTGCGTACACTCGATAAATCCCTCGTCTCGCATCTAGGAACCCATTTAAGTGTTAAAATGGGTAGCCAACACACTACACCTCAAAACCATTGGCTAGGCCATGGTTTCACTTCAAAACCACCCTACAACCCTACCCCTACTACCTAGAAACCGGCCACACCCTCCCCCCTCTTTCCTCACTCACTCCTCCATCAAAAACCCTTCATTTCCATCTTGCTTGTTCTAAAATTTCAGAATTCAACCAAGAAAAAAAGAAGAGAAGGAGAGTAAGAAGAGAGATTGAAGAAGGAGCTCTAGGAGGGATTCTCAAGGAAGGAACGCTCAAGGAAATCAATTACTCTACATCAACTCAGGATAGGGGAGTTACTCTAAACCTTTATTATTGTTTCTTGAATGATTTCTTGCATGCATGTGTGGTAGTAAGTGTTAGGATGAATATCTAAGAAGATTGGAAGATGAAATCAGAAACTAGAACTAGAATCTTGATCTGTAGGCTATTTTCTAGATTTTCCAGAGAGCAAACCACATGGAATTAGATCATGGAAATTTTACATATTGTTCCTATCTGTGTTTAGCTGGTTCATGAATTATTTTGGATTTTTCTGAGATGGGTTGGTATTTTAATAAAATCTATTTGTGAAACTGTGTCGTAAGGCAGCAGCAGTAGTTGGTTAACATGATGCCTGAGATTGTTAGCATTTTCATAATTAATTTGAAATTTTTAATTTTCTTAATTTGAAATTTTTACCCTGTATTCCCACTTGTATTTAGATTCTACAGTAAAATCAGGAAAATATTTGGATGAATTTACAGGCATGTGAAAAATTGATCTTTAAGTAGTAGCTAGAGCTGTAACTAAAGAACATGCTGATTTTTGTGCTTAATTGAAATATGAAGAATTCAGTGTAGACTTAGATTTTGGACATGAAACCTTTTTGCATGTTGTTCATATTGATATATAGTTTCTTCACTGTAATCTTTGTGTCAATTGGATGAGTACAGAATTTATGATGATTTTATTAGCATGTACTATGCTAGTTTCAGCCAAATTTGATACCCTGTAGAGATTGCACATTTGAGGTTCCTTAAGAGCAAAATTTGAGGAACTGTTTCCTTAGATGTTTGTAGTAGATATCAAGTCCTTTCCAACAAGACCTATTTGAGGTGTTTCAAGTAAGTGGTTGATTTATTGTGATTTGTGCAATACTGGATAGAGGCCAGGAATGGAGCTGAGTGCTCTGATTTAGGAAGTCTTAGTGTGTGACTTGGTACATTTGTGAGAGATGTGTGTGTTAGGGTGATCTATTGGTATATTTTGGACTCATGACCAACTAGAGGATTTTTTAGGACATCCACACCTTCCCATAGAACTTGGGTTTGTAGCATTCTGATGAGTAGGCAGTGTTTTATGCTACCGGTAAGGCGCAGCCCGTGTACAGGAAATACACAGGCTGAGGCTTGAGATACTATTTTGAGGACCTAGATAATGGAATTTGAGTTTATGAGCAACTAGGAAGTTGTAGCCTAGGTTCTTACCTTTCTAGATTGGGCTCGTACACCCCAATCGGAGTTGTATCGAGGGAGTTATGACCTTTTTGAGTTTCAGGCAGAAAACCCGTAGGTTGCTTAGTCTGGTTGTTGACTAGGTATTGTGAAGATTCATTCCCCTGTGTGCCACTGTGTTGATAACTCTTGTTTAGGGAGGTTTGGCATTTTTTGTTGGTGTTTTTGACTCCCATAGTGGGATGCGTGACTAGAGTTAGTCACTAGGATAAGGAATGCCCTGTATCTGTCGACCCTAAGTTGTGAACTTCCACCGAAGCATAGGACATCCGAGCCGTGCCATTCATATGAGTTCATAGCCCGGGTTAGGGGTGAACACACATTCATTGCCGGGTTAGGGGTGAATGCAGGCCGTAGTGCTGGGCAATTTCAAGTCGGAAAAGTGGCGAACCGGACCGGTATCGCCAGGGCTAGAGGTTGATAGGCAAGTTTGGAAGCAATCTGATCTTTTACCTAAAGTGATTAGAGTAAGGCTGGGATTAGAGTGACATTTTAAGGGGTTAGGTAATTGCATTAATACTAGCAGACCATGGTCAGTGTTGTACCTTCCTATCGTAGGAATACGTTTTCGACACTCATGTGTGAGTCCTCGGCTCGTATCTCAATCTGTTAATTCCCCAAAGTTTTGCCGGAGTAAGGTACGGGAGGCTAGAGGGATTTGACCCCCTAAGGACATCACGTTCTTATGCACGTGGGTTTTGTTGTTTTGGTATATATAAGTTCATAGCCCGAATTAGGGTTGAACACGCATCCGTCAGTCCATAGCCTGGGTTAGGGGTGGACACAGGAATCACACGGTCTTGCGACCGGATTCAACGTGGCTTTTTGAAGAGGTCCGTGTGTGGGTACTAATTGGCAAACATGACCACCACTTTGGTATTACAGTGGTGAAAATAAATCGACCAGCTGCAACCTCCTTGGGCAACAGACAATCTGTTGGGAACTAGTTGAGTACAAGAGTAGGATGCATGGCGAGGGTTTGAATCCCTGAATTGTGGAGAAAGACGTCTAGATTTGGGGGCATATGTAGTATGGAATGCATTCGTGCTCCAAAGTCTTGCTTGCATTAGAGTCAGGCATGTGATTTGCTGCATCTAGTTATAGGGTCATGGCATACCACTGCATTAGAACCCGAATCCATTAAACCCTTGTTTTGGCACATCACTTTTCTCTTTTGCATAAATTATTGGTTGCGATTGAATTTTAGAGGATCGCTATTATTATCAGCTTTGCGTCAATCAAAGTACGAACGTTCCCCGCCTTGTAGGTATCCGGAGCCAATCTACAGGTACTCGAGTTGGTCCAAGGATCTAAGGGACATATGCAAGTGCTATTATATTAATGTAAATCTTGTAATTTTTATTTGGATATTGTAGCACTTGTAAATGTAACATTTATATGGAATAAAGGTTTTAAATTTTCCTGTACTTTCTGTGATTGTGGCTATTTTGAAGTTCGACTCCTGGAGTAAGGTCTCAGGTTCCCGGTATGGGGATTTGGGGCGCTACATTCATGAAGTGGGCTCAGGCGCAGGTCGCGGTAAGTATTTGTTAGTTATCCACTTTGTGCTTAGTATTTATGAATTTTGTGTCTAACTCAATTCTCCTCGGCAAGACACTGCTGCACGAGGCACATCTAAGGAAGTTTCTAGAGAAGGAGGTTTAGCTCGAGAAGCGGAATGCCGGGCGGTACATCTGAGAGGGAAAGAAGCTGAAGGACGAGCTGACGGCGGCTTAGGGAGCTCATGCGATCTTCCAAGACGAGATGGCTTCTCTACAGGATCAGCATGCGCACGAGGTCGCGGTGGTTCGAGCTGTGGCAAAGTTGGTGTATGACTAGCTGGAGATGTCCTCTGCGGATGAGCTGATCCAAGCTCAAGACGACGCATACGACTACGCCAAGGAGCACTTTCTGCACCTCCACCCGGAGGCCAAGATCGACCACTTAAACTACGGGTGGGTGCCTCCCGTGCTTCCACCGACCCCCTGGTGGTGAGGAAGGGGTGGCTCCAAAGGACCCTCGTGTGGAGGAGGAGGCAGGGGGTGAACCGCCTGCCGAAGAGGTGCCAAAGTAGTGTAGGATTTTTACTTTCTTTTTTATTTGTATTTGCGTAGTCGGACTAGCCACTGCTTTTTGTAACACAATTTTTGAATTTATAAAAACAAAATGAGTGTGCTGATCTGCTATCGAAAGCAGGTCACGACCGAGACTCTGCGGTGGGTTATTTTATGAACAAGTCTATGGAGCTCAGCCTAGAGGCTGCTCGCCTGAAGAAGGCCATAGCCAACCTAGACTGGGGGAGTGCCGAGACAAACTGGGCTCTATCTGATGCCTCTACCAGGCCTTAGACCTCCGAATTCATTCTTCACGAAGTCGTTGTTGAGAAGGAGATGGAGATTCAGAGGCTGAAGGTGCTGCTAGGCGTTAGACGACCTCGGCTCGACCGTCCGGAGCCAGGAGGCCCCTTTGTCTTAGGCTCCTCACCGACCCTGTATCTGGAGATGGCGAGGCTTGCTGACGTGCAGAGCTCGGTCGCAGGGACGTCGACTATAGCTATGCCCAAGTTGGGGGATGAGATTGCTGGAGGGCAGAGCCGTTCTGCCGGGCTCGAGGCGGCTCTGGTGAGCCCGGAGGGTCTGGAGAGAGACCCTTAGGTAGAAGTGGAGGGAGAATGTTTTTCAATTGTATCGTAGCCTTTGAGGGTGTTTATGAATAAAATTTGATTTGTCTGACCCTTGTTGACTTGGAAAAATTAGGATGTTGCCTGCCCCTGGAATCCGGGCTCTGAACCCCCTGCTATGCTTGGGAGCCGAGCCGTTACTTCCTCCTATAGCACTTAATGGGGGACATTTCACCTTCTGATAACACTTAATGGGGGACATTTCATCTTCCGTCGTTTGGACTTCTCAATGTCATAAATGCGCCTTTCTGGAGGGCTATATAACCCTTACCCCCTCACAAGTAGTTCATCAGAGATCGCCTCACTTCACCGTGAGTTCCCGTCACCGATGAATCTCTTGCCACCCTCTGAGAATTCGGGGTTGCGGCTCCGAGGGCCGTTTACCCAGAGTTGTCAGCGGGTAAGAGGTGGATCGATCCCGAGGGCGGGACTCGGGGTGCTTACCGAAGGCGGGCACCCTAACATGGAATTTTTGTTCGAGAGTCCTGGATCGGTGGCTCCCCTACCACCCTCTGACAGTTCGGGGTTTCGGCTCCGAGGTCCGTTTACCCCGAGTTATCAGTGGGTGAGAGGTGGGTCGACCCAAAGTTCGGGGCTCGGGGCGTTTGCCGAAGGCGAGCGCCCTAAGTCTTAATGAAAAATTTTGGGTAGGGAGGAGAGCTAGAATCCCGAAGGCCGAGCCCCCGTAACTTGGAAGAGTTGTTGGGTCATGGCTTAGGGTAACTGCCGAGCGCAAAGCCCTGTTAGCTTGAGAAAGCTAGGGCGTGGCTCAAGGTGAGTGCCGAGGGTTGAGTCCCCTTAGCTTGGGAGAAGAGTTGTCGGGTTGTGGCTCGGAGGCACTGCCGAGCGCGAAGTCCTATTAGCTTGAGAAAGCTAGGGCATTGCTCGAGGTGAGTGCCGAGGGTTGAGCCCCTTTAATTGGGGAGAAGAGTCATCGGGTTGTGGATCGGAGGCACTGCTGAGATGCCATGTTAGCTTGAGAAAGCTAGGGCGTGGCTCGAGGTGAGTGCCGAGGGTCGAGCCCCCTTAACTTGGGAGAAGAGTTGTCGGGTTGTGGCTCGGAGGTACTGCCGAGCATGAAGCCCTGTTAACTTGAGAACGATCGGGCGTGGCTCGAGGTGAGTGCCAAGGGTCGAGCCCCCTTAACTTGGGATAAGAGTTATCGGGTTATGGCTCGGAGGCACTGCCAAGCGCGAAACCCTGTTTGCTTGAGAAAGCTAGGGGGTGGCTCGAGGTGAGTGCCGAGGGTCCAGCCCCCTTAACTAGGGAGAAGAGTCGTCGGGTTGTGGATCGAAGGCACTGCCAAGCGCGAAGCCCTGTTAGCTTGAGAAAGCTAGGGCGTGGCTCGAGTTGAGTGCCGAGGGTCGAGCCCTTTTAACTGGGGAGAAGAGTTGTCGAGTTGTGGCTCGGAGGCACTACCGAGCGCAAAGCCCTGTTAGCTTGAGAAATCATAAGGCGTAGCTCGAGGTGAGTGCTGAGGTTCGAGCCCCCTTAACTTGGCGGAAAAAATTAAAAAAGTGTAGAAGAAAACATAAAGTTACACTTTGTATTTACAGAAGGGAATAGCACGTAAGTGTCGATTACAATAGATCAGTTACATAAGTCTAGCCCTCTCCTTCGAGGAACTTAATGAGGTACTCTGCATTCCAGGGCCTCTTGATTATCCTGCCCCCCAGGTCTGCAAGTCGGTACGTGCCAGGATGGACCACTTCAGAGACCTTGTAAGGGCCCTCCCAATTAGGCAAGAGTTTTCACTTTCCTCTGGGGTTGGATATCGCAAGCTTTCTGAGCACGAGGTCACCCCGCTAGATGTCCGTCGGGCGGACCTTGTTGTTGTAGAATTTCTCGATCCTTTGTTGGTATATGCTTCTATGAATGGTGGATCTTTCCCTGATCTCGTTGATGAGGTCCATATTGGCTCTGAGGTCCGAAGAGTTGTCCTCCTGCCTGAAGGCCATGATCTTGGGCGAGGGGAGGCCGATCTCGAGAGGGATAACGGCCTCGGCACCGTAGGTGAGGTTGAACGGGGATTCGCCCGTAGGTATCCTCTTAGTTGTTTGGTGCGCCCATAGTACGCTGGGTAGCTCGTCGACCCAAAGTCCCTTTGGCAAATTATCTAGCTGCTTCTTGAGGCCGACTAGGATCTGGCGGTTTGCATTTTCGGCTTGGCCGTTTGACTGAGGGTGGCACACCGATGTCTTCGCAGAACTTTCGAAAGTTTTTACAGCGAACTGGGTCCCGTTGTCGGTGATGAGTACCTGCGAGATCCCGAATCGGTAGATGATGTTCCTCCAGAAGAATTGTTGAGTCTGATGCTCGGTGATTGTGGCCAAGGGCTGTCCCTCGAACCACTTTGTGAAGTACCGATGACTACCACCAGAAATTTCCTTTGACTCGTTGCTTGTGGGAAGGGACCGACCAGGTCCATCCCCCACATAGCGAAAGGGGTCGGGCTGGATAAGATCGGAGGTTGGCCTGGGGAAGCCTCTTCACCGATGAGAATCTTAGGCACGGGCCACATCGCTTGACGAGGTCTTGGGAGTCTTGTAGCATTGTAGGCCAGTAGTACCCGTGATTTAAGGCCTTTCGGGCGAGTGACCTGCTCCCCATGTCGCATTCGCCGATTCCCTCGTGCAGTTCTTTCAGAGCGTACTTCGCCTCATCTGGAGTTAGGCAGCAGAGGTAGGGCCTACCGTCGGCTGATGTGTATGAACACTTGAAGAGCGTTTATTCAATCAGTGCGAATCTTTTAGAGCGGACCCTGATCCTTCTTGTTTCGACCTGCTCTTGAGGGAGCTCGTCATCCGAAAGGAATTTTTGAACGGGCATCGTCCAATTGTCTGGTTGGAGATCAGTGTTGAGGAAGGAGGCTTCGGGGAGGTCGATGCTAGGCTCGAGGAGGACTTCGATCGGAACGGTGCGGTCGAGCCCTTAAAACAATGACGAGGCGAGCTTCAATAACGAATCCGCCTGGGCGTTCTGTTCCCTGTGGAACCATTCTATCGAGTGGTATTTGAAAGACACCAAGAGGTGATGGACTACTGCTAGGTACTGCACCATTCGGGGGTTGCAAGTGTAACGCCCCGATTTCCTGTAACTGGGAAACCGTGACATAAGCCAGAATCTTTCCTTCAATTAGTCACAATACACAGAAAAATAGGAAAACATAAAACTTTTTATTCAACACAATGTATTACAAGTCCAAATGTTATGAAACTGCAATACATTATAACAGTGTTACAATAATACCTTTACAATCCAAAGTGTTACAACTTTCAACAATTTACATCAGAGTACAATTAATAAAGAACAGCACTTGGTATTTCATTTGGATGCTTCCCAACAAATAAATGAATTATAGCAATTGTTACAAACGGAATAATAGTAGACAATAAAAATTACAGCAGAACTAAAATCGACTCTTGCGTCTCTCGCCTTGAGTCCTCCTGAATCTTGTACCTGTACTCCTACAATCCAGTACCTATTGAAATGGAGACGTCAGTACATATACTGACGCTTTAAGGCTGATGACTAGCAGCAATTCTCCACTTAAAGCAAACAGATTGATGAAAAGAGAAACATGTATATATAGTTGATGTGTCAGTGTATGCTTATGACTTAGACTCTAATGCAAGACTTATTAATGCAACGATGCTCTCATTGTAATGCAAGCAAATCTCCGGAACAGTATGCAGCCCATACTACATACGCCCCATCTCAAGCCGTTTCTTCATATATAGGGATTTGAACCCGCGCCATGAATTCTACTCTTGTACTCGACTTGTTTCTGAAGATTATACATGACTGATGAGGTTTCTTTTAAACGTTCTAATCACGCCATTCGAAGTCATATAGTGGTGTCCCCATTTTTCACTATTGCCCAGTCGCACCGGACCCTACTCAAATATCTGACGAATCATTGGAGTTTCCGCAGACGCAGGTTAGCTCGAAGCATCCCCTGCTGCCCCCTAGACAGACCGTAGTCTATGGCTTCTCGCCCTTAGATACAAGACAAGACGGAGTTCCGGGGGGTTCATCCCCCCTAGCTCCGACAGGAATGGCTCCTGCTTATCAAGGCACTTCAGAAATTAACATACGAGATACGGATGCCGTGCTCCCAACTCGTGAGAAGCCACGTACCGTATCCCTTTGACAAGAAGGGTACAACCCGATAACACTGCCTAGTGCCGGCCTATAGGACAGGTTGGATCATAAGGAATCACCCTTAACACCAACTCTTTCCCTTCGGCGAATGATGATAAGTAGTGGTTAAGTAGTAATAGCCATAAGTTACTACCCTAACAATGTCACTAACCCTAAAGAAACTGAGGGATGACAACAGAACTTACACAACATGCTGAGTCTTAAGTTAGACTTCGCAAGATAACTCTACTAGGTTGCTCAACCTAGACTTACCACAATCCCTAATGATCTGGTTCATGGCCTATCGATCCAAGACCCTGGCAATATGAACGTATTCGCATGCTACTACCATGAGCTTGGATTTCGTCTACGCTCCGGTCCGCGATCAACCTACACCGGTTAAGATCCGACGGTACACAAGGAGTGACTCGTCCACAGTCCCTTAGGAGTAAGGTAAACACACATCTTGATGGTCGATAGCTCTAGGGCAATAATATTGCCGTAGACGAGCATAATAAAACTGCATACTAGCTAATGAGCTAGATACGAGTAAACAGAACACATACGAATCAACAAGCTACGTATGAAACCAAAAACTACATACGAGCCGAGCGGGCTGCGTATGAGACAACAACATACATACGAGCCAAATAAGCTATGTATGAGACCAACAGCTACATACGGGCCAGTCGAGCCGCGTATGAACAAAACTACATACAAAAACAACCATACAGGTAATCAACATAGAAGCAACCAACGTGCTTACTAGCAACTCTTGAGCTTCTTCAATTAGAAGCAACAGAAGAATCTTCTAATTTTCTAATACGAACATACTACCAAGGAAAAGCCTGAAAGCGACATAAAGACCTCCCGACAGCCTAGAAACAACCAGTGCTATGCTTGTCGGAATTTAACCCGAGAGGTCAATTTGGAAGGGGGAGAATCTCTACTACAACTTCCTAGTTGGTCTCTACTTCAGATTCAACAGGTAAGACACTCTAAAACCTCAATGAAGTAAAACAGCAAGAACCCAATCAAGACAGCTAGTTTCTGTAATTTGCAAATGGCATAACTCCTACTCTGCTTATCGGAATTTAACCAGAGAGGTCAATTCGGAAAGGTGAGAGTCTCTAATACAACTCCCTAATTGGTCAGAACCTCAGATTCAACCAGTAAGACACTCTAAAACATCAAAGTAGGAAAACAGTAAGTATCCAGTCAAGACAGCTAATTACTGTATTTTGCAAACGGCATAACTCCTACTCCGTTTATCAAAATCTGGCCCGAAATGCCAGTATGGAAAGGGGAAGATGTCCACTACGACTCTCTAGTTGGCCTGATCGTCAAATTCAACCTGTAAAACCCTCAAAAATGACAAACAAACACAACAGCAAGCAACCTGTCAAATAGCTAGTTGCTGTATTTTCCCAAGACCATAACTCATATTCCGCTTATCAGAATTTGACCCGAGAGGTCAATTCGGAAAGAGCAGAGTCTCTACTACAACTCCCTAGTTGGTCCGAACCTCAGATTCATCCAGTAAAAGTCTCAAAAGTAACAAGCAACCAAAACAGCAACTTTCTGCCGAACAGCTAGTTGCTGTTTTTTGTAATGGTCATAACTTTTGCGTCTCTCATCTGAATTTAACCCGAGAGCTCAATTAGGAAAGGGGACAATGTCTACTCCATCTTTCTAGTTGGTCCGAACCTCTAAATCCGAGAGGAACCCTAAGTTTTATCCCTTTTAACCAACTGTGATGCTAACCCGAAAATACAAACTTCGCTGTTTTGCCCTAAAGCTCGCTGTTTTGGGGGAAACGATTGTTTCACCCCCCAAAACAGCTCCGAAAAATCTACCAAAATTCTAGCATGGTAATAACACCCATAAGAACGTCTCATATAAATTTCGGGTCAAAATTCTACTTTTAACACATGGAAACAAATCTATCCCTACAACTATTTAAGCATGGATAATTACTACAATCTAAGAATGAAGCTTTACTACAATTTAAGCATGGTATACAACTTTTCCTACAATAATCTAAGCATGGTATATAAATTTCCTACCATAATCTAAGCATGGTATATAACTTAAATATCAATCTACAACACTCTTAAGCATGGATACAACTTAAGCATGTACTTACAGCAATCTTAAGCATGAATACAACTTAAGCATGGACTTACAACATTCTTAAGCATGGTATACAACATAGCATGATTCTTTACTACACCACAAGCATGAATGAGTTCTTTTTGAAACTAGAACACTTATACAAGTATGAATGGGTTCGTTTTTGATTAGAACACTACCACATATAGTCTCAAGCATGAATTCCTTACTACAACTACTTAAGCATGGTTTTCTTTTAGCATATACAACTCAAGCATGATGGGTTTCTTTCCTACACAACTTAAGCATTGTTTCTTTACTAAACACTACAGCTACAACATGGTTCATTTACTACACTTAAGCATGAATAACTACTATAACTTAAACATGAGTATCTACTTCAACTTAAAGCATGGATCATTTCTACAACTCAAGCATGGATATTTACCACCACTTAAGCATGAACAATTACTATATTTAAGCATAGATAGCAACTACTATTTTAAGCATGGATCCTTATTACTTAAGCATGGATAGTTACTATCACTTTAACAAGGAAATTTACCACAACTTAAGCATGAATATCTACTACAACTTAGGCATGGTATATTTACTACAACTTAAGCTTGAATATCTACTACAACTTAGGCATGGTATATTTACTACAACTTAAGCATGAATTCCTTTAACACGTTAACTCAAGCATGAATGGGTTCTTTTTGAATCTGGAATACTACACAAACTCAAGCATGGTTCTTTAGCAACCTGGAATAGCTTAGAACATGCTACTAAAAGACTAATACAATTTTATTACAAAGACTACCTCCTTCAACCTATAAGTTCCAACATGGAACATGGAAAAAGGTAATCCTTCCCATCATATAAACAAAATAGACATGCTACAAAAGAACAAATCTTTTACAATTATAGAAGCGTAGTCCTTCACAACCTTGAAGCAAAATAGAAGCTTATTAATCTTTTACAATCTAGAAGCAAAAATAGAAGCTTGATTTCTAACAAGTATTAAAGTAACATACAACAATTACTAAAAGACTTATCTCTTATGAACTAGAATTAGTAAGACTATAACTTTATCGCACTAACATCGAAAATGAGTTCTATTAATATACTAACCCCAAAAATGGGTCCTTTGTAATACTACAACTAAATGGCCTCCAAATTGTTTCTTTAATAAACTACAACATAAATAACACCAAAGTTGGGTTCTTTTTAACCTACAACAATTAATCCACTCAAAAGTGGGTTCTTTTTACTTACGACCAATCAACAAAAAAGTTTCTTTTTCAACACACACAATTGGTTTAACCCCTTAGTTCCTACATACAACGAGTCTACCTTTTCTTTTATAAAGCAAGATTTGATAATTAACAAGGTAGAGAGCAATAACAAATAAAGACTTATTTTTAATAATCTACAACCCCAAAATGGGTAAGTAATTATTTTACTACATAATCTCATATGTTGCTTAGTTCTTGTTTGAGTCCTACAACCCAAACATTGGTATGTACACAAATATTCATATGCATATGTTCATGATTCCGAATTAAGTTCTACAACCCAAGGATGGGTTTGTACATACATCTCCATATGCTTGTGTCCATTTAGTCCAAATAATAACAACAAGAATAAAAATTTCAACAATCCAAGATTCGATCTTTATGTTCCTTATTTAGGTTCTACCATTCACTTCCTTTCATGTGGTCATTTTTGATCCACTACTATTCTTATGCACATGATTTTAGTCCAAGGTTATTTAACACAAACAACAACACAACAAACAACAACACAACAAAAACAACCCACAAAAGAGAGCAAACAACACACAAAGAAAGCAAAATCGAACAAGGAGGACAAAAAGAGATGGAGAAACGCCCACCTTGAACCTCTTGTTGGAAGGACTAGCCTATGCACCTTCTCTTTCCCCTTAGATCTTATGAACTTCTATGGAACCGATAATTGAAAAACTCTCTAGTTAGGTTTTCTCTCTTTCTTTTCCTCTCCTTTATTTTTTTTGTTGTTGTAAAAGTGAGACAAGAGATGAGGTGGGAGGGGGTATTTATAGGTGGAAGAGAAGGGAAAAAGTGTAAGAGCACCAAGGGAGTTTTTCAAAAACCCGCTTTAGCAAATTAGGGGCCGGCCATGCTTGGGTGAGGTGGAAGAGAGAGGGATTCTAGAAGAAAAACCCATAAACTCTTATGTATCTTAATCCTAGGTTTAAACACTCATCAAAACCTATCCGTCCAATTAGATTGTCATGACAAAAGAGAGATTTTTGTCCAAAAAAATACACACAACACAATTTGTACAAACATAGAAATCGTAACAATACGCATACGTATGCATATATGTGTATACTGATAGTTTCCGTTTATTAAACCGCATAATCCGTATAAAATAAATAAATTCCAAAAATAATCTATATAATAAAACACAAAGAAAGCTTTCAAGTGGCTCTCCTTCAATCTCCCTAAAATCAAAGGCCTAGATCTAACCTCACAAAAAACATTCCCCCCCCCCCCCCCCCAAAAAAAAGTTTCCCCCCAAAACTCAAATTCAAATCCCCCACTCAAAACAACTCCTTTATTTATTTAATTTTCTCTCTCTCTCTCTCTCTCTCCTAAAAAACTTCAAAAATTTAAAAATTTTAAAAATAAAAAAATTAAAAAAAATTAAAAACTATAAAAATAATTCAAAAAATTCAAAAAATTATTAAAAAATTTAATTTATTTTTTTAAAAATAAAAATTTAAAATTTTAAAAATTAATAAAATTTTAAAAAATTTTTAAAGAAATAAAAATATATTTTATAAAATTTTTAAAATTTTAAGAAACTAAAATAAAAAAATATTTTAAATTTTTGAAAATTTAAAATTTAAAAACTTTAAAAATAATACAAAAAAATTCAGAAACTTATAAAAAATTATAAAAAAAATTTAACAATTTTTAAAAAATTAATAAAATAAATTTTTTTTTAAAACTTTACAAAAATTTTAAAAGTTTTAAAAAAGTTTTTAAAAAATTTTCAAAAAATTAATTTAAACAAAAAAAAAATTAAATAAAAAAATTTTAAAATTTTTTCAAAATTTACAAATCTCACAGCAAATCCAATGTCGAACCCCAATCAATAGGTCGTCGTTGATATCTGATCCGCTGTTGATTCCGTATCGGTGAATCCCCTCCACCAAATTGACTACGAATATCAAGCAACTCCATATCGACGACTCCCCTTCACCGAATCGAGAGCCTCTATATGCGATGCGACGACTCTAATTTCATCTCATTAACCGAATTCTCATTATAATTTTTAAATTTGTGTGTGCAGGGGATTACTTAGTTTTTTGGTGACTCGAATTTTGTGTGTGCTTGGGATCTAAGTTCAGAGATGTATGATTGTTTTATTTTTGGGTTTAAAAAATTTTAATTTGGTGATTTATTTAATGAATTTTTTTATTGGTTTTGATTTAAGTTGTACACAAGTGAGAGATAGATTATTTGGTGGTCTCAATTTGGGATTCCAAACCATAGCAGGACATGTAAGCTGACCAGCAATCTAAAGTAACTTGGCAAATATGTAACATTAATTTCTTTACTACAAGAGAAAATACTACCGTGAAGTGTTCCCTTTACTGGTTAAACCATGGATAACTTAACATATAAGAATTTTTAGTGTATGTTTGGATATATAGGATTGAGATGAATGGAGTTTACCAGTGAAGGGTGCAAACTCTCCACTCAAGAAAAACAACTAAACTAAATTTGTTATTTATCCATTTTGATTTTTTTTATAAAGGTGCAATGGGAAGACAGAGTGGAGATAAAATAAATGATTAGCTTGGTTTAGAGTATTGAGAACTTCATGTATTTCATTTTAGTTGAAATAATAATAAGCGATATTTCAATTGCAAACTGAGTCTCAGACAAACAATTGGTTGGATTATTGGTATTGTAGAAACCTTCACACATGAACTTGCGTTACCATTGTATTTAGACATGCTCATAGTAGTTATGGGATTAGAGTAAGCTCTATAAAACCTATATGATAATGTCCCATAACAAATACAAGCATCTAAAAGTGATGCTGAAGTTAAAAAAAACTTTATGCAGTATTTCTTACAAACTATATGCATTCCAAGTAAGTTCAAGCTAATGATCAAGAAGGCGATGATTGAGCTTAAAGGTAGATATAATGTTTCCTCATATAATATATCTACTACTTCAATTAATTTGCTGGACCTCAAAAATTATTTTATATACTCAAACCAGGTGCACCGTTCCGAAGACGTGCCGTAGACACGTGTCAACGGGCAAACCTAGTAATAAATAAATTTTATTATCAGCTCGGAAGATTACAGTACCAATTTGATACAATACAGATGTATACAGACTGGTATATATATACAGATAATGTCATTTAACAAAACCGAGTGATATCCACCAAAAATATTTCAATAAAAAAATAATAATAAAATAATAATTATATAAATATAATATCCGTCCGGGATATTACAATACTCCCTCCATAGAATAGTTCTGTCCTCAGAACTACATTAAGTCAGGAGAACAGAAAAATACACACACACCCTAAATAACTTGGAGAAAGAAAGCTTATACGGCTTTCCGGCTCCCAAGTGGCTCATTCACGAACTTGTTATCCAAAGAACCCGACCTCGATCCAAAGCTGTCTGAAAACTCTGCCAAAATCGAGATGTAACTCTTAAATCTTGGTCAGAGCTACTGACGCTGGTGCTCCATGTCGCTTCCTTATGCCTTCAATGTGGACTCCCGCTAATTTCTTTAGCGATTAAGTCATCTTCATCGGAGAAAAATGTGTAGACTTCGTCAACTGAATCCTAATAACTCAACTTGAGTCATACATTTTCGAACTTCTGGGTAATCCTATGATGAAGTCCATACTGATATTCTGATATTTTTCTTCATCAACTTTCCACTTCAGTGCTTTAATCCCTGCATCTTCTGCCTAAGCCTTCTGACTTGCTTCCTTCAACTCGGTTACAGCTTCAATCGTGCCAAAACTGAGCTCCAATTATGAGTAATCACTCCAATACTGGCTTGACTGATCTCATCATCGAGCTTCTTACTTCCTTCACGGTCTTTTGCTGAGGCTAATTCTTCACCTTTCTCGATCTTTTGCACTTCGGTAGCCACTCCCTCCTTAGAATTAGGACATGGCCTATGAACATCACTTCTGACTTCCAGGATTCTCTGCTATAATTTGCACAAAGCTGACTCTCCAAATGGCGTAATCAACAAAACCAATTCTAGAGTCACCTCCTGCCCTCATCTCAACTTCTTGACAAATAATTTAGACAAGGAAAATGATGAACCTTAATTGAACAAAACAGTTCTATGGATTCCATATATATATATATATATATATATATATATATATATATATATATATATAAATCCAACTGGTTACAAAAAGTGTTACATCACATTTAACTTCTTAGTCCAAAATAAATTTCAAAATACAACTCTAAGACTTAGTTGCAGTTCCATATGCACATAATGGTACTGGCTCTCCTGTCTTCTTTAGCTTGCTTTTAGTAAGCGCGAACTTTACCCTTGGTGAACCGGCTCCTTTCCTTTGTTGTTCGTCTTCGGGGCTGATCTACCATCCTTCTTATGAAATTGGAGACAATTCGGCCTAATATGACCAATCTCCCCACATTTGTAACAGACACGGATATCCATCTGAGGGTCCTTTCTTGGGCACTGGATCATGAAGTTACCTTGCTTGCCACATAGGAAGCAACTTTCTAGCTTGATGCCTCGAAGTTTGCCCTCCGTTTTCTGTGTCTTGTGCTTCCAACCTTGGTTCTCGAACCCTGATGCTGGTGCCGGCCTTTTCCCTTCATGTCGTGGACAGACTAATTTCTTGTGTCCACTTGCTCACAGAAATGGCATGTTACAACCTCGGTGGTCCCCTGGACTTGCTCCCATTCATACTACAGTTGTGCCAATCCGAAATCAAAGTGTTCCTGCTCCTTTGCTAGGCTTGTTAATATAGCTCTGCAAGCATCACCCACTTGCTTAGCTTGACGATCTCTCCTGGTCCTGCACCTCCTCAGCTTCTTCATTTCCTGTCGTATGCTGGCTGCCGCTGCTGTGCGTTGATCCACACTTAGCTCCTGCGGTGGTGAAATCTCCTTCGGCTCCTCGCTCAAGATCATCGGATCTGTATTGCCCCAGTTTTCATTTATGAAAAATTATTTATTTTTGCACGTAGTGTGCACGTGCCATTTTTCGCAATATGGAATTTTATATTGAATGATGAGTATATGCATATGTATATATGTTTGTTAAATTATTTTTTTTATAAAGGCCTTTGTTCAAATAAACTTAAGCCCAAAATCTAATTTATTTATTTTTGTAAAAACTATTAGTTTGGCCCATCAATTTAAGCCCATAAATTAATTCTTTTAATAACAACTTGTAAGGTAAACATCTTTCAAAAGATTATTTTTTTTATATAAAAATGCATATGTACAAGTTTCATATGGAGACTAGAGTAGCACGTGCATGCAACATGGTGTGCATTGCACACTACTTTTCTTTGGCCGGTTTTGGAAGAGAATGGAGATCATGCTTGGGTGGTTACTTAGTTGTGGGTAGTTACTACAACTCCTATTCTAATCTTAGCCATCCATCTCATAACCATTTACTAGATCCTAGCCCTCCATTTCACCCAAAGTTTGTGTATAAATACCCCCCCGCCCCCGATTAATTGTAATCTACACTAAAATCTATTTGAAAAAAGAAAGATATATTTTTAAGAGAGTTGTGAGTGTGTGTTCTTGGAGGTCGGTTATCATCTGCAGAAGGATTCTCGGTGGCAAAGAGCAAAGAGGAGAAGTCACCTCATCACACTAGAAGGATTTACGAGATTTCGTTTATTTCGTCAATAAGGTGGGTGTTTCTCATGACTTCTAAATTAGGATTCATGTTAAGATTGAAGAGTGAATTGTGTATCTATGTGCAAGCTGAAGTAATAGAATGATTGCTAAATTGATATCTTCCATGCTGTATATAGTATAGAAAATACGAACGAATGAAAAAGGACTATAATAATTAGAGAATTGGAAATGACCTGTACAGTCGACCGATCGTGTGAGCAGTCGACTGGTATATTGAAATAAAATATGTACAGTTCGGATTTCCATGGAACGATGTATTTTAATGTGAATTGTTAACTTGATGTTCTAGCGTGCTAAATTGGGATCAATATTCATCTCCGTAAGTAAATGATGAGTAAAAGAGAAATGTATGTTTAGCATTTCTTTTGAGAAAAGAAAACACTATTTATGTGAAATTTACTTTTAATCGAAAACTATATTGTGATGTTAATAAACATATAAGAATTACATGTTTATGTTGGCATGAGCCTATTGTAGTGTGACAAAGAAAGATGTGTGAATAGAACGAAGGAATGATTCCTTAATTTGAAAATTTAACCTGTTCAGTCGACCGAATGTGTATAATAGTCGACTGTACTGAACTTGAAAAGTTACATAATTGAACTCTGCAGAACAGCCGACTGGGTTGAATGACAGTCGACTGCCCTGTAAATGATATTTGAATATTGAACGCTGCGGAACAGCCGATTGGCCATGTGCAGCAGTCGACTCTTCCGAGCAGTTTATTGAAGGACTTTGTTTGGCTGAACAAGTCGACTGGATAAGCTCTAAGTCGACAGTCCAGATTACTTTTTGACATATCAGGAATTCTATGATTTTGTTTTATGATAAAGATTGCGAATCTTATGTTGAATGATTATTGGATGTGATAGTTTAAGTAAACTCTGGTTGTCTTTGCATGAATTTTTATACCTGAAATGAAGTGAATCATTTATTTGAATTTATGAAAGTTTACATGAATATGGAAACTATGAACATGAAAAAGAAAGTCTATTGTGATTATGAAAAATGAACTCATGAGCTGGAAATGCTCAGATTTTTAGTAATTATGAATTGGAATTGAAATGAAAGAGTAGCTAAGTCTCTCCCGGCAATTGGAAAGAAATTGAAATGAATTATTGAAATGAAAGACCAAGGTTGGTCATGTTGAATGAATGATTAGTGGAGAGGCTAACTCTAGACCTTTGATTTTGTTCATGATTCTAATAAAACTAAGGATTAGTACATAGTGGAGATGTGATGAAAGTGATAGAAAAACACAAGTATGAGAGCTAGAGTTTACGGTGCGGGTGTGAGCCACAGAATGCATGCTTGATGAGTCAAGACATGGCGTGGGCACTACTCAGTAATGATCGGACTTTAGCCACGCTTGTGGGATGTTTGGTGACTGCAAGAGGATCGTGTGCCATGAAGGAGGTTGAATTGCCACAGAATGCATGCTTGATGAGTCAAGATTTGGCGTGGGATTCCCCTCCAGGTCTTCTGTACACGAGCTTGTACTCATAGATCATCTAGGATACTTACCGTAGTTACAGTAGTAGATTAAGACATGATGATGGATTGAACCTTACAAAGATGAAGAACGAATAAGAGGCTTGCCCTCGGACCTATGTAGTATGGGATGCATAGAATCCGAACAAGTGTGCATTAGTGTCATATAATATAAATGACTGCATTAAGGACTAAGTGCACAATCACAACACGACATCATTAAGATTTTTCCTTTAATTTGATATGTGAACAAGTTTGTGATTTTTTAAGAAATGAGAATCGTTATACTGTTCCTGGCATAGAGATGATGGCCATGTATAATTATCGTCGGTTGAATAAACTGACGTACCCACAGTTTTATATGCAGGATAATTGGCTTGGTAAAGGTTAAAGGAGAATTGATGCTCAAAGATTATTATTTATTGTTGCATCTTTTGTATAATGTTGTAATTGCTTCCGCTATCATTATTTGTAAGTTATTGATGTATATGCTTCCGCTGTAAAATATAAAGTGTAAAATCTCTTGTAACTCTGATGTATAGTGGAAAGTTTCAATTCCTTGTAAAATTGTACTGAATGAGACGAAAAGATCCTGTAGAACTCTCGAATTCAGTTGTATTTGGAATTCGGGTCGTTACAGGATCATCCCTTGAAATCAGCTCACTCTCTTCCATCAACACATCCTCGGTTAGGATATCCTCGAACACTATCCTTCAAACGCATATACTGGGATTAGTCCAGATATAGAAAAAATTATAAAAACATAAGTTGAAAGAAACAACAATATGAATTATAATTGTCTACAACTAGCTAAAACCCGACTCTTGAAAGGCATCCAAGTTTAATTTTCCTACTGTGTTGGACTGTAAATTGAAATCGGCTCTGATACCACTCTATAACGCCCCGACTTTCTGTAACTGGGAAACCGTGACATAAGCCAGAATCTTTCTTCAATTAGTCACAATTCACAGAAAAATAGGAAAATTTAAAACTTTTTATTCAACACATTGTATTACAAGTCAAAATCTTATGAAACTCCAATATATTACAACAGTGTTACAATAATACCTTTACAATCCCAAGTATTACAACTTTCAACAATTTACAACAGAGTACAATGAATAAAGAACAACACTTGGTATTTTACTTGGATGCTTCCCAACGAATAAATGAATTACAGCAATTGTTACAAATGGAACAATAGTAGATAATAAAAACTACAGCGGAACTAAAATCGACTCTTGCTTCTCTCGCCTTGAGTCCTCCTAAATCTTGTACCTATACTTCTACAATCCAGTACCAATTGAAATGGGGATGTCAGTATAGATACTGACGCTTTAAGGCTGATGACTAGCAGCGATTCTCCACTTAAAGCAAACAAATTGATGAAAAGAGAAACGTCTACATATAGTTGATGTGCCAGTGTATGCTTATGACTTAGACTCAAATGCAAGACTTATTAATGCAATGATGCTCTCATTCTAATGCAAGCAAGTCTTCGGAACAGTATGCATCCCATACTACATACGTCCCATCTCTAGCCAATTCTTCATATATAGGGATTTGAACCCACGCCATGAATTCTACTCTTGTACTCAACTTGTTTCTGAAGATTAAACATGACTGATGAGGTTAATCTGAAACGGTCTAATCCTGCCATTCGCAGTCATATAGTGGTGTCCCCGTTTTCCACTATTGCCCAGTCGCACTTGACCCCACTCAAATATCTGACGAATGCTTGGAGTTTCCACAGATGCAGGTTAGCTCGAAGCATCCCCTGCCGCCCCCTAGCCAGACCGTAGTCTATGGCTTCTCGCCCTTAGATACAAGACAAGATGGAGTTTCGGGGGGTTCATCCCCCCTAGCTCCGACAGAAATCGCTCCCGCTTATCAAGGCACTTCAGAAATTAACATACGAGATACGGATGTCGTGCTCCCAACTCGTGAGAAGCTACGTACCGTATCCCTTTGACAAGAAGGGTACAACTCGATAACACTGCCTAGTGCCGGCCTATAGGATAGGTTGGATCATAAGAAATCACCCTTAACACCAACTCTTTCCATTCGGCGAATGATGATAAGTAATGGTTAAGTAGTAATAGCCATAAGTTACTATCCTAACAATGTCACTAACCCTAAAGAAGCCGAGGGATGTGAACAGAACTTACACAACATGCTGAGTCTTAAGTTAGACTTTGCAAGATAACTCTACTAGGCTGCTCAACCTGAACTTACCAGAATCCCTAAGAATCTGGTTCATGGCCTATCGATCCAAGACCCTGGCAACACGAATGTATTCGCATGCTACTACCCTGAGCATGGAGTTCGTCTACGCTCCGGTCCTCGATCAACCTACACCGGTTAAGATCCGACGGTACACAAGGAGTTACTCATCCATAGTCCCTTAGGAGTAAGGTAAACACACATCTTGATGGTCGATAGCCCTAGGGCAATAATATTGCCCTAGACAAGCACAACAAAACTGCATACTAGCTAATGAGCTATATACGAGTAAACAGAACACATACGAGTCAACAAGCTACGTATGAAACCAACAACTACATACGAGCCAGGCGGGCTGTGTATGAGACAACTATATACATACGAGTTAAATAAGCTATGTATGAGACCAACAGCTACATACGGGCCAGTCGAGTCACGTATAAGCAAAACTACATACAAAAATAACCATACAGGTAATCAACATAGAAGCAACCAAACGTGCTTACTAGCAACTCTTGATCTTCTAGAATTAGAAGCAACAGAAGAATCTTCTAAATTTCTAATACGAACATACTACCAATGAAAAGCCTGAAAGCGACATAAAGACCTCCCAACAGCCTAGAAGCAACCAGTGCTACGCTTATTGGAATTTAACCGAAGAGGTCAATTCGGAAAGGGGAGAATCTCTACTACAACTCCCTAGTTGGTCTCTACATCAGATTCAACAGGTAAGACACTCTAAAACCTTAATGAAGCAAAACAGCAAGAACCCAGTCAAGACAGCTAGTTTCTGTACTTTGCAAACAGCATAACTCCTACTCCGCTTATTGGAATTTAACCAGAGAGGTCAATTCGGAAAGGGGAGAGTCTCTACTACAACTTCCTAGTTGGTCCTAACCTCAGATTCAACCAGTAAGACACTCTAAAATAATAAAGAAGCAAAACAACAAGTATCCAGTCAAGACAGCTAGTTGCTCTATTTTGCAAACGTCATAACTCCTACTCCGTTTATCAGAATTTGGCCCGAGAGGATAATTTGGAAAGGGGAAGATGTCTACTACGACTCTCTAGTTGGCCCGAACCCCAAATTCAACCAGTAAAACCATCAAAAATGACAAACAAACACAACAGCAAGCAACTTGTCAAATAGCTAGTTGTTGTATTTTCCCAAGACCATAACTCCTATTCTGCTTATCGAAATTTAACCCGAGAGTTCAATTCATAAAGAGGAGAGTCTCTACTACAACTCCCTATTTGGTCCGAACCTCAGATTCATCCAGTAAAAGGCTCAAAAGTATCAAGCAACTAAAACAGCAACTTTCAGCCGAACAGCTAGTTGCTGTTTTTTGTAATGGTCATAACTTTTGCATTTCTCATCAGAATTTAACCCGAGAGCTCAATTCGGAAAGGGGAGAATGTCTACTACAACTTCCTATTTGGTCCGAACCTTTAAATTTGAGAGGAATCCAAAGATTTATCCTATTGAACCAACTGTGACGCTTACCCGAAAGCACAGACTTCACTGTTTTGCCCTAAAGCTCGTTGTTTTGGGGGAAACGATCGTTTCACCTCCCAAAATAGCTCCGAAAAATGTACCAAAATTCTAGCATGGTAATAACATCCCTAAGAACGTCTCATATAAATTTCGGGTCAAAATTCTACTTTTAACACATGTAAACAAATCTATCCCTACAACTATTTAAGCATGGATAATTACTACAATCTAAGTATGAAGCTTTACTACAATTTAAGCATGGTATTCAACTTTTCCTACAATAATCTAAACATGGTATATAACTTTCCTCCCATAATCTAAGCATGGTATATAACTTAAAATATCAACCTACAATACTCTTAAGCCTGGATACAACTTAAGCATGTACTTACAACAATCTTAAGCATGAATACAACTTACGCATGGTATACAACTTAGCAAGATTCATTACTACATCACAAGCATGAATGGGTTCTTTTTGGAACTAGAACACTTATACAAGTATGAATGGGTTCTTTTTTGATTAGAACACTACCACATATAGTCTCAAGCATGAATTCCTTACTACAACTACTTAAGCATGGTTTTCTTTTATCATATACAACTCAAGCATGATGGGTTTCTTTCCTACACAACTTAAGCATTGTTTCTTTACTAAACACTACAGCTACAACATGGTTCATTTACTACACTTAAGCATGAATAACTACTATAACTTAAACATGAGTATCTACTTCAACTTCAAGCATGGATCATTTCTACAACTCAAGCATGGATATTTACCACCACTTGAGCATGAACAATTACTATATTTAAGCATAGGTAGCTACTACTACTTTAAGCATGGATCCTTATTACTTAAGCATGGATAGTTACTACCACTTTAACATGGAAATTTACCACAACTTAAGCATGAATATCTACTACAACTTAGGCATGGTATATTTACTACTACTTAAGCATGAATATCTACTAGAACTTAGGCATGGTATATTTACTACAACTTAAGCATGAATTCCTTTAACACGTTAACTAAAGCATGAGTGGGATCTTTTTGAATCTAGAATACTACACAAACTCAAGCATGGTTCTTTTGCAACCAAGAATAGCTTAGAACATGCTACTAAAAGACTAATACAATTTTATTACAAAGACTACCTCCTTCAACCTATAAATTCCTACATGCAACACGGAAAGAAATAATCCTTCCCATCATATAAACAAAATAGACATGCTACAAAAGAACTAATCTTTTACAATTATAGAAGCTTAGTCCTTCACAACCTAGAAGCAAAATAGAAGCTTAATCTTTTACAATCTAGAAGCAAAAATGGAAGCTTGATTTCTAACAAGTATTAAAGTAACATACAACAATTAATAAAAGACTTATCTCTTATGAACTAGAATTAGTTAGACTAGAACTTTAACGCACTAACATCGAAAATGAGTTCTATTAACATACTAACTCCAAAAATGGGTCCTTTATCATACTACAACTAAATGGCCTCCAAATTGTATCTTTAATAAACTACAACTTAAATAACACCAGAGTTGGGTTCTTTTTAACCTACAACAATTAATCCACATAAAAGTGGGTTCTTTTCACTTACTACCAATAAAAAAAAATGTTTCTTTTTCAACATACACAATTGGTTTAACCCCTAAGTTCCTATATACAACGAGTCTACCATTTCTTTTATAAAGCAAGATTTGATAATTAAATAGGTAGAGAGCAATAACAAATAAAGACTTATTTTTAATAATCTACAACCCAAAATGGGTAAGTAATTATTTTTACTACACAATCTCATATGTTGCTTAGTTATTGTTTGAGTCCTACAACCCAAAGATGGGTATGTACACAAATATTCATATGCATATGTTCATGAGTCCTATTACCGCTGAATCTGGTGTGGGGGCAAGCATATAGTATTTGTAGATTCTTGGAAAACTTTGAATAGCAAACCTGTTACCTGTTCCGCCGGAGTTTGACCGTTGACTCCCGCCGTTCACCTGCAAAAAGTGCGAGACACCAGGGTTGATCCCTCCGACGCACCCTCCGACGCTCAAGTCAGTAATCAGGAATGATTATGAAAGAGCGTAAATTGGCAAAAGATTGATTACCTCTTAATGGAGATGGATGGGGGGTATTTATAGGCGCCTTGGGGATCAGATTAGGAATGTAATCCCCGTAATCTGATAAGAAATATAATCCCCGTAATCAGATTAGGAATGTAATCCCTAGTTCCCAGTGAAAGGATAGATGTGGGTCAGGGCCGTTGATTAGTATTAATCAGGGATCCTAATCCTACCCTGCTGAATCCGGTTTTCTACAGGTTGAAACCCGCACCCAATTGAGGTGGATCCGTTCGCGGGTTAGTCGGTCTTCGAGGAGAAGAACCAATACCCGCTAAATGTCCCATTGGTAGGTGAAGTTACCATTTTACCCCTAAGCTTTAAGATTCGTTCCTGATTTGGAAGGTTCCAATTTAACCCCATTTTTAGCCATATCAAGAGCCCCGCACTCCCGAAGACTGAGCTTGATCAGCCTTTGAGGAGTAGTTTTACTGTTTTGATGGCTAGCGAAGTTGTATCGGAGTCCAAATGCAAGGTTTCGAATCTTCGCAAGGGGCAGTATGGTTATTTTTAAAGTTGGTTGCGTTCTAAGTTGTTCTTGAGCTCTTCTGGTCATTCGGTGATTTTTATCTATTTTTTCGAAATATTTACTTAATTTTGCGAAGTGTCGATTCGTCGTTCGGGGGTCTTAATAAATGGTCTTAGGCAATAATTACTTACTCAGGGGTTCAAAAATATTTCCCCGACTTTATAATTATTTTCCAGGATTTTTAATTAATTTTCCCCAATTTTTAACCATTTTTTCGCAATTTTTAAATAAATAAAACGATTTTAATAAATAAAATACCGAATTATGGCATGGAGCGATCTGGACCGTTGATCCTGAGCGAGCACAAATTTCTGAAAGATCGGATGGACCGAGTCGCTCGGCAGTAATTTCCTCGCTTTTGTGGGTCGGATGGGCACCTGTTCGGAATCCGAGCGAAGTGGCTCGGATCACTAGTCGCTCAGTTCGGAATTCCGAGCGACGTAGAGCGATCTGGACCGTTGGATTGTGGCGCAAATCTCGAGGCAGACACGGTTCCTAAGAAAACACTATCTTGTCGTTTAGTGGACGTGTCGCAATCTGGGCTGTCCATCATCACAGGCGTGAATTTCGTAATGATCCAACGGTCGGAGATGTTCGGCAGCATTTTTCGTAACTTTCAACGGTCGGATTGGCACTTGCTCGGAATCCGAGTGATATGGCTCGGTTTTTCCCTTGCGCGAGTGGCTCGGATTGCTAGTCGCTCGGTTCGGAATTCCGACCGACGTAGAGCGATCTGGACCGTTGAATTGCATTGCGAATCTCGATGCTGGCTCAGTTCCCAAGAAAGTACTATCTTGTCGCGTAGTGCTGCTGGCATGATCTGGGCCGTCTGATCGAGATCTTATGCGAATTTTGAGGGGAAAGTTATTTTTCTCCATTTCGTAGCTCGGATTGGCACTTGCTCGGAATCCGAGCGAAATGGCTCGGATCGCCTATCGCTCGGGTGTTGGATCCGAGGGACGTGGGGTGATCTTGGCCGTTGGATGATAGCACAGATCTCGATGCTGGCTCAGTCCCCAAGAAAACACTATCTTGTCGCGTAGTGGTGCTGGCATGATCTGGGTCGTCTGATTGAGATCTTACGCGAATTTTGAGGGGAAAGTTGTTTTTCTCCAATTCGTGGCTCGGATTGGCACTTGCTCGGAATCGAGCAAAGTGGCCCGGATCGCCTGTCGCTCTCGTTTTGGATTCGAGGGACGTGGGGCGATCCTAGCCGTTGGATGATGGCGCAGATCTGATGCTGGCTCAGTCCCCAAAAAAACACTATCTTGTCGTTTAGTAGACGTGGCATAATCTGAGCCGTCGGATCGAAATCTTATGCGAATCTTGAGGGAAAAGTCGTTTTTCTCCATTTCGTAGCTCGGATTGGCACTTGCTCGGAATCCGAGCGAAATGGCTCGGTTTTTCCCTCGCGCGAGTGGCTCGAATTGCTAGTCGCTCGGTTCGGATTTCCGAGTGACATGGAGCGATCTGAGCTGTCGGATCTTGGAGTGAATCTTGAGGTGGCACAGTTCCTAAGAAAACACTATCTTGTCGTGTAGTGGCACTGGCAAGATCTGAGCCGTCCGATCGAAATCTTACGTGAATTTTGATGGGAAAGTCGTTTTTCTCCAATTCGTGGCTCGGATTGGCACTTTCTCGGAATCCGACTGAAGTGGCTCGGATCGCCTGTCGCTCGGGTTTTGGATCCGAGGGACGTGGGGCGATCCCAGCCATTGGATGATGGCGCAGATCTCAATGCTGGCTCAGTTCCCAAGAAAACACTATCTTGTCGTGTAGTGGTGCTGGCAAGATCAGAGCCGTCCGATCGAAATCTTATGCGAATTTTGAGGGGAAAGTCATTTTTCTCCAATTCGTGGGTCGGATTGGCACTTGCTCGGAATTCGAGCTATCCTCTTCGTTGTGGAGGTCGGAGCTCTTGTAGCTCGGGTTCTGTGTCCGAGGCGTCGAGCGATTTTACTTGGATCGAAACGTCGCTTCCTTTCCCAACAGTTGTGGCTCTTCGTTACTTAGCCGTTTGGGCTTTTGTAACACTTCAATTGAGGCCCAAGAGTTGCGCCCTTACGTTACAAAGCCCAAGAGGCATCATTTTTACTATAAGTTTTCACCCCTTCAACACTTTACCTCATTTCTCACTTTCACTTTCTCACTCTTGGTTTTTACTCTTTAGCAAAGTTTTTAGCTCTTGAGCGGCGCTGCTAGCTGTCGCGGCAAGGCATCTTAAGCTCTGGCGAACTTTTTTCTGCCGTACTAGTCATTTCAAGGTCAGTCCCTATCTTCATCTTTAAAATGGTTATGTTTTCTTCCACGGATGAGACCCCCTCCTCGGACCTAGGCGTCAGCCGAGCGGTCAGGCCGAGCAAGGATAAAGAGAAGGAGGTCACGGAGCCGACCGAAGAGACTATGTTCAGGCCAAGTACGGATGGGGAGGTTGCCGAACCTCTTCAGGAAGTAATGGTCCGAGCCAGCAAGGGGAATGGGGTGGAAACGATCATTGAGCAGCCAAAGACTGCAGGGGAGCTGGGTCGGCAGCCGAGCATTCTGTCGAGCGTTGGCGGTGTGCGGAGCTACTCCGGAGAACTGTTGGAGAAGGTGACACAGGGCCCCGCCAAGTCGATCGAGGAGAACGAGCCGAGGGAAACTTCCGAGGTGGATCAGATCTCTTCGGTCCCTGACCGAGGCGGATTTGCATCGAATCCGAAGTGGGTTCCGAATCCCCGCGGAGTACGGGCTCCTTCTCCCCAGCCCTGGCTTCCGAGCATGCACGTCGTCCTCGGCCGACACGTCTGTTTTTCCCGCCGACTCCCTGAATGCCGGACCTCGAATCCGGAGTGATCGAGGTGCTGCAGTGGTACGGTTTGTGTCCGGCTCAGCTAATGCCGAACACCTGACGGCACGTTAAGGCGTTCGTTCTTCAATGTCAGCAGGTCGGTGCTCAGCCCAACTTGTTCATCCTTCGGAGTCTATACCGTCCCTGCCAATCGAACAAAAATGAGCAGAGGTACTACCTCTCGCCGAGGAAGGGAGTGAAGATGATCGAGAACCTGGACTCGATCAAGCATTGGAAGGAGAAGTACTTCCTCGTCCGAGCTCCCGAGCCATGTGTGATCCCGACGGTGTGGTCGAGGGACGGTCTTCCAAAGCTGGCGAAGAAAGAGCCCGTGCTCAGCAATGAAGAGGCAGAAATCGCAAAGAAGCTGCTCGGGCTTCCGACCCTCAGTTGGAAAGAAATCACCGAGGAGGCCTTATTCCGAGGGGGTCTCAGTTCGATCGACCCTAGTATGCTTCCCCAATTCTTGTTTTGTCTTTCAGGTTTGGAAAATTTTTCTAACTTTTTCCACTCGGTTTGTGTAGAATCTCCTGGCATGGATTACAAAGATCTGATGGCGAAGGCCCGAGCGGATAAGGAACAGGAGGTGAGGAAGAGGAAGAGGACCGTGTCCGGACCTCAAGACAGCCGAGCGCACAAGATCCCCTCAGTCTCCCCGACCCCCGAGCGACATGTTGTCGAGGCTCCCTTGGTCGAGCCTGATCAAAGCCTTGTCGTGCCGACCGCCCCACCTGCCTTGGACGCGCCGACCCTAACGGCGCGAACAGATGCTCCAGGATCTTCCAGCGGAGCGTTCAACATTAGTGCGGCCCTGGCTCTCGATGTCTAGCCCCTCACAGCCGAGGCGGAGAAGATTCTGACTGAGGAGCACAAGCGCATCTTCGTCCCCTAACTGGCGGGTGATGAAGGTCGACAGGTTCTTAGGGGATGGTAATATTTGGATGCAGGCGGTGAAGCACCTGCCGACCCCTAAAGACCGAGCGACACTTAAGGCAGGCGAAGTTGGGGATGCCGCGATGCAGATCGCAAGAACACCATGTGGGTAAGTAGTCGAGTACTTTCTTCAAAATTTTCCTGAGTTTTTGCGATCGTGCTTGACTGTTTCTTGTATTGCTTGTAGACCCTCTGCCACTTCAACTATCTGCTCGAGGAGTTCGCGAGCAAGGAAAAAGAGATGACCGTTCTGAATGATCGGGAAAGGTCGGAGCGGTCCAAGGCGGTGAAGCAGCTGGAGGCCGAACAGTTGCGTTCTACTTCGCTCGAGGCCGAGGTCACCGACTTAAAGGCTTAGCTCGCCGAGGCGCTGAGGAGCTCTGCCGCAGAGGCTTCCAAGGTCGAGACCCTTGAAAAGGAGAGGACTCGGCTCGAAGGAGAGCTGACTCAGGCTCAGAAGGCGACGGAGGAGGCCCTGACCGAGCAAGCGGCGAAGGTGGCGGCCGCAGAGAAGGCTGTTCGGGACGAGGCCGAAGCCCACATACTGACGAACATGGAGGAGGCGTACGGCCGAGCACTGAAGCATATCGTCGCTCGGAACCCCGGGTTCGACGTCTCGTCCTACTACTTCTACGACCCCGTAGAGGGTGAGGAAGAGCTGCCCTTGACCGAGTTCGCTCCGAGGCCGGAGGACGAAGACTTCGAAGGCGAGGGTGGTGCCGAGGGTGTGATCGTAGTTGTGCGGAGCGACGATGAGGTCGACCCCTGACTTTGTCGCCTCTTCTCATTTCCTTGTTCTCTTTTTTTTTCTTTTGTAATGCCTAACTGCGGACTGGCCACCGCTTTTTGTAGCTCTTGAACTTTTAATGAAATGGTTTCTTTTTGGCTGAGTACTATAAAGTTTCACAAAATTGTCCAACTCTTTTTGCTCGGAATTGTGTCTTTAAGTATTGAAGACTTCTTTTGATATTCCTCAACTTTTCAGGTCGAGTTGGGCCCGATCACTGAGGTCTCCCATCTTCGTACTGAGCTGGAGAAAATGAAGGGGGCTCTTTCTCGCTGGCGTGATAAAGCATTTTACGACTTCTTGGAATTGGAGGATATCAAAGCAACTGCGAGAGGGTATTTTTCCAAGTTGAGAGAACTGTGGAAGCAACCTCGACAAACTCGTCTCGAAGGTGAGATAGAGTTGCTCCGTAAGGATCTCTTTGATGTCCACCAAAAGAATAGTGAACTACTGGCGGAGGTTCGTCATCTAGTGGTAACGGTGAAAGAGCATTCGGCGGAGGAAGAGGAGTTAGCTTCGAAGGTGGGGAAGTTAATGTCCGAGTGCGATGAGTTGTCGGCAAGAATTGACAAACTGAGGAGGATCACGATCGACAGGGGTATCGAAGTGACTCATCTCCGTCGTATTGTGGCCGATAGCACTAATGTCGCAGGTTCGTCCAAACTTCCCCATTTCAAAGCATCGGTGGAAGACGATATTCTGAGAGATAGGATTGTCGAGCTAGAGCAGGAGATCGCAACGCTGAAACCTCAGCCTGTAAGGGTCAATGTTCGCAGTACGTCGTGTACTCGTGAAGAGAGCGAAAGAGGTATCTCGTTCTACAAACTTGCGATTCGTTTGCCTGCCGTTAGGCGGAGCCCAGCTGACGCTCAGAGTGGTGTAGCCGTTTCGTCTAGTGGTGCCACGGTTGGGGCCGCAACTAGAATTAGCGGCGAAGGGGGTTCTCGCTTCGCTGGTTTATAGTCGAGCTCAGAGGTAAGGCGACGCCGCCCTCGTGTGTCTCTGAACCGATGCGTTCCCCTACCAAAGAAGCGTTAAATAAGTTGTATTGTGCTCTTCAAGTTATTTGTAAAAATTCATTGTAGTGTCAGCCTTGTCCGGGCTCTTAATAAAAAAGTTTGTTTTGCTTCTGTTGTTCGAATGTTGCGTTGTCTGGTATTAGTTTAAGTACAACTCTTCCAACTTTTGACAACTACTCAAAATCAGAAGCAAACCTCTTTTCTTATGGGCGACCCACTTCTGGCTTACTTGATAGAGCTTAAGAAGTGGAGTCGAGCCAAGTGTTGGACTTTGAACTCGTCGCTATAGTTTGTTCAACGGTTGTGGGAGCAATTCCGAATGGCAAACCCCTTCTAGAAGAGGAGTCGAGCCAAGTGTTGGACTCCAAACTCGTCGTTAGAGTTTGTTCAACGGTTGTGGGAGCAATTTCGAATGGCGAACCCCTTCTAGCCCGCTTAAGAGCGAGCTTGCGAAGAGGAGTCGAGCCAAGTGTTGGACTCCGAACTCATCGTTAGAGTTTGTTCAACGGTTGTGGGAGCAATTCCGAATGGCGAACCCCTTCTAGTCCGCTTAAGAGCGAGCTTGTGAAGAGGAGTCGAGCCAAGTGTTGGACTCCGAATTCGTCGTTAGAGTTTGTTCGACGGTTGTGGGAGCAATTCCGAATGGCGAACCACTCCTAGCTTGCTTAAGAGCGAGCTTGCGGAGCAGAATCGAACCAAGTGTTTGACTCTGAACTCGTCGTTAGAGTTTGTTCAACGGTTGTGGGAGCAATTCCGAATGGCGAACCACTCCTAGCTTGCTGAAGAGCGAGCTTGCGGAGCAGAATCGAACCAAGTATTGGACTCCGAACTCGTCGTTAGGGTGAAGAGTAAAAGCAGAGAGATACAAGTAACTTTACAAGTAAAATGTGAAAAACTTTCTTTATTAATAACTAATAGTTGGCTGCTTCTAAAGTTGCAAGCCATTATTACAAGAGAGAAATAAAGGAAAAATCACAAGTAAAAGGAGAGGAACGGTTCGACATCCCTGAATACTTAGAGAGGCATTAATGCTCTCTCCTGGTATTTCAAAAGATGGTCAGCATTCCAAGTCCTGGGGATCTCTCTGCCTTCAAGGTCTTTTAGTCTATATGTTCCGGGCCGAACTACTTTGGCGATATTGTATGGTCCCTCCCAATTTGGAGCTAGTTTACTCTTCTGACCAGGAAAAGAGATTGCTAACTTTCTGAAGACCAAGTCCTCTTTTTTAAGGTCGGTAGGACGGACTCTCTTATTGTATGCCAACTCGATCCTTCTTCGGTAGCTTTGTTGACAAATGGTAGCTCTTTCATGGATCTCATCAATCAAGTCTAGATTTGCTCGGAGCACTCTGGCATTTTGTTCTTCTTTATAAGCCATTAGACGAGGAGAGGGTATACCAACTTCTAGGGGGATCATAGCTTCGGACCCATAGGTGAGATTGAATGGGGACTCTCCTGTGGGGGTCCGTTTTGTGTTGTGGTAGTTCCACAGCACGTTAGGGAGCTGATCGACCCATAAGCCTTTAGAGCATTTATCTAACCTCTTCTTAATACCGGAGAGGATCTGTCGGTTAGCATTCTCCACTTGGCCATTCGACTGTGGATGGGAGACAGAGGAGAAACGTTGTTAGATGGCGAGGTCTTCACATAGAGCTCGGAAGGCAGCCCCGGTAAACTGGATTCCGTTGTCTGTTATGAGGACTCGAGGGACACCAAATCGGCAGATTACGTTCTTCCAGAAGAACGGAAGTACTTTGTTCTCGGTGATTGTGGCAAAGGGCTCGGCCTCTATCCACTTCGAGAAATAGTCGATTGCCATGACTAAGAATTTGAACTGGCCGAGAGCTGGTGGGAATGGCCCTAGTAAATCCATCCCCCACATTGCGAAAGGGATAGGACTTGATAGGGAAGTGAGTGGAGCTTGTAGGAGGCGACGGATGTTGGAGTACCTCTGACAAGAGCTGCATTGCCGAACGTGCCGTTTGGCGTCTTGTAGGAGAGTGGGCCAGAAATATCCGTAATTCAACACTTTGCGGGCTAGGGATCTAGACCCTTAATGTGCCCCGCCGATGCCTTCGTGAAGTTCTTGCAGGGTGTAGTCAGCTTGTTCCAGGGAGAGGCATCTCAAATAAGGCCTGCCGTCTACTTGTGTGAAGGAGCACTTGTATAGGATGCCCTCGATAAGTGTGTATCGCTCTGCTCGGGTTCTCACTCGGCGAGCTTCCTTAGGATCTTCAGGGAGGAGCCCATCCTTCAGGAACTCAACGAGGGGTTTCATCCAATTATCTTGAAGCAGGACAGGTAGACAATCCATAGAATCGGAAGTTTCGTCTTCTATACTTGGCTTTAGGAGTACCTCAATCAAGACGGTCTGCTCGAGACCTTGGAGGGAGGAGGAGGTTAGCTTGGAGAGGGCATCGGCATGGGAATTCTCTTCTCGGGGATTCGCTGGTTGAGGGCTTCTTCAAATAGGGCCATGAGATTCCTAACCTTGGCTAGGTACTTAACCATTCGGCCATCTCGTGCCTCATACTTGCCCAGGACCTGATTTACGACCAACTGAGAGTCGCTGAAGATCCGAAGGCACTGCGCCCCTGCATTGCGAGCCATTCCGAGGCCGGCTATGAGTGCCTCGTATTCTACTTCATTGTTCGAGGCCTTGAAGTTGATGCGGAGGGAGTATTGGAGGATGAAATCATCTGGGCCGGCCAAAATGACCCCGGCTCCGCTTCCCTCGTTACAAGAAGACCCATCCACATAAACCGACCAGACAGGTGGTCCCTTCATTGCTTGGCCGAACTCGGGGCTGGTACATTCAACTATGAATTCTACTAAGGCCTGAGCCTTGATCACGGTCTGAGACTGATACATTATATCATGCTGGCTCAGCTCGATAGACCACTTCATAAGGCGACTGGAGGTCTCCGGCTTGTGGAGAACTTGCTTTAGCGGTTGGTCGGTTAGAACGACCACCGAATGGGACTGAAAATATGGGCGAAGCTTCCTTGCGGCCATGACTAGGGCATATGCCATCTTCTCTATCCTCGGGTAGCGGAGCTCAGCATCCCGAAGTACCTTGCTCACATAATAGATGGGCTTTTGGATCTTATCTTCTTCCCTCACGAGAACGGCGCTGACAGTCTGCTCGGAGGCTGCTACGTAGAGGTAGAGGGGTTCACCAGGAATTGGTTTGCTGCGGAGAGGAGGATTGACTAGGTTAGCCTTGAGCTGGTCGAATGAATCTTGTTGCTGCTGACCCCACTCGAAGCCTTTAGCCCCCTGAGAGCCTTGAAGAAGGGGAGGCACTTCTCCCCTGACTTGGAAAGGAAACGCCATATGGCTGCCAGGCGACCTGTTAGCTTCTGAATCTCTTTGACATTCTTCGGAGGAGCCATGTCTAATATGGCCTTGATCTTCTCGGGGTTGGCCTCAATTCCCCTTTGGCTGACCAAGAAGCCTAGGAATTTCGCTGACGAGACTCCGAATACACACTTGTTCGGGTTGAGCCTCATATTGTGTTTTCTGAGTACGTCGAATGCCTCCTGCAGATCGACCACATGATCGGCCTCGTGGATGCTCTTTACAAGCATATCGTCAACATATACCTCCATATTTGGCTGATTTGTGCTTGAAAAACCTTGTTGACGAGGCATTGATAGGTGACACCTGCATTCTTTAAACCGAAGGGCATTACCCTGTAGCAGTAGAGGCCCTGATCGGTTATGAAGGAGGTCTTCGGGATATCCGGGGGAAACATTCGAATCTGATTGTAGCCTGAGAAGGCATCCATGAAGCTGAGGAGTTCATGGCCCGAAGTGGCGTTAATTAAAGTATCGATGCTTGGAAGAGGGAAAGGTTCTTTGGGGCATACCTTGTTGAGGTCGGTAAAGTCGATACAAATCCTCCAGGTCCCATTGGACTTCTTCACCATCACTACATTCGATAGCCATTCGGGATAGTTTACCTCTTGCATGAACTGGGCCTTCAAGAGCTTGTCCACCTCCTCTTTTATAGCTAGCTGGCACTCGGGGGTGAACTTGCGCCTTTTCTGTTGGACCGGTTTGAACCCCGGAGCAACACTGAGGTGGTGGACCAAGAGCTCTTCGAAAATTCTGGGCATGTCTGCAGCTGACCAAGCAAAGAGGTCTCGGTTCCTTCGGATGCACTGGACTATGTCGGAGCATAGGGCGGATGGGAGGGTCTTGCTAACAAAAAACTTTCGGCTTGGATCCTGCTCAGAGAAAAGCACTTCCTCCAACTCATCCACCAGCTCGGACGTTGGTCGGGCAACATCTTGGGGGATTTCCAAAGTTTCGAAGGAAAGGACTGGACCGAGGGTAGAGGTCATGTAGCACTTGCAGTCCTTTTACTTCCCCTACTCCTGCCCAGGTAGGAAATTTCATCTTGAGGTGATAGGCGGAAGGGACGGCTTTAAGGGCAGCTAGGCCGGGCCGACCCAAAATGACATTGTAAGTGCAGGGACATCCACGACCATAAAAGTCCATCGACTCCGTTCGGGTAGTAGGAGTTTTGCTAGCGGTTACGTCGAGGGTGATAACCCCTTCAATAGTCACTGGCACTCCCGTGAACCTATGGAGTGTATAGCCGGCAGGCTTGAGTTTGTTTCAGGATAGTTTGAGGCCTTTGAAAGCGGCGAGGAAGAGGATGTTAATGGAGCTCCCATTGTCCACCAGGATCCTCTCCACTTTAAAGTTCGTCATATGGAGGTTGATGACAAGCACGTCACAATGGGGGGTTCGGACACCCTCCAGATCTTCATCTGAGAATGTGACGGGTACTCCGAAGCCTTTAGGAGGAGGTGTGGCGTGGACCAAATTAACTTCCCTAATAAATGCCTTTCGAGAGGAGTTGGAGGAGCCCCCCATTGGACCCCCATGGATGAGGTGCAGGACGCGCTCCTCCTCGAAGTCGGGTGTTTCATCGCATTCAGGATGCTTGTTAGCCCCCCGAGGCGGGGGAGGAGGATCGGTTCGGTCCTTTCTCACAAACCTGTTTAGCTGACCCCTCTGGATGAGGGCTTCTATCTCATTCTTCAAGGCCCGACAATCATTGGTATCATGGCCATGGTTCCGGTGATAGTGGTACCACTTCTCTTTATCCCTCTTCTTGCCAGGGGTGTTCATTTTTGGTGCAGGGGACAGCACCCCTTCCTTCTCGACTTCCATGAGAATTGTAGAGATGTTGGCGTTAAGGGGAGTAAACTTTTCAAATCTGGGGGGAGGTAGGCGCTGCCCGCCATTATCCTTCTGGAGCTTCTTAGCTCCTTCTTCTTCTGTTCCCTTTCTCTTGGACCCGGAGGAAGGCCCCTCAAAGTTGGGGCGGTGCTCAGCTTCCTCGGCCCGAATATACTTTTCGCTTCGGAGGAGAATGTCAGAGAAGTTCTGTGGGGGCTTCTTGGCGAGGGAGGAGCGGAGGCTGGAGTTGAGGACATTGGATTGAAATGCTGCTGCAGCGACCGACTGGTCGAGGGATGCTATGGACCTGGCTTCCGCTGTGAACCTTTTCATATAGTCTCTCAGCTTCTCACCCTTCTTCTGGTTGAGGTAGAGTAGCAAAATGTTGGTCTTCTCAGTTCGGTGGCTACTCCGAAGTGGGTGACGAAGAGGGTCTCAAATTGCTCGAAGGAGAATATTGAGGATGGGGCAAGGCGAGAGTACCATTCTCGTGCCGGACCCTTGAGAGTTGCGGGGAAGGTTTTGCATAGCAGAGCATTGGAAGCTTGATGGATGAGCATAAGGGTCTTGAAGCTTTCGATGTGATCGATGGGGTCAGTCTCCTCGGAATAAGTATCGAATTGAGGAGGTTTAAAGCCAATTGGTACAGGCGCCTCCACTATGGTTCGGGAAAAAGGAGGTCGACTAGGGCGAAGGGTCCTTCCTTTAAGCTCTTCTTCACGGTCTAACTGACCCAAGCGCCTTTCCATTTCGTGAAGACGGTGGTAGACAGCGTCATCCCTTCGACGATAATCAACCGAGCCTCTTGACTCGTCTTCGTACGAGGGTGAGCGGGAGCTACGACGACGGTAGCTCCTGGAGCGGCGAGGACTGGGAATGTGCCGGGGGTTGCTAGGAGCTGGGGGAGGAGTTAGGGACCGTCGGCGAGGACTTCGGACTGGAGGAGGAGTGGGAATCCTTGGAGTATTGGTGTTGTTGGGACGGAGATTGAGAGCTTGTAGGATGGTTGCTTGGAACTACTGGAACTCGGCACGGGTGATGGGTGCCTCATCGTTCCTTGGATGTTGCCGACTGGCAGGGAAATGGGGTATTCTCCTGTGATGCTCGGGGGACTCTCTCCGCCCACTTCGGGTAGGGGACCTTCTGTAGTCTCAGTGGTGAAGATATCGCTCATCCAGACGTTGTTGGCGGGAGGCTCCCTCTCGGGCCCGCTTTTCATCCAGACGGCGGCAAAGATCCTCATCCTTCTGCCGATTGAGGATGGTGTTGCGAAGGTCGGAAGCTCAGGGATTGTGGGAGGCCATAGAATCCGAAGAGGCATTGTGGATGGAGACGTGGTCCTGATAGAGAGGTTGTTTTTGCGGGTTGGGATGCGAGACCCCTGCACCGGCATTTTAGGGACCGGGGGGACCCTTAGGAGGATGTTGATTCTAAGGAGGAGGCTGGTCCTGTTGAAGAGGGTCCTCGGCTTGAGGCGGAAGTTGCCTCTGCTATTGAGCGGGTTGGATGGGGACTTCCTGTTGCTGATCGGGGTTGGGTCCACGGTTGGACCCTCTGGATCTTACTTTCCTAGGAGGCATGGCTGGAGAAGATCTAACCAACGGGAAGAGGGGAGGCTGCTATTCGTTTGATTCCCACAGACGGCGCCAATCTGTTACAGCTGAATCTGGTGTGGGGGCATACAGATAGTATTTGTGGATTCTTGGAAAACTCTGAATAACAAACCTGTTACCTGTTCCGCCGGAGTTTGAACGTTGACTCCCGCCGTTCACCTGCAAAAAGTGCGAGACACCGGGGTTGATCCCGGCGACGCACCCTCCGACACTCAAGTCAGTAATCAGGAATGATTATGAAAGAGCGTAAATTGGCAAAAGATTGATTACCTCTTAATGGAGATGGATGGGGGGGTATTTATATGTGCCTTGGGGATCAGATTAGGAATGTAATCCCCGTGATCTGATAAGGAATATAATCCCCGTAATCAGATTAAGAATGTAATCCCTAGTTCCCAGTGAAAGGATAGATGTGGATCAGGGCCGTTGATTAGTATTAATCAGGGATCCTAATCCTACCCTGCTGGATCGGGTTTTCTACGGTTTGAAACCCGCACCCAATTGAGGTGGATCCGTTTGTGGGTTAGTGGGTCTTCGAGGAGGAGAACCAATACCCGCTTCAGTCCCATTGGTAGGTGAAGTTACTATTTTACCCCTAAGCTTTAAGATTCGTTCCTGATTTGGACGGTTCCGATTTAACCCCATTTTTAGCTATATCAAGTCTAAATTAAGTTCTACAACCCAAGGATGGGTATATACATACATCTCCATATTCTTGTGTCCATTTAGTCCAAATAACAACAACAAGAACAAAAATTTCAACAATCCAAGATTCAATCTTTGTGTTCCTTATTTAGGTTCTACCATTTACTTCCTTTCATGTGGTCATTTTTGATCCACTACTATTCTTAAGCACATGATTTTAGTCGAAGGTTGTTTAACACAAACAACAACACAACAAAAACAACCCACAAAAGAGAGCAAACAATACACAACGAAAGCAAAATCGAATACGGAGGACAAAAAGATATGGAGAAACCCCCACCTTGAACCTCTTGTTGGAAGGACTAGCCTATGCACCTTCTCCTTCCCCTTAGCTCTTATGAACTTCTATGGAACCTATAATTGAAAAACTCTCTAGTTAGGTTTTCTATCTTTCTTTTCCTCTCCTTTATTTGTTTTGTTGTTGTAAAAGTGAGACAAGAGATGAGGTAGGAGGGGGTATTTATAGGTGGAAGAGAAGGGGGAAAGTGTAAGAGCACGAAGGGAGTTTGTCAAAAACCCTCTTGAGCAAATTAGGGACCGGCCATGCTTGGTTGAGGTGGAGGTATGGTGGAAGGGGTTGAGGAGGAAGGTGAGGTGGAAGAGAGAGGGCTTCTAGAAGAAAAACCCCTAAACTCTTATGTATCTTAATCCTAGGTTTAAACACAGATCAAAACCTATCCATCCAATTAGATTGTCATGACAAAAGAGTGATATTTTTGTCCAAAAAAATACACACAACACAATTTGTACAAGCATAGAAATCGGTACAATACGCATACGTATGCATATATGTGTAATCCGATAGTTTCCGTTTGTTAAACCGCATAATCCGTATAAAATAAATAAATTCCGAAAATAATAATAAAATAAATTTTATTATCAGCTCGGAATATTACAGTACCAATTTCATACAATATAGATGTGTAAGACTGGAATATATATACAGATAATGTCATTTAACAAAACTGGGTGATATCCACCAAAAATATTTCAATAAAAATAAAATAATAATAAAATAATAATTATATAAGTATAATATCCGTCCGGGATATTACAGCAAGCTTCGTACTCCCCGATAATCTGGTTGACCACGAGCTGGGAATCGCTAAAGGCCTTGATGTGTCTGGATCCGGCCTTGGGTGCTCGGGTGAGCCCCGCGATCATAGTTGTAATGCCCCGATTTCCACGTAACTGGGAAACCGGGACACATGCCAAGATCTTTTCTTCAATTAGTCACGATACACAGAAAAAATTGGAAAATTTAAAAACTTTTCTTCAACACAGAGTTACTACGCAGTAATTACAAATATCAGTTTGTAATACCAAACTGTAATGCCTGCCCCTTTTCTTTTCTTTTTGACTCCAAAATCAATTCTTCCAATTTCTATATCACTTTAAACATAAACTAAAATAGTTATGTTTCAAAGAAAATTTGGGCAGTCTCACTTGTAATTTCTGCCCCAAAACACAAAAAGCATACGGAATTCTGCTCTAAATTCCGTAGCTTACATCACAGGCAATAATATCACGGGCTCCCCAGGCCAAAATGAGCATCATCACACAGGCAATATATATATATATATGCTCTGGGGGCCAAACTCATAACGGTATATCAATTATCAATTAAAAACCATAAATTCTTTTGAAAACGTAGTAAGTTTTTAGAAAATAACTTGTAAAAACATACCATAACGCCCGGTACTCCACAACGAGATGGGTACGGGTCAAAACAATATCATGCCACTTCACACTATACTCATCATCATCATCCACATACTTATACATCAAAAATAGAATTTAAAGCATAAACCTTCACAATTTACATAATTAAACCGTAAACAACAATTTGTGAAATGAAGCATCACTCCACAGAAACCTGAATGTACACCTCACCTCTGCCCTGCTGAGGACCTGTAACAGTAGGGACCTAGGGTAGTCCAGGGACTCCCTAACCCCCAAACACTAAGGGGTTAGCCATTTCTGGTGTGAGTATAATTTATTAAATAAGTAAATAAATTAAACTTACAAGTAAAAACATAACGAACTCACAATTTCCAAGATAAACAAATCTTACTTGACATCTGAACATGTAAACATCATAAATGGGATTTCACATCAGATACTCTCTGAGTCATCACCTGTATGTATATCCATACCCTCTCATAACATAGTTATCTTTGTTAACCATTTATATAACCACTCTCATAATACAGATATTGATCTTATTGCATTATATCATGTCTCACGTCATAAACATATGCATTCATTCTCATACTACCATATTCATTCATGTCCAACCTAACATCTCATTGCACATTACCATTTACTTGCATTTCATCACAATATACTCCATATCCCAACCATAGTTTGGGTAATAACATATCACATCCCAAAGCCGATAGCTTGGGTAATGATCACCACACCCCAAGCCAAACTTGGGTAATATCACATCACGTCCCAAGCCCATAGCTTGGTTATTGATTTACTTCAACTATCACACTCGCAATTCAGCTTGAATGAAAAAGACACGTGTACATATAATTGATGTGCCAGTGTATGTTATGACCTAAACTCTAATGCAAGATTACCAATACAATGATGCTCTTATTCCAATGCAAGCAAGTCTCCGAAACAGTATGCATCCCATACTACATAAGCCCCATCTCAAGCCGTTTCTCCATATATAGGGATTTGAACCCACGTTATGAATTTCTATTTGTACACAATCCTGTTCCTGACAATACAACATGACTAATGAGGTTGCAGACGTGGTCAAGTCCCACTAATGCAGTACGCTCGTGGTGTCTATGTTTGCCACTACTACCCGGCATGCCGGACCTCACTCAAAAACAAGGTTGCAGGTACGGTCTAGTTCTGTTACTGCAGTCATATAGTGGTGTCCATGTTTGCCACTATTGCCCAGTGTATCGGGCCTCATTCGAAAATCAAAAGAACATAGGGTCTCGCAAGCGCAGGGTAGCACGAAGCCTACCCTGTGGCACCCCTGGGGTCTCGCAAGCGCAGGACTGCACATTGCATCCTGTGGCACCCCAAGCCACGATATTTCAGGAATTAACAGACGAGATACGCAACCCGTGCTCCCAACTCGTGAGAAGACACCGTACGTATCCCTTTGACAAGAAGGTACAACCTAATAACACCGCCTAGTGTCGGCCTATAGGACAGGTCGGATCATAAGGAATCACCCTTAATACCAACTCTTTCCCTTCGGCGAATAATGATAATAAGTAATGGTTAAGTAGTAATGGCCATAAGTTACTATCCTAACGATGTTCCTAACCCTGAACAATCCTGGGGATGACAATATTATAACACCACATGCTAGGTCTTAAATTAGACTTTACAAGATAACTCCGCTAGGCTGCTCAACCTAGACTTACTAGAATCCTTCAGGATCTGGTTCATGGCTTATCGATCCAAGACCCTGGCAATACGAACGCATTCGCATGCTACTACACTGAACCTGGATTTCGTCACACTCCGGTCCGCGATTAACCAACTGTTAAGATCTGACGGCACCCGCGAAGTGACTCGTCCACAGTTCCTTAGGAGTAAGCTAAACACACGTCTTAATGGTCGATAGTCCTAGGGCAATGATATCACCATAGATGAGCACAACAAACTGCGTATCAGCTAAGAAGCTGCATACGAGTAACCAAAAAACACATACAAGCTAAACAGCTACGTATGGGACCAACAGCTACATACGGGCCAGTCGAGCCGCGTATGAGACAACAACATACATACGAGCCAAATAAGCCACGTATGAGACCAACAACTACATACGGGCCAGTCAAGCCGCGAATGAGATAACAATATACATACCAGCCAAATAAGCTGCGTATGAGACCCACAGCTACATACGGGCCAGTCGAGCCACGTACGAGCAAAACCACATACAAACAACCATACAAATATTCAAACCTAGAAGCAACCAACCGTGCTTACTAGCAAACTTGATCTTCTGTAATTAGAAGCAACAGAAGAATCTACTGACAGTCTAAAATAGGCATTCTACCAATGAGAAGCCCAAGAAGCGACATCAATCTTTTATCAAGCTAACGATTAATAGTGACCTTCCTAACCCTTATTACCCATGAAAATGAGTATTGTTCACATGATAAGGTCCAACTTTACCTAGGGTCTCATACAACTAGAATCAGTGGTTTCCCTCCCAAAGTTGAACTAGAACTACATGCACTAGATTCTTGGGTTCTTTCTTCAAGTTTGAGCTAGAATTACCTAGTACTAAAAGCATGGGCTCATGGGTTCTTTTAATCTTTCACAACAATCATAATACAATTCAAGTGTGGTTCCTTTGAATCTAGAACTACTATGCAACTTGAGTATTGCAACTATAACACAATGTTTTTTCACTAACGCTACCACCACAACATGGTAGTTCTCTACTACCCTACAACTATAATGCGATAGTTCCTTACTAATACTACGACTACCACGCGATAGTTAACACCACTACTACAACAACATGATTCTTTTCTATTACTTAAGCACAAATCTACGATGGCCTGAAGCATGGTATACAATTGTAAGCATCAACCTACAACAACTAATCATGGTATATAACATAACCATCAATCCACAATAATCTAATCATGGATACCACTTAAACATGACCGGTTACTACAACTTAAGCATGGATATCTACCGCAACCTTAAGCATGGTTTATAACTTTCCTACAATAATCCAAGTATGGTATGTAGCATAAGCCTCAATCCTACAACAATCCAAATCCGTAGGATGGGTTCTTTTCACTCACTACTACGAACAACTAAAATGGGTTCTTTTTCGCATACCCAAATAATATAGCCATATGAATGGGTTCTTTCTCAACCTACAACAAGTAATCAACATAAAAGTGTGACCTTTTAACATCCTACAACTGACAACATCAAAAGATTGTTTCTTTATCATACTACAACTAACATAACATCAAGTTGGGTTCTCTTAGCATACACAATTCACTCTACCCTCAAGATGGGTTCTTTCCCAACCTACAACAACTCATACCCAAAAGATGGGTTCTTTTAGCATCCACAATTTACTCAACCCTCAAAATGGGTTCTTTTCTTCACCTACACAAGTAGGAACCCTAAAGATGGTTCTTTCTACACATACATAAACAAATAAAGAGAGCAAGCAACTAAATTAGAAGTAGAGAATCCCCACGTACATAACTAATCCCTTTATCCATAAATTTATACCAATACACGTTATCCCCATACGCCTCATCCATAATCCATATCAATACTTTAGTTTATTCAAACTTCTTCAAAACATCAAAATACGTATATAAAACCATACACGCCATATGTGATATCATCATCTAAATATAACTCATCCCCATATACATATATACGTTATTCAACCATCTTTTAAAACATCAAATACATAATAAATCATACTCACCATATTCCTTAATACACAAAATACGTAATTAAATTTATACCCACATATTCTTCAAACCACAAAAATATATAAATAAATTAGTACTCACATATTTCTACAATCACAAAAACACATAAATAAATCGATACTCACATATTCCTCAACTGCAAAAATACATAAATAAATTAACTCACATATTCCGCGAAGATCCGAAGCGCCACCATGCCACCTCGCATCCAAAGTCACGAATATATCCTATGACCAAATTTCAAAGCAATTAAAACTCAATTCATCTAAACCAATCACGAGAAAATAATAATACTAACCCCAATACCACACAGGCATTTTATTAAATGCCTGGAATACACACGTGCGATGCACGTGATAATCTAATGCCTATGGTATTTTTATCCCCAAATAATTACTAAAATAGCCCCCAAAATATTGTAATAGTCCAACTATACTCTCCACTACTATAAGAGAAATAGTTCATACATATATAATTTCCTTTTACAAACCCAAAACCCTAATTTACTAACAACTTACAATCTCTCTAATAATCCACTAATTTCTCACATCTACAATTTCCAACATCACTTAATCTTCCTACCATAATAATCCTACTCAATAGAAATTTACCCAACTTAATTTTATACAATAAAATAGTTAGGGTTTACCTTCCCGAAATCCATTCGAAAATCTGACGCTACTACAATGTAGAGAATCCCTCCATTAGTCTACCCCTCGATTTAATTTGGAATCGACGAAGAATCGAAGGGGATTTGAGCATGGGGAAGTGATCGGTGATGGGTTCGGGGTGGGTTTCTTTCCGATCGGGAAGAAGAAGAATGAAGGGAGAAGGAGAGGGGGTGGGTTTCCTTCGATCTGGGAGTGAACGGAGAAGGAGAAAGAGAAGGAGAAGGAAGGAGGGCCGGGGGTTCTTCTCTACGGGTTTGGGAAAGAAACCGGGAGAAGGAGGAAGGAAGGAGAAAGAGAAAGGGGGTGGGTTTAATAAAAGGAAATAAATAATAATATATAAATAAATAATGTAAGGGACTATTGTCTATAAGCCCCAATCTCAAATATATTTCAAATAAAACACAACTCTCTACTTTAATAATCCAAACAATACAAAATACATTAAAACTACCTCGTAATAATCCTTCAAAATAATTTAAATTTCGAAAATAATAATAAAATAAAGTAGACAATAACTGATATTTCTCAATTTAAAATAATAGTTATCAGAAAAATACATAATCGCGTGCAATTCTCAATTGCGCACAGATCGGGTTGTTACATTACTCCCTCCTTAGAATCGTTCTGTCCTCAGAACACTACTAGTGGGGAGGAAGACAACCACAACATCATTGGTTTACGAGATATTATCCTGAACCATCTCCAGTTCCTCATGTGATATTCTCGAAAAATTGGTCTTCTACCAAGTTGAACTGTTGTCCTTCAGCCTTTTGGACAGACCCACCTTGAATTTAATGCTGTCATTCTTCTGCTCCTGCTCTGGAGTAGACAGTGGCTGCATTGCCCTGCTCTATACTCGTCTACAAGTGAAGTTGATTTACTCCTTGATTACGACTTCTATTGGTTGGTGACCACTCCCTCCTTAGAAAGGACGAAGTCACAAATTGCCGCTTCAGTCCCTGAGCAGCTCCTCTTGGTGACCTTACTAAATTGTTAACACGATTGCCCTCTATCTGAGCAAGATTTCTTTCTTGGCGTGTTCTTAGTGGCTGCTTAATCATAAGCTGGTCTTGGAAAACTCTGCGCTTCAGTGCTTCAATCCCTGCATTTCCTACCTAATCCTTTGACTTGCTCACTTGAACTCGGTTGCAGCTCCCATCGTGCCAAAATTGAGCTCTAAACTTGAGTAATCACTCTAATACTGGCTTACTTGATCTCATCATCTATCTTCTTGCTTCTTTCATGGTCTTTGGCTGAGGTCAATCCTTCACTTATCTCGATCTTTTGCAGTTCAGTAGCCACTCCCTCCTTTGAATAGGACATGGCCTACGATCATTACTTTAGACTTCCAGGATTCTCTCCTGTAATTTGCTCGAAGCTGATGCTCCAGATTGTGCATTTAAACAAACCAAATCTAGAGTTTCCTCCCGCACATATCTCAACTCTTGAAAAATAATTCAGACAAAAGAATGTGATGAACCAAAATTGAACAAAACAGCTGTATGGATTCCATATAGATATAAATCCAACGGATTACAAAAGTGTTTCATCATACATTACTTCTTAGTCCAAAAATAAATTTCAAAAAATACAACTTTTAACTTAGTTGCAGTTCTATATGCACTTATTGGTAATAGCTACTCCTACCTTCCACAGCTTGCTGGTAGTAAGTGTGAACTCTACCCTTGGTGAACAGGCTTTTTTTTTCCTTTGTTGTTCATCTTTGGGGTTGATCTGTTGTTCTTTCTTATGAAGATGGGGACAATCTGGTCGGATATGACCAATCCTCCTACATTTGTAACATGCACTGGTATCTAAGTGTCCTTCCTCGAACACTGGTTCTTGAGATGACCATGCTCACCACATAGGAAACAACTTCCTGTCTTGGTGCCTCCAAGTTTGCCCTCCGTTTTCTGAGTCTTCTGCTTCTGACTTTGGTTCTTGAACCCTGATGCTGGTACAGATCTTGTCCCTTATAGTCGTGGATAGACTGATTTCTTTTGCCCAATTCTCTCACAAAGATTGCATACTACAACCTTGGTGGTCTCTGGGATTTGCTCCCATTCATGTTGTAGTCGTGCTAATCTGGAATCAAGGTATTCCTGCTCCTTTGCTAGGCCTGCTAATGTAGCTCTGCAAGCCTTTCTCAGTTGCTTAGCTTGACGACCTTTCCTGATCACGTACTTCCTCAGCTTCCTCGTTTCCCGATGTATGCTGGCTGCCGCTGCTGTGCGTTGATCCACACTTAGTCCTTAAGGTGGCGAAATCTCCTTCGGCTCCGCGCTCAAGATCATCGGATTGTCCATCGATATCGGTTCACTCTCTTTCAAAAGCACATCCTCAGTTAGGATATCCTCGAACACCATCATGTGTTTAAAAGATGGTAATACATATACTAGGATTAGTCCAGATATAGAAAAATTATAAAACATAAGTTGAAAGAACCAACAATATGAATTATAACTATCTACAACTAGCAAAAACTCAACTCCTAAACGCATCCAAGTTTAATTTTCCTACTGTGTTGGACTGTAAATTGAAGTCGGCTCTGATACCACTCTGTAACGCCCCGATTTCCACGTAACTGGGAAACCGGGACACATGCCAAGATCTTTCCTTCAATTAGTCATGATACACAGAAAAATTTGGAAAATTTAAAAACTTTTCTTCAACACAGAGTTACTATGCAGTAATTACAAATATCAATTTGTAATACCAAACTGTAACGCCTGCCCCTTTTCTTTTCTTTTTTACCCCAAAATCAATTCTTCCAATTTCTATATCACTTTAAACATAAACTAAAATAGTTATGTTTCAAAGAAAATTTGGGCAGTCTCCCTTGTAATTTCTGGCCCAAAACACAAAAAGCTTACGGAATTCTGCTCTAAATTCCGTAGCTTACATCACAGGCAATAATATCACGGGCTCCCCAGGCTAAAATGAGCATCATCACACAGGCAATATATACATATATGCTCTGGGGTCCAAACTTATAATGGTATATCAAATATCAATTAAAAACCATAAATTCTTTTGAAAACGTAGTAAGTTTTTAGAAAATAACTTGTAAAAACATACCACAATGCCCGGTACTCCACAACGAGATGGGTACGGGTCAAAACAATATCATGCCACCTCACACTATACTCATCATTATCATCCACATATTTATACATCAAAAATAGAATTTAAAGCATAAACCTTCACTATTTACATAATTAAACAATAAACAACAATTTGTGAAATGAAGCTTTACTCCACAGAAACCTGAATGTACACCTCACCTCTGCCCTGCTGAGGACCTGTAACAGTAGGGACCTAGGGTAGTCCAGGGACTCCCTAACCCCCAAACACTAAGGGGTTAGCCATTTCTGGTGTGAGTATAATTTATTAAATAAGTAAATAAATTAAACTTACAAGTAAAAACATAACGAACTCACAATTTCCAAGATAAACAAATCTTACTTGACATCTGAACATGTAAACATCATAAATGGGATTTCACATCAGATACTCTCTGAGTCATCACCTGTATGTATATCCATACCCTCTCATAACATAGTTATCTTTGTTAACCATTTATATAACCACTCTCATAATACAGATATTGATCTTATTGCATTATATCATGTCTCACGTCATAAACATATGCATTCAATCTCATACTACCATATTCATTCATGTCCAACCTAACATCTCATTGCACATTACCATTTACTTGTATTTCATCACAATATACTCCATATCCCAACCATAGTTTGGGTAATAACATATCACACCCCAAAGCCGATAGCTTGGGTAATGATCACCGCACCCCAAGCCGAACTAGGGTAATATCACATCAAGTCCCAAGCCCATAGCTTGGTTATTGATTTACTTCAACTATCACACTCGCAATTCAGCTTGAATGAAAAAGACACGTGTACATATAATTGATGTGCCAGTGTATGTTATGACCTAAACTCTAATGCAAGATTACCAATACAATGATGCTCTTATGATAATGCAAGCAAGTCTCCGGAACAGTATGCATCCCATACTACATACGCCCCATCTCAAGCCGTTTCTCCATATATAGGGATTTGAACCCACGTTATGAATTTCAATTTGTACACAATCCTATTCCTGACAATACAACATGACTAATGAGGTTGTAGACGTGGTCAAGTCCCACCAATGCAGTACGCTCGTGGTGTCTATGTTTGCCACTACTACCCAGCATGTCGGACCTCACTCAAAAACAAGGTTGCAGGTACGGTCTAGTTCCGTTACTGCAGTCATATAGTGGTGTCCATGTTTGCCACTATTGCCCAGTGTATCGGGCCTCATTCGAAAATCAAAAGAACATAGGGTCTCGCAAGCGCTGGGTAGCGCGAAGCCTACCCTGTGGCACCCCTGGGGTCTCGCAAGCACAGGACTGCACATTGCTTCCTGTGGCACCCCAAGCCACGGTATTTCAGGAATTAACAGACGAGATACGCAACCCGTGCTCCCAACTCGTGAGAAGACACCGTACGTATCCCCTTGACAAGAAGGTACAACCTAATAACACCGCCTAGTGTCAGCTTATAGGACAGGTCGGATCATAAGGAATCCCCCTTAATACCAACTCTTTCCCTTCTGCGAATAATGATAATAAGTAATGGTTAAGTAGTAATGGCCATAAGTTACTACCCTAACGATGTCCCTAACCCTGAACAATCCTAGGGATGACAATATTATAACACCACATGCTAGGTCTTAAATTAGACTTTGCAAGATAACTCCGCTAGGCTGCTCAACCTAGACTTACCAGAATCCCTCAGGATCCGGTTCATGGCTTATCGATCCAAGACCCTGGCAATACGAACTCATTTGCATGCTACTACCCTGAACTTGGATTTCATCACACTCCGGTCCGCGATTAACCAACGGTTAAGATCTGACGGCACCCGCGAAGTGACTCGTCCACAGTTCCTTAGGAGTAAGCTAAACACACGTCTTAATGGTCGATAGTCCTAGGACAATGATATCACCCTAGATGAGCACAACAAACTGCGTATCAGCTAAGAAGCTACATACGAGTAACCAAAAAACACATACGAGCTAAACAGCTACGTATGGGACCAACAGCTACATACGGGCCAGTCGAGCCGCGTATGAGACAACAACATACATACGAGCCAAATAAGCCACGTATGAGACCAACAGCTACATACGTGCCAGTCATGCCGCGTATGAGATAACAATATACATACCAGCCAAATAAGCTGCGTATGAGACCCACAGCTACATACGGGCCAGTCGAGCCACGTACGAGCAAAACCACATACAAACAACCATACAAATATTCAAACCTAGAAGCAACCAACCGTGCTTACTAGCAAACATGATCTTCTGTAATTAGAAGCAACAGAAGAATCTACTGACAGTCTAAAATAGGCATTCTACCAATGAGAAGCCCAAGAAGCGACATCAAACTTTTATCAAGCTAACGATTAATAGTGACCTTCCTAACCCTTATTACCCATGAAAATGAGTATTGTTCACATGATAAGGTCCAACTTTACCTAGGGTCTCATACAACTAGAATCAGTGGTTTCCCTGCCCAAGTTGAACTAGAACTACATGGACTAGATTCTTAGGTTCTTTCTTCAAGTTTGAGCTAGAATCACCTAGGACTAAAAGCATGGGCTCATGGGTTCTTTAATCTTTCACAACAATCATAATACAATTCAAGTGTGGTTCCTTTGAATCTAGAACTACTATGCAACTTGAGTATTGCAACTATAACACAATGGTTTTTCACTAACGCTACCACCACAACATGGTAGTTCTCTACTACCCAACAACTATAATGCGATAATTCCTTACTAATACTACGACTACCACGCGATAGTTAACACCACTACTACAACAACATGATTCTTTCCTATTACTTAAGCACAAATCTACGATGGCCTTAAGCATGGTATATAATTGTAAGCATCAACCTACAACAATTAATCATGGTATATAACATAACCATCAATCCACAATAATCTAATCATGAATACCACTTAAACATGACCGGTTACTACAACTTAAGCATGGATATCTACCGCAACCTTAAGCATGGTTTATAACTTTCCTACAATAATCCAAGCATGGTATATAGCATAAGCCTCAATCCTACAACAATCCAAATCCGTAGGATGGGTTATTTTCACTCACTACTACGAACAACTAAAATGGGTTCTTTTTCGCATACACAAATAATATAGCCATAGGAATGGGTTCTTTCTCAACCTACAACAAGTAATCAACATAAAAGTGTGACCTTTTAACATCCTACAACTGACAACATCAAAAGATTGTTTCTTTATCATACTACAACTAACATAACATCAAGTTGGGTTCTCTTAGCATACACAATTCACTCTACCCTCATGATGGGTTCTTTCTCAACCTACAACAACTCATACCCAAAAGATGGGTTCTTTTAGCATCCACAATTTACTCAACCCTCAAAATGGGTTCTTTTCTTCACCTACACAAGTAGGAACCCTAAAGATGGTTCTTTCTACACATACATAAACAAATAAAGAGAGCAAGCAACTAAATTAGAAGTAGAGAATCCCCACGTACATAACTAATCCCTTTATCCATAAATTTATACCAATACACGTTATCCCCATACGCCTCATCCATAATCCATATCAATACTTTAGTTTATTCAAACTTCTTCAAAACATCAAAATACGTATATAAAACCATACACGCCATATTTGATATCATCATCTAAATATAACTCATCCCCATATACATATATACGTTATTCAACCATCTTTTAAAACATCAAATACATAATAAATCATACTCACCATATTCCTTAATACACAAAATACGTAATTAAATTTATACCCACATATTCTTCAAACCACAAAAATATATAAATAAATTAGTACTCACATATTTCTACAATCACAAAAACACGTAAATAAATCGATACTCACATATTCCTCAACTGCAAAAATACATAAATAAATTAACTCACATATTCCGCGAAGATCTGAAGCGCCACCATGCCACCTCGCATCCAAAGTCACGAATATATCCTATCACCAAATTTCAAAGCTATTAAAACTCAATTCATCCAAACCAATCACGAGAAAATAATAATACTAACCTCAATACCACACAGGCATTTTATTAAACGCCTGGAATACACACGTGTGATGCACGTGATAATCTAATGCCTATGGTATTTTCATCCCCAAATAATTACTAAAATCGCCCCCAAAATATTCTAATAGTCCAACTATACTCTCCACTACTATAAGAGAAATAGTTCATACATATATAATTCCCTTTTACAAACCCGAAACCCTAATTTTCTAACAACTTACAATCTCTCTAATAATCTGCTAATTTCTCACATCTACAATTTCCAACATCACTTAATGTTCCTACCATAATAATCCTACTCAATAGAAATTTACCCAACTTAATTTTATACAATAAAATAGTTAAGGTTTACCTTCCCGAAATCCATTCGAAAATCCGACGCTACTACAATGTAGAGAATCCCTCCATTAGTCTACCCCTCGATTTAATTTGGAATCGACGAAGAATTGGAGGGGATTTGAGCATGGGGAAGTGATCGGCGATGGGTTCGGGGTAGTTTTCTTTCCGATCAGGAAGAAGAAGAAGGATGGGAGAAGGAGAGGGGGTGGGTTTCCTTCGATCTGGGAGTGAACGGAGAAGGAGAAGGAGAAGGAAGGAGGGCCGGGGGTTCTTCTCTTCGGGTTTGGGAAAAAAACCGGGAGAAGGAGGAAGGAAGGAGAAAGAGAAAGGGGGTGGGTTTAATAAAAGGAAATAAATAATAATAGATAAATAAATAATGTAAGGGATAATTGTCTATAAGCCCCAATCTCAAATATATTTCAAATAAAACACAACTCTCTATTTTAATAATCCAAACAATACAAAATACATTAAAACTACCTCGTAATAATCCTTCAAATTAATTTAATTTTCGAAAATAATAATAAAATAAAGTAGACAATAACTGATATTTCTCAATTTAAAATAATAGTTATCAAAAAAATATATAATCTCGTGCAATTCTCAATTGCGCACAGATTACGATGCAAAATAGCCATATGCTATTTTTCGGGTTGTTACAATAGTTTCATTCTCCGCTTTGTTGTTTGAAGCCAGGAAATTCAGACACAGAGAATACTGAAGGACGAAATCATCGGGCCCTTTCAAAATGACGCCCGCTCTGCTTCCTTTCTCGCAAGATGAGCCGTCGACATAAACCTCCCACATTTGGTCAGTCTCATGAATGTCGGATGGCTCGGAAATGGTACATTCTGTGATAAATTTGGGAAGGGCCTGCCCCTTGATGGCTGCCCTGGGTTGGTAGCTGATGTCGTACTGACTCAGCTCGATCGACCACTTGACCATGCGGCCGGAAGTCTCGGGTTTGTGCAAGATGACCTTGAGGGGCCGGTCCGTGAGGACCTGAATGGAGTCTGCTTGGAAATAAGGGCGAAGCTTTCGCACGGCCATCACAAGTGCTTAGGCCACCTTCTCCGTTTTAGCGTCCCTCGTCTCTGCTGGGAACAAGACTTTGCTCACGTAGTACAACGGCTTCTGGATGCCATCATCTTCTCGAACGAGGATGGCACTGAGGGCACTCTCCGAGGCTGAGAGATATATTTGTAGTGGTTTGCCCGATTCAGGTTTACTCAGGACTTCAGTTCTTCGAACGCCTGCTGCGGGGTGTCCCCCCACTCGAAGTCCCCTCCCATGGGTCTGCCATGGATGCAGTGGAGGATAGCCGGTCCCCCTGCTTCTCGGAGTTCGGGCTCCTGCTCGGGCAGCAGCTGTTTGCTCGATGAGGAGGCGAAGGCCTCGGGCTCCTTGGTACTCTTCGATCTTTGGGATTGGTCCCGGCAAACTCCCTTAGATACCCTCATTGGATGAGAGGTTCGATCTCATCTTTGAGGGCTCGGCAATGATCTGTATCGTGCCCGGTGTCTCGGTGGAAGCGGTAGTAGAACCTTTGGTCTCGCTTCTTGTCATTGTTCATCTGTCGGGGAGGGAAGCAGACGAACCTTTTGTCCTCGATCTCCATCAAGATTTCTGAGACGTTCTGTGTCAGGGGCGTATATCTATCGAATCGGTGGATCGGGGGGACCCTTTTGAGACCAGCTGCTTCTTTCACAGGTCTCTTGAAACGCTCAGCATCATCGACCTTACGCTTCCCCTTAGCAGTTGCTTCCTTGGCACCCTCGGGATTGAGGGCCTCCTCAGCCCGGATATACTTCTCGACCCTATTGAGTAGGTCGGGAAAGTCCACGAGTGGCTTCCTGGATAAAGAAGTCTTGAGCTGGCCGTGGCGAACGTTGTGTCGAACGGCTTCGGAGGCAACCCCTGCGTCGAGGGAGGAAACTGACCTTGCCTCAGCGGTGAACCTCCGAACGAACTCCTGGAGGGATTCCCTATCCTTCTGTTTGAGGTCCAGAAGGGAAGAGCATGTCTTCTCGGCCTTCCTGTTGGTCACGAATTGGGCTAGGAAACCTGCCTCTAGCTGCTCAAAATAGAAGACCGAGCTGGGGGTAAGTTTGGAGAACCATTCCCGAGCTGGTCCACGGAGGGTAGCAAGGAAGGCGCGGCAGAGGAGGGGATCCGCAGCGCTGTGAATCATTCTGAGGGTTTTAAATCCCTCCATGTGATCAGCAGGATCACCCTCGCCATTGTAGTTCTCGAATTGGGGAGGCCTGAAATTCCGAAAGATCTCGGCCTCTAGGATTTGGGAGAAAAAAAGGGGTCCTGTCTGTCGCTAACCGTGGCCCAGTACTGGTCCACCCTCTCCAAGATGGGCGAGGCGGTTCTCTATTTCCTCTAAACGATGAAGTACGGCGTCTGCCTGTTCCTGGGTACGAGCCGATCTGCATGACTCGCCGGCTCCTATTCCTGACAGGGGGTCGGAACTGTTGCAGACCTCGGTGGTCTGACTGCCTTGGATGGCTTGGAGAATCTCGTTTCAGAAATTCTGGAATTCAACCCTTGTGACGGGGGCTTGCCCCACTGGGTCCTACGGGGGATCGCTCACCTGGGAAGGCCGTCGACGATGGTTCGAGACCAAGTTAGAAGCGGCCTCTCCCCTCGTCCGGCTGGCATGCCTGTCCGAGATGAAGCAGAGCAAATCAGACGCACTTGAAGGTCGGGCCGCATTGTTGACCCAAGGTTGGTTGGAACCCTGGCCATTCGTGCCATAATGATGTAGGGGGTCCGGATGTCGCGCCAAGGTGACGGCCCTTCTGGCTTTGGGAGCTATGGATGGACTCGGACCAGGGGTGATGGCTCTGGCTGGGCTTGGAAGGACGACAGTACCTAAAAGGACTTTCCCAAAGATGGCGCCAACCTGATACTGTTTGTTTTTGGGGTGTGGCTGCAACAAGTGTGAGTTCTTGTAATTTGTATAGTGGAAGTTGTAGTACGGATGGGGGACCGGCTCGAGTGTAGCGGGAGTGAAGTGGGGACCGGGTGCTCGGCTCGGATTTAGCAGCTCGGCTCAGATCTATGGGCTCGGCTCAGTCTTGGGTACCTGCACACTACCTAGAAACACTGTGAGAAGTCCCGGCGACAGTCTCTCCGACGATCTAGTCAGTCACTGGAAAAGCAACAGTAGTTAGGGTTCAGGGGGAGAAAGTTTGATTACCTTTTCAGTGAGGAGGGAGTCTGGTATTTATGGGTAGAGGAAACGAGTCTGAGACCCTGCTGGGCCGGGTCGGACCCGTTTGCTAGTGGGCCTGACGTGGAAGAGGTCCATCTGGCTCTGGGTTGATCTGATGATCAGGGAAGAGCGGGTTTTGAGGAGATCTGACAGCCCAGGAGGGGCCACGTTATCTGACCCATATCAGAAAGCAAATGGAATCAGGTTGAAGTTAAGGTTCTTTACAGAACAACATGTAGGGTTAATCACATTCAAGTCTAGTTATACTCCGCAAAATATTGGATCAAAATATTATCTTTAACATCAGTAGAAAAATAAATTACCATGCAGAATTCAAATAAAACTGGATCTGGAATTTTCTACACATCTGTAGTAAAATAGCCATAACTTGCAACTCATAAATCGAAACTGAGATCTGTCAAAAATTCTGGAAAGTAGACAGAGTTTTCTATAATTTATATTCACAAAAAAATTTCATATATTGTCCTTAATAGGGTCTAAAATACTGAACAAAAAAAAGGGAACCGGCAAAACAAAAAATATCCTTCATGCAAAAAACTAACTAGTTCATATGAAACTCATCCAAATCATAACAAAATGTGAAATATGGTAACTAGATGTCCAAGCAACATGGTATAAGGTATTTAACAGATCTACAACGGATATACTACTAGTAACACGTCAAGCATGCAAGGTTCACACAACAACTGCTGGATCACAACGAACATACACATATGTAACAGGGATTAATTAGTTCTAAGTTCAACTTCATGTTGGGTGTGTAAGGAGACAACTATGGGCAAATCAACACATAAAGACAAGATATAATAGGGGTTTTGCACAAGAATTGTCTCTAGAAGACAAACCTACACTACAGGCGGTATTTAGTACTTGGATTACACAAAGAAAAGAATACAAGTTACTTTCCTTATTGCCGACAACGAGAACGGAGCAAGAACAAGAATAACGGGAACGGATCTCGGCACACACAACTCAACAAATGGATCGAACATGAACCACGAACACGATCACGAACAACGAACCACGAGCAAAGCCTTGAATCGGCACGCACACACACAAACACCAAGAGAGCAAGAGGAAGAGAGGGAGAGAGTCGGGGCTGCAGTGAAAGGCGATGGTAACGGAACGGCACAACGGCAAAGGCGGTGGCCGCAGGTGGCTGTCGGTTTTGTAACCCCTGTTTTTCACTTTTGGTATTTTTGAGGATATTTTTCATTTTTTGTGAATTATTATTTTCCATTGTATTTTTCAGAATAATAAATTTAATTATTTTTATTCTATAATATTTTTCTGGCAGTTTTGACTTCCTTTTGCTGTTGGGCGCCGTTTGGCCGTTTCTCGACATTTTGAGCTCTTTTTCTAAATTTCTTGATCTCATTCATGTATAAATATTATTTTAGGGTCATGGTGGATTTTTAGGAGAGTTTTGACCAATTTGAGATTTTTGGCCTTAAGGAGATTTTTAGGAGCTATAGGATTCATTGTGTTTTGTATCCCCATTTGAAACCTACCCAATATCCATTACCCAATTGTATCCCCATTGTTTCCTATTGATATCCACTACCCATTAACCCGCATTTGATCCCATATATATACCCCTAATGCTAATTAATCCCTAACCCTAATCCATTTCTTCCCTCTCCTATTGTGTGCCGGCTACCTCTTCCTCAAACCAATCCCAGCCTGCCTTCCAAAACCCTAGGCCGACCTCCCCTTGCCTTCTTCTTGCATAGCCGACCACCCATATCTCCCCTCTCCGCTATTTTATACAACTCCACTTCAAAAACTCGTCTCTCTCCTCTCCTTCTTGTGTTCGGCCAGCACCCAAGGAGCACCCAACCATCCCAAAACAGCACCTCATCATCCCCCCTCGCTGTGTTGAGTTGTGGGCATCTCCCACTTCGGTTCGTGTGTCAAAGGGATCAATCGCTGGAGCATCTTGTTCGTGGGTTTCGCTCGAAATCGCGCTAGAAGGTGTCTTGCTTGTGGATTCTCTTTGAAAGGCTTGGATTTGTCGCGTTCGTCATCACATAAAGGCAAGTAACTTGTACTTAAAGTTCTTAGGTTGATACAAGTAGAAAGTTCACACATAGGATAGTTTGAGACTAGAGACGGACCAAGATCACGTCTTTATTTGTGGATTTCGTCTCTAAGGTTTCAAAGCAGGCCATGGACGAATTAGGACATGAATTTGATAGGTTTATGCCTTAGGATTCACCCGACCGCGATTGTTATCGCGTATGAGACATATTGTATACCCGATGTTTGTTTGAACACCCATATGAGAAATTTTGATTTTGACAGGTTAGAAACCCTTAGATGTGATATTTAGACAACGGGTAGACAGTGTTTTGAATTTGGAAGAGTTTTGGTGACTTTTGAGGAAGTTATGACGTTTTGAAACTTAATTGAGAAATCTGGAAATTTGGATTGAACTGGATTGATTGCAGATTTTACCTAGATTAAAGTCCGAATCTCAACATGACTATTTCTGAGAAATTTGTAGAGAATTGAATCTAATTTTTAATCCCACTGATTTCACCCTGATTGGAGTTCGTATGGAGTAGTTATGATCATTTTAGTAACTGTGTGTTAGTAGTTTCCAGTTTCAGTTCGGGGTAATTTTTGTGGATAATTTATTTTCAAGATCTAAGTTAGACCAAATTTCATACCACAAGATTTTGTCCTGTGTTTCACTATGATGTTAGGTAGTTCCCTGATTTTTGTGGTAATTTAAAGATGAGTTTTGAGTGATGCCTTACATTCTTTTCTATAGATCGCTTTTGCTGTAAACTGCGTGTGATTGTGTGTTGAATGCCGTGTTTACCGTATTTCTAATTACTGTATGAGTATTTGATGTGAGATATGAAAGTTAGGAAATTGTATCTACTTTCACCCTGTTTTGGCGGAAGTGGATTTTGATGCGCTGGTTGCAAGATGTGTTCCATTTTGTACAGCGGTGTTGAAGAATTCCAGATCCATCAAAACTGTGTTATGTGTTATTTTCTATTTTTGAAAACATATCTATACTTTCTGAAAAATATGAAAATTTATATTTTGAGACTATACTTATAGGGGATTACCCCAGAATTTTCGTGGATTTAATTAATGACTTTGTATGCTGTTTTCATGTGGTTTAAGTTATTCCCCTGTTTTCTGACTGTACATGCAAACTGTGTTGAATTGTGTTTTGAGTCGAGATGTTGTGAAATAGCATATAGAATTATTATAACCGTTAGAAGCGTGTGGAAGTCTAGTTTCTAGATCCTTTGACGGATCATTATTTGCATGCCTGTAGATCTTTGGATCACTGTTTATGTACAGACTGGTCTTGCTGACCTGATTATAGACATATACCATTTTGCTCGTATTTGTGAAAGTTTTGCATCTATAATTACTGATCTGATGCCTTAAACCTAAACCTGATCATATGATGTTAGTTTGACACCCTTTAGACCACATTCATGTCTGTTTAATAACCATAACAAAAGTAATCAAGCCGGGGTATGGGAAAGATCTAGTAGTGGGAAAGCATAGAAATGTGTACTTAGAAGGGGGCCCGTGTTTCCCATAAAATTATCTGTCTGTTACTGACCTTGTCTACATTGCTTCTTATGTAAGAAGGTGTAGAGTAGAAGAGAACCACCAGGTTCTATCTGTCTGTTCTGATATCTGTCTGACCCTAAGTACACTGCCCTATAATATCCCCTACGAAATCTAAAGCGAAACTGTTTTGTTGTAGCAACCATGTGATATAATTTGGGGCACATGTCGTGCTACCTAGATAGTAATCACACAAGACTTACATTAATCTGAAATCTGAGATCTGATTATATTTCTGAAGTCTGAATCTGAATCTGATATATGGAAATCTGAATCTGAATCTGAATATCTATTATCTGAAACCTGTTATCTGATTTACCTGACATATCTGAATATCTGCTTACCTGACATTTCTGTTATATGACACTTGACACTTAATATCTGGGACATCTGCTAGGATGCTATGTTAGTTGAGTTTACCATACCATATTAGGTCTGTTTCTGATGATTAGTTAGATCTGTTTAGTTTTTCCCAAGTGCTTGTATCCTATTCTATTTGTGACCCGGACTTGCCATTGACGGGTACTGTGTTTTCTTCTTTTCCTTTTTCCTGCATTCGATGATTGCAGATTACGGTGAACAGATTCAAGAAGGTTCTGGTGGTTCGCAGTACTAGATGCTGTTCATTATTATTTCTGTTTTCTGTTAGATCATTATTCTGTATTTCTGAGACTTGATTATTTCAGTATTTGAGACACGTGTATTATTTATTTTGTATTGGGCGATGTGACCCAGAATGTTGTTCCAGACTCTGTTGTTTTTATTTGAGAACAAGATATTTGATTTCAATTAATTCCTGTTGGTAAAATTATCTCAGTGATGCATGTTGGTTCCACTCTTTGCTTCCGACTACGATATTTTGACTCTGATATATATATTGACTCTGATATACTGCCTGAGATATGTTGTAAGATTTCTGAAACAGCTTAAGGATGATTATATTCATTCGCTGGGCTTGTTTTACGTGCCCGTAGTCTGTATTTTTGGGAAGCGGGGCGTGACAGGTTTTGCTGCAGTCGTCAGAGGGGAGGCAGGCGCCGGGGCTGTCTAGCTAGCTGCCGACGCAGGTTGGCGGCATGGTGGTCGACTGATGCTGGCATCGCTACTGGGAGGCAAGGGAGCACCGGGGTCAGCAGTCGAGCAAGGAGGCTCAGCGACATATTCGAGGAGGTGCAGGAGGGATGGGGTGAGCACACAGAGGACGGAAAGGAGGTCGGGAGAGGGCACGGGGGTGAAGGCAGCACAGGGCAGTCGGGGGAGCTGGGAGGCAGGAGACTAGGGGCTCGGGAGAGGGGAGGCAGCTGTTAGGGAATTTGAGAGGTAGGGGATGGGTATGAAGGGTGTATATATGGGTATATATATATCAGATAAGTTAGGGTCAGGGTTTAGGTGGTTATATGGGTTTCGGGTGCACAGAGAATTAGGGGATGGGTATGGGTTTTATAGGGTATAGGATTAAAATGGGTTTGAGTAGATAATGGGTAATGGGGTTTATTGGTTTAATTTGGGTAGTGGATTTCAATGGGTTATAGGATCCTAATAGCAATTAGAATAGGGTTTAATAAAGAAGAATATTGGATGAACCAAAATGAGATGGAAAAAAAAATGAATGACTAGAATAGGGCAAGAACAAATTAAATAATGAGGAAACATAATGGCTCGATCAATCAGAGATGGAATAATAGACTGACAAATGAATCAACAAGATCAAATAAAAAGCGAAAAAACAAATAGATGAATATATTGAAAAAGAAGATCCAATACACGGTCAGAAAGATATATAGTATGAATCAAATACTAAAAAAAACATACATCCAAAAATACAGAAAATAAAAAACTGGGGTTACAAATCCTACCCACCTAACTAGAAGAATTTCTTTCTCGAAATTCAAACAAGAAGATACATAGGGTAACCCCGAAAAGAAAAGATAGAACAAAACAAAAAACTACCCAAATAGATGAGGAAACTTCTGCTGAATCTCCTCCTCCAGCTTCCAAGTCGACTGTCACGCCCCGCTTCCCAAAAATATGGAATACGAGCACGTAACATTAGTCCAGCGAATGACTAACGTCAGCCATAAGCTGTTTATTCGATTAACTCAACAATATAATCAATACAGAACAAATGTGCTGACAATAATAATAAACTTATGAACAATAGTACTTAGAATGAAGCAATAAAAATATTCAAATACAATAATAATAATCCAATGCCTGGAAACAATAATAAACTCCGGGACATAAGCCCAAAACAATAACAATCTAATCCAAAATTATAACAAGTCTCAATACATTAAGTTTATTAAAGAAATAAGCAATTAGAAAGCAGTAGTCTTCAGAATGTTTTTTCTCCAATTCCAGCAGGCAATTCTACTCCATTACCTGCATACACTTCATCTAAAAAGAGGAGAAAAATTGTCCTTAGAGCAAGTCATGGACAACAAGTAGAGAAAGTAGGGAACAATAGAATAATGGTATAATAATGAATCAATGGATCAATAGGAATCAATAACATGATACAATAGTAATAATCAATAACGTGGCAATCAATGCAACGGTGTAACATTGATTCAGTATTCGGTAACGGTAATCAACGGTTAATATCAGTAACACTTAGACAATATTGGATGCAAATAGGAACAATAATGAATAATATGCAATATCGGTGATGTGTCAATCTTTATATCTATTAATCATTTTAATCCTAACTAATGTACGTACTACTGCATCCCATACTACAGGTTTGATGCATACAATCAATTTCATTTTAGACTCAATTGGTGCACTCGGAAGATAATGTACTTGGCAACGGTAAACACTATTTACCTTTCGGTGTACGATACGGTCATCGGTAATGATACGGTACACGATAGATTGGGTTACTGCCATAACCACTATCACACGATAAAACGGTAGCCGGAACGGTAATTAGAGAAACACGGGCCCCTCTTCCAAGTACAGTCACTACTTTGTTCACTACTCAAATCACCCTTTAAACCCCAGCTTATTAATCATTTATTAATGCAACAATAAAAGATGCAATCGATGGACATTCGGTGAACGATGGTATCAATAGGGAAACAATAGGTTGATAACATGGATAAGACGGTTAGAATAGTGACAATAACTCATTGGGAACATGCAATGCAACATACATTCATTAATTCATGCACTAGTACGATATGAGAATAATTAATCTATTAAAAAGTGGAATCTAAAATTTTGGATAGCAAGGGTAGTTTGTACAAAAATGCAGTTTCTCGCTGACTCAAATTTGAAAGTTGAATCTGTCAGAAATTCTAGAAACTTGACTTCCCCACGGTTCCAGCGCATATTTAAACTTCAAATTCTGACAACAGTAGCTAGGTCAAACACACTGTTCTTTACAGATTCTACGTTCATGCAGAATTTCTGCATTATGTTATTTTATTTTTAGAATCAGTAGAAACTAAATATTAAATTCAGTAAAAATACTTTCTGGACCCCTAAACATGTTAAGCAACAATCTGGAAATTTTTAGATTAAAATTTTATTATCTGATCAGCATTTTTACTATTTAAGCGCAAAAGATACAAGAATCTGAAAATCTGAAAGTAAAAACACAGCTGTAGTAAAACGGGCATAACTTTTGCTACAAAACTTGAAATTCAAAAATTCACGATGTTCTGGAAACTAGAAAGATAAAGCTACAATTCATTTTCAGAAAGTATTTTATTTTAAGATTCTTTACTGGTTCGAGAATAGCAGTTAACATTCAGGTTAGCAAGCAATATACAGGATTTGTGTAGTTTTCTTGAAAATAAATTAATTAAACATGATGGGTATCGATTCTTTAGTAAATAAATTGTGTAATCAGCATGATGAGTGTAAAAACATGTTAAATAAAATAGTAACACACACATACGCTAATTTATCATCAATCAACCATCAATCGATCAAACAACATACAACCTAACAATTGTCTTTACATTAATTTATTTGCGTCGTGACTGTATGTGTAACTCTATTGTCCATACTGTACGATGTATGCAAGATTCAAAATTTTTGGAGTCAAATTGGCGTGATGTCAAGATTATTGGGGTTAGCTCATGTAAACCCTCAATAAACCCAACGAAAGAGATAACAATGTATAATACGATCAACAAAGGATATACTTGAAAGAGTTTTCATAAGACTTGAATTTGATACAATTAACAATTCAAGAGGACGGTGACTTGCCTTATAAACGATGAATTTGAATACCAAGAATAACGGGATACGGATCCGGAAGCAACGAACCCACGAACACACAATTCAGCACACGCACAATCCGTGCAACAAAAGCAACAACAACAAATAGCAAGGAGAAAATGGCCGCAGTACAATAACCACAGCAATAGAGGGCAAAGGCTCGAGGTCGATGTCAACGGCGGCGTCGCTGGCATCGGCGGCGATGGTGGGCGGCACTTAGAGGGTTAACGACATCAGCAGGGGTCTGGCACTACTGTTGACGAGAGCGGAAGAGGAGGAGGTGCAGGGGGGTATTTGTAACACCCCGTAATTTCTAAACATATAAATATATAATTTATACATATATAGAGATGGTTGTTTGGTAAAAACATAATGCTTGATGGCTTAAATAGTAAATATGGTGAATAGTAGGTGGGGGCCCACGTTAATTGAAAACAGCATAAGCCTTGTGCTTTGGTTTGGTTCAAGTGCTGATGTCATCCACGTGGGTGACGTGGCATGTCATGGGGGGATTTTCGGCTGTTACACTCAGAAAGAGAAAGAGAAAGGTAAGTTGTAATTAGTCCCATATCGAAATTGAACAAGAATATAATATTAATAAATAATAAAACCTATGATCAAGAGTCACCAATCTGGTTAACCACCTTTTGAGAGGCAGTCTGTGGTGGGCTGTTGTACTATACTATATATAATTTGTCTTCTGAATTGTATAAATTGTCTGACCAGGGGCAGGGGTGTTACAAATGGTATTAGACCCGACTTTCGACCTCGAGTGTGGGGTATGTCTATATAATCGGGCGGCGGATTCCGGAACTATAGACCCAGTCGGGCGGTGGATTCTGGGACTGTTATTGATCCGCGGTGGATTCCGTGATCATAATTAGTCGGGCAGATAGGAGGGCAGCTCAATTAAATCCAGGATTATAATTGATCGGGTGGTGGATTTCGGGATCATGAATAATTGGGTGGATAGAAGAGTAGATGTTCCATAACGGCTGGAAAGTATATCCTGCACTAGATTGTGCATGCCCCGTGCTCAGCAAGGATGCTGATTTCTGAAGAGGGGTGTGTGTAACACCACGTAATTTATAAACATATAAATATATAATATATACATATATAGAGATGACTGTTTGGTAAAAACATAATGCATGATGTCATAAATAGTTAATATGGTGAATAGTAGGTGGGGGCCCACGTGAATTGAAAACAGCATAAGCCTTGCTGCTTTGGTTTGGTTCAAGTGCTGACGTCACCCATGTGGGTGACGTGGCATGTCATGGGGCTTTATTTGCTGTTACACTCAGAGAGAGAAAGAGAAAGGTAAGTCGTAATTAGTCCCATATCGGGATTGAACAAGAATATAATATTAATAAATAATAAAGCCTATGATTAAGTGTAACCCCTGTTTTTCCAAAAACGTATTTTTGTGTATTTTTTGTATTTTAAAAAATTTTCGCAAATTATTTTTTCGGTTTTCAAATTCTTTGTCAATGTATACTTTTGACTCTTCTATTAAAATCTAATTTTCCGATCTATAATTTTATTGTAACTATTTTCTATGAAATTACAATATAAGACAAATCTTAATTTTGATATAGTTACTTTGACCTCTATTATTATTACTACTAATGTTATTATTATTACTATTATTGTTTTTATCATTTTTCTTATTATTGTCAGTATTATTATTATTACTGATATTTTTAAAACTGTTATTACTATTATTATTGTTATTGTGTTTATTATTAATAATAGTATTTTTATAAAATCGTAAGTTGTATATTTTATTGGTTATTTTAACTACCCTATTGGATTTCTATTAAACCCAATTACAAAACCTCATTATCTATTACCCAATTACTCTACCCAAAATCCCCTACCCGAAACCATTAAAGCTAACCCTATTCTAATCTATCAGCCGTCACAATCCCATACACCATATTATAAAAACCCCTGCATATGACTGTTCAACTTCTAAACACCCCAGCCGCCTATTACCCCGTCTCGTCGTCTCCTACCTCTCCCTCTTCCCGTGCACCCATCACTCTCCCGACTCCTCTTCCACCTTCCCTCTGCACCTCGTCTCCCGCCCTTCCTTCTCCCGTCCCTCCTGCTCTTCCGTTCACCACCAGTTGTCTCCCAACCTCCGCGGCGCCCACGTCGACAACAGCGTCGACCGCAGCACCACTGCACCGACCCCCCCCCCCACGTTCTCTCTACTCTATGCCTGCTCCCTCTCCATCTCCGATGCCGCGGCAGCGTCGTCAGCTAGTGTAGTGTGCCTCCTACCCTGTGCTTCGCTGTGCGCTCCTCCGTCGCGACCTACAGTAGCCAACTCCCTCTCCCTGTCGTGCCTCCCCGCCATCTGCCGTCAACCCTGCATCCTCCGCCTTGCCGCCACCCGCCACCCGCCGTCGGAGTAACCATTGCAGCCATTGTCGTGGGGTGCCATTGCCATTGATGTGATCATGGGTGTGATGTTCTTGATCATGTGGGTTTTTGATCATGTTTGAGTGCATTGTTAGCTGTCCGATTGATCTTGATTCTTGATCTCTTATTGTGGGCCGTCAGATCTTCACGATCTCATCTTGATCTTCTTGAACTTCTTTATCATGCTTTGATCTTGGCCATCCGTGGGCTTCTTGATCATCGAGTTTTGATCATCTTGAAGTTCTTGATCATCTTTGTTTTGGGCCGTCGATCATCATGATCATCATCATCATGGAGTTCTTCATCGCCGATGTTGTGCTATCTAGATGATCTAAACTAGACACAAATTAAAAACCTCGCAAGTGTACGAATCATTTGGAGAAGCGTAGTGACGAGCAAGGGTCGATCCCACAGAGATTGTAGAAATTAACTTACTAATTAATAAAATAAAACAAGGATCTTAAAGTGTTGTTCTAAAGAAATAGAAAGATTAAAAGCTATATCGAGAAGTTCTGAATCACAAATATGTATCAAGTAGTTGGGTTTTGATTTCCACCTGTAGTCAGTAATGCTAAGTCACCTTCTTTACTATTCTAGTTACTCATGTTCGTTCCTTTAAGGGCATGGTATCTACTCCTTAAAGTATTGTTTCCCTAGCCAAGAATTAGGCATGGTATCTACTCTAATTCGTTTCTTTCCTTAAGTATTTAGCATGGTATCTACTAAGTTGCACTTAAAGAAAACATAAGAACAGTGGAAACGAACAAACACTCAAAGTTCTAGAAATTGGTATCAGATCTAGATCCCTCAAGTTGATTAAACCAAGAACCCCTAAGGACTCCTGTGTTACAAGTTATGAGCACGAGATACGGGTCGTCTCAATATGCTCATATAACAGATTCAGAGTTATAATACGCAAACTTGATAAACTCAGATTCTGTATGCCAGTCGACTTGCTGTCACCTCAGTCGACTGCCCTTAGAATTCTGAACAAGTTTGATTATTATAAATCTATACCAATTCAATCAGATTTAATCAATAAGTACTAGAGTAGTATTCAGAAGAATAGAAGCATTACATAACTACGGTTTCAATCTACCCAACTATAAAATTAGTTCCACATAATTAAACTTTTATTGATCAGCAAGTTCGAATATGATAAGCATAAAAGACTAAAAAGAGGAGAAATAAACTGATGAAGTCTGGCAGATAGGTCGACTGGCTGTCACTTCAGTCGACTGCCTTGTTCCCTTCTAAGTACTTGAACTCCTCTCTCCTTCTTCGATGCTGATAGAATAATGCTCTTGGTTGATGTTTTGATGATTCTGGAACTCTGTGATTCGGCTGGTGGTGTGTGCGGAGGAGCCCCCAAAATAATGCCTCTTGATTGATATTTATAGAGCACGGCACAAGAATTAGGGTTTGCCACTTTTTCAGGAAAATCCTCCTCTTTCCTTCTTTATTTGATTGGCGATTTATTTCTTTCTCTTTTCTTCTTTTCTTCCTTATCTGCTAACCATGTGCTCTTGCCAATCCCCTGTATCTAGCTTTGATTTGTTGGAGAAGTTGTTATTCGCATATAATCTGGGTTCAGATAGATTTGGATCTAGATGCGGATGCATCTTATCTTTTCACTCCACCGACTACCAGTCGACTGGTATTGGGTGTAAGTCGACTGGTGCTCTGAGACATTTGTGGCTTCATGAGTCCTCAGTCAAGTCGACTGATGTTGGGGCAGTCGACTGTGCCGAGCCCCAGCATACTCTCTGTCCAGTCGACTGATGAAGAGCAAGTCGACTGTTGCACTGCAGTTCCCTGTATATCATCCTCTCAGTCTGGAATCTGCTTCGTTTTGCTGCTTTTGGTTGTTTCCTATGGAAAAGAGAAAAGAAGAGTAAAATACCACATATAGAGCGTTTAAATGTCCAATTGCAATAAGATTATTACTCCTAAATGTGAATATTCTTGAGTTCATCAAATACCCCCAAACTTAGATTTTGCTTGTCCTCAAGCAAAAAGTAAAATTATGAACAAGGGGAAAAATAATAGTCTCAACCCATCACTCCAAGAAAATGTCTCATTGTTCAAGCATCAAAATTTTGCAATCAAAATTATAAACAATTTGCAAATAAAATAAAAACAAGCATACCCACTTTCTCTGGTGCAATTGTCTATTCATAACTCCAAACTCAACCACACTTGTCATGCAATTAATTATAGTTATAGTATGTAACTACCCAATCTGTGATTATCCCTTTTCTCTACTACAAACCGAGTAGCAAACTAGAGTTTTTTTTTTATTTTTTTTTTAGCCTCTTCTTTAAATCGTCACTTGCCTTTTGAAGCGAGTGCAAGACATTTGTGATGAATCCACCTGGTTACTCAACAAGTCACAAACTTTTAGTGCTTTGCATACTCAAATTTCAAGTTGCCTTTTGACGTAAAGGTAAACATTGGTGATGAATACCCCTAGTTACTAAGCACTCAAAACATTGGAGTAGATTGACTTTATTCATATATATCTTCTTTTCATTTTTACTCTATTTACTTAAACTCTGTTTAGGACTAGATCAAAGGAAATAATCACTAGAAAAAGCATCACAATTGTTTTTTATGTATAATCGCATGACTCATATAATTATGTAAGGAATTATGAAACTCAACAATCCTAAAGTAAATAAGTATCCTTACTCTTACTTTATAAGAAATTGATTATCCTAAAAAAATCAAAATCACACGACTCCAACTGTAACTAACTACCCCCAAACTTGGATGGAACATTGTCCTCAATGTTCGCACAAAACTTAAAATATAGGCATGTGTTACCAACTAGTTTGAAGGAAAGAAAATAAAGAAATAAAGAAATGATTAAAGAAATAAAATAAATAGAGAGTGTAAGTACTCCCCTGAAAAATTGGGTTGCCTCCCAATAAGCGCTGTGTTTTCTGTCTTCAGCTAGACTTGATGAGTTCATGCATTGTATTGATTGGTTTAAAGATTCACATCTTCCTTGTGCGGCTCTAAACTCATCTCAATGTACGGCTTCGCCCTATGCCCATTCACCTTGAATGTTTGATTTTTCTCTTTGCTATGAACCTCTAATGCATCATGTGGGAAGACTTTTGTGACAATGTATGGGCCATACCATCGTGACATAAGCTTGCCTGGAAAGAGTCTTAATCTTGAGTTGTATATTAATACCTTCTGTCCTTCATAAAACTCCTTCCTTGCTAGCTGTTTATCATGGTACAACTTGGTCCTTTCCTTGTACAATTTTGCATTTTCATATGCGTCGTGCCTCAACTCTTCAAGCTCGTTCAGTTGCAATCTTCTTTTGTCGCCTGCTTGTTTCATATCAAAATTGAACCTTTTAATGGCCCAATAGGCTTTGTTTTCCAACTCCACTGGCAGATGACATGCTTTTCCAAAAACCAAACGGTATGGTGACATGCCGATGGGTGTTTTGTATGCTGTTCGGTAGGCCCATAATGCATCGTTCAAGCGCAGCGACCAATCCTTTCTCTTTGTATTTACTGTCTTTTCCAAAATGCTCTTGATTTCTCTGTTGCTAATCTCCACCTGCCCACTTGTTTGAGGATGATATGGAGTGCCCACTCTATGTGTAATACCATATTTCTTCATCAAAGAAGCAAATGGAAAGTTATTGAAGTCGCTCCCTCCATCACTAATTATTGCCTGTGGTGTACCAAACCTAGTGAAATTGTTCTCCTGCAAAAACTTGACAACAACTTTGTGATCATTAGTTTTTGAGGGGACAGCCTCGACCCATTTAGACACATAATCCACACCCACAAGGATATATAAATAACTAAATGAGTTAGGAAAGGGACCCATGAAGTCGATTCCCCAAACATCAAAAAGCTCGATTACTTGGATGTTTTGCAGTGGCATTTGATTTCTAGAAGAGATGTTGCCTGTCCTTTGGCATTTGTCACAATTCCTGCAAAAAGAAAAAGCATCTTTGAATACATTAGGCCAATAAAATCCAGATTGTAATACCTTGAGTGCTGTTCTTTTAGGTCCAAAGTGTCCTCCACATGCATATTGGTGGCAATGTTGTAGAATACTCATTTGCTCTTCTTCTGCCACACATCTTCTTATAATTTGATCAGGGCAAAATTTGAAAAAATAAGGATCATCCCAATAATAGTGCTTGCACATGGCCACCAGTCTCTTTCTTTCCTGACTTGTCATACCTGGAGGGAAAACATGAGCAGTGAGATAATTTACAGTATCTGCAAACCATGGAAAATATGAGCAGTGAGATACCAGTCGACTGGTTCTGTTACCAGTCGACTACCCCCGTTGTATGTTTATTTCAAATGAATGTTCATCTGGGAAATTTTCATTAAGTGGGACAATTCTTTCTTCCTCATGCAGTAGTCTGGACATGTGATCTGCCACAACATTGTCACTTCCTTTCTTGTCTCTAATCTCAAGATCGAATTCTTGAAGCAACAGCACCCATCTGATCAACCTAGGCTTAGCATCCTTTTTAGCAAACAAATATCTCAAAGCAGCATGGTCAGTGAAAACAATAACTTTAGAACCAATCAAATATGATCTAAACTTCTCTACAGCAAAAATGACAGGTAACATTTCTTTTTCAGTAGTGGAATAATTAAGCTGTGCATCATTTAAAGTTCGAGAAGCATAGTAGATAACATGGGGTACCTTATTGATTCTCTGACCTAAAATAGCTCCTAAAGCATAATCACTTGCATCACACATAAGCTCGAAAGGATGGCTCCAATCTGGTGCCATGACAATAGGTACAGAAATGAGAAGATTTTTCAATGTAATAAAAGCATTTGTGCACTCTTCTGTCCATGCAAACTCAACATCCTTAGCCAACAATTCACAAAGGGGTTTGGAGATTTTTGAGAAATCTTTTATAAATCTTCTATAGAACCCTGCATGTCCAAGAAAACTCCTAACACCCTTGACTGTTGTAGCGCCCCGATTTCCGACACTGGGAAACCGTGACACGAGCCAAGACCTTTTCTTCAATTAGTCAAAATACACAGAAAAACAGGAGAATTTAAAACTTTTTATTCAATACACAAGTTTGAATATTGTACAACTGTAATACCTTACAATAGAGTTACAATATTACCTTTACATTTCTAAGTATTACAGCCTTCAACATCTTACATCAGAGTATTTCTCAACAAATACATAATCAATACATATACTGCAGCGGAACTAAACATAATACTGACTCCTTGCTTTCCTTGCCTTGAGTCCTCCTGAATCTTGCCTTTGTACTTCGGCGATCCAGTACCTATGGAAGTGGGGACGTCAGTATTCACTGACGCTTAAAGGCTGATCATATAGCAGCGAATCTCCCAAACAATATACAAAATATAGCAATGGTGTTGGTGTAGTTTAAGTGTTTGTGAGTGCTATGACTAGACTCTAATATGATATTTAAATAGAACTAGGATGCTCCTATTCTAATGTCAGCAAGTCTCCGAAGCAATATGCATCCCATACTACATGCGCCCCATCTCAAGCCGTTTTCTCCATATATATGGATTTAAACCCGCGTTATGAATTCTAATTGTACACAACCTGTTCCTGACAGATACAACGTGACTGATGAGGTTGCAGATGTGGTCAAGTCCCACTAATGCAGTTTGCCAGTGGTGTCCATGTTGCCACTGCTATCCGGCTACCGGACCTCACTCAAAAGCCTGACGAACCGTCGGGGATACTGCTAACAGGGGAGCCCCCTGCCGCCCCCTGGTCGGACCGTAGTCCATGGCCTGTTCGCCCTCTTGGCATAAGACCTGACGGAGTTCCGGGGGTCCATCCCCCCTAGCTCCGCCCGCCTTGTCATGGCACTTCAGGAATTAACAATTAGGATACGCAACCCATGTCCCCAACTAGTGAGAAGGCATCGTACGTATCCCTTTTGACAGGAAGGTACAACCCACTAACACCACCTATGATCTGCCCTAAGGGCCAGTAGGTCGTGAGGCGTCCCCTACAACCAACTACCCTCCTACCGGCAAGGGTCTAAGTAAATGATCCTTGTAAGGCACTACCCTAATGACGTTCCTGACTCGAACAATCCTAGGGATGACAATATCATAAACATAACATGCTAGGCCTTAAATTAGGCTTCGCAAGACAACTCTACTAGGCTACTCAACCTAGACTTACCAAAATCCCTCAGGATCCGGTTCGTGGCTCATCGATCCAAGACTTTGGCCGTGCGAATATACATGCATGACGCTACCCTAGACTTGGATTTCGTCTATACCCCGATCCTCGATTAACCTACCCTGGTTAAGATTCGACGGTACACAAGGAGTGACTCTTCCACAGTTCCTTAGGGTAAGAAAACATATGTCTTGATGGTCGATAGCCCTTAGGGTGGTAATATCACCCTAGACGAGCACAACGAACTGTGTACTAGCTAACCAGCTATACACGAGTAACAACCACATACGAGCCAATAAGCTACGTATGAAACAATAACTACCTACGAGCCAGGCAGGCCTCGTAGGAGATAACCACGTACATACCAGCCAAATAAGCCGCGTATGAGACCAACAGCTACGCACGGGCCAGTCGAGCCGCGTACGAGACAACAACTTACATACGAGCCAACTAAGCTACGTATGAGACCCACAACTACATACGGGCTAGTCAAGCCACGTACGAGCACAACCATATGCAAACAACCATACAGGTAACCAACCCTAGAAGCAACCAAACGTGCTTACTAACAAACTTAATCTTCTATTGTTAGAAGCAACAGAAGAATCTACTAGTAGTCTATGATCGGTATTCTACTAAGGAAGAACCGAAGGCGATAAAACGGCCTTTATCAACTAACTATTACTAGTGGTCTTCCCAATCCTTATTACTTCAACCTATAGCGCCTTAAGCATGGCATACAACCGCAAGCATCTTCCTACGACAATCTAATCATATAACACAACCCCTCACCATGATACTCTTAAGTATGAATATGATTCTGCTTGTGCTTACATCGAGCTTTAGCATGAAAATCACTTACGACCTAGACATGAAGTCCACTATAGTCAAGCGTAGGTTACAAATTGATCATGAAAGCTTACTACTTATCATGACTAATCACCACAACCCAACTGATATGAACAAGCAACATTCCAAGGCATAGTAGGTAGTTTTAACACTACTCCTACAACATTCTAAGCAAGTATTTGAACTTTAGCATGGTATAGAACACAACATAAGATCACTACAACTAACCATGAGTAGTTCCTTTACTCTAAGGATGAGTATCATAGTATGGATGTCATTAACTTAACATGATCAATAATTAGCATGATACCTACTTACTTAGCATGAATCATGATCATCTACTAACATAGCATGAACAAACACTTATCTAAGCATGGGTACCATGTAAACATGAGTATTCATATAACCTAGCATGGTATGCAACTTACTCACAATCTAAACTAGCATGACATACAACTTACTTACAATTAAGCTAGCATGGCATACAACTTACTTGTAGTTAAGCTAGCATGGCATATCTATAATTAAATTGACATGGTATATCACATACCTACAATTAAACTAGCATGGTATATCACTTACCTACAATTAAGCTAACATGGTATATCACATACCTACAATTAAACTAGCATGGTATGCAACTTTTCTACTATCATCCAAGCATGAATCTTTATTAAGCATAAATAACTACTAAACATGAATGTTTTACTAAACATGGGTAACCACTAGTATGAACATTCAACATTCCTAAGTATATATGTATATATACTTAACATGGTAAGTAATTTTATCATAGATCCTACAACATTCTAGACACAATTAATCTAAGCATGGTAGGAAACTCTTAGATTGCATCCTACAACATTCTAAGCATAAATGAGTGGATCTAAGCATGGTAGGAAACTCTTAGATTGCATCCTATAACATTCTAAGCATAAATGAGTGGATCTAAGCATGGTAGGAAACTCTTAGTTTGCATCCTACAACATTCTAAGCATAAATAGATTAATCTAAGCATGGTAGGAATTTTAGAATTAATCCTACAACATCCTAAGCATAAATAGGCTAATCTAAACATGGTAGGAACTTTGGAATTTGTCCTACAACATTCTAACATGATATAGCATTCCTAAAACATGATGGGTAATTTTAGGAGGCATACTACAACATTTTAAGCTTAAAATATGATAGGTAATCTTAGAAAGAAACCTGCAACATATATGTCATTCCTACATATGATAAGCAATTTTAGAATTACTCCTCCAACATTCTAAACATCATAAGTATGCTAGATATTTTTAGAGTGAATCCTACAACATTCTAGGTATAAAGCATGATAGGATATTTTTAGAAATAATCCTACAACATTCTAAACATAAAGCATGATAGGATATTTTTAGAAATAATCCTACAACATTCTAAACATAAAGCATGATAGGATATTTTTATAAAACATCCAACAATATTCTAAACATAAAGCATGATAGGATATTTTTAGAAATAATCCTACAACATTCTAAACATAAAGCATGATAGGATATTTTTATAAAACATCCTACAATATTCTAAACATAAAGCATGATAGGATATTTTTAGAAGTAGTCCTACAACTAATTAAGCATGAAAACATGGTAGGATAATTTTAGGAGTCATCCTACAACTAATTAAGCATGAAAACATGGTAGGATATTTTTAGAAGTCATCCTACAACTAACTAAGCATGAAAACATGGTAGGATATTTTTAGAAGTAATCCTGCAACTAACTAAGCATGGAAACATGGTAGGATATTTTTTGAAGGCATCCTACAACTAGTTAAGCATGAAAACATGATAGGATATTTTTAGAAAAAGTCCTACAACATTCTAAGCATATCTAAATTATGCTAATATAATCATAGCATGGTATCTATTTTATGAACACAAAATAAACATCTACAATCATCTACTACTATTACTACTCCATTTTAATCAAAAGCACAACATACAACTATCTACCATTACTACTACTTTATTTTAGTCAAGAACATAACACCCAACTATCTACTACTACTACTACTACTTTATTTTAGTCAAGAACATAACACCCAACTATCTACTACTACTACTACTTCATTCTCATCAAAAATCACAACATACAACTATCTATTACTACTACTACTTTATCGACATAAACATCTATACTACTTACTACTACTACTTTATCGACATAAACATCTATACTACTTACTACTACTTCTTCCTTTAATCAACATACTACTACTTTATTTAATCAACCATACTACTACTACCTTATTAATCAACATACTATTACTACTTTATTTAATCAACCATACTACTACTACCTCATTAATCACATACTACTACTTTATATTTTAGCATGCTACTACTTAGTTGCTTACTAGTCTTTATTATTACTAGTGATAAAAGAAAAGATCATTTTTATTTTACTTTACTCTACAACTAGTAAATATGAAAGAAAAGATCTTTTTCATTTATTTCTACAACTAGTGATTAAAAGGAAAAGATCTTTTTAATAGCTACAACTAGTCATTAATAAAAAGAGAAGATCTTTTTAATCTACAACTAGTGATCAATAAAAAGAAAAGGTCTTTTTAATCTACAACTAGTGATTAATAAAAAAGAGAAGATCTTTTTAATCTACAACTAGTGATCAATAAAAAGAAAAGATCTTTTTAATCTACAACTAGTGATTAATAAAAAGAAGATCTTTTTAATCTATAACTAGTGATTAATAAAAAAAGAAGGTCTTTTTAATCTACAACTAGTGATTAATAAAAAGAGAAGATCTTTTTAATCTACAACTAGTGGTTAACCAAAAAAGGATCTTTTTATTTTAAGAAAAAAAATACAATAAAATATATGCTCATTATTATTAGTCCAAGTTTAATCAAAGTCCTACAACCCACAATGGTTGTAAAATGTTCATATGCTTATGTGTATTAAGTCCTACAAGTCCTACAACCCCCAATCGGTTGTATGTTCAAGATCATATGCAATATGTGAATTTTTAGTCCAATAACATACAAAACAACAACTACAATAATAAAGATGTGATCTTTATATGTTAGTAGTCACTACTATTACATTCTTTCTTTTATTTACCACAACATACAACACACTCATTCACAAGAACAAACCCAAAAAACAAAACAAAACAAGAAGGTAGGAGAAGTCAAACAACAAAACAAACAAACAAACAAACAAACAAACAACCAAAGAAGCATGAAGAAACCCCCACCTTAGCCTTTTTTTTGGAAGGACTAGCTTGCTAACCTTCTCCTTCCCCTAGCTTTTTTTTAGAAAGCTTCTAACAACCTACAAAACAAAACTCTCAAGTTAATCTTTGTTCTCTCTTTCTTTTCCTTTCTTTCTTTCTTTCTTTTTGATCTTTCTAAAATGAGAGAAGGAGGAGAATGAGGGGGTGTTTATAGGAGGGAATAGGAGGTGGTAAGTGCAAGTGTGCACTCATATTTGCACAAAAACCCCAAGGAGGGGGGTGGCCGGCCATACTCTAGGGGGGGAGGGGTATGGTGTAGGGTAGTGAGGTGGAGGGATAAGGTTTCTAGAAGGGTTTTAACACTTCTCATGCATAAAAACCCTATATTAAACCACCTAATCAAACCTTAACCTTCTAATTAAGTTGTCATGACAAGAGTAAGTACATTGACCAAAAGTATACACTACATACTTGTATGATGTACTAAGTACCATACAATTTTATGTATGTGTACATGTATGTGTATACAAAAATTTTCTTATAAAATCCTCATAAAATTGCCATAAAATAGTTTAATTTAAAAAATGATAGTAAAATAAATTTTATTATTAATTCGGAGGGTCGCGCTATCAATTTGATGCGCTTCGGATGCGCACCGACCGATAGATGCGCGTAGACACTGTTTGTGGGCAACCCGGCGAAAAATCACCAAAATAATTTGATTTTGGAATTAAAATAAAATAATAACAAAATAATAATAAAATAGTAATTTATATGAGTTAATATCCGTCCGGGATATTACAACTGTAGTGGGAGGGGGTAGCTTTGATATGATGTCAATTTTTGCCTTGTCCATCTCTATGCCTCTTTTTGACACCACATGTCCCAACACAATACCTTGTTGTACCATAAAATGGCACTTTTCCCAATTTAGCACTAAATTGCATTCTTCACATCTCTTAAGCACAAACTGCAAATGGTTAAGGCATTCATCAAAACAAGATCCAAAAACACTAAAATCATCCATAAATACCTCGATGAACCTTTCCACCATGTCTGAAAATATACTCAGCATGCATCTCTGAAATGTAGCTGGTGCATTGCATAATCCAAAGGGCATCCTCCTGTATGCAAAAGTACCAAAAGGATATGTAAAAGTTGTTTTTTCTTGATCTTCTGGAGCAATAGCAATTTGATTATAGCCACTATAACCATCTAAAAAACAATAATGACTATATCCTGCTAATCTTTCTAACATTTGATCAATAAAAGGAAGAGGGAAGTGATCTTTCCTGGTTTCGTTATTCAGTTTCCTGTAGTCAATGCATACCCTCCGTCCTGTAGTCACTCTAGTAGGGATAAGCTCATTCTCTTCATTCTTCACCACTGTGACTCCACTTTTCTTAGGCATTACATGTATAGGGCTCACCCACTTGCTATCTGAGATAGGGTAGATGATGCCAACATCTAATAGCTTCAAGACCTCTGTTCTTACCACTTCCTTCATGTGTGGATTAAGCCTTCTCTGTGCTTCCCTGCTAGGTTTTGCATTGTCTTAAAGAAGTATTTTATGCATGCATTTGGATAGACTTATTCCCTTGATATCTGCAATGGTCCATCCTATTGCACCTTTGTGTTCTCGCAGTACCCTCAGCAACTTCTCTTCTTCCTGTGCACTCAAGTTTGCAGCAACTATCACTGGTACCGTCTGGTTTTCACCCAAATATGCATGCTTCAGATGTTCAGGCAGCGGCTTCAGCTCCACGTCTGGCATCCTGATAGCGGTCGGGACAGTCGACTTATCCTGTCCACCAGTCGACTGGTCCGAGGAAACACAAGTGTCATTAGTCACAATATTTTCAAATGCAGGTGCGAGTTTACCTGAATATGACTTTGGAGTTTCAAGGTGATGTAATGTTTCTGCTATTCTCCAGTCATCATGTTCCTGTTCAACATGAGATAATGTTAGAGACTGTGTAATTGCAGCTTGTAGTGGTTCTATGCTATGTACCTAAAATGTTTGATCAACAATCTCCTGCACCACATCAACATTATAGCATTCATGATCATCATGTGGTAATTTCAGTGTATCAAACATTGTAAATTCAACCTTTTCTCCATTTATTTTCATGCTTATAGTACACTTTTTAACACAAATTTTTATATCAGCCGTACTCATAAAGGGCCTACCTAGGATAATTGGTAAAGAAGATGGCATTGAAGAGTCCTCCATGTCTAACACAACAAAATCTGTAGGCAATATGAAATCATTTACCTAAACTAGGACATCTTCCAAAATACCTCTAGGTCTTTTGATGCTGCGATCAGCCAACTGCAAAGTGATGGATGTCGGTTTGAGTTCCCCCAATCCTAGCTTTTCATAAACAGAGTAAGGAAGTAGATTGATGCTTGTCCCCAAGTCTAGCAGTGCCTTTTCAAAGAAGTGCTCACCAACCCTACAAGGAATGGTAAAACTACCTGGGTCCTTTAATTTAGGAGGTAATTTCCTTAACAAAATAGCACTCACTTCTTCTGTCAAAGCCACATTCTCCCTAACCTGAAATGTTCTTTTGTGAGTACAACATTCTTTCAAAAATTTGGCATAAGAAAGAATTTGTTTAATAGCATCAAGTAGGGGGATATTAATTTCTACCTTTCTGAGAGTTTCAAAGATGTCAAATAAATGTTGTTCTTTCTTTTGCTTGACTAACCTTTGAGGGAATGGTGGCAAAACTGTTCTTTCTTTTTCACTTACCTTGTTGGAATCCAAAACTTTTGATGGTTATGTTTCTGCTTCTTCTGTGTGTGTTCCCACCTTGTTTTCAATTGTCTTACCACTTCTCAGAGTTGTTACTGCTTTGAGCTGTTCTTGGCCTCGAGGATTTGGTATGGTTTGTGAAGGAAGTTCTCCTGCCTTTCTCTCACTCAACTCCTTTGCAATTTGCCCGATTTGAGTTTCCAATTTCTGAATTGCTTGCCCTTGTTGGTTGCTTGTTTGTTGTTGTTGTTGGAGCAATTGAAGAACGGTGGATTCAAAATCCAACTTCTTCTGTTCTTGAACTGGCCTATCAAACCCACTTCCCATTTGGAAGTTCCGTGCCTGTCCTTGTGAAGATTGAGTTCCTTGATTGTTGCTCCATGAAAAATTTGGATGGTTCCTCCACCCTGGGTTGTATGTGTTCGAGAATGGGTTGTTCTTTGGTGGAAACACTCCTTGTCCCACATAGTTTGCATGCTCCTGATCTGTGAAAGAAGACATGGGACATGTGTCAGTTGTATGATCAAAATGAGAACAAATTGCACAAATTTCTTTTGTTTGATTTTTTACACTGCCCATTGTTGTTATTGCATTAACAAGCATATCAATTTTTTTGTTCATGTTTTTCATTTCTAATTGTATGTTATTACTACCAGAAATTTCATAAACTCCCTGTTTTTTAGAAATGCCTCTTCCCCTTGTTGAGAATTGCTGTGAGTTCTCGCTAAGTTCTTCAAATAATTCGATGGCCTCCTCACCACTTTTCCTCATCAAGATCTCGTTGCAAGCTGAATCCACAATTGCTTTGTTAGTATCATTTAAACCCTCATAAAAAGCTTGTACCTGATCATCTTTAGGCATGTTGTGTATAGGACACTTGAGAAGCTTGTTCTTGAAATCCTTCCATGCTTCGAAGAATAAATCTCCATCTTTTTGTTGGAAGAGTTGAATCTCCCTTTTCAGTTGTTTGGTCTTCTGGGCTGGAAAGAATTCTTTCAAGAATTTTGTTGCCAATTGCTCCCATGAATTAATTGATCCTGGTTCCAAAGAATTATACCACAATTTAGCATTAAGTTTTAAAGAGAAAGGAAACAAGATTAACCTGATTTGTTCAGGGGTAAGCCCTTTGACACTTTCTGTTCTGCAAAGATCAAAGAAGTCTTGCAGATGGAGGTGAGGCTCTTCGTCTGGTTTGCCACTAAAGTGGGGAAGCATGCTAAGTAATTGGGAAGAGAGATGCATATTCACTGTGACATTGGGTTGATAAGCAATGCAGGAAGGTTGCTCAATATTCTTAGGCGTGAATTTGTCCTGCATTGGTACTCGATTTGGTACTTCCTCAGCCATTATTGCTCGTGAATTGGGTCTCTGTGCAGTCGACTGTCTCCGTGTAGCAGTCGACTAGTTGGTCGCAGACAGGCGACCTAGTCTGTACAAAGTGCGTTCTGTTTCCGCGTCGATAGGTAGTAACTCTGGACGAAGTGATCTCCTTCCGTGCATCCACCAAAATCCTGTAACCTAGAAGAAAATATTTATCAATAAAAGAAAATAAAATAAAAGAAAAGATTTACTGATTTGTAAGTTAAAATGCTAACAATCCCCGGCAACGGCGCCAAAAACTTGTTGTGCTATCTAAATGATCTAAACTAGACACAAATTAAAAACCTCGCAAGTGTACGAATCGTTTGAAGAAGCGTAGTGACGAGTAAGGGTCGATCCCACAGAGATTGTTGAAATTAACTTACTAATCAATAAAATTAAACAAGGATCTTAAAGTGTTGTTCTAAAGAAATAGAAAGATTAAAAGCTATATCGAGAAGTTCTGAATCACAAATATGTATCAAGTAGTTGGGTTTTGATTTCCACCTGTAGTCAGTAATGCTAAGTCACCTTCTTTACTATTCTAGTTACTCATGTTCGTTCCTTTAAGGGCATGGTATCTACTCCTTAAAGTATTGTTTTCCTAGCCAAGAATTAGGCATGGTATCTACTCTAATTCGTTTCTTTCCTTAAGTATTTAGCATGGTATCTACTAAGTTGCACTTAAAGAAAACATAAGAACAGTGGAAACGAACAAACACTCAAAGTTCTAGAAATTGGATCAGATCTAGATCCCTCAAGTTGATTAAACCAAGAACCCCTAAGGACTCCTATGTTACAAGTTATGAGCACGAGATACGGGTCGTCTCAATATGCTCATATAACAGATTCAGAGTTATAATACGCAAACTTGATAAACTCAGATTCTGTATGCCAGTCGACTTGCTGTCACCTCAGTCGACTGCCCTTAGAATTCTGAATAAGTTTGATTATTATAAATCTATACCAATTCAATCAGATTTAATCAATAAGTACTAGAGTAGTATTCAGAAGAATAGAAGCATTACATAACTACGGTTTCAATCTACCCAACTATAAAATTAGTTCCACATAATTAAACTTTTATTGATCAGCAAGTTCGAATACATGATAAACATAAAAGACTAAAAAGAGGAGAAATAAACTGATGAAGTCCGGCAGATAGGTCGACTGGCTGTCACTTCATCGACTGCCTTGTTTCCTTCTAAGTACTTGATCTCCTCTCTCCTTCTTCGATGCTGATAGAATAATGCTCTTGGTTGATGTTTTGATGATTCTGGAACTCTGTGATTCGGCTGGTGGTGTGTGCAGAGGAGCCCCCAAAATAATGCCTCTTGATTGATATTTATAGAGCACGGCACAAGAATTAGGGTTTGCCACTTTTTCAGGAAAATCCTCCTCTTTCCTTCTTTATTTGATTGGCGATTTATTTCTTTCTCTTTTCTTCTTTTCTTCCTTATCTGCTAACCACGTGCTCTTGCCAATCCCCTGTATCTAGCTTTGATTTGTTGGAGAAGTTGTTATTCGCATATAATCTGGGTTCAGATAGATTTGGATCTAGATGCGGATGCATCTTATCTTTTCACTCCGCCGACTACCAGTCGACTGGTATTGGGTGTAAGTCGACTGGTGCTCTGAGACATTTGTGGCTTCATGATTCCTCAGTCAAGTCGATTGATGTTGGGGCAGTCGACTGTGCCGAGCCCCAGCATACTCTCTGTCCAGTCGATTGATGAAGAGCAAGTCGACTGTTGCACTGCAGTTCCCTGTATATCATCCTCTCAGTCTGGAATCTGCTTTGTTTTGCTGCTTTTGGTTGTTTCCTATGGAAAAGAGAAAAGAAGAGTAAAATACCACATATAGAGCGTTTAAATGTCCAATTGCAATAAGATTACTGCTCCTAAATATGAATATTCTTGAGTTCATCAGCCGACCTGATCCGATCATCATCATCATCATCATCAAGATACTGATCACATTTTGATCTTGATCTTGATCTTTGATCAGAGTCGTCTGATCTGATTCGATCACCTTGATCTCTTAATCTTTTGATCTTATTCGTCTAATCGTGTTCGTGATTGGTTCGTGTGCTCATTCGATCTATTTGTTGTGTTCATGTCGGGATCCTTTCCCGTTATTCTTGCTCTTTGCTTCGTTCCGTCGTCGTCTTCCAGGTAAGTAACTTGTACTCAAATTCCTTTGTATGATACAAGTCAAAAATACCCCTTGTAGTGTAGTTGGGTTCTAGAAACAATTTGTATATGAAACCCCTTGTTGATATTGTCTTTATAGAGATTTGACCATAGTTGCCTCACGACACAAAATTTGACATGAAACAACTTAGGTTTTGCCCGTTCTTGATTTGATCATGTATGTAAGACTTCTTGTGAGAATTTGGGTTTTTATTGAGAACCATGTGATAGACTTGTTTTAGATGTGCTAATTACCCTATTTCATTATGTTTGGACACTTGGTAGACTCGATTTCATGTTTGAGTGTGTTGGATCAAGTTTCGTTGGATCTATGTTGATTTTAGTTTTTGATGAAATTCTGTATTTTGTCGATAATCTGTGTTGGTCAGTAATTTAGACCATATTAAGGTCAGAATCTTAATTTCAGTATAAAACATGATTTTTAGAGGAATTCGTCTTCTTTTCAACCCCTCTGACCTTGCTCGATTTCGTTTCCGTATGTGTGAGATATGACTGTTTTACAATAGAGGTGCAGATCTTTTCCATATTTCGTTTCTTGTTGATTTTGATGACTAAATCATTTTGATACTTGTGCTACACATATTATTTTGATCTAGAACTCTGTTCAGTTTTTCTATACTTACCTAGGGATTACCTAGAATTTTGGCGGACTTTATTGATGAGTTTTATATGTCGTTTCATGCTTGTTCATAAAGACTATACTTGCTGTATTTTACTCGATGTTCTGTAAAGAATCGTATTTTCACCCTGATTGCTTTTACTGTATGAAAAATATTTGTGAAATATGAAAGTTAATATATTTTTCTATTTTCATCTCCCTTTGGTGGGTTTGGATTTCGTTTCACTGGTTTCGAGGTATTATAGTTTTGGTACAGCAGTGTTGGAATTCCAGATTTACCAAACTATCGTTTCTTGATGTTTTCTGATTTTTGATGGCTAAACTAACTTTACTGCAACATTATGAAACTAGATATTCTGATACTAGATATATAGGAAAATACCCCAGATTTTTTGTAGATTTATTTAATGAGTTTTGATGCTGTTTTCCTGCTCTTGAATACATTTTCCAGATTTCTGGCTGAACCTATTTTTTGGATTCAAATCAGTTTTGAGTTATGATTTTGCGATTTAGTACATGACTTATTTGTATTCTCTGGATTCGGTTGGAAGTCTATTTTCTAGAAATCTTGACGGAATCAGATTTTCATGTTTGTAACACTGGGAATCACTGTTTTACTGCAGTGTGGTCTTGCTGTCCTGAACTTGAGATTCGGTTATTTTATTCTTTTATGTGTTATCTTGCTCCCATACATGCTCATCTTGCAACTTGAACTTGTCACGTTATCATGCCATATTATTCTTGATATGTTTTGCACACCTGCATGATTGTTTGATATTAATAATAAATAATCAAGCTGGGATTTAAGGAAAAGATCTAATAATGGATAATTCAGAAACGTGTACTCGGAAGGGGATCTATTGATCCTATGTGATTTTTGGAGCTTGATACAAGTTATTTGGAGTTTGACACGTGATTACTTGCACTTGCACACTTGACACAGAGCTTGATATATTTTGGGTATTTGGAGCTTGTTATTTGGATATGTAGAGCTTGTTTGGAGCTTGTTTATCTAATTACTTGGAGCTTGATACTTGTTACTTGAGAGCTTGTCCCTGAGTACACTGTCTTCTATGGTCCACTATGAAATCTAAATGAAATTTGTTTGAATGTAGCAACCATGTGTTATAATATGGGGCGCATGAAGTGCTACCTAGATAGTAATAATACAAGACATGAACATGATCACCTGATACTTGATTACTTGTACACGATACTTGATGCATGACACGTGAACGTGATGCTTGAACATAATACTTGACACTTGTACTTGACTACTTGACACTTGTTACTTGATTCGTGATACTTGATTCGTGACACTTGATACTTGTTACTTGTTCACATGATACTTGCTCACTTGACACTTGATACATGCCACTTGTATTTGTTCACCTTACCATACTAGTTGCTATACATTATCATCATGCCTATTCCATGCTATTAGTTAGTTTTTTCCATGTACTTGTATCCTGCATTACAAGCGGCCCGTAACATACAATTGACGGGTACTTGTTTTCTCTTTTCCTCTTTCCTGCAATTGTTAAATTGCATATTTCGGAGAACATGTTCCAGACGGTATTGGTGACATAAAGTATTAGTGCTTGATTTTATTATTATTATTTCTTGTAGCTTGATTAAACAATATTCTATTTTGATACTTGGATTTATTCTTGTATTTGGGCGATGTGACCCAGGATATTGACTTGTTCAGAATTTGATTATTTGAGATTATTATATTTGGTTTCAAGTATTATTGTTGGTAATTGGTTCATATGTGCATGTGGTTGATTCTTTTGCTTCCGACTCAGATTATACTTGTGAATGTTGTAAACATTCTTGAACAGCTTATGGATGATAAAAATCATTCACTGGGCTTTTGTCGCGTATCCGTATTCCGTATTCTCTTTTGGGAAGCGGGGCATGACATCAAGAGTCACCAATCTGGTTAACCACCTTTTCAGAGGCAGCCTGTGGTGGGCAATTGTACTATACTATATATAATTTGTCTTCTAAATTGTATAAATTGTCCGAGCAAGGGCAGGGGTGTTATAGTATTGGGGTTTGGCTTGGCTGGCGGCGCTAGAGGAGCGGCCTCGGGGGGGTGTTGACGTCGACGGGGGTGTCGGAGCTGGCCGGGGAAGACGATCGGAAGGGGATGGTTTGTGGTGATTTTGGCAGGAAAAACCAACCAGGAGAGAGAGAACAGGAGGAGAGAGCGAGTAGGAGAGAGAGTAGACGGGTAGGGTTTCGATTTGTGTGCAATTTAGGGTTTGCATTAGGGTTGTATTTACAGGGTACAATTTGGATACTGGGTTGGTAAATTAGGGTCCAATAACAGCGGATTAGGGTTACGAACAAATGAAATTGGGTTTTAGGATTCAATTAAGAGATAGATCAAAATCAACAGGGTTCAAATCTAAATACCCACAATTAAATCATAGATCAATTGGATCAACAAGAGTAGCCCGATCAAAAGAACGAAGAATTTCATGAACAAGTCTTAATTAAAAATAATAATCAAGGAAGTAATATGGTATTTATTCAATTGCAAATAAAAATATTACAAAAGGGAAAAAATTGAAAAATATAAAAACGGTAATTACAATCCTACCCACCTTACAATAAAATTTTGCCGTCGAAATTTATGCAAGTGGTAGTAGGGTAACTCCGAAGGAAATAAAAGAACAAGAACGAGAACTACTCAAAAAGAAGAGGAAACCGCTTCCGAATCACACTCTCAGGCTCCCTAGTCGACTCACCAGGCGAGTGAGGATTCCAAGCAACACAAACCAACTTGATAATCTTATTCTTCAAAATGTTCTCCCGCCGGTCCACAATCGACACGAGTTGAATCTCACAAGACACATCAGGTCGAACCGACAACTTCGAATAGCCAATAACATGACATTTGTCCCGAACATATTTCCTGAGCTGAGAAACATGGAAGACCTCATGCACTCCAGAAAGAGCTGGCGGCAACGCGAGTCTATAAGCCACCTTGCCTACTCGCTCCACCACATCGAACCGACCAATGAACCTAGGGCTAAACTTGCCCCCACCACCAAAATGAATTACACCCTTCCATGGAGACACCTTGAGGAACACATGATCACCCACTTCGAACTCTAATGGTCTCTTGTGCATGTCTGCTCATTTTCTCTGCCTATCCTGTGCGGCTTGGAAATGCCTCCTGATCTGGGCCAATGTATCAACAGTCCTCGTGATCAATTCGGGCCCCAAAAGCTTTCTCTCACCAATGTCATCCCAGCACACTGGTGATCTACACTTCTGACCATACAAGACTTCAAATGGAGCGGCCTGAAGACTAGCTTGTTAGCTCTTATTGTATGAAAACTCCACCAAGTGTAGATGATCTTCCCAAGATCCTTCAAACTGAAGCACACAGGACAACAACATATCCTCCAAGGTCTGAATAGTCATCTCCGATTGACCATCTGTCTGTGGATGGAATGCAATACTGAACTTCAACTTACTCCCAAGACAATTCTGGAGACTCTCCCAGAATTGATATCTGAATCTAGTGTCTCTGTCTGATATAATACTGACAGGAACACCATGAAATCTCACAATCTCCTGCACATACCTTTCTACAAGGCTCTCCGTAGACTGACCAACTCTGAACGGAATAAAATGAGCACTCTTCATCAAGCCATCCACAATCACCCAAATGACATTGTGACCCTTGAGACTTCTAGACAAGTAGTCACGAAATCCATAGTGATATTCTCTCACTTCCAGTCAGTAATAGGAGGTGGTTGAAGAAGTCCAGCAGTCATCTGATGTTCTGTCTACACTTGCTGACAGATCAAACACCGAGAGACAAATCTTGCAACATCCCTCTTCATACCATGCCACCAGAAATGCAACTTCAAATCCCGATACATCTTCGTACCATCGGGATGAACAGATTATGACGAGCAATGAGCTTCTTCAAGTAACTTCTGCCTAACTTCTCCCTTCGGAACACATAGACGAGTCCCAAAGTGGAAAGATCCATCTTCATGAATCACCATATCATTTCGAGAACCAGCTTCAACCTCAGCTCGAAACTCCTGCAATTGCACATCAGCAGACTATGCCTCCTTAATCTGATCTACCAAGGACGACTGCAACTAAAGCACTATAAAACTCCGCTCAGAACTAGGCAATACCACATCTAATTCCAATCTTCTCATAGTTTCCACAAGCTTTTTCTGCTCAGTAAGAACCATCCCAACAGGTCTTTGCCTCATATTCTGGTGGCATGGTATGAAGAGGGTGATACTACAAACTGATATCATGGATTTGAAGTTGCATTTCTGGTGGCATGGTATGAAGAGGGATGTTGCAAGATTTGTCTCTCGGTGTTTGATCTGTCAGCAAGTGTAGACAGAACATAGGGATACTACAAAACTGATATCATAATCTGCCATCAATTCCAACTATCGCCTTTGCCTCATATTCAGTTCCTTCTGAGTGAACACATACTTGAGAATTTTGTGGTCACTGAAAATCTCCACTCGGTCTCCAATTAAGTAATTCCTCCAAAGCTTCAAGGCAGAAGATCACAGTAGGAAACTCCAAATCATGTGTAGGATAATTCTTGTCATGCAGCCTCAATTGTATAGATGCATATGCAACAACCTAGCCTTGTTGCATCAAAACAGTAACCAAACCTCTACCTGAAGCATCACAATGAATTACGAAACCTCCAGATCCATCTGGTATAGTCAACACAGGTGTTGATGTCAACTGATTCTTCAGTTCAACAAAGGCTTCTTCACAAAACTCATCTCACACAAACTTCTGATCCTTCCCAGTCAACTTGATCAACAGCCCTGCAATCTTCGAGAAATCCTGAACAAACTTCCTGTAATAACCCGCTAGACCAAGAAAACTCAGAACCTCCGATACGGACTTCGGTGTCAGCCAATCCTTAACAGCAGAGATCTTGGACGGATCGACAGAAACACCATCACCAGAAATAATATGGCCCAAGAAAGCCACTCGCTCCAACCAAAATTTACACTTGCTAAGCTTCCCATACAACTGATGATCTCTCAAAAGTCTGCAAAACAACCTTCAAGTGCTCATCATGCTCATCCCGATTCCAAGAATTGACAAGAATATCAACAATGAACACCACAACAAACTTGTCCAGGAAGGGAGAAAAAACTTGATTCATCAAGCTCATAAATATAGCTGGAGCATTAGTAACTCCAAAAGGCATCACCAAAAATTCATAGTGCCCATATCTCGTTCGAAAAGCAGTCTTCTGTACATCCTTAGTTTTCACCTTAAGCTGATGATAACCAGAACGAAGATTCAGCTTCGAAAATACAGAAGTGCTTCCCAGTTGATGAAATAGGTCATCAATCCTTAGCAATGGATACCTGTTCTTCACTATGACATTATTGAGCTCGCGGTAGTCAATGCACAACCTCCGACTACAATCCTTCTTGTTGACGAACAGAACAGGAGCTCCCCAAGGAAAAAAACTTGGCCTGATAAAATCTCTATGCAACAACTCATGAATCTGCTCCTTCAACTCAGCCAACTCAGCTGAAGCCATTCTGTACGGACTCTTAGAGATTGGAGCTGTTCCTGGCTGAACATCACTACTGAACACCACTTTACGATCTGGCGATAATCCCGACAATTCCTCAGGAAAACATCCAGAAAATCCTGCACAACCAATGGTGCGACAACATCATCAGCACACACTTTCTCCATAACTCAAACTTCCTGACTAGCCAACTTCTCAACACAAGTAGGCGGCATTTCACCGGTACAGAATTCAAATTTCTGATGTTCTGGCATTCGAAACACCACCTTCTTCTTACGGCAGTCAATCACAGCATGAGTGGCACCAAGCCCATCCATCCCCAGAATCACATCAAAACCAGAACTGCCAATGAAAATCAGATCGGCAACAAAATCCATACCACCAATAACCAAGGGACTCTGCTCACAAATCTGAGAACACATGACAACACCTCCACCTGCAGAAATGTTCCAAGTCACTGGATAGTGCTGCTAGCCAAGAGTTGCAGATCAACGAAGCGGGAGGAAACAAATGAATGAGTTGCACTAGAATTAAAGTGAGCATGAGCAAGAAAATAATGGATAAGGATAATGCCTAGTAAGAGGTCAAAGTGAGAATACAAGGTAGAAGCAAAATACAAGAAAGAGGCATGAATGGAAGGCAACATGAAGAACAACATGATGTAAGAATAAAATAGCAAGGGAAATCAAAAATGAAATACAAAATGGAAACAACAAATAATATACCTACAACAACACCTAAAGCAGTCTCAGCATCCTGCGTAGTCAAGTTGTAAGCCTGACCACGACCTGCAGGAAGATTACCCCGTGGAGCGGCTCTCCTCTGCTCAAAGACCTGCCTCTGCAGGGGAAATGGTCTACCCTGACCATGAACAAGCGCTCCCTGCAGAGTGGAACCTCTAACTGGTGCAAGTGGTCTGGCTTTAGGGCAATCACGAACCATGTGGTCCACTTCTCCACATGCAAGGCATTGGCGGTTAGCTACCCGCTGTCCTTGTGCATACGACCCACCTTGTGATAGTAATCACAAATATGAACGGACCTTGGAGCGACAGGTGGATAAGGTAGTGCCCTGACAGGAAGGGGCAGAGTCGGCCTCCTAACAGGCCCACCAACAGATCTAGAGCAACAAAATGATGAATAGCATGCTTCCTAGTGCCGGTCTGTTCCTGAATCCTTGTAGCATCCAGGATATCAGCATAGGAACAAAGTCGCAAGGCAGCAATACGGTCCTAAATCTCAATGTCCAAGCCCGACAGGAAACGATGGCCTCTATCTTGATCATTTGCCACCATGGAAGTAACAAACGACTTAGTCGGGCAAATTCCGCAGCATACTCGTCCACAGTCCGACTCCCCAGATTCCAGACAGTGTTTAGTTTAACATCTATACTTTATGAAATAACAACGAAAAGAATACAACTAAACACTATCTGACAAACCTGAGTTAAAGAGACAAACTGTCGTTCCATCTCATTCTTGGTGACATTAGGGAAGAACTTCATGAGGAAGCTCTCAGAAAAAGTGGCCCAGGGAATGGGTCGGCCCAAACGTTCAGGCTCAGTCTGCCACCAAATGTGGGCAAGGTCGACAAGCTGGATGCTCACAACATCCACACGATCCACATCAGCAATACGTGCTGCGGTTAACAACTACTCAGTCCTGATAAGATATTGCTCGGCTACAGGTGGACCTTTAGTACCCGAGAACTTATCCAGGTGAAGCCTCATGAAATCTGTTACATTACCAGGCCTCAGTGGCAGCACGACGGGGGCAGGCACAATGGGTTCTCTATTGTCAGTTTCATAAGCCATTCTCAACTGCTCATTATGTTCCCGTTGCATCCGCATCACCAGTTCATTGTGCTAACGCTGCATTTGCATCAACTGTTCAACAGTGGGCGCATCAGACTGATCATCCTCAGTACGGGAAAAAGAAGCACCTTTTCTAGGCATGGTTTGCAATAAAAATCAAACGGTTAGCATCCCGATCATAAGTTGGATATCAATTGTTCATGTGATCACTGTATTGCGCATATTGTTGAGTCAAACCGATAAAATCTTAAATTTGATTAATATATCAATCAAACCCAAACTTCATTTCTTTAGTCACGTTTGACTGATGTATTATCCAAACCCGGGCTCTGATACCACTAAAAACCTTGTCACGCTCTGCTTACCAAAAATACAGAATACGAGCATGTAACATTGGCCCAGTGAATGACTAACGTCACCCATTAGCTGTTTATTTGATTAACTCAACAATATAATCAATACAGAAAAAATGTGCAGGCAATAATAATAATCTCATGAACTTAGAATGATACAATAAAAATATCCAAATACTATAATAATAATCCAACGTTTGGAAACAATAATAAATTCCGGGACATAAGCCCAAAACAATAATAATCCAATCCAAAATAATAACAAGTCTCAATTCATTAAGTTTATTAAAGCAATAAGCAATTAGAAAGCAGTAGTCTTCAGAATGTTTGTTCTCCAATTCCAGCAGGCAATTATCCTCCATTACTTGTATACACTTCATCTAAAAAGAGGAGAAAAATTATCCTTAGAGCAAGTCATGGACAGCAAGTAGAGAAAGTAGGGAACAATGGAATAACAATATAACAATGAATCAATGGATCAATAGGAATCAATAACATGGCATGATAGTAATAATCAATAACATGGCAATCAATGCAACGGTGTAACAATGATTGAATATTCGGTAACAGTAATCAACGGTTAATATCAATAACACTTGGACAATATTGGATACAAATAGGAACAATGATGAACAATATGCAATGTCGGTGATTTGTCAATCCTTATGTCTATTAATCATTTTAATCCTAACTAATGCATGTACTACTACATCCCATACTACAGGTTTGATGCATACAATCAATTTCATTTTAGACTCAAGTGGTGCACTCGATAGATGATGTACTTGGCAACGATAAACACTATTCACTTTTCGGTGTACGATACGGTCATCGGCAACGATACGGTACACGATAGATTGGATTACTGCCATAACCACAATCACACGATAAATCGGTAGTCGAAACGGTAATTAGGGAAACACGAGCCCCTCCTCCAAGTACAATCACTACTTAGTTCACTACTCAAATCACCCTTTAAATCCTGGCTTATTAATCATTTATTAATGCAACAATACAAGATGCAATCGATGGACATTTGGTGAACAGTGGTATCAATAGGGAAATAATAAGTTGATAACATGGATAGGACGGTTAGAATAGTGACGATAACTCATTGGAAACATGTAATGCAACATACATTCATTAATTCATGCACTAGTATGATATAAGAATAATTAATCTATTAAAAAGTGGAATCTAAAATTCTGGACAGCAAGCGCAGTATGTACAAAAAATGCAGTTTCCCACTGACTCAGAAATCGAAAGTTGAATCCGTCAGAAATTCTGAAAACTAGACTTCGCCACGGTTCCAACGCATATTTAAACTTCAATTTCCAACAACAGTAGCTAGGTCAAACACACTGTTCTTTACAGATTCTATGTTCAGGCAATTTCGACATTATGTTATTTTATTATTAGAATCAGCAAAAACTCAATATTAAATTCAGTAAAAATACTTTCTTGATTCCTAAACATGTTAAGCAACAATCTGGATATTTTCAGAATAATATTTTATCATTTGATCAGCAATTTTACTGTTTAAGCGCGAAAGATACAAGAATGTAAAAATCTAAAAGTAAAAACATAGCTGTAGGAAAATGGGCATAACGTTTGCTACAAAACTCGGAATTCAAAAATTCAAGATGTTCTGGAAACCAGAAAGATAAGGCTACAATTCATATTCATAATGTATTTTATTTTAAGATCATTTACTGGTTCGAAAGTAGCAGTTAACATTCAGGTCAACAAGGGATATACAGTATTTGTGTAGTTTTCTTGAAAATAAATTAATTAAACATGATGGGTATCTATTCTTTAGTCAAAAAATTGTGTAATCAGCATGATGAGTGTAAAAAATTAAATAAGATTATAACACACACATACACTAATTTATCATCAATCAACCATCAATCGATCAAACAACATACAACCTAATAATTTTCTCTACATTAATTTATTTGTGTCGTGACTGTATGTGTAACTCTATTGTCCATACTATATGATGTATGCAAGATTCAATAATTTCGGAGTCAAATTGGCACGATGTCAATAGTATTGGGGTTAGCTCGTGTAAACCCTCAATAAACCTAACGAAAGAGATAACAATGTATAATACGATGAACAAAGGATTTACTTGCAAGAGTTTCAACAAAACTTGAATTTGATACAATTAACAATTCAAGAGGACGGTGACTTGCCTTATAAACGGTGAATTTGAATATCAAGAATAACGGGATAAGGATCCCGAAGCAACGAACCCACGAACACACAATTCAGCACGTGCATAATACATGCAATAAAAGTTACAACAACAAATAGCAAGGAGACAATTGCAGCAGTACAATAACCATAGCAAGTGTGGGCTCGGGCACGGGGTTGATGTCAATGGCGGCGTCGCTGGCATCGGCGGCGTCGGTGGGCAGAGCTCAGAGGGTCAACGACAGCAGCAGGGGTCTGGCGCTGCTATCGACGAGAGCGGAAGAGGAGGAGGTGCAGGGGGTATTGGGGTCTGGCTTGGTTGGCGGCGCTTGGGGAGCCGCACTGGGGGGGGGAGGGGGTGACGACGGGGTGCCAGAGCTGGCCGGGGAAGACGATCGGAATGGGATGGTTTGGGGTGATTTGGGGGGGAGAAACCAACCGGGAGAGAGAGAACGGGAGGAGAGAGAGAGAGTAGGAGAGAGGGTTGACAGCTAGGGTTTCGATTTGTGTGCAATTTAGGTTTTTCATTAGGGTTGTATTTATAGGGTACAATTAGGGTACTGGGTTGGTGAATTAGGGTCCAATAACAGCGGATTAGGGTTGAGAACAAATAAAATTGGGTTTTAGGGTTCGTATAAGAGATAGATCAAAATCAATAGGGTTCAAATCAAAATACCCACAATTAAATAAGAGAACAATAGGATCAACAAGTATAGCCCGATCAAAAGAACGAAGAATTTCATGAACAAGTCTTAATTAAAAATAATATTCAAGGAAGTAATAGGGTATTTATTCAATTGCAAATAAAAATATTACAAAAGGGTAAAAATTGAAGAATAAAAAAATGGTAGTATCATCGACTCGCCCAGCGAGTGAGGATTCCAAGAAACACGAACCAGCTTGATGACCTTGTTCTTAGGCACTTTCTCACGAAAAAGCAACTGGTGGAATCTCACAGGTGAAATCCGGCCAAACGGTCAATTCAGAATAGTCGATCACGTGTCTCTCATCTCAGATATATCTCCTGAGTTGTAAGACATGGAAAACATCATGCACTCCTGATAAAGCTGGCGGCAATGCAAGATGATAGGCCACCTTGCCTACTCGTTCCACATTATCAAACGGTCCAATAAACTTAGGGCTGAGCTTGCCCCACCACCAAACCGAATGACACCACGCCGAGGCGATACCTTTAGGAAAATATGGTCACCAATCTCAAACTCCAAAGCTCTCCGATGGACATCAACCCATCGCCTCTGCCTATCCAGAGCTGCCTGCAAGTGCTTCCTGATCAGAGTCACCACATCAACTGTCCTGGTGATCAACTCTGGACCCAACAACTTTCTCTCACCAATGTCATCCCAGCACAATGGTGATGTGCACTTCCACCCATAAAGTGCCTTGAACGGTGCAGCTTTAAGACTGGCCTGAAAGCTGTTAATGTACGAAAACTCCACGAGTTGCTAATGGTCCTCCCACGATCCACCGAACCTGTAGCGCCCCGATTTCCAATACTGGAAAAACCGAGACACGAGCCAAGACCTTTTCTTCAATTAGTCACAATACACAGAAAAACAAGAGAATTTAAAACTTTTTATTCAACACTCAATGTATTACAAGTCTGAATGTCATACAACTGCAATACATTACAATAGTGTTACAATAATACCTTTACAATCCCAAGTATTACAACCTTCAACAAATTACATCAGAGTACAAGGAATGAAGAACAAAATTTGGTAACTCTCACTTGAGTACTTCTCAACTAATAGATAATCAATACATATACTGCAGCGGAACTAAACATAACACTGACTCCTTGCTTTCCTTGACTTGAGTCCTCCTGAATCTCGCACCTGTACTTCTGCAATCCGGTACCTATGGAAGTGAGGACGTCAGTATTCACTGACACTTAAAGGCTGATATCAAAGCAGCGAATCTCCCAAACAACATACAAAACATGGCAATGGTGTTGGTGTAGTTTAAGTGTTCGTGAGTGCTATGACTAGACTCTAATGCGATATTTAACTAGAACTAGGATGCTTCCCATTCTAATGTCAACGAGTCTCCGAAGCAACATGCAGCCCATACTACATGCGACCCTATCTCAAGCCGTTTCTCCATATATAGGGATTTGAACCCGCGTTATGAATTCTAATTGTACACAACCTGCTCCTGACAATACTCCATGACTCTGTGAGGTTGCAGAAGGGATCAAGTCCCCCTATGCAGTCTGCTTATGGTGTCTCCGTTTTCCACAACTACCCGGCATGCCGGACCTCACTCGATCCCAGTGTATCGGGAATCGTTCCAAAATCAAACCATATGGTCTCGCAAGCGCAGGGTAGCGCGAAGCCTACCCTGTGGCACCCTCTGGGGTCTCGCAAGCGTAGGACAGCACAATGCATCCTGTGGCACCCCGCCACGGTACTTCAAGAATTAACAGCGCGAGATACGCAACCCGTGCTCCCAACTTGTGAGACGGCACCGTACATATCCCTTTGACAGGAAGGTGCAACCCAATACACCACCTATGATCTGCCTCAAGGGACGAGTTAGTGTAAGGGGCCCCCTACAACCGATTCCTCTCTCCCAGCAAAAGGGTTTAAGTAAAATGATCTTTATAAGTCACTATCCTAATGATGTCCCTGACTCGACAATCCTAGGGACGATAACATTATAAACATAACATGCTAGGCCTTAAATTAGGCTTCGCAAGACAACTCTACTAGGCTGCTCAACCTAGACTCACCAGAATCCTTCGGGATCCGATTCCTGGCCCATCGATCCAAGACCTCGGCCGTGCGAATATACATGCATGCCGCTACCCTAAACTTGGATTCCGTCTATACTCCGGTCCTCGATCAATCTACCCTGTTTAAGATTCGACGGTACACAAGGAGTGACTCCTCCACAGTTCCTTAGGGTAAGAAAACATATGTCTTGATGGTCGATAGCCCTGAGGGTGGTAATATCACCCTAGACGAGCACGACGAACTGTGTACTAGCTAACAAGCTATACACGAGTAACAACCAAATACGAGCCAATAAGCTACTTATGAAACAATAACTACCTACGAGCCAGGCGGGCCTCGTAGGAGATAACAACGTACATACCAGCCAAATAAGCCGCGTATGAGACCAACAGCTACGCACGGGCCGGTCGAGCCGTGTACGAGACAACAACCTACATACGAGCCAAATAAACTACGTATGAGACCCACAGCTACATACGGGCCAGTCGAGCCACGTACGAGCACAACCATTTGCAAACAACCATTCAGGTAATCAATCCTAGAAGCAACCAAACGTGCTTACTAGCAAACTTGATCTTCTATTATTAGAAGCAACAGAAAAATCTACTAATAGTCTATGATCGGTATTCTACTAACGAAAAACCGAAGGCGACATAACAATCTTTATCAAACTAACTATTACTAGTGGTCTCCCAAATCCTTATTACTTCAAGCTATAGTACTTTAAGCATGGCATACAATTGCAAGCATCTACGTACAACAATCTAATTATGGTACATAACATAACCACCAACCATAACACTCCTACAATGTTCTAAACATGGTAGGTTAATTAAACATCAATCCTACAACATTATAAGCATGTATAATGATTACTACTACAATCTAAGTATAGATAAATGAATCTAGCATGGTATACAACTTTCCTACTAGCATGTAAGTATGGATAAATTAATCTAGCATTATATACCACTTATCTAAATATAGATAAATTAATCTAGCATGGTATACTACTTTTCTACAATCATCTAAACATAGATAAATTAATCTAGCATGGTATATGCTTTCCTACAATCATCTAAGCATAGATAAATTAATCTAGCATGGTATATGCTTTCCTACAATCATCTAAGCATAGATAAATTAATCTAGCATGGTATATGCTTTCCCACTATCATCTAAGCATAGACAAATTAATCTATCATGGTATACTACTTTCCTACTATCATCTAAGCATGAATCTTACTAAGCATGAATGACTACTAAGCATGAATGTCTTACTAAGCATGGATAACTACTAGTATGAACATACAACATTCCTAAGTATATATATATATATACTTCTAAACATGGTAAGTAATTTTAGCCTTTATCCTACAACATTCTAAGCATGTATGTCATTCCTAAACATGATAGGTATTTTTAGAATAAATCCTACAACATTCTAAGCATAAATATACACTTAGCATGGTATACATCATTCCGAAACATGGTTGGTATTTTTAGAATAAATCCTACAACATTCTAAGCATAAATATACACTTAGCATGGTATACATCATTCCTAAACATGGTAGGTATTTTTAGAATAAATCCAACAACATTCTAAACATAAATATACACTTAGCATGGTATACATCATTCCTAAACATGGTAGGTATTTTTAGAATAAATCCTACAACATTCTAAGCATAAATATCATTCCTAAACATGGTAGGTATTTTTAGAATAAATCCTACAACATTCTAAGCATAAATATCATTCCTAAACATGGTAGGTATTTTTAGAATAAATCCTACAACATTCTCAGCAAAAATATCATTCCAACATTGTGCATGATTTTTCCTACAACTATCTAGGCATGATACTTACTAACTTAGCATGAAACATGAACATCTATCATCTTTATTGAAACATAACATCTACTACAATTTTATTTGAACATAAACCTCTACTAAAACATTATTTAAACTTGAACATCTAATACAAATTTATAAACATCTACTAATGCTACTTATTTAACATGCACATTTACTACACTACTTTACTTAAAACATGACCATCAACTACTACTTATGAATAGCTACTAATATTTTACATATCATAACCATCTACAACTACTTCCTTTTCACGTTTACTACTACTACTACTTTATTTAAACATACTACTACTACTTTATTTTAACATACTACTACTAATTTATTTTAACATACTACTACTTCTTTATTTAAACATGAACATAAACATCTACACTACTTCTTTTAATCATCTACTACTACAACTACTACTTTATTTTAATTTGAACATAAAACATCTACAATTAAATTACTTACTAAAAAAAATCTTTATTAGCATATGTTTCTTATTATTACTAGTGGACATAAAAGAGATCTTTTTAATCCTTTTACAACTAGTGATTAGGTTAGTTTCTTTTTCATAATTAAAACTAACATCTAATTTAGGTTCTTTTTACTTAAGATTATAAAAGAATACAACAATAATAAAAATAAGGTAAGAACCTTCATTTGGTTCAACCAACATATGCTTATCTTTTTAGTCCAAGTTCAATACAAGTCCTACAACCAAAAATGGTATAAAAAGGTTCATATGCTTTATGTATAAGTCCATATTCAAGTCCTACAACCCCAAAATGGTTGTATGTACAAGTCCATATGTATATGTTATTTTAGTCCACAAAACAACTACTACTACTACAAGGATTTAATCTTTATGTGTATTTAACACTACCATTTGTTTCTTTTCTTTTTATGTGGTTATTACCTTTAACCATTCACAAACATACAAAAATAAGTACCACATACAACAACATCATCACAATAAACCATTCTCAATGAACAAAAGAAACAAAACAAGGAGGATAAGAAGAAGAAGAATCATCAAAACAACAATACAAACAAACAATCAAACAAAAGAGAAACCCCCACCTCCTTTTCTTGTAGGAAGGACTTGCTATGCTACCACTTCTCCTTCCTCCTAGCTTTTAGAAATCTCTACTAAACCTACAAGAAAACTCTCAAGTTAGTATGGTGTTCTCTCTTTCTTTTCCTTTCTTTCTTTCTTTCTTTATGATCTTTCTAAAATGAGACAAAGGTGGAGGAAGGGGGTATTTATAGGTGGGAAAAGGGGTGGAGAGTGCAAATGTGCATGCACACATTTGCAAAAAGGACCTCCCCCATTTTGGGGCCGGTTTCTACTAGGGAAGGAAGGGATGAGGTGGAGGTATGGTTAGGTATGGTGCTATGTGGTGGAGGTGTTATGTGAGGGTTTCTAGAAGGGTTTCCTTAACCTCTTCATGCACACTTAACCTAGGTTAACCACTTATAAACCCTAACAATCTAATAGGTTTTGTCATAAACAAGACAAGTGTTTTGTCCACACAATTTGTATAGTACTAATCGACATACTACACATCTGTGCGCATATATGTCTGTATACCGAAAATTTTCGCATAATCCGTATAAAAATAATTTGATCTCGGAAATAATAATAAAATAAATTCTATTGTTAGTTCGGAAACATGCTTAGAATGTTGTAGGATTAATGTTAGAATACCTACTATGTCTTGGAATGTTGTATGTTATATTAGTTATATATCCATGCTTGGGTTGTGGTGTTTAGTCATGATAATTAGTAAGCTTTCATGCTCAATTTGTAACCTATGCTTGACTATAGTGGGGCTTCATATCTAGGTCGTAGTGATTTTCATGCTTAAGCTCGATGTAAGCACAAGCTTAATCATATTCATAGTTAGGAGTATCATGGTGAGTGGTTGTGTTATATGATTATATTGTCATAGGAAGGTGCTTGTAATTGTATGCCATACTTAAGGCGCTATAGGTTGAAGTAATAAGGATTGGGAAGACCATTAGGGATAGTTAGTCCGATAAAGGCTGTTATGTCGCCTTCGGATTCTTCCTTAGTAGAATACCGACCATGGAATATTATTAGACTCTTCTGTTGCTTCTAATAATAGGAGATCAAGTTTGCTAGTAGCACATTTGGTTGCTTTTAAGATTGATTACCTGTATGGTTGTTTGCATATGGTTGTGCTCGTACGTGGCTCGACTGGCCCGTACGTAGCTGTGGGTCTCATACGTAGCTTACTTGGCTCGTATGTAGGGTGTTGTCTCGTACGTGGCTCGACCGGCCAGTCCGTAGCTGTTAGTCTCATACGCGGCTTATTTGGCTAGTATGTACATGGTTATCTCCTACGAGGCCCACCTGGCTCGTAGGTAGTTATTGTTTCATACATAGCTTATTGGCTCGTATGTGGTTGTTACTCGTGTATAGCTTGTTAGCTAGTACACAGTTCGTCGTCCTCATCTAGGGTGATATTACAACCCTAAGGGCTATCGACCATCAAGACATATGTTTTCTCACCCTAAGGAACTGTGGAGGAGTCACTCCTTGTGTACTATCGAATCTTAACCAGGGTAGGTTGATCGAGGACCGGAGTATAGACGAAATCCAAGTCTAGGGTAGCGGCATGCATGTATATTCGCACAGCCAAAGTCTTGGATCGATGAGCCACGAACCGGATCCGGAGGGATTCTGGTAAGTCTAGGTTGAGCAGCCTAGTAGAGTTGTCTTGCAAAGTCTACTTTAAAGGCCTAGCATGTTGCGTTTATAATATTGTCATCCCTAGGACTGTTCGAGTCAGGGACATCATTAGGATAGTGACTTACAAGGATCATTTTACTTCAACCCTTTTGCCGGGAGAGAGGAGTCAGTTGTAGGGGGCCCCTTACACTAACTCGTCCCTTGAGGCAGATCATAGGTGGTGTATTGGGTTGTACCTTCCCGTCAAAGGGATACGTACGATGCCGTCTCACAAGTTGAGGACACGGGTTGTGTATCTCGCGTTGTTAATTCCTGAGGTGCCGTGGCTAGGGGTGCCACAGGATGCATTGTGCAGTCCTGCGCTGGCGAGACCCCAGAGGGTGCCACAGGGTAGGCTTCGCGCTACCCTGCGCTTGCGAAACCCTATAGTTTGATTTTGGAATGACGCCCGATACATTGGGTTCATCTATTTTGAGTGAGGTCCGGTTAGCCGGGTCACGGTGGCGAACATAGACACCACTAGCGAAATGCAACAGTGGCACATGACCACATCTGCTACCTCGCGAGTCACGTGTAGGTGTCAGGAACAGGTTGTGTGCAATTAGAATTCATAACGCGGGTTCAATCCCTATATATGGAGAAACGGCTTGAGATGGAGTCGCATGTAGTATGGGCTGCATGTTGCTTTCGGAAACTTGCTGACATTAGAATAGGAAGCATCCGAGTTCTAATTAAGTATCGCATTAGAGTCTAGTCATAGCACTCACGAACACTTAAACTACACCAATACCATTGCTATATTTTGTATATTGTTTGGGAGATTCGCTGCTATATGATCAGCCTTTAAGCGTCAGTGAATACTGACGTCCCCACTTCCATAGGTACTGGATCGCCAAAGTACAAAGGCGAGGTTCAGGAGGACTCAAGGCAAGGAAAGCAAGGAGTCATTGTTATGTTTAGTTCCGCTGCAGTATATGTATTGATTATGCATCAGTTGAGAAGTACTCTGATGTAAGATGTTGACGGTTGTAATACTTAGAAATGTAAAGGTAATATTGTAACTCTATTGTAAGGTATTATAGTTGTACAATATTCAGATTTGTAACACATTGTGTATTGAATAAAAAGTTTTTAAATTCTCCTATTTTTTCTGTGTATTGTGACTAATTGAAGAAAAGGTCCTGGCTCGTGTCACGGTTTCCCAGTGTTGGAAATCGGGGCACTACATGGTAGGTATTTTTAGAATAAATCCTACAACATTCTAAGCATAAATATCATTCCTAAACATGGTAGGTATTTTTAGAATAAATCCTACAACATTCTACGCATAAATATCATTCCAACATGGTGCATGATTTTTCCTACAACTATCTAGGCATGATACTTACTAACTTAGCATGAAACATGAACATCTATCATCTTTATTGAAACATAACATCTACTACAATTTTATTTGAACATAAACCTCTACTAAAACTTTATTTAAACTTGAACATCTAATACAAATTTATAAACATCTACTAATGCTACTTATTTAACATGCACATTTACTACACTACTTTACTTAAGACATGACCATCAACTACTACTACTTATGAATAGCTACTAATATTTTACATATCATAACCATCTACAACTACTTCCTTTTAACGTTTACTACTACTACTACTTTATTTAAACATACTACTACTACTTTATTTTAACATACTACTACTTCTTTGTTTAAACATGAACATAAACATCTACACTACTTCTTTTAATCATCTACTACTACAACTACTACTTTATTTTAATATGAACATAAAACATCTACAATTAAATTACTTAGTAAAAAAAATCTTTATTAGCATATGTTTCTTATTATTACTAGTGGACATAAAAGAGATCTTTTTAATCGTTTTACAACTAGTGATTAGGTTAGTTTCTTTTTCATAATTAAAACTAACATCTAATTTAGGTTCTTTTTACTTAAGATTATAAAAGAACACAACAATAATAAAAATAAGGTAAGAACCTTCATTTGGTTCAACCAACATATGTTTATCTTTTTAGTCCAAGTTCAATACAAGTCCTGCAACAAAAAATGGTTGTATAAAAAGGTTCATATGCTTTATGTATAAGTCCATATTCAAGTCCTACAACCCCAAAATGGTTGTATGTATAAGTCCATATGTATATGTCATTTTAGTCCACAAAACAACTACTACTACTACAAGGATTTAATCTTTATGTGTAATTAACACTACCATTTGTTTCTTTTCTTTTTATGTGGTTATTACCTTTAACCATTCACAAACATACAAAAATAAGTACCACATACAACAACATCATCACAATAAACCATTCTCAAAGAACAAAAGAAACAAAACAAGGAGGATAAGAAGAAGAAGAATCATCAAAACAACAATACAAACAAACAATCAAACAAAAGAGAAACCCCCACCTCCTTTTCTTGTAGGAAGGACTTGCTATGCTACCACTTCTCCTTCCTCCTAGCTTTTAGAAATCTCTACTAAACCTACAAGAAAACTCTCAAGTTAGTATGGTGTTCTCTCTTTCTTTTCCTTTCTTTCTTTCTTTCTTTATGATCTTTCTAAAATGAGACAAAGGTGGAGGAAGGGGGTATTTATAGGTGGGAAAAGGGGTGGAGAGTGCAAATGTGCATGCACACATTTGCAAAAAGGACCTCCCCCATTTTGGGGCCGGTTTCTACTAGGGAAGGAAGGGATGAGGTGGAGGTATGGTTAGGTATGGTGCTATGTGGTGGAGGTGTTATGTGAGGGTTTCTAGAAGGGTTTCCTTAACCTCTTCATGCACACTTAACCTAGGTTAACCACTTATAAACCCTAACAATCTAATAGGTTTTGTCATAAACAAGACAAGTGTTTTGTCCACACAATTTGTATAGTACTAATCGACATACTACACATCTGTGCGCATATATGTCTGTATACCGAAAATTTTCGCATAATCCGTATAAAAATAATTTGATCTCGGAAATAATAATAAAATAAATTCTATTGTTAGTTCGGAAGGTTACGGTATCAATTTGATACAATACGGATGTATACTGACCGATATCTGGATACAGATAATGTCTATGAACAAACCGGGTGAAAATCACCAAAATATTCCAATTTTGGAATTAAAACAAAATAATAATAATATAAGAATAAAATATCAATTTATATAAGGTAATATCTGTCCGGGATATTACAATACTCCCTCCTTAGAATAGTTTTGTCCTCAGAACTACGTTAAGTTAGGAAAACCGGCAAACATCCGTACCCTAATAACTCGGGGAAAGAAAGTGTATGCTGCTTTCCGGCTCCCAAGTGGCTCATTCACGAACTGGTTCTCCCAAGAACCCGACCTTTGCAATTCGGTAGCTACTCCCGCCTTAGAATAGGACGTGTCCTATGAACATTACTTCCGACTTCCAGGATTCTTTCGTGTAATTTTGACGCTTCATGTGGTGTAATTAACCGAACCGATTCTAGAGTTGCCTTCTGCTCCCACCTTAACTCCGGAAGAATAATCTTAAACAAAGAATATGATGAACTAGGTTTGAACAAAACAGTTCCCTGGATTTCATATATATTAATCCAACTGATTTCAAAAGTGTTACATCATATATAACTCCTTCCGTCCAAAAATAGATTTCAAAAGATGCAACCTTTAAACTTAATTGCAGTTCTATATGCACCTATCGTTACTGGCTCCCTCAACTTGCTCTTAGTACGTGCAAATTCTCACCCTTGGTGAACAGGCTCCTTTCCTTTAGCGTTCATCTTCGGAGATGATCTGCTATTCTTCTTATGAAACTGGAGACAGTTTGGCCTAATATGACCAATTTCTCCACATTTGTAGCAAATACGGGTATCCATCTGAGGGTCGTTCTTCGGGCACTGCCTCATAAAATGACCTCGCTCCCCACATAGAAAACAACTTTCTGCCTTGGCGCCTCTAAGTTTGGCTTCCGTCTTCTGAGTCTTCCGCTCCTGACCTCGGTCCTCAAACCCTGATGTTGGTGCAGATCTCTTACCTTGACGTCGTGGACAGACTGATTTCTCGTGCCCATCCTCCTCACAGAAATGGCATACTATAACCTTGGCGGTCTCTAGAACTTGCTCCCACTCACGTCGTAGTTGTGCCAATCTAGCGTTGAAATATTCCCGCTCCTCTGCTAGGCCTGCTAATGTAGCTATGCAAGCATCACCCAGTTGCTTAGCTTGACGATCTATCCTGGCTACGTACTTCATTAGCTTCCTCATTTCTCGATATATGCTAGCCGCCGCTGCCCTGCGTTGATCCCTACTTGGCCCTCGCGGTGGTGAAGGCGAGTTCATCTTGAGGTTAACTTGTAGTGAAATCTCCTTCGGTTCCTCGCTCGAGATCATCAGATCATCCCTTGATATTGGCTTACTCTCCTCCATCAATACATCCTCGGTTAGGATATCTTCGAATACCATCCTAAAATACATATACTGGAATTAGTCCAGATATAGGAAAATCATAAAACATAAGTTGAAAGGAACAACAATATGAATTACAATTGCCTACAACTAACTAAGACCCGACTCCTAAAAGGCATCCAAGTTTAATTTTCCTGCTGTGTTGGAATGTAAATTGAAGTTAGCTCTGATACCACTCTGTAGCGCCCCGATTTCCCATACTGGAAAAACCGAGACACGAGCCAAGACCTTTTCTTTAATTAGTCACAATACACAGAAAAACAAGAGAATTTAAAACTTTTTATTCAACACTCAATGTATTACAAGTCCGAATGTCATACAACTGCAATACATTACAATAGTGTTACAATAATACCTTTACAATCCCAAGTATTACAACCTTCAACAAATTACATCAGAGTACAAGGAATGAAGAACAAAACTTGGTAACTCTCACTTGAGTACTTCTCAACTAATAGATAATCAATACATATACTGCAGCGGAACTAAACATAACACTGACTCCTTGCTTTCCTTGACTTGAGTCCTCCTGAATCTCGCACCTGTACTTCTGCTATCCGGTACCTATGGAAGTGGGGACGTCAGTATTCACTGACGCTTAAAGGCTGATATCAAAGCAGCGAATCTCCCAAACAACATACAAAACATGGCAATGGTGTTGGTCTAGTTTAAGTATTCGTGAGTGCTATAACTAGACTCTAATGCGATATTTAACTAGAACTAGGATGCTTCCTATTCTAATGTCAGCGAGTCTCCGAAGCAACATGCAGCCCATACTACATGCGACCCCATCTCAAGCCGTTTCTCCATATATAGGGATTTGAACCCGCGTTATGAATTCTAATTGTACACAACCTGTTCCTGACAATACTCCATGACTCTGTGAGGTTGCAGAAGGGATCAAGTCCCCCTATGCAGTCTGCTTATGGTGTCTCCATTTTCCACTACTACCCGGCATGCCGGACCTCACTCGATCCCAGTGTATCGGGCATCGTTCCAAAATCAAACCATAGGGTCTCGCAAACGCAGGATAGCGTGAAGCCTACCCTGTGGCACCCTCTTGGGTCTCGCAAGCGCAGGACTGTACAATGCATCCTGTGTCACCCCAGCCACGGTACTTCAGGAATTAACAGCGCGAGATACGCAACCCGTGCTCTCAACTTGTGAGACGGCACCGTACGTATCCCTTTGACAGGAAGGTGCAACCCAATACACTACCTATGATCTGCCTCAAGGGACGAGTTAGTGTAAGGGGCCCCCTACAACCGACTCCTCTCTCCCAGCAAAATGGTTTAAGTAAAATGATCTTTATAAGTCACTAACCTAATGATGTCCCTGGCTCGACAATCCTAGGGACGATAACATTATAAACATAACATGCTAGGCCTTAAATTAGGCTTTGCAAGACAACTCTACTAGGCTGCTCAACCTAGACTCACCAGAATCCTTCGGGATCCGGTTCCTGGCCCATCGATCCAAGACCTCGGCCGTGCGAATATACATGCATGCCACTACCCTAAACTTGGATTCCGTCTATACTCCGGTCCTCGATCAACCTACCCTGGTTAAGATTCGACGGTACACAAGGAGTGACTTCTCCACAGTTCCTTAGGGTAAGAAAACATATGTCTTGATGGTAATATCACCCTAGATGAGCACGACGAACAGTGTACTAGCTAACAAGCTATACACGAGTAACAACCACATACGAGCCAATAAGCAACGTATGAAACAATAACTACCTACGAGCCAGGCGGGCCTCGTAGGAGATAACAACGTACATACCAGCCAAATAAGCCGTGTATGAGACCAACAGCTACACACGGGCCGGTCGAGCCGCGTACGAGACAACAACCTACATATGAGTCAAATAAACTACGTATGAGACCCACAGCTACATACGGGCCAGTCGAGCCACGTACGAGCACAACCATATGCAAACAACCATACAGGTAATCAATCCTAGAAGCAACCAAACGTGCTTACTAGCAAACTTGATCTTCTATTATTAGAAGCAACAGAAGAATCTACTAATAGTCTATGATCGGTATTCTACTAACGAAAAACCGAAGGCGACATAACAATCTTTATCAAACTATCTATTACTAGTGGTCTCCCAAATCCTTATTACTTCAACCTATAGTACTTTAAGCATGGCATACAATTGCAAGCATCTACGTACGACAATCTAATTATGGTACATAACATAACCACCAACCATAACACTCCTACAATGTTCTAAACATGGTAGGTTAATTAAATATCAATCCTACAACATTATAAGCATGTATAATGATTCCTACTATAATCTAAGTATAGATAAATGAATCTAGCATGGTACACAACTTTCCTACTAGCATGTAAGCATGGATAAATTAATCTAGCATTATATACCACTTATCTAAACATAGATAAATTAATCTAGCATGGTATACTACTTTCCTACAATCATCTAAACATAGATAAATTAATCTAGCATGGTATATGCTTTCCTACAATCATCTAAGCATAGATAAATTAATCTAGCATGGTATATACTTTCCTACAGTCATCTAAGCATAGATAAATTAATCTAGCATGGTATATGCTTTCCTACAATCATCTAAGCATAGATAAATTAATCTAGCATGGTATATGCTTTCCTACTATCATCTAAGCATAGACAAATTAATCTATCATGGTATACTACTTTCCTACTATCATCTAAGCATGAATCTTATTAAGCATGAATGACTACTAAGCATGAATGTCTTAATAAGCATGGATAACTACTAGTATGAACATACAACATTCCTAAGTATATATATATATACTTCTAAACATGGTAAGTAATTTTAGCATTTATCCTACAACATTCTAAGCATGTATGTCATTCCTAAACATGATAGGTATTTTTAGAATAAATCCTACAACATTCTAAGCATAAATATACACTTAGCATGGTATACATCATTCCTAAACATGGTTGGTATTTTTAGAATAAATCCTACAACATTCTAAGCATAAATATACACTTAGCATGGTATACATCATTCCTAAACATGGTAGGTATTTTTAGAATAAATCCAACAATATTCTAAGCATAAATATACACTTAGCATGGTATACATCATTCCTAAACATGGTAGGTATTTTTAGAATAAATCCTACAACATTCTAAGCATAAATATCATTCCTAAACATGGTAGGTATTTTTAGAATAAATCCTACAACATTCTAACATAAATATCATTCCTAAACATGGTAGGTATTTTTACAATAAATCCTACAACATTCTAAGCATAAATATACACTTAGCATGGTATACATCATTCCTAAATATGGTAGGTATTTTTAGAATAAATCCTACAACATTCTAAGCATAAATATCATTCCTAAACATGGTAGGTATTTTTAGAATAAATCCTACAACATTCTACGCATAAATATCATTCCAACATGGTGCATGATTTTTCCTACAACTATCTAGGCATGATACTTACTAACTTAGCATGAAACATGAACATCTATCATCTTTATTGAAACATAACATCTACTACAATTTTATTTGAACATAAACCTCTACTAAAACTTTATTTAAACTTGAACATCTAATACAAATTTATAAACATCTACTAATGCTACTTATTTAACATGCACATTTACTACACTACTTTACTTAAAACATGACCATCAACTACTACTACTTATGAATAGCTACTAATATCTTACATATCATAACCATCTACAACTACTTCCTTTTAACGTTTACTACTACTACTACTTTATTTTAACATACTACTACTACTTTATTTTAACATACTACTACTTCTTTATTTAAACATGAACATAAACATCTACACTACTTCTTTTAATCATCTACTACTACAACTACTACTTTATTTTCATATGAACATAAAACATCTACAATTAAATTACTTACTAAAAAAAATCTTTATTAGCATATGTTTCTTATTATTACTAGTGGACATAAAAGAGATCTTTTTAATCCTTTTACAACTAGTGATTAGGTTAGTTTCTTTTTCATAATTAAAACTAACATCTAATTTAGGTTCTTTTTACTTAAGATTATAAAAGAACACAACAATAATAAAAATAAGGTAAGAACCTTCATTTGGTTCAACCAACATATGTTTATCTTTTTAGTCCAAGTTCAATACAAGTCCTGCAACAAAAAATGGTTGTATAAAAAGGTTCATATGCTTTATGTATAAGTCCATATTCAAGTCCTACAACCCCAAAATGGTTGTATGTATAAGTCCATATGTATATGTCATTTTAGTCCACAAAACAACTACTACTACTACAAGGATTTAATCTTTATGTGTATTTAACACTACCATTTGTTTCTTTTCTTTTTATGTGGTTATTACCTTTAACCATTCACAAACATACAAAAATAAGTACCACATACAACAACATCATCACAATAAACCATTCTCAAAGAACAAAAGAAACAAAACAAGGAGGATAAGAAGAAGAAGAATCATCAAAACAACAATACAAACAAACAATCAAACAAAAGAGAAACCCCCACCTCCTTTTCTTGTAGGAAGGACTTGCTATGCTACTACTTCTCCTTCCTCCTAGCTTTTAGAAATCTCTACTAAACCTACAAGAAAACTCTCAAGTTAGTATGGTGTTCTCTCTTTCTTTTCCTTTCTTTCTTTCTTTCTTTATGATCTTTCTAAAATGAGACAAAGGTGGAGAAAGGGGGTATTTATAGGTGGGAAAAGGGGTGGAGAGTGCAAATGTGCATGCACACATTTGCAAAAAGGACCTCCCCCATTTTGGGGCCGGTTTCTACTAGGGAAGGAAGGGATGAGGTGGAGGTATGGTGAGGTATGGTGCTATGTGGTGGAGGTGTTATGTGAGGGTTTCTAGAAGGGTTTCCTTAACCTCTTCATGCACACTTAACCCAGGTTAATCACTTATAAAACATATCAATCTAATAGGTTTTGTCATAAACAAGACAAGTATTTTGTCCACACAATTTGTATAGTACTAATCGACATACTACACATCTGTGCGCATATATGTCTGTATACCGAAAATCTCTGCATAATCCGTATAAAAATAATTTGATCTCGGAAATAATAATAAAATAAATTCTATTATTAGTTCGGAAGGTCACGGTATCAATTTGATACAATACGGATGTATACTGACCGATATCTGGATACAGATAATGTCTATGAACAAACCGGGTGAAAATCACCAAAATATTCCAATTTTGGAATTAAAACAAAATAATAATAAATAATAATAAAATATCAATTTATATAAGGCAATATCTGTCCGGGATACATGACCTCAACATGTTCTCAAGAATCTGGATGGTCCTCTCTGACTGTCCATCTGTCTGGAGATGAAAAATTGTACTGTACTTCAATCTACTCCCCAAACTACTCTGAAGACTCTCCCAAAACTGAGATATGAATCTCGTATCCCTGTCGGATACAATCTGACTGGAACCCCATGAAGTCTGACGATCTCTTGCATGTATTTCTCAGCTAGGCTCTCAGTAGACTGTCCGACTCGGAAGGGAATAAAGTGAGCACTCTTCATCAGTCGGTCAACAATCACCCAAACGACATTAAGACCCTTAGGACTCCTCGGCAAAGCGGTCACAAAATCCATAGTGATATGTTCCCACTTTCACTTCGGAATGGGAAGCGGTTGAAGAAATCCGGCGGGCCTCTGATGCTCTGCCTTCACCTGCTGCACTGGGACAAAAACCGAGCCACAGCCTTCTTCATACCGTGCCACCAGAAATGAAGCTTCAAGTCCCGATACATCTTAGTACCTCAAGGATGAATAGAATACGATGACTGGTGGGCTTCCTCAAGCAACCTCTGAAGAACTTCACCCTTCGAGACACACTACCTAGACCCAAAATGAAGCGATCCATCAGCATGAATAACCATATCCGTTCAGGAACCAGACTCAACTTCTGCTCGAAAACCCTGCAACTGCTCATCACCAGCCTGAGCCTTTTTGATCTAATCAACAAGAGACAACTGAAGCTGGAGCACCAAACAACTCCGATCAGAACACGGCAATAACACATCCAACTCCAACCTTCGCATCTACTCCACCAAATCACTCTGCTGAGTCAGAAACATAGTTGTTGGTCTTCTGCTCAAAGCATCTGGCACCAAGTTCACTCTACCGGGATGGTATTGCAAACTGAGGTCATAATCGGCCATAAGCTCCAACCAACGTATTTGCCTCATGTTCAACTCCTTCTGGGTGAAGACGTACTTGAGACTTTTGTGGTCTGTAAAGATCTCCACTCGGTCCCTAAGTAAATAATGTCTCCACAGCTTCAAAGCAAAGATCACTACCGCTAACTCCAAGTCATGAGTCGGAAAGTTCTTCTCATGCGGCCGATGCATAAGCAACACTCGGTCCTTCTGCATCAGAACTGCTCCAAGACCCTTACCAGAAGCATCACAATGAACAACAAATCAGCCTGAACCATCTGGAATAGTGAACACTGGCACTGACGTCAACCTGTTCTTCAATTCAACAAGAGCCTCACTGCAAGCTTCAGACCAACAGGACTTCTGATCCTTCCCAGTTAGCTTACTAAATGGTTCAGCTATCTTCAAAAAATCTTGAATGAATTTCCGATAATAGCTAGCTAGACCAAGGAAACTCCTCACCTCTAAAACTGACTTGGGAACTGGCCAATCCTTCACAGCCTCAACCTTGGATGGATCCACTGAAATACCATTGCCCGAGATGATGTGCCCCAAGAAGGTAATCTTGTCAAGCCAAAACTCACACTTGCTGAGTTTCCCATAGAGCCGATTCTCTCTTAATGTCTGCAGAACCAACCTAAGATGCTCAGCATGATCTTCCTGATTCCCATAATACACCATGATGTCATCAATCTAAACCACTATAAATCTATCCAGGAACTGGGAAAAGACCCTGTTCATGAGACTCATAAATTTGGCTGGCACATTCGTAACCCCGAACGACATCACAAGATACTCAAAGTGTCCATATCCGGTCCTAAATGCAGTCTTTTGTACATCAATCGCCTTCACTCTGACTTGATGATACCCGAAAGGAAGATCCAACTTCGAGAAAACAGCTACTCCGCTCAACTGGTCAAATAAGTCATCGATCCTGGGCAATGGATACCGGTTTTTCACAGTAACACTATTCAGCTCCCGATAATCAATGCACAGTCGACGACTACAATCCTTCTTGTTAACAAAAAGGACGGGAGCACCCCACGGCGAAACTCTGGGGTCTGATGAACCCCAAATCAAGCAACTCCTGAATCTGCACCTTAAGCTCTGCTAACTCAACCGGTGCTATCCTGTAGGGACTCTTCAATATCGGCGGCGTACTAGGCTGAACTTCAATACCGAACTCTACATCCTTATCAGGGGGTAAGCCAGGCAACTCATATGGAAAAACATTCAGGAAATCCCGCACTACTAGAAGTGCAACCTCATGGTCTGAATGCAATTCCATCACACAACCCTCTTGATCAACTGCAGTCTCAGCTCGGCCAAGGAACATCTCCCCGGTATGGAACCCAAACTCTGTGCGATCTGGAATCCGGAACACAAATTTCTTGGCACAGTAATCAATAATGGCATGGGATTCACCCAACTAATTCATACCGAAAATGATGTCAAATACTAAATTCCCAATTACAATCAGGTTGTCCTTGAGATCTGTGCCACCAATAACCACGTGACACTGCCTGTACTTTCGGGAACAAATGAAAATACTACCACCTGTCAAAATGTTCCAACCCTCTAACATGATGCTGCACTCCAACCGATGGCGAGCCACGAAGCGGGAAGAGACGAAGGAATGGGTTGCCCCGAAATCAAAGAGAACAAGAGCGGGAAAAGAGCAAATAGGGACAACACCTAAGATAGAATCAAAAGCACGAGGAAAGAAGAATTGATGATCAAGGGTGAGAAAAACACAATACAGAAAGATAATAGGAAAGAATAATGCAAGAGAAATGAAAAAAGCAAAGGAGAACCACAAAAACAACAAAAACAACAAACCGTAAAAACATACCTGCAACAACACCCTCTGCTAATTCAGCATCTGCAGCAGTCAGGTTGAAAGCCTGACCTCTCCTAGGAACAGCGGTCCTCTGACCAACAAACTGGTGTTGAGGAGGAATCGGTGGCCTGACAGGACCACGAGCTGGAGCTACCTGCTGAACTGTACCCCCGGCTGGAAGATCCATCCGCTGCTGTAGCTACGAACAATCTCGCACTGAATGGTCAGTAGCTCCACATCTGAAGCATCGGTGGTTGGCGCGCCAGCAATTCCTATGATCATGCTCGGCCAACTAGAAGTAGTGGCAGAAACTAGCTCCCCGAAAAACAACAAAAGAGCAGGGAGCTGCCCTGACAAAATGGGCAGGAACAAGCCTCCAAATCGGCCCACCAGAAAGCCTGGTAACAATAGAGTGCGGAACAGTATGCTAAAGAGGAGCCAACCCACCACGAGCCTTCTCATGAGCTTGAGCTGCCTCAAGAGCCTCAGCATAAGTACGCAAGCGAAGGGAGATGAGTTGCACCCGAATCTCTCGCTCAAGTCCCAGTGTAAATCTATGAGCCATGTCCTCTTCATTCGCTACAAGAACGTCTGCAAAGCAGCTAAGTCTGGTAAATTCCGCTGCATACTCATCCACAGACCTGGAGCCCTGTTCCAAGCGAGTCTCATATTACAACATTGCATGGATAGTAAGTAACAAAATTCCAATAATAGAACAATGACCAACCTATTTCAGGGCTAGGAACTGTTGCTCTATTTCAACTCGAGTGCTGCTAGGGAAGAACTTCTCCAAGAAGGTCCTAGTGAATGTGGCCCAGGTAATCGGTCGCTCGAGCCTTTCGGACTCAGACCTCCACCAAATGTGATCCAGGTCCACCAGTTGGATGGCTACCACATCCACTCTATCAGCATCGGCAACTAGCGCAACCAAAAGCAACTGCTCAGTTCGGATTAACCACTGTTCGGCCACCAAAGGCATCTCAGTGCCACAGAATCTGTCAGGATATAGCCTCATGAAATCTGTGACTGTGCCCGGACGAGGAGGGAGAGCTGCCTGCATATGCACAACGGGAGGCAGAACCCGTGCAGCTTCCAAAGCAGCCATCACCGGGTCATGGTGGTTTAGTTGCATATTAATCAACCGTTCCAACACATTGGTAACGGCCTCAAGCCCGGATGATTTTCCTGAGGACGAGAAATAGAACCTCTGCGAGCCATGGTCTGCACAAGATCAAAAACAATTAGCATCCAGATCAAAGTTGGTTATAATTCATTCATGTATGCATGGTGTGTGTATCGTTGAGCCAATCCCAGATTGAGCCAAGCTTGTCTAATATATCAGTCAAACTAATACATTAGCTAAATCTGGGCTCTGATACCACTGAAAACTTTGTCACGCCCCACTTCCCAAAAAAAATACGGAATACGGATACATGACTAAGTCCAGCGAATGATTTTCATCATCCATAAGCTGTCAGGATCTTTACAAAATTTCACAGGAATAATCAGAGTAGGAAGCAAGAGAAGTCAACCATCCATGCATAAATAAATCAATATACCAACAGAATTTACTTGAAACAAAGCTTAATAAATTTCAAATAAACAAGATCTGAACAAGTCATAATCCTAGGACAAACTGCCCAATACAAAATAATCCAAGTAATATATACAATTATTCAAATAAGCAACAGGAAATAGTAATAGCAAAAACTCCAGCATATAAAATCTCAGATCACCTACTCCATCAGGCAGCTGATCTCCATGATCTGCAATTTAATAAATTGCAGGAAGAGGATAAAAACAAAACAAAACAAAACTCCCGTCAATGCAAGTTACGGGCCGCTTGTAGTGCAAGCACAAGTACAGGAAAAAATAAACAAATATAAAAAATAACAGAAACAAACATAGCATGGAATAGATATGACAGAGCAAAACAGAATTTCTAACATGAAACAGAAAACAAAATCAAATAACATGGTGTGCTAACAGGTACAAGTGATATGTAACATATGTCAAGTATCATGCAGACAGGTAAACAGGTAATAAGTGTCCAGTAGTATGAAACAGATAACAGATAACAGATGTCAGATAATAGATACAGGTAAACAGGTAACAGATATCATGTTGTTACAGGTCTTGTGTTTTAGTTCTATCTAGGTAGCACTTCATGCGCCCCAGGTTTTTACCACATGGTTGCTATATTCAAACAGTTTCGTTTAGATTTCGTAGGGAATTCTATAGGGCTGTATACTCAGGTATAAGATAGATATCAGATGTAGATCCAGACAGACTGGTAGAACCTACGGGGTCTCTTCTGAGTACACCTTCCTATAAGGAAGTGTGCAGTCAGGTAATCAGACAGACAGAGTCGTGTATCATGTAGTCATGAACACGTAATAGATAATCCTATGGAAAACACGGTCCCCCTTCCAATTACACATTTCTATATTATCCACTAATAGATCTTTTCCTTAACCCCAGCTTGGTTATTTGTTATTATTATCAGACAGGCATGTATATGTCACAAAACAGAGCAAGAATAATATGGCATAAACAGGTAATAGATCTCCTTCTTCCCCGCTCACTCTTCATTGAACCCATCACCACAACCTCGCCCCCTCACCATTACCGAACTCCACTACAGACCACCATACTCACCTCGTCGCCGAGCACCACAGTCGAACCCATCATCAGCACCACCACTGCCAGTCGACCGCCATCAACCACGACGCTCCTTCTCTTCTCTTTTGTTTTCCTTCCAAAAATAGAGCCTATGTCTTCCTCCTGATCACCCCCCAATCGCTGATGACCCTGCACCTCCTCGCCATCCGTCGAATCCCCACACCTCCATGACCTCTGCCCTTACCGTCAACCCCCAGTCGTCACCCTCTTCAATCTTTGCTCGAACCCATTGCCATTGACCCCTGTTTTTGTCGACTGCTCTTTCCCTCGAGCGTCGTGGACCACCAGTCGACCATCACCACCTAACCACCATCCGCTGCCTCTGCCAGTCACTGCACTGCCTCGTGTGCCGTTGTGCTGCCGCTGTCGCTCTCTCTCGCTCTTGCTGTTTGGTGTTCGAAGAGAGGGGGGGGATTCGATTTGCTGTTGGAGTATTGTTTGCTGGTTGCTATTTTGCATGGATTTGCACTTTCCTGTGTTTGTTCGTGTGTTGTCGCCGTCGGGATCCTATTCTCATTATTCAATTATTATCAGAATCGTCGTCTCTCAGGCAAGTAACTTGTATGAATTTTCTTGTTTCTCGTACAAGCATAAATACCACAAGTAGATCTCCGTTATAACTTGTTCTTCATATTCTTACTCATTGTTCATCTTGGCCCTATTCATTGTTTTGCTTCTATCAAATCCCATAATCGTAAGAGTCAACCATTGTTATTGCACCCATTTCACACAACAAGTTAGATCTAAATTGCAGTGCTCCGAATTTCCAATATGATATCTTAGAAATACGTGGTACAATTCCCAGCATCAACTTCAACTGCAATAGTAAACATAGCCAAAAACACAAATAATTTTTTCTTTCAACTTTTATTACAATAATTGTTTACAAAACACAGCGGAATACAAACACCTTGAATTACAAACTTTTTCTTTACAACACATTCTTTTACAAAATTACACAAGCTCTATTATCTTTCTAGCAGAAGCATCCAAATCCCAAGCTATAAGCACCCACCTTTAAAACATGAGGCTAGAGATAATCCTAACCCCCAAAACTACAGGGGCAGTCATAACGGTGTGAGTGACATAAAAAGAAAACAACATAAATAAAACATAAAGCATAGAGTCATAAGCAACATGTATTGACAGCAAGAATAAATGAAATGAGAAATGACAATAAGTAAAGCATGAAAACATCAAGGAATATGAGATAGTAAATAGTAATACATGAAAACAACAAGTGAAACTAGACTAAGTGTCATGTGTAGGAAAAACAAAAATTATTATGCATGAAACCAAGTCAAGAGACACAATTGCTATATGCTGACTTTCTAATGCATACTTGTCGGATTCTATGCATTCCATACTACATAGGTCCGGTGCAAGCCCTTAACGATCTCCATTTATTAGGGTTAAATCTCTCGTTATGCAACTAATTCTACTACAGTGATGGGAAACAAGATCCAGAATACTCTACGAATAGGCACAACAGCCCTCGACGCACAAGCATCATGTAAGAATAGCTCACAAACCGGAGAATCACCTCCCAACCGTGTACCCCATGAATAGGCTTGCGAGGCCCTCGACGTGCAGATACACCAGGTACATTCTGTGAATAGACCTGCCAACCCTCGACACACGAATGCACCTTGCATGCTCTGTGAATAGGCCTGCAGACCCTCGATACGCGAACATAGAAATGTGCTCTCGAGACAGGACAACAAACAGTCCTAGAATCACTACAAAATGCACAGGCTATAGCAGCGCTTTTACAAAGCTATAACGGCGTTTTTTGGTGCCATTATAGCTCATAGCGGAGCTTCTGAAATTGCCGCCGAAAATGCCGTTACAGCGTGCATCGTTATAACTATATGGGCTATCACGGCGTTTACGGATGCCGCCGCTATAGGGTGTCCACCTATAACGGCGTTGCCAAACCGCCGTTACAGGGATGTTTCGTTTTGAAAAAAATAGAGCTATAGCGGCACTTTTTCCAAGCACCGGGACTACTCCCCTGTGTAATAGCTAGCATTGGTACCCTACAGCGGCGCTTGTCCAGCGCCGCGATAGAGGGTACTCAAAAGTTGTAGTACCTAATGTGGCGTTTCTTGGTAAACGCCGTGATAGGTAGGGTTTTTTTTTGACATTTTATTATAAAATTTTGAATTAAAAAACCAGTAATTAATCGCATATTACAAATACATGTAATCATATTAAATTTAAATGCAAATCAGGTAAATCAATAATAACATCATAATCAAGAACCAAAAGTCACACATCACAAAAAACAACTCAATAGAAAACAAAATATGTAACACATATAAACTGTCATACAACGAGTATCAAATGTATGTTGTACAATACTTTGTTATTACAAAACATAGATATAATTCCTACAAAACATTTTTAAAAAAGTCCAAATTCGACAACCTGCAGCAGGGGAGTTTTCTCATGTGGCCCTCTGTTGCTTGCAATTCCATCGTTATTTTGCCCCAGTGTATGTGCGTGACTGGAAACCGATGGAATACGCTGGACCTGTAGAAAAAACATAAATATTTCATCATCAATTTGTCAAACAAAAAAAGTATTTGTTATTAGGAACTTGGATGGTACAAAAGAGAGGCTTAATAAAGAAAATGGATGATTAATAAAGCAATTCATAAAATTAATACAAAAAATCTGAAGTATTCAATAAGAAGCAAAGTTAATTATAAGATTGTAGTACACTAAACAATGAAACAAGAAAAGCACTTTTATTATTTGAAAGAAAACACAGTTTATATCTGAGGCACAAATAAAGCATAGGGATTTTAGCCCATATTTAACACTTCTCTTTACAAATGTATGTCGAGAGCACACCACATGATGCATTGTTGGGAAGGAACCAATGATTTCTTTTCTATTCTAAAGTTTATGGAGACAATTTAAAACCTTCTGAGGATAGAATATGAAGTCAAAGAACAAGTGATTAACAAATTGATGTAATAAATAAGTATTAAGAAAACCAGGAAACAAAAATGTACAACACTTACGCAATTTATACAAAAATGGTAGATAATTTTAGTTACGATTAATTCATATCTTCACGTAGCATGGCAATCTTAATACTCAATTTTGTGAGCACAGATGGATTTTGCTCCAAATAATCAACTGCAGCTATTGCAGCACTCGCTAGATACAGAGAACAAGATCCAGAAAAAACATATCCATAGCTGCTGAGGTGCTGCAATTTAAAAATTCGGCAGTCAAAGAAATCAGTGGTGACAAAATATTTGTTACAAGTATCAGTAGAATAGCTCTGTCAGTTGGTCCTACTTGATAATCAACAACTCTAACACTTCAAGCACAAAATCCTCCATCAGTACCCAATGCATTCCCCTTACTAGCACTTACTAGGAGAACATGATGATCATCCTAATTATATAAATAATTTTTCTTTTGTAAATGAAGAAATCACAGATTTCTCCTATCAGTCATTTTAATTGCTATTCATAGCTAGGTAAAATGTCAGAAGTGTGGTAAGGATGGTAGAAGAACATGATGAGTTTTGCACACGAACTCTTTTAATCAATCTCTTTCTTCTTCCTCTTTCAGACCCTCCCTCTTAAATCTAACTTTTCTATTTAAGGAAACAATGCAACTATCATTCAAACCAGAGCAATTAATTACTTGAATGCTTCATACTGCCATCCCTTCTTTTACTGCAGATACAATAATCAACAAAAGAAATAACATCTCCACCAAATAATTTATAAAAATATCCAAATGAGAAAAAAAACATAGAGAAAAAATCACATATAAAGACACTTTGCAATTTACTACACCATGAATTGAGAACCCACAGTTCCCTAATCCACGTATAATATGGCATATACATCTGCTTGTATACTATAGAGAAACAAGAGATGGATGCCATTTTATAGAGTTCCCTCTCTCTCTAGTATCTAATATATGTAAGTCTGTTCCATGACTTAAAAAGTGTTCAATACGTGTGTGAATCGATTACAAAAATAAGTAGACTAATCATGCATGATCTTTTTTAATGCATTGTTGAGTGTGAATTAGTGATACGAAAGTAAAGCAGATTAGAGGAAAATGTACTAAGGGAGAATAGACCACCATTATGCATAGGCACAACTGTTCCCTCAGGCCTCAACAGTAAAATACTTAAAGGATGCATGTAAAATGTTAGAATTAGAAAATAAAGAAAGAAAATATATACCTTAGTTGCTTAATATATAATCTGCTCAGTTGCTCCTGCCCAAATACATGTAACCTGTTTATTACCTGCAGTTGCTCATGTTTGAAAACATCTATGAGCCATCCTGCACAACTCTTATGAAAATCTCGATGTCATAGGTAGTATATATATGATACTACTGTTTTAATGAAATTCACATCTTAAAACACACTTCGCTGGAGAATTAGAAAAATTTAAAATATAGAAAAATGTAAACAAAAATGAATCATTGGTTCCTTCCCAAGTGGTCCGAACAAACTCAACTTTGTAAAAGAAAACACAGTTTATATCTGAGGCACAAATAGAGCATAGGGATTTTAGCCCATATGTGTGTAAAGCTTTCGTTGTTATTGTAGCTAATGTTTTTGGAGGTACCTTCTAAATGTGAATTATCATGCATTGCTTATCCCGTGTGCATGTTATTAAATCTATTTATAATTGATGGTTATTGATTGTTTCCGCCCATAGATAACAAGATTGGAATACGAAACCTCCTTATCCCGTGTGCTCTTTTGACCTTCATAGTTCAAAGATGTTGAGATAAGGTGAAGTTCTCTTTTGACCTTCATAGTTCAAAGATGTTGAGATGAAAACAATCTTTGGACCCTGATTTGAAATTATAATCAGCATCATCCATTATTGAGAAAAAAACAAATCTTTCAACACCTTTTTTTTGCCAAATGCATGTAAGTATTAGACAATGGTACTTAAAACTTGCTCAACTCTTTTCCAAAAGTTTCCTTGACATACAGTCATGCTTTCTAAATATTTCATGTTTGTACAGATAGTATTGGATATATAAGCTACATTTCTCTATCTGTAAAATACTTTATGCAATCTTTATTTTACTATATGTATGAAGAAGTGAACTACCTTTCCATCCAAAGTTAGTTTGGTCGTATAAATATACTTAGGATGATCAAGATATCTCCAAAATAATATATCCTCAGATAGTAGGGATCTTAGCGGGCAAAAGCAGGTCACCTATTCCAACCGGGGAGAGCAGGTCCTAAGAAATGGTGGCACAGTTCATGATTCAAATGGCTATCTGTCTCGGTCCCAACATCTAATTCATTCCCAATCCTGCAAAACATACACACAACAGATGCAAAAGTAGAGTTTTTTTAGTATTGAAACTAAAAATTTGTGCTTATAGGTATAAAAACTGCAGAAAATGTTCAAAAATACTACTAACTTGGTAGCAGGATATACAAAAATCTTACTAACTTGAGCACTGATTGTAGACCAGTGTTCCAGAACTTTAACAAAGAATTAAGAGAATTGTACAGAAATAACAAAAATTGAGAATAGCACACCTTTGGCATTATTGCTACAACCATCTCAGAAGTTGCCACTGTACCATGCTTTAGATTAATGCATAATTTATGCTTATAGTTTGCATCACATTGCAAAAATATAGTAAACTGAGATGTGAAAAAATTAAACTTCTACTTCAATGAAGAAATTTAAGAAGTAGAATGCTTACCTTCAACTACTAACTCATAGTACATCGTAAACAACATATTGTTCCACGGTGAGCTAGTCAATTGTTCCAGCAAAACCCGTATACTTATTCTATTTATTATTTAATGGAATGAATTTATTGTTCTGTATCATGAATGCTTCAAAACTAAACAAGACCAGTTCACATAAATATTAAAGATAAGATTGTGCAGAATCCTACCTTTTGAGCAATAGTCTTGTTACCTTTCCTATAAAAATAGTGTCCATAAGCTTATGCAGGAAGTGGCCAAATGGACCCCCATAAGCAAAACCATAAAGCTGCAATACAAAGAGAAGATAAGCTGTCACAGTTAAGATCTAGAGAGCTTGGCTTATGGTACACAAACAAGCAAATGCATATTAGTAAGAAAAGAGAGATGAAAGTCAACAGGATATTGGGTATTCAGGGATTTGCTTATGAAAGAGTACATTTGAGACAATTTGAAACATGCAAATAATTACCACTCCTGCATTGTGAGTTATCCATCTAGTGCATTACAGCGAAAGAACGGAAAAGCAGTTTGAACATATTAATTCAACAGATTTTGCATTACTAAGTATTTAATAGCATAACCTATAGCTGGACTTCTTTAGAATAATAACATAATCTATAGCTGAACGGAAAAACAGTTTTAATTTTCTCCCTTTACATCTATAGTCAATAGCTAATTACAGGAATGAAACAATAGAAATACTTCAAGTGTTATTTATAATTTTTCGGTTAGGGAAAAAACAAAGAGAACTCCAACGACTGCAACTTTAACTGAAATGCCATTGCAAGCAAATGTTCCACCAATATTCTAAGTCCTCTGTTAAGATTAGTAGTCTATACAGACTACACATTCAAATCTTAGGAAATAACTTAAAATGAAGATTTAGTTTGCAAACTACGCCAACCATGCAAACTAGTACATTTAGTTACATAGGCCCAAATTATTTCGATTGTGCTCCTCAACTGCAGCTCTATCATTTCTTCCAAAGTTGGGCATAGATTTGTTATTGTGGCTCTAGTTTTACTATAACCACAGTTGGAGATCACATCACAAATTATGTACTTTATATTATCCTCTTCCCTATGCCTTCAAGTTCAGGTATTGATAATGATGATAAATGAAGATAGATGTTTGATAGACTAACTAAGAATATCTCTAATTAAGTATCATTTGCTTTTTAGTTATTGATAATGAGAAAGTTTATGAAGATCTGAACAAGTTCAGGTTTTGACTGGGTAAAGATCTCTCTTGTGAGTACTCTTCTTCGCCTCCTCCTTTCCAACTCTAATGGGTACTTTTTCATTTTTCTCATCGACAAATTATCGAACATCTGATATGCATCTCGCCTACAAATTTCTAGTCATTTCTAGTCACCAAATCTATTTCTCCTCAATTTCTAGTCACAAAATTTCTAGTCATTTCCCACCCAAATTCTACAACATACATCAAGTTTATTTTCTTCAACCAAACTCCAAACTCCTTCTTATCCAATCCCAAACAAGTGTAATATTATAAACAGGATTGATAAATTACCAAATTTAGCCGATTAAAGAAAAGAGTGCTTGCCCAAGGAGAGAGAACCGGTGGAAGAGATCGGCGGCGAAGGGAGAGAATGCGCCCACGGCCAGGGATGGGCTGCTACTGAGAGGCGTCGGCGGCGATGGATGAGAGGAGGTGAAGGAGGGGCGAGACGGCCAAACAGAAGGTCGTCCGGCGCGAGGGTCGTGTGGCTCGAGGGAGGTGCTGCGCGAGGGTGGTACGACAAGGGGGTTGTGCGGCGAGGGGGTCGAGGGGGTCGTGCGGCGAGGGAGAGAGAAAGGCTGTAGCAGATTCGATGAGAAAGCGGCAAGGAGTAGAGAACTAGGTTAATAGATTTTGGAAATTGGGGGGGGGGGAACAGTGCGGGGTTTTAGAGCGGGTTCAATGAAAAAAAATGGCCTATCACGGCGTTTAACTTATAAACCGCCGCTATATGTCGAATATATAACGGCGGTTTATACGTAACACGCCATGATAGGTGTATTATATATTTTAATGGCAAGTTATATATATACGCGTTCTATCGGTTCTACTCATTAATAATTATAAATCTACAAACGAGCAAAGCTCAATATTGTCAAAAAAACTATAAAATTCTATAATATTTAATTACTCTTTTCAAATTCGAAAATTAACTAATTCTCAAATTTATTTCTTGCGATACAAAACTATATGAATCTTGCAAGTCGTGAGTCGAAACTTTCTTATACGAGTTGAGATAGCTAGGTTGTGTGTGGTGAATTCTAGTCTAGCGGAAAGTTACGTAATTTTAAGATATCGATCGATTGTGCATTTTTCAATTGTGTTGCTTACTTTTAGTTATACTGTTTAAAATATTGATCAAGTTATAAGTGATACATGACCGTATATTGCAAATCGCGAGTCAAAACCCACTTCTTCAAGTTGTGTTAGCAAATGTATGGAAAATTATATCATATCGCAATATATATCAGGCTTATTCTCTATTTGGTAGATAATACTAACATGATGATTACTATATATGTACTGTAACTGATTCTAAAAAATTACATTTACATAATGAGATTTTTGATAAATGTATGCATGACAAATATTTTGTTAGTAATGAGCTTAGGTATAAAACATTTAATAAAAAAGGAACAATATATATATATATATATATATATATATATATATATATATATATATATATATATTTGATAAATTATGTACTATAGAGTAATATTGTGTATAGTAATGATAATCCTATTCATTAATGTTAACCACTTCATAAATATGGAATCAAAATTCTTTCGTGCATTCTTAATGATAATATTCGATAACCAAATTTCGTGATATGTACATGTAAAATATTAGTTAAATATATATATTAAAATATAAAAATGTATATAAGAAAGTTAGACCAATTTTTTTTACAAAATCTATCCCGGCATTTGTCACGTAAACGCCGGGATAGGTATTTATTTTATTTTTTAAACGATGCTATCCCGGCGTATATAGCGTCCACGCCATTATAACTATTTTATTTATTTAAAAAATTAAATTAAATTAGTGTTCGCATGATAGAGAGGAGTTGTCCCGAGGTTTATTTGTAACACGTCGCTACTGTTTGGACCTATTGCGGCGTTTCGTCTAAACGCCACTATAGGGTGTGTGTTTTCTTTTAAAAAAAATCTTCCACATCTATCGCGGCGTTTATCGGAAACACCAGGAGAAGTATGCCGCTATAGGCCTTGCGGTTTGTAGTGAACGCATCCGTTGGACTAACAAAACCAAGAGCATATACTTACGTTTCCCAAGTTCCATCACATCTTCACTAGTGCCTGTTCTTAAGTTGGTTATTATTAAAACACAAAATCTCCATCTCTAGAGTTAGTGTATCCTGCCGGACTTAAATACTCAACAACAACCCCAAGACCCAATTGGTCTAAATCAACAAATCTCAACTGCCGGTTCACAGAACTCCCACCCAACTCCTAGAGATATTATCAAGACCAAAACTCACAAATCCATCGTCAAAACGATCATATGAAGAAACTTCTCCCATCAACAAAATCCAAATCTTTTACAAAATTCCAGAATCCGAACCCAACAATAAAACATCTTGAAAACATATGTTCTGTAGAAAGGATAATATTTAGAATAGTAAGTTATAGATCCGAAAATTTTTAAAGAATCAATTGTTTAAAGAACATCAGGATAACTCAAAAAAACATCAGTAACAGTCGACTGTAAACCGAAGTCGGTCGAACATCCGGAGCGAAAAACCAGCACTTCAAGAAATAAAAATCTAAGTAGTAGCAGTTGACTGTAACAAAGATATCGGTCAACTGTCCAGAGCGAAAACCCAACATATCAAGAAAATTATTCTAAGTAATGGTAGTCGACTGTAAAAAGTCATCGGTCGACTATTCAGAGTGAAAATCCAAAACTTCGAGAAAACACCAAAGCAGAGCAGAGTCAGTTGACTATAAAAATGGGTTAGTCGACTGTTCCGCACAAAATTTTAAGAAAACAAGAAAACACAGTAGCCAGGTAGCGACGGTCGACTGTCGATAGAGATCAGTCGACTGTTACTCCTACAGACTGCAATTTTAGTTTTTGCACATTTTAACCGATACTAAGTTTTACTTTATAAAAACCAAATCTGTAAAGGGTATAATTCTGATATATTCAAATACGACGTATAGAGTATATAAGAGTCCACAAAGCCAATCAAAACCACTTTGAATTGATAAAAATAGCTTTTTGATGAATTCCTTCAAATTGAAATGTGAATATGTACAAATATCAAAATAAAGTTTTTAAGAATCAATCATACATTAAAAAATATTCGTATTATGTTCTAAACCATATTAATACCAAAATAAGTTGTGAAATAGTCAAATCCTTCGAAAACACATAAACACTCAATTTCTTCAAATACAATGAAATATGATATTCATGTAAATTGATTGTGCATGTTCATGCACCAAAGAAAACTTCACAAATCTATCGATTAGAAATAACAACATATTCAGATTTAATCTTAGTATTTGAGAAATCCAATTTCAAATAAAACCTTTCACAAATCACAAAATCTCCAATTTAGTTGTATTACATCAATCCAATTCAATTTATCCCAAATTCAATTCTCAAGACATGATCTCTTAAGTCATTAGTTCTCCTCAAAACTTCCTCAACTAAATTACCATTATTAACTCATGAACCATAACCAAATTTAACATTAACATGTGCAAGTTGCATTCATCCAACTCACCAATAATCAAAAAATCTCATCTTTAATCTATTTATGCATCACATTCACCATGTCCAATCAAATCAGTAATAATCCAAAAGAAATAGCCTACTCATAATTTATATTAGGTCCTCTATCAATTTTGAATCATCCACATGCAATTCCAAACATAAATAACATAAATAACTAGGTTTTCATGAAAGATCCAATTTTAACTCATCAATTCATTCAATCCATTATATAAATTCATACCCAAACCCTAGCATGCATTCTAGTAGATGAAATACCACATATAGCATTCAAAGAACAAAACAAAATAATTATATCACTCACCTTGTTGGAGAGATTAAACGAATATGATAAAGCAATAGGAAAAATCCCTTATTCGCAAGAAATCCATGATCTCCTCTTTAAAACTTCAAGAAAATAATAATAATAAAACCTTTGTGTTGTGCAGCTAAAGACGGCTTCACTCTACCTTTTTAAATAAGCCGGAAATCAAGAGAATTAGGGTTTTGAACATATTTGCAAAATACTCATTTTAAAATATACCTTTATATAAATAGGTCCCCATACTAGGAAATTAGTTAAAACCAATTTAATCCAGTTCAAAAATAAAAAAGACCCCCACTAGCATCAGCCGACACTATTTGAGAAAACTAGAAAATGATTTTGCATTTTTACCCCCTTCAAATAGTAATTTTGCAAAAAGATCCCCTTTTATCAAAACATGTAAAATAAATCAAATTCATCAAAAAAAAAGTAAACTTCTTAACCCTAAGTTGACTAGGCATTATACCCAACCCAAAAATCCAAAAATCTGGAGTTTTCACTTCAATTGGTAATTTTGCACAAAAGTCCCTATTTTGTAATATTTGCAAATAGGTCCAGTAAATATCAGAAAAATCTATAAAATTCACAAATAATATCTAATAATCAATAATGATTTTCCACAAAATAATTTTAGACTTTGAACCTCCCAAGAAAACATTTGCACGTGTTTTGCACGTGTAAAAAGATAAATCTTCAGAAAAATATTTATTAAATCACCAAAAAATCATTTTAATTCATTTATAAATCTTTAAAATAATATTTAAGAATATGGGGGACCACATAAATACCTAGCAAATTATTTGTCTATATGAATTTGAGAACCACCTTGACTTATAGATGTTTGGTTGTATGATGCATGTGTTGATTTTGCTTTCTTTTGAGTTGAGGTTGGACATGGGTGATGCTTAAATGCTTAGTAATCCCTGCTTTTGTCACACATTAATCTTGATCCATGGTAGTTAATAAACATGTCACATTTCATATAAAAGTAACTTTAAATACTGCTGTCCTGGTTTTGTCTGATAATTTCGACCCTGTTAATGAATTTTTTTTGATTATGTTCTGAGTAAGAATTGTAGCCCCATGTGTCTAGTTTCCCAAACTTTTGACGGAATCAAATTCTAAATTATATTTTGTGAGTTATGCTTATTTCAGTGCTGCTGGGTATGAATTTTCAGATTCATTATTTTGCCACATCACCTTATTTTACAGTTTAATTTGATCATACTATCTGTAATATAGTAATGTGAAACTTAACATGTAGAGACTAGACATGTCAGGGAACCTCCCTAAACTTTCCTGGATCTATTTATGAGTTTTCAGACCTGTTTCATTATTGTGAACACAACTTTAAGAATTCTGGTTGAACACAAAATCTGTGTAGAATGTTGATTTGAACCCAGTATCTGTAACTGTTATATATCATGTTTATATGCACTGGAACAAGCAGAGACTCTAGTTTCTAGAACTTCTGACGGATCCAGATTTGCATTCATTTAGCAACAGGAAACTCAGTTTTGGTGCAGCAACATCCTGTTGTCTAGAATTTGAATTCTCATCGTTTTTGATAATTATAAATTGTGTTGACATCTGAATATGATTTCTGCCCAACTTGAACTTGTTTCCTATATTCTATCATGTTTACTTGCCCTGTTGGTGCACTTTCACACCTGTTTGATAATAATAATAAATAACAAGTCGGGGTTTAAGGAAAAGACCGTAGTAGTGGACAATATAGGTAAGTGTACTCAGAAGGGAGTTCATGTTTCCCACTTGATATTTGGTTCATGGACTAGTTTTATTATTATTCGATTCATGAACTAGTTACTATTGATTCATGAACTAGTATATTATTATTCGATTAATGGACTTGTTATTACTTGATTCATGAACTAGTATATTTTTATTTGATTCATGAACTTGTCATATTATTACTTGACTCATGAACTAGTTATATGATTATCCGATTCATGAACCTGCTTGCTTGATACATGATACCTGAGTACATGGCCCTATAAAATCCACCACTAGGCCTAAACGTAACTTGTTTGTATGTAGAAATCCTGTGGTAAATAAATGAAACGTATGAAGTGCTACATTAGATAGGATTAACAATAGACTTAAAGAGTAACATGTTTACCTGTACACACTTGTTTCTTGTCCCGCATGCTACTTGATACCTGTTATACATTACATGTTCACTTGTTACTTGATCCCACTACTTGACTCAGCTTGCTTGCCTGTTAATTTTGTTAGACTCTATTACTTGTTACATTCCTACCATGATGCGTTGCATATCCTTGATTCCAAATCTCTGTTTCACACCTTCATTGTATTTGTTTCCTATACCCATTGCTTGTACTACTTGCGGCCCGTAACTTGCACTAATGGGCCTCTTATCTCTGGTTTCTCTATTTTCTTCCACATGTTAAATATACAGGTTTTGGAGATCAACTACCTGCAGGAGTAAGTGAGCAGACATTTTATGCTTCGCCTAGGAAATCATGCTTTAGTTATTTGTGCTTTATTTCATGTTGCTACTTAAACTTGTAACAAGCTTATTGTCTCAAAGTTTTACTTTTTACCCAGAACTTATACTTATTTGAGGATTATGTATTGTTTTTCAAATAGTTCTGTTGATTATGAGTTTTGTTTCATGCATGCATGGTTGTATATTCTTTTATATTTCCTGTTATGTTGTTGAGTCGATCCTTACAGCTTATGAATGATGAAAATTATTCGCTGGACTTTGTCACGTACTCGTATTCCGTATTCCTTTGGAAAGCGGGGCGTGACACTAAACGAAAAACTCACATATATAATGTCCACCTAGGTACTCACTCTTCTAATGTCCACCCTAATTTTGTTTCCCTATATAATGTTTAGTATTACTAATTGAAGTTTGCTCTGATACCAACTCTATAGCGCCGCGAATTTTCAATAAATAATATTATAAATGATGGCACAATTCCCAGCATCTACTTCAATTACAATTATAAACATAATACAAAACACAGCGAAAAAATAAAACTTTTTATTACATCATCTCTTTACAACACAGCGGGAATAAACACTTTAATTACAATCTCTTTACAACATGATAAATTACAATTCTCAGTTAACTCCAAGCCCTTTTTTTCTCTTGGTTCAACTCTATCCATAACTGAAAATCCAGCAAAAATCTGAATGAGAAGTGAGCACGTCAGTTAAATACAACTGACGTCAATACTAATAATAGTAACCTTCCAAGGTCTCACAATCACAATCTTGTCACATATAATGATATAAAAATAACACGTCATGAAATAAAATAACGACAAAATATTCCTAAAACAACAAGTGAAACTATACTAAGTAAGTGTGTGTCAAGAAAACAAAAGAGAAATGCATAAAACAATGTTCAAGAAAACACAATGCACATGATAATCTCTAATACATACTTGTCGGATTCTATGCATCCCATTCTATGTAGCTCCAGTGCAAGCCCCTATCTTCCTCCACATTATAGGGTTCAATCTCTCGTTATGCAACTAACCTAAAATGGTGATAGAAATAAGATCTAGATACTCCGCAAATAGGCCTACATCCCGGTATCTACCTGCCAGACTAGCACCCTTAACGCGCAAGCATCATATAAGCGTTGCCCCGAACATTCCATGTCATAATTCCACGAATAGATCATAGCCTTCAGAATAAAACCGCCCAACTGTAAAAGACCTTCAACGTGCGAATAAGGGAGATGACAATAATAATCGCAGCCTTCGGAATCAAACCGCCAAACTATGACTATAGTCCTGAATCTCATCCGTCCACTATACAGGGTCCCCCAACTTATGTTTCCCAAGATCTATCACATCTCCACTAGTGTCTGTCCTTATGTTTATTATATTCAATTAAGTCACAATCCTCCCCTAAGGTTGGTGTACCCTGTCGAACTTAACTCTACTAAAACAACAACAACAACCCCACTGGCTCAATTCCGCAAAGATTTCATCTGCCATCATGGTAGGGTCCCACTCAACCTCTAGAGTCTCAACATTTAAAATATCATAAATGGTCTTTCTAGGATCCACATCATAACCCTAAGTCTCAAACCAACCCAATTTGGTTTTTATTATACAAAAGTACTCATCATTAGTCACATTCTTATAAACTAACCAATGTTGTCACGAAGGACTCTTTCATATATGGTAATATATTCAACTTACGAAATTCCTAAAAATTAACTTTTAAACACCACTCTCTATTTATTTGTAAAGTTCCATAAATTCAACTACAATTTCATTCGATCAAAACTGAAACAATTCTCTTAAAAGTTGATAATTTCATCTACAAAAATTTAGATTTATTTACCACAATCCATTATTTGAATGCACCGAAAATTGAAACAAGAATTTCACCAAAATCTAAAAGTTACACGTTTTTGTTCTTCAAAACAGTACATAAAATTATTATTAAAGTCTGGAAAAATACATTTAAGTCCAACATATAACAGGGAACTCATCTTAAAAAATTGAAACTCAAGTGAATTAATTCAAGGGGTTCATATCCAGTAAATTATGAAAACTAACCATTATATTAAATATCTAAAACTACGACAGTACAGTGGTAGAAATTTCATAATTTATAGTCTATGAGTTAGATTGAGAATCTATCAAATGTTCTAGATACTAGACACAGTGTGCTACAATTTCTATTTAGTAATTTTTAGATAATATCAGCAGTAAATATGTCAAATTCTCGTTCCAATCTGGAGCAGACAGCAGTCCGGAACAATAACAACTTCTAAATTCATCCAAAATCGATCAATCCACTTATATGTATATTTTTTTAAATCGATATATAGATGCTGCTATATGTACACTAGAGTCTCCCCTCATAGCACCCAAAATCAGGCAAAAAACCCTCTCGAAATCACCAAAAACGAGCCAAAACAGCCCCAAGACAGCAGCATGTCGCTGCTACTTCCGTTACTGTTCATCCGAACCCCTAACCTTCAAACCCTGGGTTTTAACCCCCAAACCTTATCCCTTAGTTCCCAATACTTTTTACTCACGTTATTATAATGATTTTATTCCATATTTATGTATCAAAAATTCAATCTTTCAACCCATCACAATTCCTATAAAAAATAGTGAGTAACTTAACAAAATTTCATCTTTTAGTTTTTCAAACATGTTCTTTAGTCAGATATATAGATCCATACATTCACATTTACATATAGGTGTCACGCCCCGCTTCCCAAAAGAATACGGAATACGGATACGAGACAAAAGCACAGCGAATGATTTTCATCATTCATAAGCTGTTCAGGAATCTTTACAATATTTCACAAGATAATCAGAGTCGGAAGCAAAAGATACAACCAGGTATGCAAAATTGAAACAAGATACCAACAAAAATTATTTGAAACCAAATATAATAATCTCAAATAATGAAATTCTGAACAAGTCAAATGTTCTGGATCACATCGCCCAAATACAAGATAAACATCCAAGTAATCAAGTACATTTTATTCAAGTTCAAGCAACAATAGTAATAAAAATCATAAAGCAAAAATTCCAGCCTAATACATCATCTCGCCAATACCGTCTGGCAGCCAACCATCCTGATCTGCAATTAGTAAATTTGCAGGAGAAGGAAGAAGAAAAACAAGTACCCGTCAATTGCAAGTTACGGGCCACTTATAATGTAGGATACAAGTACATGGGATAGGTAAATCTAAATAACAAACCTAGCATGGTATAATCATGATAACAGGATATAAATCATAGCATGGCAAGATGAGCAAATATAATAGTATGTGTTGAGTGTCAAGTAAACAAGTATCATGCATCAAATAACCAGTGTCAAGAATCATGTAATCAGGTAGCATATATCAAGTATCAAATCTCATGTATCATGTAGTCAAGTTTCAAGTAGGCATGTATCATGTTCGAGTGTCATGTTTAAGTCTTGTAGTTATTACTATCTAGGTAGCATTTCATGCATTCCGGTTTTTACTACATGGTTGCTACAACAAACAGTTTCACTTTAAATTTTGTAGGGCAGTGTACTCAGGGACAAGCTCCAAGTTTCTTGTAATCATGTATCATGTAAACATGCTCCAAAACCCAAACAAGCTCCAGTGTCATGTGTATACGTGTAATTTATATCGTGTCAAGCTCCACATGTAAGCAAGCTCCATTAACCACTAGGTTCTTCCGAGTACACGTTTCTGCACTATCTACTACTAGATCATTCCCTTAACCCCGGCTTGGTTATTTTATTGTTAATGTCAAACAAGCTTGTAGGTGTGCAAAAACATATCAATTATATCATGTCATGATCATGTAACAAGTTCAAGTTTCAAGATAAACATGTACGAGTGCAAGATATCTCATAAAAGAATAAAATAAACAAATCTCAAGTTCAGGACAGAAAGACCACACTGCAGTAAAATAGTGATTCCTAGTGTTACAAACATACAAATCTGAATCCGTCGAAACGTCTAGAAAGTAGACTTCCAACCGAATCCAGAGAGTATAAATAAGTTACATATTAATTCACAAAAACATAGCTCAAAACTGATTCGAATACAGAAAATAGGTTCAGTACGAAATTAGGAAAACAAATTCAAGAGCAGTAAAAGAACATGAATACTCAATAAATAAATCCACGAAAAATCTGGGGTATTACCCTTTATGTTTAGTATCTAAATATAAAGTGTCATAATTTTCCAGAGAAATTAGATCAGTCATCGAAAATAAGAAAACATCAACAACGGTGGTTTGGCAAATCTGAAATTTCCAACACTGCTGTACGAAAACTATGATATCTCGTAACCAGTGAAACAAAAACCAATTCCGCCAAAGGGATATAAAAATAAATAAAATATACTAACTTTCATATTTCACGAACAATTTCCATACAGTAAAAGGAGTCATAGTGAAAATAAGGTTCTTTACAGAACAGCAAGCAAAATACAGCAAGTATAGTTTTCATAAACGAGCATGAAACGACGTATAAACTTATCAATAAAATTCACCAAAATTCTGGGTTATCCCTAACTAGATAAAGAAATACTGACCAAAGTTTTGGATCAAAATAATATGTGTAGCACAGTTATTAAAATCATTTAGTCATCAAGAACATCGAAAAACAAAATCTGGAAAAGATCGACACCTCTGTAGTAAAACAGTCATAACTCACTCAAACGAAAACGAAATCAAGCAAGGTCAGAGGGGTTTGAAAATAGACGAAATTCTCTAAAACCCATGTTTTATACCGAAATTAGGATACTGACTTCAAGACAGTCCAAAACAGCAAACAAAACAGATCAGCGACAAAATACAGATTTTTCCCTTTAACAACAACTCAACATATATCATACAAAACTTGTTCAAAACACAACCAAACATAAAATCGAATCTACCAAGTGTCCAAACATCATAAATTAGGGTATCTAGCATGTCCACACCAAGTATTTCACATGGGTCTCAACCAAATCACGAATTCTTACAAAAGTCTCACATACATGATCAAAATCAAGAACGGGTAAATTCTAAGTTAATTTATATCCATATTGTGTCGTGAGTCATCTATGGTCAAATTTTCACAATAGAGACTAAACTCATCAAACATAATACAAACAAGAGTCATCTCTAGACCCAACTATACTATAGGTGGTATTTTTTGACTTGTATCAAACAAATAAATTGGAGTAAAGTTACTTGCCTTAACCGAAGATGAAGAACAACGAAGACCAAGAGTAAGGATCAAAACCCACGAACGAAAATCCACGAACAAACGAATTCAAGCAACTAGAGCGAAAATCTCCACACGAACAAAAACTCCGAAAGCAGGATGACAATAGTGGCTTGCGGCTACAAGAGAACACCACGAGAGAGACTAGGGATTATATGTGGTGGTGCGAGGTGGTGTGAGGGGTGGTCGGGATGGCCAAGAGGGGGAAGAGGAGAGTGGAGGCTCGGGTTGAAGGAGAGGGGGCGGCTCGGGTTTGGAGGCAGGCCGAGAGGGGGAGTCGGCTTGGGTGTCGGACTGGGTTGGTGTCGACTGTAGGTGGGCGGCACAAGCAAGGGGAGAGAGAGGGAGGACGGTGAGAGAGGTAGAGGGACTAGGGTCAGGGTTTTGTGTGAGGGAGGGTGTGTTTATATGGAGGGATTAGGGTTAATATTACACGTTGGGTTAATGGGTAATGGGTTGTGGGTATATAGGAGTTGTAATAGGATTTGTTTAATTTGGCTTTAATTAGGATACAAATTGTATAGGATAACTAATAGGATTGGGGATTTACTTTGGTTTTGGTAAATCTTATTAGGGATCAAATTATAGGATTAAGAAATAGGATCACAACCAATCACCACCACACACCCAAAAAAATAAAATGGACAGGAACAAAATTAAAGAAAGAACAAAATATTGAAGAACGGAACAAAACAGACAACCAATCAAACACAAAGAGCTCAACATGAAATAAAACGAATATATATTGAAAACAACTCAAATATACGATTCAGAACGAATACAAGAGAGAAAATACACCAAAATGACAAATACACTAAAAAAATACACAAAATAAAAACAGGGGTTACAATTCTACCGACCTAACAAGAAGAATTTCGTCCTCGAAATTCAAAAAGAAGATATATAGGGTAAACCCAAAACAACCAAAAGAACAAAACAAAACTACCCAAACAAATGAGGAAACTTCTACTGAATCTCCTCCTCCAGCTCCCAAGTCGACTCACCAGGCAAGTGAGGATTCAAAGCAACACGAACAAACTTGATGACCTTGTTCTTAAGCACTTTCTCCTGCCGATCTACTATAGCAATTGGCGGAATCTCACAAGTCAAATCCGGCCGAACGGTCAACTTAGAATAGTCGATCACGTGGCTCTCATCTCGGATATATCTCCTGAGTTATGAGACATGGAAAACATCGTGCAACCCTGATAACACTGGCGGCAAAGCAAGACGATAGGCCACCCTGCCTATTCGCTCCAAAATCTCAAACGGTCCAATAAACCTAGGACTAAGCTTGCCCCCACCACCAAACCGAATTACACCGTGCCACGGCGATACCTTAAGGAAAATATGGTCACCAACCCCAAACTACAAAGCTCTCCGATGGACATCGGCCCATCGCTTCTGTCGATCCTGAGCTGCTTGCAAATGCTTCCTGATCTGAACCACAACATCTACTGTCTTAGTGATCAACTCCGGACCTAACAACCTTCCCTCACCAATGTCATCCCAGCACACTGGCGATCTGCACTTCCGCCCATAAAGTGGCTAGAACGGAGCAACTTTAATACTGGCTTGAAAACTTTTATTGTACGAGAACTCCACGAGATGCAAATGATCCTCCCAAGACCCACCAAACTGAAGCATACAGGACCTCAACATGTCCTCAAGAATCTGAATAGTCTGCTCTGACTGTCTATCAGCCTAGGGATGAAAAGTTTTACTGTACTTTAATTTACTCTCCAAACTGTTCTGAAGACTCTCCCAGAACTGAGATCTGAATCTCGTATCCTTATCGAATACAATACTGACTGGAACCCCATAAAGTCTAACAATCTCTTGTATATACCTCTCAGCTAGGCTCTCAGTAGACTGACCGATACGAAAGGGACTGAAGTGAGCACTCTTCGTCAACCGGTCAACAATCACCCAAATGTCATTATGACCCTTAGGACTCCTCGGCAAAGCGGTCACAAAATCAATAGTGATGTGTTCCCACTTCCACTCTAAAATAGGAAGCAGTTGAAGAAGTCCAGCGGTTCTCTGATGCTCTGCCTTAACCTGCTGACAGACCAAACACTGAGAAACAAACCGAGCCGCAACCCTCTTCATACCATGCCACCAGAAATGAAGCTTCAAATTCTGATACATCTTAGTACCGCCCGGATGGATAGAATACGAAGACTGATGAGCTTCTTCAAGTAACCTCTGATGAACTTCACCCTTAGGGACACACAACTGGGACCCAAAACGAAGCGATCCATCAGCATGAATAACCATGTCCCTTCTAGACCGAGACTCAACCTCAGCTCGAAAACCCTATAACTGCGCATCACCAGCCTGCACCTCCTTAATCTGATCAACAAGAGACGACTGCAGCTGGAGCACCAAACAACTCCGACCAGAACTCGGCAACACAACATCCAACTCCAATCTCCTCATCTGCCCAATGAGATCACTCTGCTGAGTAAGAAACATAAGTGTTGGTCTCCTGCTCAAAGCATCTGGCACCAGTTTACTTTATCAGGATGGTATTGCAAACTGATGTCATAATCGGCCATAATTTCCAACCAACGCCTTTGCCTCATGTTTAACTCCTTCTGGGTGAAGACGTACTTGAGACTTTTGTGTTCTGTAAAGATCTCCACTCAATCTCCAAGTAAATATTGTCTCCAAGGCTTCAAAGCATGAATCACTGCCGCTAACTCCAAGTCATGAGTAGGATAGTTCTTCTCATGGGGCCTCAACTACCTCGATGCATACGCAACACTCGGTCCTTCTGCATTAAAACTGCTCCAAGACCCTTACCAGAAGCATCACAGTAAATTACAAATCTGCTTGAACCATCGGGAATAGTCAACACAGGCGCTGATGTCAATCTATTTTTCAACTCAACAAAAGCCTCATTGCACTCATCAGACCGACAAAACTTTCGATCCTTCCCAGTCAATTTAGTCAATGGTCATGCTATCTTCGAAAAGTCTTTGACGAACTTCCGATAATAGCCAGCCAAACCAAGAAAACTCCTGACCTCTGAAACTGACTTGGGAATAGGCCAATCCTTCACAGCCTAAACCTTGGCCGGATTCCACAAAAACACTATCGCCAGAAATAATGTGCCCCAAGAAAGAAACCCTGTCGAGCCAAAACTCGCACTTGTTGAGTTTTCCATAGAGCTGATTCTCTCTCAAAGACTGCAGAACCACTCTAAGATGCTTAGCATGATCTTCCCGATTCCAGAAATACACCAAAATATCATCAATGAAGACCACCACAAATCTATCCAAGAACTGAGTGAAAACCCGGTTCATAAGACTCATGAATACAGCCAGCGCGTTCGTGACCCCAAATGGCATCTTGCCCGTATCTAAAAGTAGTCTTCTGTATATCTGCAGCCTTCATCTTGACTTGGTGATACCCAGAACGAAGATCCAGCTTCGAGAAAACAGCAGCCCCACCCTACCTGATCAAACAAATCATCGATCCTGGAAAACGGATACCGCTTCTTCACGGTAACTCTATTCAGTTCCTGATAATCCATGCACAGTCTACGACTACCATCCTTCTTGTTGACAAAAAGGACCGGTGCACCCCAAGGCGAAACACTAGGTATGATGAAACCCAAATCAAGCAACTGCTGAATCTACACCTTAAGCTCTACTAGCTCAACTGGTGCCATCCTGTAGGGACTCTTTGATATCGGTGCTGTTCCAGGCTGAACATCAATACCTGAATTCCACTTCCCTATCAGGGGATAAGCCAGGCAACTCATCTGGAAAAACATCCAAGAAATTCCGAACTACTAGAGGCGCAGCCTCACTACCTGAGTGCAATTCCATCACAGAATCCACCTGTTCAACTACAGTCTTTGTTCGGCCAAGGGAAGACTCCCTGGCACGGAACTCAAATTCTGCTCGATCTGGAATTCTGAAGACAACTTTCTTGGCACGGCAATCAATAATGGCATGGGCTTCACCCAACCAATTCATACCGAGAATGACATCGAATCCTGAATTTCCAATTATAATCAGGTTGGCTTTGAAATCTGCATCCCCAATAACAACGGGACATTGCTTGTACTCACGGGAACATATGACAACTCCACCACCTATCGCAATGTTCCAAGTCTCTGACATGTTGCTGCATTCTAACTGATGGCGAGCGACAAATCGAGAGGAGACAAAAGAATGGGTTGTCCCAGAATCAAAAAGAACATGGACGGAAAAAGAGCAAACAAGGATGATACCTAAAAGGAATCAAAGACAATGAGAAAGAATAGACAATTAAAGGTGAGGTAGGAAAAAAAACAATGCAGAAAGATAACATAAAGAAGCAAAGCAAGACCAAAAGAAAGAAAACAATAGAGAAACAAAACAACAAAACAACATATACCTACCACAACTCCTTCAGCTGTCTTAGCATCTGTAGCAGTCAAGTTGAAAGGCTGACCTCTCCTCGGAACAGCGGTCCTCTGATCGACAATCTGATGCTGGGAAGGAAGCGGTGGCCTAACTGGACCACGAGCTGGAACTGCCGGCTGGACAGGACCACGGACTGGAAGAGTCGCCCTCTACTGTGGACAATCCCGCAAAGTGTGGTTAGAAGCACCACAAGCAAAACAACGGCGATTGGCCAGCCTACAGTCCTTACGCTCATGCCAGACAAGTCGACAAAAGTCTTAAAAACCACCCCTCTGGGAACCAGCAGAAGAGTAAGGAGCTACTCTAACTGGGTGGGCGGAAACCGGCCTCCGAATAGGCCCTCCAGAAGGCCTAGCAACCGCAGCGGGAACAGTCCGCTGAAAAGAAGATGAACCACCACGAGCCTGCTCCTGAGCTCGGGCTGACTCAAGAGCCTCAGTGTAGGTACGCAAGCGAAGAGAGATAAGATCCCTCTTGATATCCTGCTCAAGCCCATTTGTGAATCTACGAGCCCTATCCTCTTCGGTTGCCACAAAAATGGCAGGGAAGCGACTAAGTATAGTAAACTCAGCTGTGTACTCATCCACTGACCTAGAACTCTGTTGCAAGAAGTCCATGTTACAGCATTTTATGAACAATTATGTAACAAAATTCAAAATAGAATAATGACATAACCTATTTTATGGCCAGGAATTGCTGTTCCATCTCAATTCGAGTACTACTGGGGAAGAATTTCTCCAAGAATCCCTGAGTAAAAGTAGCCCAAGCAATAGGCCTCTCAAGTCACTCAGACTCGGCCATCCACCAGATATAGGCCAGATCCATCAGCTGGATGGAAACCACGTCCACCCGATCAACTTCGGCAACACGAGCCGCTAACAACAAGCGCTCAGTTCGGATCAACCACTGTTCAGCCTCCAAAGGCATCTCAATGCCGGAAAAATGGTCAGGATGCAGCCTCATAAAATTTGAAACTATCCCTGGACGAGGCAGAAGATTTGCCTGCACAGGCACAACAGGAGGCAGAACCCGGGCAGCTTCAAGAGCAGCCATCACAAGATCACTGTGGTTTTGCTACTGATTAATCAGCTGCACAAGCACAGTAGTGACAGCCTCTATCGGATCAACCTGTGACTAAGAAGTAGAACCTCTACGAGCCATAGTCTGCACAAAACCAAAACAATTAGCATCCAGAATCAGAGTTGGTATACATTCATTTATGTATGCATGGTTGGTGAAATGTTGAGCAGATCCAAGCTCGAGCCAAGCTTGTCTAATATATTAGGCAACTAATACATTAGGCAAACCTGGTGCTCTGATACCACTAAAAATTCTGTCACACCCCGCTTTCCAAAAGAATACGGAATACGAATACGAGACAAAAACCCAGCAAAAGATTTTCATCATCCATAAGCTGTTCATGAATCTTTACAATATTTCACAACATAATCAGAGTCGGAAGCAAAAGATACAACCAGGCATGCAATATTGAAACAAGATACCAACAGAAATTACTTGAAACCAAATATAATAATCTCAAATAATCAAATTCTGAACAAGTCAAATATTCTGGTTCACATCGCCCAAATATAAGATAAATATCCACGTAATCAAGTACATTTTATTCAAGTTCAAGCAACAATAGTAGTCAAAATTATAAAGCAGAAATTCTAGCCTAATACATCATCTCGCCAATACCGTCTGGCAGCCGACCATCCTGATCTGCAATTTGTAAATTTGCAGGAGAAGGAGGAAGAAAAACAAGTACCCATCAATTGCAAGTTACAGGCCACTTATAATGTAGGATACAAGTACATGGGATAGGTAAATCTAAATAACAAACCTAGCGTGATATAATCATGATAACAGGATATAAATCATAGCATGGCAAGATGAGCAAATATAACAGTATGTGTTGAGTGTCAAGTAAACAAGTGTCATGCATCAAGTAACCAGTGTCAAGAATCATGTAATCATGTAGCATGTATCAAGTATCAAATCTCATGTATCATGTAGTCAAGTGTCAAGTAGGCATGTATCATGTTTGAGTGTCATGTGTTAGTATTGTAGTTATTACTATCTCGGTAGCACTTCATGCATCCCGGTTATACATGGTTGTTATAACAAACAGTTTCGCTTTAGATATTGTAGGGGACCATACAGGGCAGTGTACTCAGGGACAAGCTCCAAGTATCATGTAATCATATGTAAACAAGCTCCAAAACCCAAACAAGCTCCAGTATCATGTGTGTACGTGTCATGTATATCGTGTCAAGCTCCACATGTAAACAAGCTTCAATAACCACTAGGTTCTTCCGATTACACGTTTCTGCACTATCCACTACTAGATCTTTCCCTTAACCCCGACTTGGTTATTTTATTATTAATGTCAAACAAGCATGTAGGTGTGCAAAAACATATCAAGTATATCATGTCATGATCATGTAACAAGTTCAAATTGCAAGATAAACATGTACGAGTGCAAGATATCTCATAAAAGAACAAAATAAACAAATCTCAAGTTCAGGACAGCAAGACCACAATGCAGTAAAACAGTGATTCCCAGTGTTACAGATATCCAAATCTGAATCCGTCGAAACGTCTAGAAAGTAGACTACGAACCGAATCTAGAGAGTATAAATAAGTCATATATTAATTCACAAAAACATAGATAAAAACTGATTTGAATATAGAAAATAGGTTCTGTCCGAAATCAGGAAAACAAATTCAAGAGCAGGAAAACAACATGAAAACTCAGTAAATAAATCCACGAAAAATCTGGGGTATTCCCCTTTATGTCCAGTATTTAAATATAAAGTGTCTTAATTTTCCAGAGAAATTAGATCAGTCATCGAAAATAAGAAAACATCAACAACGGTGGTTTGGCAAATCTGAAATTTCCAACACTGCTGTACGAAAACTATGATATCTCGTAACCAGTGAAACAAAAACCAATTCCGCCAAAGGGATATAAAAATAAATAAAATATACTAACTTTCATATTTCACGAACAATTTCCATACAGTAAAAGGAGTCATAGTGAAAATAAGGTTCTTTACAGAACAGCGAGCAAAATATAGGAAGTATAGTTTTCATAAACGAGCAAGAAACGACGTATAAACTTATCAATAAAATTCACCAAAATTCTAGGTTATCCCTAACTAGATAAAGAAATACTGACCAAAGTTTTGGATCAAAATAATATGTGTAGCACAGTTAATAAAATCATTTAGTCATCAAGAACATCGAAAAACAAAATCTGGAAAAGATTGACACCTCTGTAATAAAACAGTCATAACTTACTCATACGAAAACGAAATCAAGCAAGGTCAGAGGGATTTGAAAATTGACTAAATTCTCTAAAACTCATGTTTTATACCGAAATTAAGATACTGACTTCAAGACAGTTCAAAACAGTAAACAAAACAGATCAGCGACAAAATACAGATTTTTCTCTTTAACAACAACTCAATATATATCATACCAAACTTGTTCAAAACACAGCCAAACATGAAATCGAATCTACCAAGTGTCCAAACATCATAAATTAGGGTATCTAGTATGTCCACACCCAATATTTCACATGGGTCTCAACTAAATCATGAATTCTCACAAAAGTCTCACATATATGATCAAAATCAAGAACGGGTAAATTCTAAGTTAATTCATGTCCATGTTGTGTCGTGAGTCATCTATGATCAAATTTTTACAATAGAGACAAAACCCAACAAACATAACATAAACAAGAGTCGTCTCTCGACCCAACTACACTATAGGTGATATTTTTTGACTTTTATCAAACAAATGAATTGGAGTACAAGTTACTTGCCTTAACCGAAGATGAAGAACAATGAAGACCAAGAGTAAGGAACAAAACCCACAAAAAAAATCCACGAAACAACGAATCCAAGCAACTAGAGCGAAAATCTCCACACGGACAAACACTCCAAAAGCGGGATGACAATAGTGGCTTGCGGCCACAAGAGAACACCACGAGAGAGACTAGGAATTATATGTGGTGGTGCGAGGTGGTGTGAAGGGTGGTCGAGATGGCCAAGAGGGGGAAGAGGAGAGTGGAGGCTCGAGTTGAAGGAGATGGGGCTGCTCGGGTTTGGAGGTGGGCCGGGAGGGGTGTCGGCCTGGGTGTCGGGCTGGGTTGGTGTCGACTGTAGGTGGGCGGCGCAAGCAAGGGGAGAGAGAGGGAGGCCAGGTGAGAGAGGTAGAGGGACTAAGGTTAGGGTTTTGTGTGAGGGAGGGTGTATTTATATGGAGGGATTAGGGTTAATAATACAAGTTGTGTATTTATATGGAGGGATTAGGGTTAATAATACAAGTTGGGTTAATGGGTAATGGGTTGTCGGTATGTAGAAGTAGTAATAGGATTTGTTTAATTTGGCTTTAATTAGGATACAAATTGTATAGGATAACTTATAGGATTGGGGAATTAATTTGGCTTTGGTAAATCTTATTAGGGATCAAATAATAGGATTGGGAAATAGGATCACAACCAATCACCACCACACACCCAAAAAATAAAAGGGACAAGAACAAAATGAAAGAAAGAACAAAATATTGAAGAACGAGACAAAAGAGATAACCAATCAAACACAAAGAGCTCAAAATAAAATAAAACGAATATATATTGAAAACAACTCCAATATACGGTTCAGAAAGAATACAAGAGAGAAATACACCAAAACGACAAATACACTCAAAAATACATAAAATGAAAAACAGGGGTTACAATAGGTTTTATAGATCAATTTCTACAACAAAATTTTGGATTTTTCATGCATAGAAAAGCTCTAAAACTCGAGAATAACTTATCTTGACCAACATAAATGTTTAGTGTTTAAGAACTCCAATTATCTACAAAGGTTCATGGGTTCATAGAAATTTCACAATTTAACATGTTCTTTCTTGTATCAAATGTTCATCATACATTATAAGATCAAATAGGGGTGACATGTCATAAAAAATTAGATTTTTATCTCGTTAACATCAATCTTTATTTAATAATTCATGCCCACAATCAATTCATGACAACAATTATCATCAGGCCAATAGAATCACAAGTCACTAATTCCAAACCCTAGCATGATCTCTATTGTTCTAAGAATAAATAGAAACATATCAAGAGAGTAGGAAGATTTCCCACCTTAAAGAAGATTCAAAGAAGATAACAATAATAAGGAACGATGCTCCTTCTCCTCCTTGCGAAATTGAGATCTCCAAAGCTACAAACTCCAAAAAAAATAATATAATTAAGAAGAAAATGTGTTCAAAATAGAGGGCGGATGTTTTCTACAGTAGAATTAGGCCGGCTGCTGTTCTAGGGTTTAATACGATGTTTTTACATCCCCCCGAGGAAAAACATGTTTTTATATAATTTATTATTCTAGATAGATTTGTTAGATTTAATCAACCAAATTCAGTAAAAATCCGATCTTCCCAATACCCCAAATCTGGTCGACCTACGAACAGCCCAAAAAATATGTTCCTTTCCAAAAATTTCCCTGAGTGGGGATTTTACAAAAAAAATCCTTCACTTTGAGATATTTGTAAATATGCCAAAAATTATTCCTAAAAATCCAAAAAAATTCTGAATTATTATCTACACATAAATATTATGTTTTCCAAATAAATTTTTTGAAGTTTTATTCTCCAGGAAAAATATTTGCATTAAGGTCCCCAACAATCCCAAAATTGCATAAACATATATATATTAAATTTAATTAATTAAAATCAACCGAATATGGAAATAATCTAATTCCTTAGAACCCAATACTGAGTAGATGGCCCTAAATGCAGTAAATAAATTTTTAAGTTCAATTTCATCGCTAAACCACTTTTTAACAAAAAGTCCGTTTCTTTTCAAAAATTTACAAAAGTAGTTTCCTTTGTTAAGAAAAATCCGAAAACTCAAATATACCCAGTAGTAAATGATAGAAGTTGTTTATCAACTCATAGTTCTAAATTCGCACTTCAAAAATATTTGCATGTGTGAAAATGTCAATTTTACGAAATTTCAAAATAATTAAATAAAATGATATAAAAATTATTTATTAATTCAAGATATTGTATTAAAAATTAAGTGGCGTTACATCGTAATCATGAGGAGAGACCAAAATTGAAGATCGGATGAGTGATGGAGGAACAAATGGCGCAAACATACAAATTGAAGATATTCTACAAATTCCAACAACAACTGCAAAAAGCTTATAATTTAATGTGAGTTGCATTGCTGATATAGATACACCAGATAGTTTAGCTTTCTCTGTAATGGTTTTTTTAAATTCAGAACCGGTTAATTGATTTCTTTTTGCAAACACCGTCAAATGGCTAAAAGTCGTTGTTGCCTCTGTTAATTCGTAGGCATTCCATGCAAACATATTTTGGCAGTTCTTCGGTTCACCAATTACACCTTACAATTGCAGCAATATATTTGTAGACGATGGACCTAGGATTAGTTGAGAAGAGGCTATACATCCGTTTTAAATAGTATTGACGACAATTTTGCCGCTGGATATTGTGAATTGAGTCAGCACTCAAGAAAGTTGGTCGATCTTGGTTGTTCTTCCGAAGAAACTTACAAGTACATGCTCGACCACATGCTTAAGGGAATTGAAGGCGTTTATCACATTCATCCCGGAATTAGCATACATCGCGAAGGTTGTGCACAACCCGAGAGTGTTGGACATGTACATGCACTGGTGGGGGACCCTCGACAATGCACTATAAAGGGAAGGTCTAGAGGGAAGAGATTGAAGTCCATAAGAGAAACGAAAAAATTCAAAAAACCTAGACTATGCAGGACATGCCTTCGTGTCTAAAATCATAATTCAAGAAATTGTCTAAACAATTTGGCTAGGTAATATATCTGCTTTTAGTTTATATTAATTTGACACTCATACATGACTTGTTCTTGTTGACTAACTCATTCTTCTCATTTATTTAGCTGGTTGAAAGCATATGAATAAGATCCAAGAGGTAAAGAGAGTGATGACGAAGAAGGTGGAGATTCGTACTAAGGTAAATTTCTTATTATGTATGTGAAATTTAACTACGAGACCTTTATTACTATTTTTATTTGATGATAAGAAATTTATGAATTTCTACAAATTTTTTGTTGTAGGTTTTGATTTGAACATGATCGTGCTGAAGGGAGGCACTTCTCTTCCAAAAAGTTTAAATGTCTAATTGTACATATATGCTCATGTAAATGCATTTCTGGATGGTTAAGGTTTGAGGATTGTATTTGAAGTTATAAGTATATTTTTTTGTATGTAATTGTAAATTTGTGTACCAAAGTGTTGAGAATGTGATGGATGGATGAGTTTGATAATGTGAATGAGATGAGTATGTTGTTGCTGTAATTGCTTTGACAATGTATCTATATACTGAAATTTGTGAACTTTGTGTATGTGTGCAGCTAACAGAAGTAGTGTGGGGTGAGTCCAACCTACTCGTAAACTTTCAAAATTTTTTGTTTCCGTTTGTGAGGTTTTCTACGTTCTCGTACTCAAAATTTAAAAATTTACTTGTTTAAGTTGTTGTGGTTACGATGAACGATATGAAAATGCACAAACATCATCCAAAATTTTCGAAACTTTACGAGTGGGTCGGAATAACCCCACACAAGCTAATGCAATTTGTAGAAGTGATTTTCGAAAAACAATTTGCAAGATTCGACCGTGTATCGCTTTGGGTCAAGAAAAACCAAAATAAAGCGGTACAAATCGGTATCTTGCAATCCGTGAGCCGAAACTCACTTTTAGAATTTGCATTGGCTTGTGTGGGGTGAGGCCAACATACTCGAAAAGTTTCGAAATTTTTGGTTGACGTTTGTGAGATTTTCTACGTTCTTGTACTCATAAATTCAAAAAATAGTTGTTTAAGTTGTTGTAGTTACGATGAATGATATAAAAACACACAAACATCACCCAAATATTCCAAATCTTTATCAGTGGGTCGAAATCACGACACAGAAGCTAACAAAACTTTTAGGAGTGAGTTTAGACTCACGATTTGCGAGATAACGCCGTGTATCGCTTTTGGTCAAGAAAAACCAAAATGAAGCGGTACTGTAACCCTCGTTTCCGGTTGTACGGATTATATTTACTTTCCTTTTCTTCGTATTCTTGTGATACAGTTTTCTAAATAAATTATACTATTCTTTTGGAAACCGATTTCTTTCTTTTTGATATTTAATTATACTCTTAGAACCCGAAATTTCAATCTATTCTAGTATTATCATTATTATTATTATTATTATTATTATTATTATTTTTGTTTAATTCTTTTTTTGTAAAAGAAATCCAGGCCCAATTCTAAACCATATTATATTTAATATCCTAGACCATTCTATAAATCATTTAATTCTTTATTATATTATGAAGCTCAATCCCAATCCATTCTATAATTGTTTAATTATTTATCTTACAAGCTCACATTTTAAATCCTAATATATTCTATTATAGTACTAGTTGATTATTTATTTATAATTGAGAGCCCAACATAGCCCATTCATATTTTTCTAATTCTTATTTACATGTTTTATTGAGGCCCCATGAGTTAAGCCCAAAATCCAATTTAATATAAACCCAAAACCCAAGCCCACATTTGTGTACCCAAGCCCGTTAACCCATTAGTCCTACGCTACCCAAATTAAACTATTAGTATACAATTCCCCCCAGATCTCTCCACTACCCACTAATTACTCCCCATAATCCCCTAATTACCTCAATAAATCCCCCATAAATTACTCTCTTAAACAGTCTCCCTTTCTCTCTTCCTCCTTCTTCTTCTGCCCTTAACCGAGACCCAACACCCTACCCCTCATCACCCCTATCGCTCCTACTCCTCGACCACCAACAGTTCTCCTCCACCATCCTCTGACTGCCCTCGCACCCCCGACATAGAATGCCCCTCCACCCATCGAGGTCGTGACTGCATTGCACTTTGCACTCACCCCCAAGATCCCAAATCTCCACCATTGCTGCATCCCGAAGCACCTTGCCTACTTAAACCTCTCACCGAGCCACCGACTGCCTGCAATTGTCGCTCTTTCCTTTGTCATCTCCTCATCACTCCCTCGCCAACTCGCAATGCCCCTTATCGCTGCTGCACCCCGCTGCACCAACTTGAAGCCCTCATCACCACCACCTATAGCCCCGAGAGCCACCTCGCCATTGTTGTCGTCATCTTCCCTCGAACCTCGAGCACTGCACTCATCGACTCCACCATCGGTTGACCTCCTCTTCATCGACTTCCACTGCACCGGCCACCGTGGTTTGTCCCTCTACTCCACTGCCTCACCTCGACTGTAAGAGGCAACCAGTCCCTCCCCTGCTCTGACCTCAACCCCCCACTATCTCTCTTCCATTACCTCCCATCACCACGGAGCTCCTCTCCCCGCAGTCAACCATCGCCATTACAGCCCCTCGCCAGCCTCTCCCTTGAGCCTCGCCACTGCTAAAACCATCGCCATTGTCCCCAAGCGTCACCCTTGCGACCACTACACTGTCACCGCTACTTACCGCCTCTATCACACCCTCGCACCCAGCCACCTCGCGAGCACTTCCGCACCTGCCATTATCTTAGCACCATCAAATGAGCTCACCGCTACCACCATCGACTGTCCCGAACACCCCGCAACCTCGTCGCCGCGCTTTGATGCCGACGCTTGCTTCCTCGATGCCCAGAGCGCTCCCGCTGGTAAACGAGCATGAAACAACACATAAAACACATCAATAAAATTCACCAAAATTCTGGGTAATCCCTAACTAGATAAACAAACACTGACCAAAGTTTTGGATCAAAATAATATATTTAGCATTGTTCTTTAAAATGGTTTATCATCAAAATTACCGAAAAACAGAATCGGGAAAAGATCGACACCTCTGTAGTAAAACAGTCATAACTCAGTCATACGAAAACAAAATCAAGCAAGGTCAGAGGGGTTTGAAAATAGACAAAATTCTCTAAAACTTATGTTTTATACCGAAATTAAGATACTGACTTCAAGACAGTCCAAAACAGCAAACAAAACAGACCAGCGACAAAATACAGACTTTTCCCTTAAAAACAAAATCAACATAGATTCAAGAAAATTGATCCAAACACACCCAAACATGAAATCGAGTCTACCAAGTGTCCAAACATCATAATTTAGGATATCTAGCATGTCCACACCAAATCTATTACATGGGTCTCAACCAAAACATGAGTTCTCACAAAAGTCTCACATACATGATCTAAATCAAGAACGGGTAAATCCTAAGTTAATTCATGTCCATATTGTGTCGTGAGTCATCTATGGTCAAATTTTTACAATAGAGACAAAAGCCATCAAGCATATCACAAACAAGAGTCGTCTCTAGACCCAACTACACTATAGGTGGTATTTTTGACTTGTATCAAACAAATAAATTGGAGTACAAGTTACTTGCCTTAACCTAAGATGAAGAACGATGCAAATCAAGAGTAGGAGCAAAACCCACGAACGAAAAATCTACGAATCAACGAATCCAAGCAACGAGAGCGAAAATCTCCACACGAACCAAAAACTCCAAAAGCGAGATGATAAAAGTGACTTGCGGCCACGAGGGAACACCACGAAAAGGAGTCGAGGGATTGAGTGGTGGTGTGAGGTGGTCGGGATGGCCAAGGAGGGGAAAGATGAGGGCTCGGGTGATGTGGGAGAAGGGGCTCGGGTTGAAAGTAGGCCGGAGGAGAAGGGGGGGTGTGCTCGGCCTGAGATAGGGTCGGCTTGGGGTAGGGTCGGCCTGGGGCATGGGGTTGTGTGTGGGTCGGGATGCAAGCAACGAGAGGGAGAGAGAGGGGGGGAGGCCGGGATTGTGAAGGAGAGGGGAATTAGAGTTAGGGTTTAGTGGAGAGGGTTTTATATATATAGGGTTTAGTTGTGGGTTAATGGGTTAATGGGTATTAGGAGTAGAAGTAGGTTTACCAATGGGTTTTGGGTTTGGGTCAATCAAATAGGAATACAAATAGGATTGGGGATTTAAAATTGGCCTTGGTAAAATCTTATTAGGGATCAAATAATAGGTTTGGGAAATAGGACAACCAAAACGCCACCACAAACACCCAAGAAAAATAAAAAATAAAAATAAAGTGAACGAGGCCAAAATAAAAGAAAGACAAAATAATGAAGAACGAAACGAAAGAAACAACCAATCAAACACAAAGAGCTCAAAATGAAATATTACAAATATATGTTGAAAACAAATTCCAATATACAGTTCAGAAAAAAAATACAAGAGAGAAAATACACCAAAAAAAAATACACTCAAAAATACACAAAATAAAAAACAGGGGTTACAATCCTACCCACCTAACAAGAAGAATTTCGTCCTCGAAATTCAAAAAGATGATACATAGGGTAACCCCGAAACAACCAAAAGAACAAAATAAAAACTATCCAAACAAATGAGAAAACTTCTACTGAATCTCCTCCACCATCTCCCAAGTCGACTTACCAGGCGAGTGAGGATCCCAAGCAACACGAACCAACTTGATGACCTTGTTCTTAAGCACTTTCTCCTGCCGATCCACAATAGCAACTGGCGGAATCTCACAAGTCAAACCCGGCCGAATGGTCAACTCAGAATAGTCGATCCCGTTGCTCCCATCTCAATGTATCTCCTGAGTTGTAAGACATGGAAAACATCGTGCACGCCTGATAAAGCTGGCGGCAAAGCAAGACAATAGGGCCACCTTCCCTACTCGCTCCAAAATCTCAAACGGTGCAATAAACCTAGGGTTAAGCTGGCCCCCACCACCGAACCGAATGACACCGCGCCACGGCGACACCTTTAGGAAAACATGGTCACCAACAACAAACTCCAAAGATCTCCGATGGAAATCGGCCTATCGCTTCTGCTTGTCCTGCGCTGCCTGCAAATGCTTCCTGATCGAAACCACTGCATCAACTATTTTGGTGATCAACTCCGGACCCAACAACTTCCTCTCACCAATGTTATCCTAGCACACTGGCGAACTGCACTTCCGCCCATAGAGTGCCTCGAACGGAGCAGCTTTAATACTAGCTTGAAAGCTGTTATTGTACGAGAACTCTACGAGATGCAAATGATCCTCTTAAGACCCACCAAACTGAAGCATACAGGACCACAACATATCCTCAAGAATCTGAATAGTCTGCTCTGACTGTCCATCAGTCTGGGAATGAAAAGCTGTACTGTGCTTTAATTTGCTCCCCAAACTATTCTGAAGACTCTCCCAAAACTGAGATCTGAATCTCATATCCCTGTCGGATACAATAATGACTGGAACCCCATGAAGTCTAACATTCTCTTGCATGTACTTCTCAGCTAGGCTCTTGGTAGGCTGCCCGACACGAAAAGGAATGAAGTGAGCACTCTTTGTCAAACGGTCGACAATCACCCTAATGGCATTATGACCCTTAGGACTCCTCGGCAAAGCAGTCACAAAATCCATTGTGATATGTTCCCACTTTCACACTGGAATAGGAAGCGGTTGAAGAAGTCCAGCGGTTCCCTGATGCTCTGCCTTAACCTGCTGGCAGATCAAACACTGAGCAACAAACTGAGCCACTTCCATTTTCATACCCTGCCACCAGACTGGCGGTACTAATGAAGCTTCAAATCTCAATACATCTTAGTACTGCCAGGATGGATAGAATACGAAGACTGATGAGCTTCTTCAAGCAACCTCTGACGAACATCACCTTCCGGGACACATAATCTGGACCCAAAACGAAGCGATCCATCCGAATGAATAACCATGTCTGTCCTGGACCCAGACTCAACCTCAGCTCGAAATCTCTCCAACTGTGCATCACTAGCCTGTGCCTTTTTAATCTGATCAACAAGAGACGACAGCAGCTGAAGCACCAAACAACTCCGATCAGAACTCAGCAACAAAACTTCTAACTTTAACCTCCTCATCTTCTCAATCAGATCCCTCTGCAGAGTCAAGAACATAACTGCTAGTCTCCTGCTCAAAGTATCTGGCACCAAGTTTACTTTACCATGGTGGTATTGCAAACTGATGTCATAATGAGCCATAAGCTCCAATAAATGCCTTTGCCTCATGTTTAACTCCTTCTGAGTGAAGACGTACTTAAGACTTTTGTGGTCTGTAAAGATCTCCACTCGGTCCCCAAGTAAATAATGTCTCCACAGCTTCAAAGTAAAAATCACTACCGCTAACTCCAAGTTATGAGTCGGATAGTTCTTCTCATGCGGCCTCAACTACCTCGATGCATACGCAACGACTCGGCCCTTCTGCATCAGAACTGCTCCAAGACCCTTACCAGAAGCATCACAATGAATTACAAATCTGCCTGAACCATCGGGAATAGTCAACACAGGTTCTGACGTCAATCTGTTCTTCAACTCAACAAAATCCATCACACTCATCAGACCAACAGAACTTCTGATCCTTCCCAGTCAATTTAGTCAATGGTCCTGCTATCTTCGAAACATCTTAGACAAACTTCCGATAATAGCCAGCAAAACCGAGAAAACTCCTGACTTCTGAAACTGACTTAGGAATAGGCGAATCCTTCACAGCCTCAACCTTGGCAGGATCCACAGAAATACCATCGCCGGAGATAATGTGCCCCAAGAATGAAATCCTGTCGAGCCAAAACTCGTATTTGCTGAGTTTTCCATAGAGCTAATTCTCTCTCAAAATCTGCAGAACCACTCTAAGTTGATCAGCATGATCTTCCCGATTTCAAGAATACACCAAAATATTATCAATAAAGACCACCACAAATCTATCCAAGAACTGAGAGAAGACCCCATTCATAAGACTCATGAATACAGCCGACGCGTTCGTAACTCCGAACGGCATCACAAGATACTCATAGTGCCCGTATCTAGCCCTGAAACCAGTCTTCTGTATATCTGCAGTCTTCACCTTGACTTGGTGATACCCAGAATGAAGATCCAACTTCGAGAAAACAGCAGCCCTACTCAGCTGATCAAACAAATCATCGATCCTGAGCAACAAATACCAATTCTTCACAGTAACTCTGTTCAGTTCTCGATAATCCATTCACAGTCGACGAACACCATCCTTCTTATCAACAAAAGGGACCGGAGCACCCCAAGGTGAAACACTAGGTCTGATGAAACCCAAATTAGGTAACTTTTGAATCTGCACCTTAATCTCTGCTAGCTCAACCGGTGCCATCCTGTAGGGACTCTTTGATATCGGTGCTATTCCAGACTAAACACCAATACCGAATTCCACTTTCCTATCAGTGGGTAAGCCAGGAAACTCACCTGGAAAACATCCAAGAAATCCCGAACTACTAGAGGCGCTGCCTCACAGCCTGAATGCAACTCCATCGCACAAATCTCCTGATCGCCTGTAGTTCGGCCATGAGAAGACACCCCGGTATGGAACTCAAACTCTGTGCAATCTAGAATCCGGAACACAACTTTCTTGGCATGGCAATCAATGATGGCATGGGTTTCACCCAACCAATCCATACCCAGAATAATGTCGAACCCCGAATTCCCAATTACAATCAGATTGGCTTTGAACTCTGCGCTTTCAATAATCACGGGACACTGCCTGCACTCCCGAAAACAAATGACAACTCCACCACCTGTCACAATGTTCCAAGCCTCAGAAATGTTGCTACACTCCAACTGATGGCGAGCGACAAATCGAGAGGAGACAAAAGAATGGGTTGCCCCAGAATCAAACAGAACATGAGCAGGGAAAGAGCACACAAGCACAACACCTAAGATAGAAAACAAAAGAGACAAAGAAAAGAATGGATGACACCAAAAATCAAGGAATATGGGTACGAGAAGAATGAATTCATACCCAAAAAAAACAAATAAGAAGGGATAAAAAAGAATGGAATAAGACTATATTTGGATCAATGTTGGTAATATTTGATTCATTTATGCATGCATGGTTGGTGAAATGTTGAGCAGATTCCAGTTCGAGCCAAGCTTGTCTAATATATTAGACAACTAATGCATTAGCCAAACCTGGTGCTTTGATACCACTAATAACCCTGTCACGCCCCGCTTCCCAAAAAGAATATGGAATACGGATACGCAACAAAAGCCCAGCGAATGATTTTCATCATCCTTAAGCTGTTCAAGAAATCTTTACAACATTCTTAAGAATCATCAGAGTCGAAAACAAAAGAATCAACCACATGCACATAATGAGCCAAAATACCAACAAGAATACTTGAAACCAAATATATAAATCTCAAATAGTTATGATCTGAATAAAACTAATATCTTGGGTCACATCGCCCAAATATAAGAATAAATCCACGTCTCAAATACAACATTTCTCAAGCAAGCTGCAAGAATAATAATAATAAAATACAGCACTAATACTTCATGTCTCTGATACCATCTGGAACCTGTTCTCCAAAATTTGCAATTCAATGAATGCAGGAAAGAGGAAAAGTGAAAAATAAGTACCCGTCAATTACAAGTTACGGGCCACTTATAATGTAGGATACAAGCACATGGGGAAAACTAACTAGCAACATGGTATAAGTGTGATGTCAACATAAACAACTAGTATGGCAAGGTAATCAAGTGTACATGACATAAATCAAGTGTCAAGTAATCAAGTATGTAACCCCTGTTTTTCATTTTTGTGAATTTTTGACTGTATTTTTCGTTTTGGCGTATTTTTCTCACTTGTGTTTTTTTTTTGAACCATATATTGGATTCGTTTTCAATATATATTTGTTTTATTTCATTTTGAGCTCCTTGTGTTCGATTGATTGTCTCTTTTATCTCGTTTTTCGTTGTGTTGATCTTTTCCTTTTGTTTGGTCTCATTATCTCTATTTTATTTTTTTCTTGGTATTGTGGTGGTATTTTGGTTGTATTTTCCCAACTCATTATTTTGATCTTTAATAAGATTTTTAAAGCCTAAGAATTCCCTATCATATTTGCTTTCCTATTGTTATTTGACCCAAAATTCAAAACCCATTTGTATACCTATTACTAACTACTAATACCCATTAACCATTAGCCCACATCTAATCCTATATATAAACCCTAACCCTATTCACAACCAGCCCTAACTCTCTCTCCCTCTCTTGATTTTGATCCCGGCCTACCATCCCCAACCCGAGCCACCATCAGCCCGCCCTCTCCACCTCAAGGCCGAGCCTCCCTCTTGCCGACCACCTCTCCCCTACCCCACTTCGGCCATCCATTAACACCCCAAACCCGAACCCCTCTCCACCTTGCCTTGCCGACCATCTCCACACACCACCACAATCATCTTGCACCGTAAACCCCATACTCTTTCATCGTGGTGTTCTCAAGTGGTCTCTAGATACTTTGATCGTCGTGCGCGTTGGAAGTTCGTTCGTGAGAAGATTCCGCTCGTTTTGCTTGGATCCGCGGATTTAGCGGATTTCGTTCGTGAGTTTTGCTTCTAGGCTTGGTTGCATCATTCTTCATCCCCAAATTAAGGCAAGTAACTTGTACTCCAATTCATTTATTTGATACAAGTACCAAAGTTCACCTATAGTATAGTTGGGTCTAGAGACAACCTTTGATTGTGTTTTTCTTGATGGGTTTTGTCTCTATTGTGATATTTTGGCCATAGAAGACTCACGACACCAACTTGACATAAAATAACCTAGAAATCGCCCGTTCTTGATTTTAGACGTGTATGTGAGAGTTATGTGCAAATCCATGTTTTGTTGATACACATGTGAAATAATAGGCGTGAACATATTAATAACCCTAATTCATGATGTTTAAACACTTGGTAGGCTTTATTTCAAGTTTGGATGAGTTTGGATCAATATTCTTGAATCTATGTTGTTTTTGGGCTTGAGGGTGAAATCTGTATTTTCTGGATGTTCTGTTTTGTTTGCTGTTTTCGACTGTGCTACAGTCAGTATCTTGATTTCGATATAAAATATGAGTTTTAGATAATTTTGTTTATTTTCAAACCCCCCTAACCTTGCTTGATTTTGATTTTGGATGACTGAGTTATGATTGATTTAGTACAGAGGTGTCTATCTTTTCCAGATTCTGTTTTTGGATTATTTTGATAACAAAATATTTTCAAGAACCATGCTATACATATTATTTTGATTTGAAACTTTGGTCAGTGTTTCTTTATTAAGTTAGGAATTACCCAGAGTTTTGATGAATTTTATTGATAAGTTTTATGTGGTGTTTCATGCTCGTTTATAAAATCTATACATGCTGTATTTTGCTCGTTGTGCTGTAAAGAACCCTATTTTCACTATGATTCCTTTTACTGAATGAAAAATATTTGTAAAATGTACAAGTTAGTAAATTATATCTATTTATATATTCCTTTGGCGGAATTGGATTTCGTTTCACTGGTTGCGAGATATCTTAGTTTTCGTAAAGCAGTGTTGGGATTTCCAGATTCGCTAAACTATGTTTTCTTGATGCTATCATATTTTTGATGACTGATCTGTTTTTACTGAAAAATTCTGAAACTTTATATTTGGGTACTAGACATATAGGGGAATACCCCAGATTTTTCGTGGATTTATTTAATGTGTTTTCATGCTGTTTTCCTGCTCTTGAATTTGTTTTCTTGATTTCTGGCTGAACCTAATTTATGTATTCAAATCAGTTTTGAGTTGTGTTGTTGTGAATTAGTATATGACTTAATTATACTCGATGGATTTGTGTGGATTTCTATTTTCCATATCCTTTGTCGGATCTAGATTTTCTAGTTTGTAACTCTTGGAATCACTGTTTTACTACAACATGGTCTTGCTGTTTTGAACTTGAGATGTATTTATTTTAGTCTTTTATGAGATATCTTACAGTTGTACATGTTTAGTTTGCTACTTGCACTTGTCAGATGATCATGCCATGCAATTCTTGATATATTTGGCACACATACATGCTTGTTTGATATTAATAATAAATAACCAAGTCGGGGTTTAAGGGACATATCTAATAGTGAATAATTCAGAAATGTGTACTTGGAAGGGGATCCACTGATCCGAAGTGATTATTTGACATGATTACTTGATACTGGCATGCAAGACACGATACTTTCCACTTGCACAACTTGACACGTGATTACATGATATATCATACTTGGAGCTTGGAGCTTGGAGCTCAATTACTTGCTTGTCCCCGAGTATACTGTCCTTTATGGTCCACTATGAAATCTAAAGCGAAACTGTTGTGATGTAGCAACCATGTAGTATGGGCTGCATGAAGTGTTACCTAGATAGTAATTCACCACATGATACTTGAACATGATACTTGAACATGATACATGCTTACTTGATACTTGACTGTATGATACATGAGACTTGATTACATGAGACTTGAAACTTGATACTTGATACATGAACAAATGACACTTGACACTTGATGCATGTTTACACGTTACTTGATTTCTTGACACTTGATTTATGCCATCTACACTTGATCACTTTTACCATGCTAGTTGTTTACTCTGATATCACACTTATACCATGTGCTAGTTAGTTTTTCCATGTGCATGTATCCTACATTATAAGTGACCCGTCACTTGCAATTGATGGGTACTTGTGTTTTCTCTTTTCCTCTTTACTGCATTCGATGAATTGCTGATTTTGGAGAACAGGTTCCAGGTGGTATCGGAGACTTGAAGTATTAGTGCTGCATTTATTATTATTATTTCTTGTATCGTGCTTGAACAATAATTGTATTTGTGAGACTTGGATTTATTCTTGTATTTGGGCGATGTGACCCAAGACATGTGTTTTATTCAGATCATGACTATTTGAGATTAATATAATTTACTTCAAGTATTCTTGTTAGTATTTGGTTCAAATGTGCATGTGGTTGATTAATTCGCTTCCGACTCTGAATATTTCTTGTGCATGTTGTGAAGATTTCTTGAACAGCTTATGGATGATGAAAATTATTCGCCGGGCTTTTGTTACGTAATCGTATTCCGTATTTTTTTGGGAAGCGGGGCATGACAAATTATCACGTAAACATGCGTCAAGTGTCAAGTATCATGAAATCATGTATCAAGTGTTAAGTTTCAAGTCTCAAGTAAACCAATCATGAATCATATAGTCAAGTATCAAGCAAGCATGTATCATGTTCAAGTTTCCTGTGCAAGTATCATGTTCAAGTAGCATGTATCAAGTCTTGTAGTGAACTACTATCTTGGTAGCACTTCATGCATCCCATACGGCATGGTTGCTACATCAAACAGTTTCGCTTTAGATTTTATAGTGGACCATACAGGGCAGTATACACGGGGACAAGTCAAGTAATCGAGTCCCAAGCTCCAAGTATCAAGTATCATGTAATCACATGTCAAGTGAGCAAGTGGCAAGTATCGTGTCTTGCGTGCAAGTATCAGGTAATCACGTATCAAGTATCATGTCCCAAGTATTCGTGTAGGATCAGTGGATCCCCTTCCGAGTACACATTTCTAAATTATCTACTATTAGATCTGTCCCTTAAACCTCGGCTTGGTTATTTATTATTAATGACAAACAAGCATGTATATGTGCAAAATATATCAAGAATAACATAGCATGATCATGTGACAAGTGCAAGTTGCAAGATAAACATGTACGAGTGCAAGATATCTTATAAAAGAATAAAATAGACAAATCTCATGTTCAGGACAGCAAGACCATATTGTAGTAAAACAGTGATTCCCAGTGTTACAAATATCCAATTCTGGATCCGTCGAAGAATCTGAAAAATAGACCTCCACACGAATCCATCGAATATAAATAATTCATATATTAATTCATAAAAACATAACTCAAAACTGGTTTGAATACAGAAAATAGGTTCAGCCAGAAATCAGGAAAACGAATTTAAGAATAGGTAAACAGCAAGAAAACACATTAAATAGTCCCACGAAAAATCTTGGGTATTCCCCTATATGTCCAATATCTAAATATAAAGTTTCAGATTTTTTCAGTAAAATTAGATCAGTCATCAAAAATAAGAAAGCATCAAGAAAACATAGTTTGGCAAATCTGAAAATTCCAACACTGCTGTACGAAAACTATGCTATCTCGCAACCAGTGAAACGAAATCCAATTCTGCCAAAGGGATATGAAAATAGATAAAATATACTAACTTTCATATTTCACAAATATTTTTCATACAGTAAAAAGAATGATAATGAAAATAAGATTCTTTACAGAACAGCGAGTAAAATACAGCAAGTATAGAATTCATAAATAAGCATGAAACAACACATAAAACTCATCAATAAAATTCGCCAAAATTCTGGGTAATCCCTAACTAGATAAAGAAACCCTAACCAATGTTTTGGATCAAAATAATATATGTAGCATAGTTCTTTAAAATGGTTTGTCATCAAAATTACCGAAAAACAGAATCTGGAAAAGTTCAACACCTCTGTAGTAAAACAGTCATAACCGAAAACAAAATCAAGCAAGGTCTGAGGGAGTTGAAAATAGACGAAATATTTTAAAACTCATGTTTTATACCGAAATCAAGATACTGACTTCAAGATAGTCCAAAACGGCAAACAAAACAGACCAGCGACAAAACACAGACTTTTCCCTTTAAAAAAAATCAACATAGATTCAAAAAAATTGATCCAAACAAACCCAAACTTGAAATTGAGTCTACCAAGTGTCCAAACATCATAATTTAGAGTATCTAGCATGTCCACCCAAATATATCACATGGGTCTCAACCAAAACACGAGTTCTCATAAAAGTCTCACATACATGATCAAAATCAAGAACAGACAAATCCTAAGTTAATTCATGTCCATTGTGTCGTGAGTCATCTATGGTCAAATTTTCACAATAGAGACAAAACCCATCTAGCATATCACAAACAAGAGCCGTCTCTAGACCCAACTACACTATAGGTGGTATTTTTGACTTGTATCAAACAAATGAACTGGAGTACAAGTTACTTGTCTTAACCGAAGATGCAAAACGATGCAAATCAAGAGTAGGAGCAAAACCCACGAATGAAAATCCACGAATCAACGAATCCAAGAAACTAGAGTTAAAATCTCCACACGAACAAAAAACTCCAAAAGCGAGATGATAAAAGTGGCTTGCGGCCACGAGGGAACCCCACGAAAAGGAGTCAAGGGATTGATTGGTGGTGTGAGGTGGTCGGGATGGCCAAGGAGGCGAAAGATGAGGGCTCGGGTGATGTGGGAGAAGGGGCTTGGGTGGAAAGTAGGCCGGAGGAGAGGGAGGGTGTGCTCGCCTGAGATAGGGTCGGCTTGGGGCTTGGGGTTGTGTGCGGGTCGGGATGCAAGCAAGGAGAGGGAGAGAGAGAGGGAGGCCGGGATTGTGAAGGAGAGGGGAATTAGGGTTAGGGTTTAGTGGCGAGGGTTTTATATATATAGGGTTTAGTTGTAGGTTAATGGGTTAGTGGGTATTAGGAGTAGAAGTAGGTTTACCAATGGGTTTTGGATTTGGGTCAATCAAATAGGAATAAAAATATGATTGGGGATTTAAAATTGGCCTTGGTAAAATCTTATTAGGGATCAAATAATAGGTTTGGGAAATAGGACAACCAAAACGCCACCACAAACACCCAAGAAAAATAAAAATTAAAAATGAAGGGAACGAGGCCATAATGAAAGAAAGACAAAATAGTGAAGAACGAAACGAAAGAAACAACCAATCAAACACAAAGAGCTCAAAATGAAATAAAACGAATATATATTGAAAACAAATTTCAATATACGGTTCAGAAAAAAAATACAAGAGAGAAAATACACCAAAACGAAAAATACACTCAAAAATACATAAAATGAAAAACAGGGGTTACAATTCTACCCACCTGACAAGAAGAATTTCGTCATCGAAATTCAAAAAAAAGATACATAAGGTAACCCCGAAACTACCAAAAGAACAAAACAAAAACTACCCATACAAATGAGGAAAGTTCTACTGAATCTCCTCCTCCAGCTCCCAAGTCGACTCACCAGGCGAGTGAGGATCTCAAGCAACACGAAGCAACTTGATGACCATGCTCTTAAGCACTTTCTCCCACCGATCCACAATAGCAACTGGCGGAATCTCACAAGTTAAATCCGGCCGAATGGTCAACTCAGAATAGTCGATCACGTCGCTTTCATCTCGGATATATCTTCTGAGTTGTGAGCTATGAAAAACATCGTGCACTCTAGATAAAGCTGGCGGCAAAGCAAGACGATAGGCCACCTTGCCTACTCGCTCCAAAATCTTAAACGGTCCAATAAACCTAGGGCTAAGGTTGCCCCCACCACCGAACCGAATGACACTGTGCCACGACGATACCTTTAGGAAAACATGGTCACCAACACCAAACTCTAAAGATCTCTGATGGACATCGGCCCATCGCTTCTGCCTGTCCTTCGCTGCCTGCAAATGCTTCCTTATATGAACCACTGCATCAACTGTCTTGGTGATCAACTCCAGACCCAACAACTTTTTCTCACCAATGTCATCCCAGCACACTAGCGATCTGCACTTCTGCCTATAGTGTGCCTCGAACGGAGTAGCTTTAATACTGGTTTGAAAGCTGTTATTGTATGAGAACTCTGCGAGATGCAAATGATCCTCCCAAGACTCACCAAACTGAAGCATACAAGACCACAACATGTCCTCAAGAATCTGAATAGTCTGCTCTGACTGTCCATCAGTCTTGGGATGAAAAGCTATAATGTACTTTAATTTGCTTCCCAAACTGTTCTGAAGACTCTGCCAAAACAAAGATCTGAATCTTATATCCCTGTAGGATACAATACTTACTAGAACCCCATGAAGTCTAACAATCTCTTGCATGTACTTCTCAGCTAGGCTCTCAGTAGGTTGCCTGACACGAAAAGGAATGAAGTGAGCACTCTTCGTCAAATGGTCGACAATCACCCAAATGGCATTATGACCCTTAGGATTCCTCGGCAAAGCGGTCACAAAATCCATAGTGATATGTTCCCACTTCCACTCTGGAATAGGAAGCGGTTGAAGAAGTCCAGCAGTTCTCTGATGCTCTGCCTTGACCTGCTGGCAGGTCAAACACTGAGCAACAAACTGAGCCACAACCATTTTCATATCCTGCCACCAGAAATGAAGCTTCAAATCTCGATACATCTTAGTACCGCCAGGATGGATAGAATACGAAGACTGATGGGCTTCCTCAAGGAACCTCTGACGAACATCACCTTTCGGGACACATAATTTGGACCCAAAACGAAGCGATCCATCCGACTGAATAACCATGTCTGTCCTGGACCCAAACTCAACCTCAGCTCGAAATCTCTGCAACTGTGCATCACTAGCCTGCGCCTCTTTAATCTGATCAATAAGAGACGACTGCAGCTGAAGAACCAAACAACTCTAATCAGGACTTGCAACAAAACTTCCAACTCTAACCTCCTCATCTGCTCAATCAGATCCCTCTGCCGGGTCAAGAACATAACTGCCGGTCTCCTGCTCAAAGCATCTGGCATCAAGTTTACTTTACCAGTGTGGTATTGCAAACTGATGTCATAATCGGCCATAGGCTCCAACCAACGCCTTTGCGTCATGTATAACTCCTTTTGAGTGAAGACGTACTTAAGACTTTTGTAGTCTGTAATGATCTCCACTCGGTCCCCAAGTAAATAATATCTCCACAGCTTCAAAGCAAAAATTACTGCCACTAACTCCAAGTCATGAGTCGGATAGTTCTTCTCATGCGACCTCAACTGCCTCGATGCATACGCAACGACTCGGCCCTTCTGCATCAGAACTGCTCAAAGACCCTTACCAAAAGCATCACAGTGATTACAAATCCACCTGAAGCATCGGGAATAATCAACACAGGCTTTGACGTCAATCTATTCTTCAACTCAACAAAAGCTCCATCACACTCATCAGACCAACAGAACTTCTAATCCTTTCTAGTCAATTTAGTCAACGATCCTGCTATCTTCAAAAAATCTTGGACGAACTTCCGATTATAGCCAGCAAAACCGAGAAAACTCCTGACTTCTGAAACTGACTTGGGAATAGGCCAATCCTTCACAGCCTCAACCTTGGCAGGATCCACAGAAATACCATCGCTAGAGATAATGTGCCCCAAGAATGAAATCCTGTCGAGCCAAAACTCGCACTTGCTGAGTTTCCCATAGAGCTGATTCTCTCTCAAAGTCTGCAGAATCACTCTAAGATGCTCAGCATGATCTTCCCGATTCTGAGAATACACCAAAATATCATCAATGAAGACCACCACAAATCTATCCAAGAACTGAGAGAAGACCCTGTTCATAAGACTCATGAATACAGCCGGTGCGTTCGTAACTCTGAACGGCATCACAAGATACTCATATTGCCCGTATCTAGTCCAGAAAGCAGTCTTTTGTATATCTGCAGTCTTCACCTTGACTTGGTAATACCCAGAATGAAGATCCAACTTCGAGAAAACAGCAGCCCCACTCAGCTGATCAAACAAATCATCGATCCTAGGCAACGGATACCAATTCTTCACAGTAACTCTGTTCAGATCTCGATAATCCATGCACAGTCGACGACCACCATCCTTCTTGTCAACAAAAAAGGACTGGAGCACACCAAGGCGAAACACTAGGTCTTTTGAAACCCAAATCAAGCAACTCCTAAATCTGCACCTTAAGCTCTGCTAGCTCAACCGGTGCCATCCTGTAGGGACTCTTCGATATCGGCACTATTCCAAGCTGAACAACAATACCAAATTCCACTTTCCTATCAGGGGGTAAGCTAGGAAACTCACTTGGAAAAACATCCAAGAAATCCCGAACTACTAGAGGTGCAGCCTTACAGCCTGAATGCAACTCCATCGCACAAATCTCCTGATCCACTGCAATTCGGCCAAGGGAAGACTCCCCGACATGGAACTCAAACTCTGTACGATTTGGAATTCAGAACACAACTTTCTTGGCATGGCAATCAATGATGGCATGGGTTTCATCCAACCAATCCATTCCCAGAATAACGTCGAACCCCAAATTCCCAATTACAATCAGATTGGCTTTGAACTCTGCGCAACCAATAATCACGGGACACTGCCTGCACTCCTGGGAACAAGTGACAACTCCACCATCTGTCACAATGTTCCAAGCCTCTAACATGTTGCTACACTCCAACTGATGGCGAGCGACAAATTGAGAGGAGACAAAAGAATAGGTTGCCCCAGAATCAAACAGAACATGAGCAGGGAAAGAGCACACAAGCACAACACCTAAGATAGAAAACAAAAGAGACAAAGAAAAGAATGGATGACACCAAAAATCATGGAATATGGGTACGAGAAGAATGAATTCATACCCAAAAAAATCCAAATAAGAAGGGATAAAAAAGAATGGAATAAGACTATATCCAGATCAATGTTGATAATATTTGATTCATTTATGCATGCATGGTGGGTGAAATGTTGAGCAAATCCCAGTTCGAGCCAAGCTTGTCTAATATATTTGACAACTAATACATTAGCCAAACCTAGTGCTTTGATACCACTAAAAACCCTGTCACGCCCCGCTTCCCAAAAAGAATACGGAATACGTGTACGCAACAAAAGCCCAGTGAATGATTTTCATCATCCTTAAGCTGTTCAAGAAATCTTTACAACATTCTCAAGAATCATCAGAGTCGGAAGTAAAAGAATCAACCACATGCACATAGTGAGCCAAAATACCAACAAGAATACTTGAAACCAAATATATAAATCTCAAATTGTCATGATCTGAATAAAACAAATATCTTGTGTCACATGCCCAAATACAAGAATAAATTCAAGTCTCAAATACAATACTGCTCAATCAAGCTACAAGAATAATAATAATAAAATGCAGCACTAATACTTCATGTCTCCGATACCATCTGGAAGCTGTTTTCCAAAATCTGCAATTCAACGAATGCAGGAAAAAGGAAAAGAGAAAAATAAGTACCCGTCAATTGCAAGTTACGGGCCACTTATAATGTAAGATACAAGCACATGGGGAAAACTAACTAGCAACATGGTATAAGTGTGATGTCAATATAAATAACTAGCATGGCAAGGTGTGTACATGGCATAAATCAAGTGTCAAGTAATCAAGTATGACGTAAACATGCATCAAGTGTCAAGTATCATGAAATCATGTATCAAGTGTTAAGTTTCAAGTCTCAAGTAAACAAGTCATGTATCATGTAGTCAAGTATCAAGCAAGCATGTATCATGTTCATGTATCCTGTACAAGTATCATGTTCAAGTAGCATGTATCAAGTCTTGTAGTGAACTACTATCTTGGTAGCACTTCATGCATCCCATACGGCATGGTTGTTACATCAAACAGTTTCGCTTTAGATTTTATAGTGGACCATACAGGGCAGTATACACGGGGACAAGTCAAGTAATCGAGTCCCAAGCTCCATGTATCAAGTATCATGTAATCACATGTCAAGTGAGCAAGTGGCAAGTATCGTGTCTTGCGTGCAAGTATCAGGTAATCACGTATCAAGTATCATGTCCCAAGTATTCGTGTAGAATCAGTGGATCCCCTTCTGAGTACACATTTCTGAATTATCCACTATCAGATTTGTTCATTAAACCCCGATATGGTTATTTATTATTAATGTCAAACAAGCATGTATATGTTCAAAATATATCAAGAATAACATAGCATGAACATGTGACAAGTGAAAGTTGCAAGATAAACATGTACGGGTGCAAGATATCTCATAAAAGAATAAAATAGACAAATCTCAAGTTCAGGACAGTAAGACCATACTGTAGTAAAATAGTGATTCCCAGTGTTACAAACATCCAATTCTGTATCCGTCATAGGATCTGGAAAATAGACTTCCACACAAATCCAGCGAATATAAATAATTCATATATTAATTCACAAAAACATAACTCAAAACTGGTTTGAATACAGAAAATAGGTTCAGCCCGAAATCAGGAAAACGAATTCAAGAATAGGAAAACAGCATGAAAACACATTAAATAATCCCACGAAAAATCTGGGGTATTCTCCTATATGTCTAGTATCTAAATATAATGTTTCAGATTTTTCCAGTAAAATTAAATCAGTCATCAAAAATAAGAAAGCTTCAAGAAAACATAGTTTGGCAAATCTGGACATCCCAACACTGCTGTACGAAAACTATGATATCTCGCAACCAGTGAAACGAAATCCAATTCCACCAAAGGGATATGAAAATAGATAAAATATACTAACTTTCATATTTCAAAAATATTTTTCATGCAGTAAAAGGAATCATAGTGAAAATATGATTCTTTACAGAACAGCGAGTAAAATACAGCAAGTATGGAATTCATAAACGAGCATGAAACAACACATAATACTCAACAATAAAATTTACCAAAATATTGGGTAATCTCTAACTAGATAAAGAAACACTGACCAGAGTTTTCGATCAAAATAATATATGTAGTATAGTTCTTTAAAATGGTTTGTTATCAAAATTTCCGAAAAACAGAATCTGAAAAAGATCGACACCTCTGTAATAAAACAGTCATAACTCAGTCATACAAAAACAAAATCAAGCAAGGTTAGAGGGGTTTGAAAATAGACAAAATTCTCTAAAACTTACGTTTTATACCGAAATTAAGATACTGACTTCAAGACAGTCCAAAACAGAAAACAAAACAGACCAGCAACAAAATACAGACTTTTCCCTTAAAAACAAAATCAACATAGATTCAAGAAAATTGATCCAAACACACCCAAACATGAAATCGAGTCTACCAAGTGTCCAAACATCATAATTTAGGGTATCTAGCATGTCCACACCAAATATATTACATGGGTCTCAACCAAAACATGAGTTCTCACAAAAGACTCACATACATGATCAAAATCAAGAACGGGTAAATCCTAAGTTAATTCATGTCCATATTGTGTCGTGAGTCATCTATGGTCAAATTTTCACAATAGAGACAAAAGCCATCAAGCATATCACAAACAAGAGTCATCTATAACACCAACTACATTATAGGTGATATTTTTGACTTGTATCAAACAAATGAAATGGAGTACAAGTTACTTGCCTTAACCGAAGATGAAGAACGATGCAAATCAAGAGTAGGAGCAAAACCCACGGACGAAAAGTCCACGAATCAACAAATCCAAGCAACTAGAGCGAAAATCTCCACACGAACCAAAAACTCCAAAAGCGAGATGATAAAAGTGACTTGCAGCCACGAGGGAACACCAGGAAAAGGAGTCGAGGGATTGAGTGGTGGTGTGAGGTGGTCGGGATGGCCAAGGAGGGGAAAGATGAGGGCTCGGGTGATGTGGGAGAAGGGGCTCGGGTTGAAAGTAGGCCGGAGGAGAAGGGGGGGTGTTCTCGGCCTGAGATAGGGTCGGCCTGGGGTAGGGTCGGCCTGGGGCTTGGGGTTGTGTGCGGGTCGGGATGCAAGCAAGGAGAGGGAGAGAGAGGGAGGCCGGAATTGTGAAGGAGAGGGGAATTAGGGTTAGGGTTTAGTGGCGAGGGTTTTATATATGTAGGGTTTAGTTGTGGGTTAATGGGTTAATGTGTATTAGAAGTAGAAGTAGGATTACCAATGGGTTTTGGGTTTGGGTCAATCAAATAGGAATAAAAATAGGATTGGGGAGTTAAAATTGGCCTTGGTAAAATCTTATTAGGGATCAAATAATAGGTTTGGGAAATAGGACAACCAAAACGCCACCACAAACACCCAAGAAAAATAAAAAATAAAAATAAAGGGAATGTGGCCATAATGAAAGAAAGACAAAATAATTAAGAACGGAACGAAAGAAACAACCAATCAAACACAAAGAGCTCAAAATGAAATAAAACGAATATATATTGAAAACAAATTCCAATATACGGTTTAGGAAAAAAAATACAAGAGTGAAAATACACCGAAACAAAAAATACACTCAAAAATACACAAAATAAAAAATAGGGGTTACACATAATCTCATTCATTTCAAATGTGATTAAATCTGGTCACGTTAGTGTACATTCGATTCTTATTAATCTCGTACACGTGAGAAGATCATGACCATCCTTGTAAATTACATGAACATATGACAAGAAGCATAAGTAGATAGATACATGTCAAGATTGATGTTTTTTATCGTGTAGTAGTATAAATGTTTAAATTTTATAATTGTTGTCATAGTAATGGAAGTTCCCTATTAGTAACCATAGAAATATGCTTGAACCACTAGTCGTGAATGCTTGTTAATATTTCATAGTAGTATATGCATTTTGTACATTTAAATTGTCATTAGGTAAACTTACCATGTTGATGCCCCACTGCTTAGTCTGTATTGTAGTGAACTTTCAACCACGTTTCTGTTAGAATTATATTAACCTTTTTTAATGAAAGTCAGAGCCCATTGAATCTAGTTTCTGGAACATTCGACGGATCTGAATTTTGAGTTGTAGAAAGTAAGTTATCGCATTTTTTGTACTGTTGGGTTTATAAATTTCAGATTATTAATCATGAGCATGATGACCTATTGCACCAATTGAAACACCTTGTTAATAGCATCATTTGAACTTGAAATTTATTTGAATGCAACTGAACATGATTGGGAGCCTTAAAATAATTTTTATGAAATTTTTCGATAGATTTCCAGACCCATTATATACATGTAAACTTGACCCTAAACTACTGTTGGAACACTAGACGAATAAAGACCTGAACTTTTGACCCAGTTGCTGTTAGAACCACTTAGGAAATTTGGAATAAAAGTTGTATCCCTCTGTGTGAGGAATCCCGACCACTTGACAGATTCTCAATCAGAATTATAAAATGCAAAATATTTAGGTTTTACTATTATACTGACGAATTCCATATTTGCTTATATAATTACACTACAATGTTAAATTAATTAGAACAGTAGGATAACTTAAGAATATAGACCTGAGAAATTTAATATTGTTAATTACCAATGTCAGGAATTTAATTATAATTTTTACAACAGATTTAGTTAAGTTATTATGAATTATCTATATAATAACTTGATGCTGAGTTGCTGCCTGCACAATAAACCCAATAAGAACTAGCAAGTAGACTGTGTTGCTGTAGTCTAAATGTATCGTGTGAATATGCATCAGAACCGGCAGAGAGTCTAGTTTAGAACTCCCGATGGAACTGAATTGGCTTTCCTATAGGAGCGGAAAAGTTAGTTTTTTTACAGCAATATCTTGTTGTCCAGTGTTCGTATATTCATGAAATTAAATATAAATGTGGTTGTTTTATGAATTGAAATACATTACATGCATTGCATAACCTTTGATCACATCCTTGATTCATGTCCTGATAGTCGTTCTCATGGTCCCTTGTTCATGTTTAACTTATTGTAAAAGAATAACAAGCTGGGGAAATAAGGGTAAGTCCTAGTAGTGGACGATATAGGAGATTGTACTCGGAAGGGAGCCTGTTTTCCCGCGATGATGATACATGATTACAAGTTTCATGGAACTAGGTGCCACGTAGAACTAAGTGCCATGTCCACGTCATGGGTAACGGGAGCCACCTCTAGACTCTACAGGGGCCACCTCTAGACTCCATTACATGATTATATGATTACAAAATTACCTGATTACACGTTCATAAGTTACATGGAACTAAATGCCACGTAGAACTAAGTGCCACGTCATAGGTGACGGGGGTATCTCTAGACTCTACGGGGGCCACCTCTACACTCTACGGGGTCCACCTCTACACTCCACCACTTGACTACATGATTCATGTTTACATGATTTTCCAAGTACTTGACCATGTATACTTCACCACTAGAGTCTAAACGTTCACATGTTTTTATGCACCCAAACCTGTGGTATGCGATGCAGGATTGCATGCATTGGTTAGGATTTATAAAAGATTGCTAGACTTGAGATTAACACTAAACACATGCGTATTCCTGCTACATGTCCTGTTTACAAGCTATATGATTCATGTTTACCAGTTTCATGATTCCGGTATACATGTAATATGATTCCTGATTACAAGTTACATGTTACCTGTTTAGAAGTTTACATGATTTTGGTTTGCAAGTTGCAAGATTCCTGGTTATATGTGTCATGCCCCGCTTTTCAAAAATACGGAATACGAGTACATGACATTGGCCCAGCGAATGACTAACGTCACCCATAAGTTGTTTATTCGATCAACTCAACAATATAATCAATACAGAATAAATGCACATGAAATAATAATAATCTCATGAACAATAATACTTGGAATGAAGCAATGTAAAATATCCAAATACAATAATAATCCAACATCCGGAAACAATAATAAAATCCAGGTCATAAACCGATTACAATAATAAATCTAATCTCAAACAGTAATAAGTCTCAAAGCTTTAAGTTTGATAAAACAATAAGCAATTAAAAGCATTAAAACTTCAGAGTCTTTGTTGTCCAATCCCAGCAGGCAATTCACCTTCATTACCTGTGAACACTTCATCCAAAAAGAGGAGAAAAATTATCCTTAAGGCAAGTCATGGACAACAAGTTGTCATGCACCGCTTCCCAAAAAGGAGATACGGAATACGGATACGTGACTAAGTCCAGCGAATGATTTTCATCATCCATAACCTGTCAGGATCTTTACAACATTTTACAGGAATAATCAGAGTAGGAAGCAAGAGAAGTCAACCACGCATGCATATATGAATCAATATACCAACAGGAATTTACTTGAAACAAAATGTAATAATCTCAAATAAATCAGATCTGGAAACAAGTCAATAATCCTGGGTCACATTGCCCAATACAAAATACTCCAAGTAACAGATACAATTATTCAAATAAGCAGCATGAAATAATAATAGCAAAAACTCCAGCATCTAAAATCTCAGATTACCTACTCCATCGGGTAGCTGATCTCCATAATCTGTAATTTAACAAATTGTAGAAAGAGGAAAAAAGAAAACAAAATACCCATTAATGCAAGTTACGGGCCGCTTGTAATGCATGCACAAGTACATGAGAAAGGATAAACAAATATAGAGTAACAGCGGAAACAACATAGCATGGAGTAGACATGGCAACAAAATAGAACAACTAGTATGAATCATGAACAAGATCAAGTAATATAATGTGCTAACAGGGTATGCGTAATATGTAACAAATGTCAAGTATCATACAAGCAGGTAAACATGTAACAGATGTCAAGTAGCATGTACAGGTATCATGTAACAGGTAAGCATGTAACAGGTATCATGTTATGTCATGTCAAGTCTTGTATTTATTTCTATCTAGATAGTACTTCATGCGTCTCAGGTTTTTACCACATGGTTGCGTTTAGATTTCGTAGAGGAGTCTATAGTGCCGTATACTTAGGTATCAGGTAAACAGCTACAGGTACAGGCATCATGCAACAGGTAATCATACATCAGGTAGGACTACGTCCCCTCCAAGTACACCCTCTCGTAGGAAGTATGTAGTTGGGTAACAGGTGGGAAACACGGGCCCCCTTCTGAGTACACCCTCTAGTAGGAAGTATGTAGTCAGGAATCAGATAACAGATAATCAGAATCACATGTCAGGTAATCATATCACAGGTAACAGATAACAGATAATCAGGTGGGAAACACGAGCCGCCTTCCAAGTACACATTTCTATATTTCCCATTACTAGATCTTTCCCTTAAACCCCGACTTGGTTGTTCATTATTATTATCAAACAAGCATATATGTGTCACAAAACAGAGCAAGAATAACATGGCATGAATAAGTAATAAGTTCAGGTTGAAAGATAAACATGTACAGGTGATAGACAACACATAAACGGATAGAACAACGAAAATTCTAGTTTAGGACAGCAAGACAGTATTGCACTTCATCTGTAATTCCCGTTGCTACAAATGTCCAAATCTGGATCCGTCAGAAAATCTAGAAAATAGACTCTTGGCCAAATCCAGCAAATATATATAAGTCATATGGTTTTTCACAAAAATAAGACTCAACAAATTTGTATCCAGAAAACGTGTTCAACCAGAAATCAGAAGTTTGTATTCATAAACAGGAAAACAAACTTACACATTAAATCCAAGAAAAATGTGGGGTATTTCCTAGTATGGTTAGTATCAGAAAATAATGTTTCGTAATTTTTCAACATAGATAGTATACTCAATTAAAATAAGAAAGCAGCAAGATACAGTAGTTTTGTAAATCTGGAATCATAAATATTGTAATACTAAAACAACAATATCTTACAAAATATGAATCAAAATCCCGATCAGTCAAATGGGTGATAAAATAGATACAGTAGGCTATATTTCATATTCACAAAGTTTTTATAGACAACAAACAGAATCAGGTCGAAATTATATTTCTTTACTGAACAGTATGAAAATTCTGCAAGTATAGTAGTTGTTTATAAACATAGAATAGGGTATAAAATTTATCAATTAAATCCACAAAAATTAGGGATTAATACCAATCAAGTCTAGTTGTAATCAGCAAAATATTGGATCAAAATATTATCTTTAACATCAATAGAAAAATAAATTACCCTACAGAATTTATATAAAACTGGATCTGAAATTTTCTACACATCTGTAGCAAAATTGTCATAACTCGAAACTCATAAATCAAAACTGAGATATGTCAGAAAATCAGGAAAGTATAAAGAATTCTCTATAATTCATATTCACAAATAATTTTCATGTACTGACCTTAATAGGGTCTAAAGTACTGAACAAAAATTGGGTAACAACAAGGACAAAATTATTCTTCATGCATAAAATCAACTAGATCATATGAAACACATCCAAGTCATAACCAAACATGAAATAGGGTATACTAGATGTGCAAGCAACATGCCATAGAGTATTCTACAAGTCTACAACAAGTTATACTACGAATAACACATCAAGCATGCAGAATCATACAACATCTCATAAGTCACGAACAACATGCATGTATATATCAAGAATCTATTATTTCTAAGTTATTTCGTGTCATGTGTGTACGAGACAACTACAGGCAGATCAACACATCGGGACAAGATCAAACAAGGATTAATAGGAAAAGATCTTGAAGCAACTACACTACATGCGATATTTACTACTTGTATTATACAACAAAAGGAATACAAGTTACTTGCCACATAGATGATGACGATAACGAAGAAGCAAGGACAAGAATAAAGGAAACGGATTCCCTGGCACGAACTCCAAGAATGAACGACTCACGAATCACACGAACACACGGGCAATGAAAAATCACACACCAGCACACAAGAGGGAGAGAGAGAGAGGCAGGGTGCATGAGGGGAACGGCGACGGCTGAATGGGGATGACGTCGGTAGGGTGCTGCTATCATCGAGTGGCAGGACGAAAGGATGACGTAGCGGCACTGTGGTTGGCATCGGGGTCGCTGGATGAGGTGGTTGCGCGACAGGAAGAAGGAGAGACACCGGGAGGCACTGCAGGAGGCGCGTCGGAGGTCTGGTGCTGCGGTTGCTGCCGTCGTTTGCTGTGGTCGACATCGCTAGCTTTGGGAGAGGAGAAAGAAAGGAGGGGACTGCCAAGGGCAAAGCAGTCGAAAGAGATCAGGAGTGGGTTGAAGAGTTGGGAGATGTAGGGAGAGGGAGAACGGGAGGAAGGTGCAGGTGGCTAAGGGTTTGAGGTGATAGGTTATGCAGGTGGATATGAATACATAGATGAAATTAGGGTTAGGGTTTAGGTGGGTATTTTGGGTTTCGGGTACATAGGGGAATACGGTGGAAATGGGTTTAGAGTTAGGTGTATACGTTAACGGGTATAGGGTAGGATCCAATTGAGAAATGGTAATGGGTTTAAAGATCCAAAAAGAAAAAAAAAGAATAGGATGATCCAAATAAATAAGATAGGAACAAAATGAGTAAATAAAATAGAACATGAATAATTATAAATGGGGATAAAAAATAATAGCTTGCTAAAACAGAGATGAATCAATAGACGGACAATTGAGTCAAGAATATCAAATAAGAAGATGACAAAAACAATGGATGAATATACAGAAAATGAAGATCCAATACACGGTCCAAAAAGAGATACAAAGAGAATAAATACACAAAAAGAAAAAATACACCCAAAAATACATAAAAGGGAAAAAAGGGGTTACACAAGTATAGAAAGCAAAGAACAGTGGAATGACAATATAACAATGAATTCAATGGATCAATAGCAATCAATAACATGGGACAATAGCAATAATCAGTATCATGATAATCGAAGCAATGGTTATAAACAATGATTCAATATTCGATAATAATATTCGATGGTCAATATCAATAACACTTAGCCAATAATCGATATTAATAGAAACAATGATGAACAATATGCAATGTCGATGTTGTGTCAATTCTTTGGTCTATTATCATTTATTCCTAACTAATGCATGTACTACTACATCCCATTCTACAGGTTCGATGCATACAATCAATGTCATTTAGACTTAAGTGGAAGACTCTATAGATCATGTACATGACACGATAACATTATTTGTAGCATTGGTGCACACTGGTTGGCTCAATAACAATAAAACAATACACGATCAATTGGAATACTGTGATAGTAATCCTACAATAAACCGATAACAATAACATTTGCCAACACACAATATTTGGGATGGCCCACACTTCCGTATACAGTCACTATGTCATCAACTAGTCCAGTCAATCCCTTAAACCCCGGCTTATTAATTATTTTATTAATGCAACAACACGATATGCAATTATGAGACATGAAATGAACGATGATAACAATACGGAAACAATAGGATAGTAAACAATGACAATAACTCATTAGGATCAGGCAATACACACTTCGATACATGCAATACTATGATATAGGAACAATTAATTTATTAATACCAGAAGATAAAATTTTGGACAACAAGAGAAGTCTGTACAAAAATATAATTTTCTGTTGCTACAGAAATCGAAAACTGAATCTGCCAGAAATTCTAGAAACTAAACTTCCTAACGAATCCAACGCATATTTAAAGTTCAAAATCCCACAACAGTAGTAAGGCTAAACACATCATTCTTTACAGATTTTATGTTCAGGCAGCAACTCGACATCATGTTGTTATTATTTTAAAAACAGTAAAAACTAGTTATTAAATTTATTAAACCCCTAAACATGTTAAGTAACAATCTGGAAATTTTCAGAGCAAAATTGTAACATTTGATCAGCCTTTTAACCGTTTAAACATGAAACATACAAGAATCTGATAATCTGGAAATAAAAACACACCTGTAGTAAAACAGTCATAACTTTTTCTACAGAACTAGGAATTCAGAAATTCATGATTTTCTGGAAACTAGAAAGATAAGGCTACAATTCTTATTCAAAAAGTAATTCATTTTAAGATAATTTACTGGGTCAAAAATAACAGACAAGATACAGTCAGCAAGCAACATACAGGGTTTTGGGTATTTTCATGAAGCAAATTAATTAGACATGATGGGTATCAATTCTATTAGTTGATAAACTTCTAAATCAGCATGATGGTTGTAATAACATGATAGATAAATACAATCACATATATACACTAATTTAACATCAATCAAACAACAACGATTAATCAAACATACAGCCTAGCAATTCTTTCTACAATAATTTTGCTGTGTGACCATTATATGAACAACCTTATTCTCAATTCTATATGAACACATGAAAGATTCAGTCTTTGGAGTCAATAGAGGCACGAAGTCCAGTAAATTGGGGTTAGCTCGTGTAAACCCTCAATATACCTAACGAAAGAGATGAATAATGTATAATACGTCAAACAACGGGATCTACTTGCAAGAGTTTCAACAAAAACTTGAATTTGATTCAATGACAATCCAAGAGGCAAGTGACTTGCCTTGTTGACAATGAAATTGAATACCAAGAATAACGGGATAAGGACCCCGAAGCAACAAACCCACGAACTAATATAAATTACCACGTGTATAATACATTCAAAAAAGAACTCAGCAAATAACAGCAACACGGCAACTGCAACAGTAAAGGGATAGAGATGGCATGGGCAGCGGACGGTGACGTCATCACCGAAGGTCAACGGCGAGGGCATCGATAGGCGGTGAAGCACAGGACGGCGCTGTGCTTCGGTCTGTTCGTCGATCAGAACAGGGACAGCAATGGTGGGGTTGGGTTGGGTTGGGTTTCTTCGATCGTGAACAGGGAAAGGGCGAGGAGGAGGTTCGGGGGTGTGCTGGCATCGATGGGAGTGGTAAAGAGGGGGTGGACGGAGTTTGGCCGGGGAAGAGAAGCGCAGTAATGGGTTTGGGTGGGAATCATAGATCGGGGAGAGAGAATGGGAGGAGAGAGAATAAGCGGCTCTTAGGGTTACAATAGTGTGCAATTTTTAGGGTTTGCAGTAGGATTGTATATATAGGGTACAATTAGGATGTTGGGTTAGTGGTTTACGATCCAATAATAGCGGTTTTGGGTCAAGAATAAATGAAATTAGGTTTTAGGGTTCAATAAGAGATGGATCTAGAATAATAAAGTTCAATAAAAATACCCATAATTAAATAAAAGAAAATATCATCAACAAGAAAAGCTCAATCAAGAAGAACAAAGAGTTTTATGAACAAATTTAATTATAATAATCAAGAAAGAAAAATAGAGTATTTTATTCAATTACAAATAAAATATTACAAAAATGGGAAAAAATGAAAATAGCGGAAACGGTAGTTACAATCCTACCCACCTTACAATAAAATTTTGTCATTGAAATTTAAGTGGTAGTAGGGTAACCCCGGAGAAAAGAAAAGAACAATAACTACTCAAAAAGATGGGGAAACCTTATCCGAATCTCATCTTCAAGCTCCCATGTCGACTCACCAGGCGAGTGAGGATTCCAAGCAACACGAACCAACCTGATAACCTTATTCTTTAAAATCTTCTTCCGTCGGTCCACAATCGTCACTGGATGAATCTCACACGACAAATCTGGTCGAACCGAAAAAAACTCTGAATAGTCAATAACATGACTCTCAACCCTGACATACTTCCTGAGCTGAGAAACATGGAAGACGTCATGCACTCCAGCAAGAGTTGGTGGCAACATGAGTCTATAGGCTACCTTGCCTACTCGCTCCACCACATCTAACGGACGAATGAATCTAGGGCTTAACTTGTCCCCACCTCCAAAACAAATCACACATCTCCATGGAGACACCTTGAGGAACACATGTCACCCACTTCGAATTCCAATGGCCTCCTGTGCATGTCTGCCAATTTCCTCTGCCGATCCTGTTCGACTTGCAAATGCTTCCTGATCTGGGCCAGTACATCAGCAGTCTTCGTGATCAATTCTGGCCCCAAAAGCTTCCTCTCACCAATGTCATCCAAGCACACTGGTGATCTATAATTCCGACCATACAAGACTTCATACGAAGCTGCTTGAAGACTAGCTTGGTATCTATTATTGTATGAAAACTCCACCAAGTGTAGAAGATCTTCCTATGAACCTCCAAACTGAAGCACACACACTACAAGACTAACAGTCTTTACCGGCATTTTTTTCCACATTCACCGGCATTTTAAAACCCCGCTGATACCACCGGCATTTTATAAATTGCCGGTGCAAGTGTCGTTGAATCGTGTGTTGCTGTAGCTTAGGGACATTCCCCGGCTTTTTTTACGAATGCCGGTATGGGGTTAAACTACACCGGCAGTCAAAAAATGCCGCCGAAAGGGTGGTTTGGTTTGGAAGTACATTTTTCGGCCATCACCTACACCGGCGTTTTTAAAACGCCGGTATAGACTGCAAGATTTTGCCGAAAGCTACCCTGGCGCTTGTAAAAACGCCGGGGTACATATATTTTTTTTTTTAAAATTTTTTTGGAAAAAAAATTAAAAAAAAAAAAAAAACTTTAACACTCTTGCAATCAAAACCAATTGCAAAACTAAAAGAGCCCTAATAAAATATGAATGAAGCATAATAGTATAATATCATCAAATTGTAATCTCATAAACATAATAATGTGATCTCACCACATTCATGTGTCAAAATATGGAGTTCACAATATTGAGTTACAAAGAGTGAAAAAGATTATTTTCACTGTCAAATTCAGGCAAACAAGATACTAACTGAGATGAAACTTATACTTTTATAATACTCATGAGATAACTGTCAATTGAAACCACAACATAAGTTCAAACAGGATTATTTCATCACTAGTCATTTCTCTGTAAATCATAGTATGCAACTTCAGTTACATAATCCATCTCATCATCACTTAAAACCAATGAGAAAGAACAATCTTATTTTCAAACCCAAGCAACAAGCATGAACATTATCTTAGAAATTGATACTCATCTAGACATCATGATATAATTTTATATAAAGTTTAGATAAAAAAAATTCCATCACTAGTCACTCCTACAAAAATCATAGTGTGCAACTTCAGATACATTATCCATCTCATCTCCAAATTCAGACAAAAAAGCAACTCGTGAAGCTACACTTCTAGACAAACCATTGCTCAGTTCTAAACAAAACAGCCCCAAACAAGTAAGGATCAAATGGTTTTAACAAGTATCAAATAAGGATCAAAACAGCCCCATGTAATAATCAATTGATCAAATGGTTTTAACAAGTGAAAAAGAAAAACGTAAGGACCTCTAGGCCAGGGTTACTTAGTAACTCCAGGCCAGATCAAGAACTCAAGTTCACAAAGGACATGAGTGACAACTACAGCAAATCATAAAACCCGTGAGAAACCCATCTTCACAACACAAAACCACAAACAATATAAAAAAAGTTGCAAGCATTTTACTGAACATGAAGCAACTGAACATGAAGGCAACTGAACATGAAGCAACTGAATATGGTTAATTTAACTGAACATGAAGCAACTAAACATGAAGGCAATTTAAATGTGGTTAAACCAACCGAACATGAAGCTAAAAATTAAAAGCACTGCAAAACATATATTAAATGAGTGAACATGAACATAGATCTTCCTATATATTTCATTCCAGGTATATGTAGTTGAAGCATATTCCAAACCAAAACAAACTCAACCGATGTTCCGTAATGTACCAAAAATCAGTAGTAAGTAGAGCCAAAATTTTGGCTCCTTGAAATTAAAATTCAAACAAGATGGGTAATATATGGTCATTTCGAGCTCATCAAGAAAGAAATATGTACAAGATGAAAGTCTTAACTATCCCTATACCTGAAATTTCGTACTTAGGCAACTTGGCTCCAAATTATCCCTATTAACAACCCAGCTCAGAAATATACAATCTTAACTACTATAGTTGAAGAACGGTGTCTATACCATACATGCCTTTCAGTGTGTAGCTTATCTTAATTTCATGTGTATTGCATATGCAAAATGTTCTACATCTAATAGAGCTTAACCAAGCAACTGAACATGAAGCAACTGAACATAGCCTTGAAGTAATATTGTCGGCATGAATCATTTATATGAGTGCAGGGTGTTGATAGTAGAGAGTTTGCTGCTGGTTCAAAAGTTGAAGATGGAGTGAACTTTTATCAAACATCTAGCCCAGATTGGATTCAAATAAATTGTTTTCATATGCAATTTAGACCCATCATTCAACTGTAATTTTGCATCAGTGTCTTTAAATTGTCTCACTTTAAAACTCTCATCTTATATTTTGTAAGATGTACCATATTTTTCTAATTGTTTGGTGCCAAGAAATAGTACACTTACTTCGATTAAGAGTATTTTCATCTGAAAAGTACAATTTTAACTCACATATGCAAAGAAATGAAGCAGTTTTAAGAGATGTCATCCAACTTGGGGTCTCAACTAAAGTAAGCTTATCACCACTCATTCTCAGCTTGGCTCTCCTATAAATTAACTCCTCCACTTCAATTCTTGCTCTCATCTCTCCCTCATTTAGTGAAAGAAATCTTGAAGCTCATGAGGGATAGCATCATGAGTTGACAATGAAGCTCTGCTAACTGTTTGATATATATATGGCGCTATCTATCCTGAGCATTATGCTTTCTTTTTACTACTACTACTAAGTTCTTTTCCTATCAGATTATTGCAAGAGAGTTTGAAATATTTGTAGGCTACACTCCACAAAACTCCAGTTACCATTAACTGAACTACATTTCCAACCACACACTTACTCAACCAAACCTAAAATGCAAACAACAACGAAAACAACAATCAAAGAATTCACACATTCAATCACAGTCCTCATCCAATCCACTAAAATTCCGAATCTTAAAGCAAAACAATCTCACCTTCCTCTTCCCTGCCGCGATGTACCCGTTCACCCCCGGCACCAACCTGCATCCCAAAAAAACACCAAATCTCAATCCAAAACCCCAAAATAATAATAATAATAAGAATAATATCTGCAAAAAAACTCACTTCACGATGCTCATCATGAATCCGATCACCGCCACTGGGGAAAGGGGCGACGGCGGGGAAGGGGGGGCGGCATGGGGGAAGGGGCGACGTCGGAGGAGGGGGGCGGCGACGGGGGAAGGGGTGACGGCGGGGGAGGGGGCAAATAAAAGCCAATTCATGAGATGTGTGGGAGAGCGCGGGAGAGAGGGGAAAAAATTGGGATTTTTTTTTTGGATTGAGAGGGAGGAAATGCTGTAGGGTTTGGGTTTGGGGGAAATTTATCCCAAACCCTATACCAGCGTTTTAACTAAAAATGCCGGTGAATGGCAGAAGATTTTTTGGTACATTTTACCTGTATATTGCCAGCGTGTTTTATTAAAACGCTGGTGAATTTGGCCTTCACCGGCGTTTTAATAAAAAACGCCGGTGAATATCATAATTCCCCAGCATTTTATAGAGACCACCGGCATATAACCATCCATTCTGACACCCCATTCTTGGTCTCTTCCTACCCCGGCGTGACTGGTAAAACGCCGGGGAATATTTGTCGGTAAATCCATCGTGTCTTGTAGTGACAGTACCTCAACATATCCTCTAAGGTCTGAATAGTCCTCTCTGATTGACCATCTGTCTACGGATGGAATGCAGTATTGAACTTCAGCATACTTCTAAGACTATTCTGAAGACTCTCCCAAAATTGAGATCTAAATCTAGTATCTCTGTATGATATAATACTGACAGGAACACCATGCAATCTCACAATCTCCTGCACATACCTCTCTTCAAGGCTCTCTATAAAATGACCCACTCTAGGGAATGAAATGAGCACTCTTTGTCAAGCGGTCCACAATTACCCAGACGTAGTTGTGACCCTTGGGACTTCTAGGCAAAGCAGTCACAAAATCCATTGTATTTGTAACCCCTGTATTCCCAAATATATATTTTCTGAGTATTTTCTATATTTAAAATTTTCGTAAATTTTTTTTTTCCGCTTTCAATTTCTTTTGTCAAATTGTACAATTGGATCTTCTATTAAAATCTAATTTTTCGATCAATAATTTTATTGTAACTATTTTCTATGAATTTTATATTGAAATACAAATCTTATTTTTGATATTGTTACTTTGATGTCTATTATTATTACTACTACTGTTATTATTAGTACTATTATTATTTTTATTGTTATTGTTATTGTTTTTTATTAGTATTTCTATAAAATCCTAATTGTATATTTTCATTGGTTATTGTATTTTCCTAAAACCCCAAACCCATCAATACCCATACCCGTCATCTATTACTCCCTAACCTGTTTTACTCCAACACCCTAACCCAAAAACCTTATTACAACCCTATCCAATACCCTATACTACCCAATACCCGTTACCCTATTCAGCCCGACCCATTAACACCTATAACCCTAATTCTCCTCTACTCCTATTTATATTTACCCATGCAGCCGCCCTATCATCTTCTCCCCATTACCCTAGTTGCCTGTTCATACCCCCCTATATAAACCTCTCAGCCGCTCAGCCTCCCTCTCTTCTTCTTTTCGTGCCACCCTCTTGCGTTGCACAACCAGCGACGACACAGCAGCACCCCCTGTTCTGGCGCTGCCCTGCAGCGTCTCCCAGTCGCGATGCCCTCCTATCCGACTGCAGACCCCACCTCGGCTCGACGTCGACAATAGCTCCAGTCACGATGCCACTCCAGTGCATCGCCACATGCGGCACTCAGCCTCTCCCTCTCGTGATGCCCCTCCTCAGCATCGTCGGTGCAATCCCAGTGCCCTACCCTCTTCCTGCAGCTGCGTTGCCTTTAGCCAACGCCACGACGACCACTGCCTCGCCCTGCCTGCTCGTGACCCCCTGGCCAGCCCTGTGCTTCTCCCCTCGACTGCGGCCCCTACGGTGCTTCTCCCTCATTAGTAGACCAGGGGACAGCAGCAACAACACACCGCTGTGTGCTGTGCTCCGTCGATAGTCCCGACCAGCGGCTCCATCGTGTGCCATCGTCGTGCCGTCATCCCTCTTGTGGTTGGGTGTTGCCAGTTGGGTTTTGCGTGGGTTGCATACGCAAGAGTGCCATGTTTTCTTGGTCGAGTGGTTCTCGCTTCAAGATTTGTGGTTCGTGTATTTGTTATCGACTCGTGGGCTCGTTCGTTTAATGTGTTCGTGTTTGGTTCATTCGTGGTATTGTGTTCGTGTTCTGGGAATCTGTTCCCGTTATTCTCTTTGCATCTTCGTTCCCACCGTCGTCTCTCAGGCAAGTAACTTGTATTCGTTTCTTTGTGTAATACAAATACTAAATACCACCTGTAGTGTAGTTGGGTTCTAGGGACAATTTGTGTGTGAAACCTCTTATTGATATTGTCTCTATTGTGATGATTTGATCATAGTTGCCTCACGACATATATGACATGAAACAACCTCGGGTTGACCACTTTTGATGTATATGTTCATGCTACTTTGAGATATCTGTGCTTGATGTGTTATTCATTTTATACTTGTCGAATACTTGTAAAATTCTCTATACCATGTTGTTTGGACATCTAGTACACTATATTTCATGTTTGGTTTGATTTGAATGAGTTTTACTTGAACTAGATGATTTTATGTTCGAAGAATAATTCTGTATTTTTGGTAACCTTGTTTTTGATCAGTATCTTAGACCCTATTAAGGTCAGTATTTGAAAATATTTTGTGAATATGATTTGTAAAGAATTCTGTCTATTTTCCAACTCTTTTGACGGATCTTAGTTTCGATTTTTGGTTTGCGAGTTATGTCTATTTTACTACAGTGGTGTTGAAAGATTTCCAGATTTTGTTTTGTATAAATTCTGAAGAGCAATCTATTTTTATCATGATGTTAAGAGTATTATTTTGATTCATTATTTTGCACAGTATAACTAGACCTGATTCATATTAACCCTGAATATTTATGGATTTATTTGATGAGTTTTACAAACCATTTTATGTTTCCAAACAATTGCTATACTAGTAGATTTTTCTTACTGTTAAGTAAAGAACCTGATTTTCGTCCTAATTTTACTTGCTGTTTCTAAAAAATTTGTGAATATGAAAGTTAGCCTACTATATCTAGTTTATCACCCTTTTGACGGATCTTGATTTTGGTTTGTATTTTATGAGATATTGCTGTTTTCGTACTGCAGTGTTTATGATTCCAGATTTACAAAACTACTATTTCTTGTCTCTTTCTGATTTTACTTGACTATTCTATATATATTAAAAAATAATGAAACTTTATTTTCTGTTACAAAACATACTAGGGAATACCCCAGAATTTTCTTGGATTTAATTTATGAGTTTTCATGCTGTTTTCCTAACTTTGAATACACACTTCTGATTTCTGGCTGAATATATTTTCTTGTTTCAAACCTGTTTTGAGTTATGTTTTTGTGAAATACCATAAATCTTATATATATTTGCTGGATTCGGCCGGGTGTCTATTTTCTAGATCCAGATTTGCATTCCTTTGGTAGCAGGAATCTCAGTTTTGGTACAACAATATCTTGCTGTCCAGAATTTGTATTTTGCTATGTTTAAATATTTGCATGTTGTTTCTTGCATTTTGTTATTTAGAACATGTTCCTTGCATCATATGAGCTTCTGATCCATCCTTGTCTTGTCCCGATTTTGTTCTCGTTATCTCGTGATCATGTGTATTTTGTAATAAAAGTAACAAGCCGAGATTAAGGGAAAGATCTAGTAGTGGACAATATCGAAAAGTGTACTCGGAAGGGGGCTCGTGTTTCCCACATTTGAAATTTTGTATATAATTTGGATTATTTGGAATTTGGTATATGATTTGGTTAATTTGAAATTTGGTATATGATTTGGTTAATTTAAAATTTGGTATATGATTTGGATTACTTGTCCCTGCGTACACAGCCTAATAGAATCCCCAACGAAATCTAAGCGAAACTTGTTTGAATGTAGCAACCATGTGATAAAAATCCGAGGCGCATGAAGTGCTACCTAGATAGTAATAATACAAGACTTGACATACATGATCATTTGTCACATGCTTATCTGTAACATGCTACCTGACACCTGTTACCTGTTTGCCTTCTTGCATGATACTTGATACTCGTTACTTGATACTTGTTTACATGATACTTGTTCACTTGACACTTGATACATGCCACTTACACTTGTTCATCTTGCCATGCTAGTTGTTGTATTTTGTTATCATGCCTGTTTCATGTTAGTTGTTTACCCTTCCCCATGTACTTGTATCCTGCACTACAAGCGGCCTGTAACTTGCATTGACGGAAGTTTGTTTTCTTTTTCCTCTTCCTGCAATTGTTAAATTGCAGATTTTGGAGATCAGGTGTCAGATGGTGTTGGTAATATGAGATACTAGCTACTAGAATTTTGCTTGTTGCTTATTTTGAATATTGTATTTTGTTACTTGGATTTATTTGTATTTGGGCAATGTGACCCAGAATTTTTGACTTGTTCAGATCTGGATTATTTGAGATTATAATATTTTGGTTTCAAGTATTCTTGTTGGTATTTTGATTCATATATGCATGCTTGGTTGACTTTTCTTGCTTCTGACTCTGATTATTCTTGTGAAATGTTGTAAAGATTCCTGACAGCTTATGGATGATGAAAATTTTTCGCTAGGCTTAGTCACGTATCCATATTCTGCATTCCTTTTTGGGAAGCGGGCCGTGATAGTAATATTCTCCCACTTCCACTCCGGAATAGGAAGCGGTTGAAGAAGTCCAACAGTCCTCTGATGTTCTGCTTTCACTTGCTGCTAGATCTGACACCGAGAAACAAATCTTGCAACATCCCTCTTCATACCAAGCCACCAGAAATGCAAATTCAAATCCCGATACATCTTTGTACCACCGGGATGAATAGAATATGGCGAACAGTGACATTCTTCAAGTAACTTCGGTCTGACTTCTCCCTTCAGAACACATAGATGGGTCCCAAAGCGGAGAGATCCATCCTCGTGAATCACCATATCAGTCTTTGAACCAGCTTCAACTTTAGCTCGAAACTGCTGCAATTGCACATCACCAGACTGTGCCTCTTTAATCTGATCCACCAAAGACGAATACAACTGAAGCACCATACAACTCCGTTCAGAACTAGGCAATACCATATCCAATTCCAATCTCCACATAGCTTCCAAAAGTTCCTTCTGCTCAGTAAGAACCACAGTAACAATTCTTCTGCTCAAAGCATCAGGTACTGAATTAATCTTGCTAGGATGATACTGCAAACTGATATCATAATCTGCCATCAATTCCAACCATTGCCTTTGCCTTATATTCAGATCCTTCTAAGTGAACACATACTTCAGACTTTTGTGATCAGTGAAGATTTCCACTCGGTCTCCAACCTCTAAAGCTTCATGGAAAAAATCACAGCTGCAAGCTCCAAATCATGTGTAAGATAATTCTTCTCATGAGGCCTAAATTTCCTAGATGCATATGTGACAACCTTGCCTCGTTGCATCAAAACAGCACCCAAATCTCTTCCTGAAGCATCACAGTGAATTACGAAACTTCCTTATCCATCCGGTATAGTCAACACAAGTACTGATGTCAACCGATTCTTCAATTAAGTGAAGTCTTCATCACAGGACTCATCCCATACAGACTTCTGATCCTTCCCAGTCAACTAGGTCAACGGCCCAGTAATCTTCAAGAAATCCTGAACAAACTTCCTATAGTACCCCGCTAGACCGAGAAAACTCCGAACTTCAGATACTGACTTCGGCATCGGCCAATCCTTCACTGCAGAGATCTTGGACGGATCGAAAGAAACTCTATCACCAGAAATAATATGGCCTAAGAATGCCACACGATCCAGCCAAAACTCACACCTGCTAAGCTTCCCATACAGTTGATTCGCCCTCAAGGTTTGCAAAACAACCTTTAAGTGCTCAACATACTCATCACGATTCCGAGAGTAGACAAGAATATCATCAATGAACACCACCATGAACTTGTCCAGAAAGGTAGAGAAAACCTAGTTCATCAAGCTCATAAACACAGTTGGAGCATTAGTAACTCCGAAAGGCATCACCAAAAATTCATAATGCCCATATCTTGTACAAAAAGCTGTCTTCTGTACATCCTCGGCTTTCACCTTAACCTGATGGTAACCAAAACGAAGATTCAGTTTCAAAAATACAGAAGCGCCTCCCAATTGATCAAATAGGTCATGAATCCTTGGCAATGGATACTGATTCTTCACTGTGACATTATTGAGCTCGCAGTAGTCAATGCATAACCTGCGACTATCATCCTTCTTATTGACGAACAGTACAGGAGTTCCCCAAGGTGAAATACTTGGCCTGATAAAACCTCTATCCAGCAACTCCTGAATTTACTCCTTCAACTTAGCCAACTCAACAGGAGCCATTCTGTATAGACGCTTAGAGATTGGAGCTGTACCCAACTGAACATCAATAATAACACCACTTCACAATCTGGCAGTAATCCTGATAATTCCTTAGGAAAAACATCCAGAAAATCCCGCACAACTAACGGTGCGATAACATATCAACACACTTCCTCCATAACTCCAGCTTCCAGACTTGCCAACTTCTCCACACAAGCAAGCGGCGTTTCACCGGCTCAGAATTCAAATTCCTGACGTTCTAGCATATGAAACACCACCTTCTTCTTGCGGCAGTCAATTACAGTATGATTGGCACCAAGCCAGTACATCCCCAGAATAACATCAAATCTGGAATTGCTGATGATAATCAGATTGGCAAAAAAATCCACACCACCAATAACCAAGGAACTTAGCTCACAAATCTGAGAACACACGACAACACCTCCACTTGTAGTAATGTTCTATGCTGCTGGCATAGCGCTGCTAGCCATAAGATGCAGATCGACGAAGTAGGAGGAAATAAATGAATGAGTAGTACCAGATTCAAAAAGAATATGAACAAGAAAGGAGTAAGAAGTCAAAGTGAGAACACAAAAGGTAGAAACCAACATGCAAGAAACAGGTACGAAGGGAAGACTAACATGAATAAGCAGCAAGATACAATCACAAAATGGCACGAAAATCAAAATGAAATACAAAATGAAAAAAAAACTAAAGATATACCAGCAACAATGCCCGAAGCAGTCTCAGTATCCTGCGTTGTCAAGTTGTAAGCCTGACTACGACCTGCTGGAAGAGTACCCCTAAGAGTGGCTCTCCTCTGATCAAAGATCTTCCTCTAAGGTGGGAGAGGTGGTCCACCCTGACCACGAGCAAGTGCCACCCTGACCACAAGCAAGTGCTCCCTGTGGAGTGGAACCTCCAACTGGTGCTAGAGTCTTGGACCTTGGGCAATCACCGACCATATGATCATTGCCTCCACACAGTAGGCACAGGCGGTTAGCTATCCTACAATCTTAATGCAAATGCCCAGGCTTCTGACAGTGTGAACAGACTAGATTCGACCTCTGAACAGTAGGTGGGTATGGCAATGCCCTAGCAGGAAGGGCGGAACAGGCATCCTAATAGGCCCACCAGAAGGTCTAGTAGCAACAGGATGCGGAACAGACCGCTGAATAGCACTCTTCCTTGTACTCGTCTGCTCCTGAATTCTTGCAGCATCCAGGATATCAGCATATGAACAAAGTCGCAAAGTAGCAAGACAATCCTAAATCTCAGTATCCAAGCCCAACAAGAAACAACGACCTTTATCTTCGTCATTTGCAACCATAGTAATAGCAAAATGACTTAGTCGGGTGAATTCCGGAGCATATTCGTCCACGGTCTGACTGCCCTGAGTTAATGAGACAAACTATTGTTCTATTTCATTCTTGGTGACATTGGGGAAGAACTTCGTGAGGAAGCTCTCTGTAAAGATGGCCCAGTGGATGGGTCGGCCCAGACGCTTAGCTTCAGCTTGCCACCAGATATGGGCAAGATCAACAAGTTGGATGCTCATCACATCCACACGATCCACATCTGCGATATGTGCTGCGGTCAACAACTGCTCAGTCCTGATAAGCCATTGCTCGGCTTCAAGTGGACCTTCAGTGCTCGAGAACTTGTCTGGATGGAGCCTCATGAAATCTTCCACATTTCTAGGTCTCGGCGGCAGCAATCCAGGTGCAGGTACAACGGGTTCTCTATTAGCAGCTTCATAAGCCATTCTCATATATTCATTATGTTCTCGCTGCATCCGCATCATTAATTCATTGTGCTCACGCTATATTTGCATCAACTGTGCAACAGTGGGCTAATTTGACTCATCATTCCCAGCTCAGGAAGATGAAGCATCTTTTCTAGTCATGTTCTGCAATAAAAATCAAATGGTTACTGATGTGAATTATTTGCAAGTGTACAAAATCGCAACAAGTAGTATAGTTAAGTGAAAAAAGTGTCGAACCTACAAGGACTAATTATTTTATTGAGTACCAAAATTACTAGATGAATTACAATTTGGAAAATCAAAATTCAATAGAGAAAGCAACTAAATTAAATTATTCTAAAGAACTAACTAAATTAATTAAAAATGAGCGAAATCTGAAATTTTGTTGTTTATTAATTGCAAAACAAATTCTAGGGCTTTTGATTTCACCTAATTAATCCAACAAAATTCATAATTCATGTGAATAAAAATATTATTTTTCCAAGTTGTAGACCAAAATCTCCTAAATATTCAATGGTTTCTCTCGAACAACACCAAAAATATCTCCAACTAACAGTTTTTCATATCTCTATGCAAATTTAATTAATTGAAGACTCATTAAGTTCTATGGATTTCTTTATAGTCACATCAATCGCGGTAAATAATCTCTAATTTCGCTCAATCAATGGTATTTAATTCTATAGTTCTAAATTACAAATTACCTCTCGGTCTCTCCATGATCCAATAAATCATACAAAAGTTGGCTAAACAATTGTAAGCATTAAACACAAAAATGAAACACACAGCCATAAAAAAAATAGAAAATTAATATGGAATTAAAAATTGTGTTATCAAAACTAGGCTACATCGAAGCCCTAGAAAAATAAAATGTAACACCCCGTATTGTACGATACCTGAATATATATATATATATATATATATGTATGTATGTATGTATGTATGTATGTATGTATATTGTCCGTATGCATGCACTTGATTGTAGTATTATAGGTTGATTTTTCTATCATGGTGTGTGGTTAGGGGTACGGGACGGTTCATGTGAGGATTGCATTCTAAAAGATGCACGAGAAAGAGGAGGACCGACACTAGTATAAACGCTGGTTTTCGACACGACGCCTATGCAAATATAACACTGTATGATACTACAGTGGATATATATTGCGTGCGCTTAATAAACCTCTCGTCTCGCACTCGTAGGGACGCATTTACCCTTAAGTTGGGCAGCCAACATAACAACCACCAAACCATGGGCTAGAAGTCATGGTTTGATCCAAAACCACCTACACACCTACCCTACCCCCCTAGCATCAAAACCAGCTATATCCCCTTCTTTTCTCCATTGTTTCTCCACTCCATTCCACCTCCTTGCTCTGGAAATTTCAGAACTCCTCCAAGAGAGAAAAAGAAAGGAAGAAGAGAAAGTGAAGAAGAAGGTCTCATGGAAGGATTTTTAAAGGGAAAAGCTTGAGAAGATCAATTCCTCTACAGCAACCAAGGGTGGGGAGTTTCTCTAAATCTTCTTTTATGTCTTTTAATTGGTTTTCTTTTATGCATGTATGATAGGATGTGCTAGGATGAACATCTAAGAGATTGAAAGTTGAAGTCAAAACTGAAACTAGAAAACTGGTTCAGAATGCTATCTTGTTGATTTTTCCGAGAGCAAACTACAAAGAATTAGACCATAAAATTTTCAGGGATTGTTCATATCCATGTGTAGATAGTTGGTGGTTTATTTTGGATTTTGCTGAGGTGATTTGATGTTTTAATAAAATCGAATGGTAGAACTGTATCGTAAGGCAGAATCAGCAATTGATAAACAGAATGACTGATGTTGTAGGAATTTTCCTAATTTATTGGTGCATGATTTTGATCTGAAATTTTTACCCTATATTCCTGCATGCATCTAGATTCTGGACAAAAAACCAGGAAAATTTTTGGATGAGTTTATGGGCTGGAGAAAAATTGATCTCTAATCAGTAGCTGAAGCTGAGCTGAAGAATAAGATGACTTTCTATGCTAAATTGAAATAGAGAGAACTCACTGTATACTTAGAATTTTAATATGAGATCTTTTTAATATTGTTTAGTATGATCTCTAGTTTCATCACCATAAATTTTATATCATTTGGACAATTATGGAATTTAATATGATTTTATGAGTATGTGCTATACTGGTTTAAGCCAGTTTGGATACCCTGTAGAGATTGGGCATTTGAGGCTCATTAAGAGCACATTTTGAGAACTTGATTCATTAGAGAGTTGTAGTAGACACCTAGATCTTTCCAACAAGACTAATTTGAGGCAATTCCAGTAAAGGGTTGATTTACTATGATTTTTGTAATACTGGACAAAGACCTAGAGTGGATCTGAGTGCTTTGATTTAGAGAGACCCATTGTGTGATTTGGTGCATTGGTGAAAGATGTGTGTGTTAGGGTGATTTATTGGTATATTTTGGACTCATGAATAACTAGAGAGTTGTTGAGGACACCCACGCCCTTCTATAGAGACTGGGTTTGTGACGTTCTGACGAACGAGTAGTGTTTTGTGCTACCGATAAGGTACAGTCCGTGTACAGGAAGCACGCAGGCTGAGGCTTGAGGGACTATTTTGAGGATCAAGATGATTGAATTTGAGTTCATGATCAACTGGGACGTTGTATTCTAGGATCTTACCTTTCTGGATTGGACTTGTACACTCCAATCGGAGTTGTATTGAGAGAGTAATGACCATTTTAAGATTTGGGCAGAAACCCCGTAGGTCGCTTAGTCTTGGTGTTGACTAGGTATCATGGGAACATTTCCCGTGTGAACTATCAGAGTTGATGAATCTTGTCTAGGGATGGTTGATATCTGTTATTGAGGTTGTTGACTCCCAGAGTGGGATGTGTGACTCGAGTTAGTCACTAGGGAAGGGATACCCTGCACCTGTCAACCCTACATTATAAACTTTCCCCGAAGCGTAGGACGTCCGGGCCATACCATTGTTATAAGTTCACAAGGGTGAACATACATTCATAGCCGTGGCAGCGGCGAATGTAGGCCGGGAGGCTGGACAATTCCTAGCCGGAGAAGTGGCGAACCGGACCGGTGTCGCCAGGGCCAGAGGTTGATAGGCAAGTGTGGAAGCAGTTTTATCTTACCCGAAGTAATTAGAGTAAGGCAGGGGTTAGAACATCATATTAAGGGGTTGGAAAATTGCATTAGTCCTAGTAAAACATAGTCGGTGTTTTACCTTCCAGTCGTAGGGATACGTTTTCGGCACTCATGGATTGAGTCCTCGGCTCGTATCTCCATTTGTTAATTTCCAAAGCTTTGCCGGAGTAAGGTACGGGAGGCTATGAGGATTTGACCTCCCGAGGTGCTCACATCCCTATGCACGGGGCTTTTGTGTTTTGGTATATATATAAGTTCATAACCCGATCAGGGGTGAACACGCATGCGTCAGTCCATAGGTGGACATGAGGAATCAATCGGTCGGGCGACTGGATTCAACGCAGCTTTTGTAAGGAGGTCCGTACGCAGGTACCAGGTGGCGGCTACCACTTAGGCATTGCAGTGGCGGAACTAGACCGACCTACTGCAACCTCCTTGGGCGAAGGACAATTTATTGGGAACTGGTTGAGTACAAGGGTAGGATGCTTGGCGAGGGATTGAACCCTACAATGAGGAGAGACAAACTCCTTGGAAAGTATGTAGTATGGGATGCATACTTTCCCAACTGAATTGCATTAGAGTATGTGCATCGTGTGCATTCTTGGTTGTGCATTAGACTAGGCCATGCTTGAGATGAAACGCATGTAGTATGGGATGCATGCGGATCCAGATTCCAAGTCTTTTCTTGCTTTAGAATAGGTTGTGATTGGTGCATTTAGTTGTTAGATATGGCATACACGAGCACAACATAATTTAGGATGCATGTTTCTTTTTCCATTCAAGATGGTTTGTGATTGCCAGTTTGGAGGATCGCTGTTATTATTAGTATTGCGTCAGTCGAAGTACTGACTTTCCCCACCTTTTAGGTATCGGTTCTACTCTTCGGGCAGGTGCAGAGATATCAGAGTCGCGCAGCAGAAGCCTCAAGCCGAGGAGCAAGCCCTAGAGGAGCCGATGGGCCACTCAGTGAAGTTCAGCAAGTTATTAGTCGATTACCTTTTTAGGAGGCAGCTGATAGCTTTACAAGTAGAATCTGTAATTAATTGTAATAAGTTGTAATGAGCTGATGTAATTTGTACTCCTTGTCCAAGAGCAAGGTATCGGTTGTAATCAATAATGTAATGACTTTATTTAGCAATAAAACGTTTTAAAATTTTCGTGTTATTACTGTATTGAGATGCAATTGAAGGCAAAGATTCTGGGGAGTGTCACAGATGTCCGGTAATGGGAATCCGGGGCGCTACATAAAATTTAGTTCATAATAAAATTGTAACTAACAAACTTGTTCATGGATTGCATAATAAAAATTAGAAGAAGAAAAGAGATACAGAAAGAACTGTATTTGTAAAAGAAAAACGTTGCAAACCGACGCCTCAAAAGTCGAGTCGACAAGTCAGAGCGCCCAAAACAATGCCTCCGTTTTTCTCTTCCTCGCCTCAAATTGCATGCCTACTGACGTCACCCGAAACCGAGAGCTGCACAGTCTGCCCTCGAAAGCTGAGCTGCCATGTCAGCGCCTAGTCTCTTCTTCTCTGTCCTTGTCTCTGACTTTGGTTAAAATATATATATTTTAATTTTTTATTTTTTGATCTCTGGTCTCGCCGCCACCAAGCCCTGTAGCCACCTACCTCCACCAAGTCTTCACGCCTTCTCCTTGCATATATATATAGGATGTGAATAATTAGGGTTAGTTTAATTTTAAAATTAGGATTAGTTAATTATTATTAGCTAGTTAATTAGAATCTTAAGATTAAGATTAATCTTAAGCTAATAAGCAATTAAAAAAAATCATATGCATTCTTTCCTTTTTGATTTTTTTATTAATTTTTTTAATTACGAAATCTTATTCTAACCCCTACTTGATAATAATATTTCTATTTTGCTTTTCACAGGGCCAAATTGTAAAATTTAAAATTCACAAATCAATAAAACTTAATCAATCAATTCTCCTTGTTTTCTTTGTTAACTTTTACTGAAAATATTCACCTTTTGAATCAAAAAAATCTTATTCCTTCAAAATTAATTAATTAACTGAAATCTATGGAAATAAGATAATTTATTAACCAGATAGATGAATACAAGCAATTTTTATGGGTAAATGAGTATAGATATTTATATAAAAATTAGACACATCAAATACCCAGAAACTTAAGATTTGCTTGTCCTCGAGCACAAAGTAAAACCATCACACAAAGAGATCTCATCATGCAAGCATCAAAATTTCAATTAAAAATATGAACAATAGCAAATAAACTAAAATCAAGCATACTCACTTTCTCAAGTGCAATTATTCATTCATAATTCCACACCCTATCATATTCATCATGCAATTAATGTAATTACAGTATGTAACAACTTCATTTGTGATTTTCCCTTCTCACTACTACAATCCGAGTAGCAAACTAGAGGTTTTTTTTTTTTTGTCTCTTCTCTAAGTTGTCACTTGCCTTTTGACACGAATGCAAACATTTGTGATGAATTCACCCAGTTACTCATCAAGTCACAAACATAGAGTACTTTGTATACTCATATTTCATGTTGTCATTTGACGTAAAAGTAAACATTGGTGATGAATATCCCTAGTTACTAAGAAACTCAAAACATTGAAATAGATAGACATTATTTATTCAATTATTTGATTTTTTCTTCGTTTTTTATTTCATTATCACTCTATTTACATAAACCCTATTTAGGACTAGATCAAAGGGGATAATTACAAGAAAAAACATAACATTTTTCTTTTATGTATAATCACATGACTGTCACAATTGTGTAAAAAATTTTGAAATTCAATAATCCTAAACTAAATAGGTATGCTTAATCTTGATTTATAAGATATTGTCTGTCCTAAAAAAATTGATTTCAATGCTTTAGTACAATAAAGAACTCAATAGTGTAATGGCGAGCCAAATTGAAATCCCTTTTGTTTTGTTTTTCTTTTCAAATATTTATATATAAAAATATAAATAAAAATGTGTACCCCTTCCCCTAAACTTGAATATCACATTGTACTCAATGGGTAAAGAGAGAAAAACAAAAAGAATGCAAAAAGTTCAGAATTTCTCCCCTGATTCGAGTTAAAATTCTGCACGCGCGATGTTCATTGTTTCAGTGATATCTGGAGATGTAGGTGTCCAAATGGCCAGATTATTTTTGTTCTGGAAAGCTAAGACAATTTCCTACAATCGCTCTTTCAAGCACTTTTCCAGATTCTAACTCCATCCTGCTAAAAAACAGCCATCAATGTAGGTCTAGAAAACAACTCCGCTCAGCGACTTCCAAACTTATGCAATCCTATAAAATAAAATAAAAAATTAAAATTAAAATAAACTTGACGAAAATAAATTAAATCTAATTCAGTAAAAGAAAGCTTGGGTTGCCTCCCATGGAGCGCTAAGTTTTAAGTCTTCAGCCACATTTTCTCCTTCTCTCATTGAGGGTTTGTTAGATCGATGCTCAACTTTTGCTCGCCAAATTCTCCATCCATATATGGCTTCAAACGCTGTCCATTTACCTTGAATGTCCCCTTTTTCTCATGATGTATCTCAATGGCTCCATATGGAAAAAAATTTGTCACAACAAATGGTCCCGACCCACCTAGACCTCAATTTCCATGGAAAAAGTCTAAGTTTTGAATTGAATAACAATACCTTCTCCCCTACATTAAATGTTCTTCTCAAAATATGCTTATTATGCCATCGTTTAGTTTTCTCTGTATAGATCTTGGCATTTTCTTAAGCATCATTGCGAAACTCGTCCATCTCATTTAGTTTCATCATTCTCTTCTCGCCTGCATCTTTCATGTCAAAATTAAGTGTCTCTATTGCCCAATAAGCGCGATGCTCAAGTTCCACCGGTAAGTGACATTCTTTACCATATACCAATCTATATGGGGACATTCCAATTGGTATTTTAAATGCCGTCCTATATGCCCATAATGCATCATCTAATTTTCTCGCCCAATTTGTTCGTGACATATTCACTGTCTTCTCAAGTATACGCTTCAACTCTCTATTTGAAACCTCCACTTGACCACTTGTTTGAGGATGATATGGTGTTGCCACATGATGAGCAACTCCATACTTAGCATGTAAAGCATCAAATTGATGGTTGCAAAAATGTTTTCCTCCATCGCTAATAATTGTCCGTGGGGCTTCAAATCGTGAAAAGATATTTTTCCTAATGAAGTTCACCACCACTCTTGCATCATTGGTCGGTAAGGCAGCAGCTTCCACCCACTTGGAGACATAATCTACAACAACCAAAATATATTTATTAGAAAATGAAGATGGAAAAGGACCCATAAAATCTATCCCCCAAACATCAAATAATTCAATCACTAAGATATTATTTAGGGGCATCTCATGTTTCATAGAAATATTTTCCACCCTTTGACAATGATCACATAATTTAACAAAATTAAAAGCATCTTTAAAATTGATGTACAATAAAATCCTCATTGTAAAATTTTTGCTGCTGTTTTTACTCCACTAAAATGGCCGCCATCATCCAATGTGTGCCAATGTTTGAGTATGCTTTCCGTTTCCTCTTCAGGTACACATCTCCTTATTATTTGATCTATACAATGGCGAAATAAAAAAGGTTCCTCACAAAAATAATAATTCAAGTCAGAAAAAAATTTCTTCTTTAGTTGATAAGTAATTTCAGGAGGTAGAATTTTTTATACCAAGTAATTAACTATATCGGCATACCATGGAGGTGTTTGTATCATCATTAAATACTTATCTGGAAATTCTTCATTGATAGGTGTAACCTGCAATTTTTTTTCATCTTTAGGCTCAATGCGGGATAAATGATCGGCCACCACATTTTGCACAGCCTTCTTGTCCTCGATTTCCAGATCAAACTCTTGTAAGAGTAAAATCCAGTGAAGTAATCTTGGTTTTGCTTCCTTCTTTGCAAGCAAGTATTTAAAAGCTGAATGATCCGTGTACACAACCACCTTTGAACCTATCAAATAAGATCGAAATTTGTCAAAGGCAAATAAAACAGCTAATAATTCTTTTTCAGTAGTAGCATAATTAAGCTGTGCTTCTGTCAAAGTTCTACTTGCATACTAAATAGTGTGAAATAGTTTGTCTTTTCTTTGCCCTAAAATAGTACCTATCGCCACATCACTAGCATCACACATTAATTCAAAAGGCAAATTTTAATCTGGTGGAATAATTATAGGTGCTGAAATCAGTTTCTTTCTCAAAGTTTCAAAAGCATGCAAGCAATCATGGGAAAAATCAAAAGGTGTATCTTTATTCAAAAGATTGCAAAGAGGTTTAGTGATTAAAGAAAAATCTTTTATAAATCGTCGACAAAATCCTGCATGACCCAAGAAACTTCTCACTCCTTTAACATTGGTTGGTGGTGGTAATTTTTCAATGACATTAATTTTAGTACGATCCACTTCAATTCCTTTAAAGGAAACTCTATGGCCTAACACAATCCCCTCTTTAAACATAAAGTGACATTTCTCCCAATTCAAAACCAAATTTGTTTCCTTGCAACGCTGCGAATCCAAATCTAAGTTAGATAAATAATTATCAAATGAATAACCAAAAACTGAAAAATCATCCATAAGAATTTCAATAAACTTCTCAACCTTATCCGAAAAAATTGATATCATGCAGCGTTGAAATGTGGCTGGGGCATTGCAAAGACCAAAAGGCATCCTTTTATATGCAAAAGTTCCATATGGGCAAGTAAAGGTTGTCTTCTCTTGATCTTCTGGTGCTATGGCGGTTTGATTGTATCCCGAATACCCATCAAGAAAACAATAGTAGGAGTGGTCTGCAAGTCTTTCTAAAATTTGGTCAATGAAGGGTTGTGGAAAATGATTCTTTCTAGTTTCATCGTTTAGTCTTCGATGATCTATGGACACTCTCCATCCTGTGACTGTTCTTATTGGTATAAACTCATTATTGTCATTCTTCACCACAGTTATTCCCCCTTTCTTTGGCACAATATGTATAGGACTCAACCATGCACTATCTGAAATTGGATAAATGATACCTGCATCTAAAAGCTTCAAGACCTCCTTATGCACCACATCCTGCATTGATGGATTTAATCTTCGTTGTGGCTGCACAATAGTCTTAAAATCATCCTCCATTAAAATTTTATGCATGCATATTGAAGGAATAATCCTCTTTATATCATAAATGTTCCATCCCAAGTCTGTTTTATGTTCTCTCAAAATTCTTAGCAATTTCTCTTCTTCAACATTATTCAAAGAATCATTAATAATAACTGGAAAAGTGAATTCTTGGCCTGGGAAGGCATACCTCAAATTAGATGGCAGTGGTTTTATCTCGAGTTTGGGTGGTTCATCTGTTAATAATGACATCTTTGATATCCCTACATCTTTGAATTTTAGCTGAGCTAAAGGATGAATATATGGTGTAGCCTCCAATTACCGAACACATTCCAAAACCTCTTCATCTTCGGATTCTAAAGTTTCTGAATTTTTTGGCACACTTCTAGGGGTAATTTGTCAACTTCACCTTTATGTGTTTTGTTGATGGCTAGATCAATTTCGCGACTTGAAAACATGAGTGAACTTCGGCAGGATACTCCATGGACTGAAGTACATCAAAAGTCACTTGCTCTTTGCAATCCTTAGAATAAGTTTTCCTTGTTGCACATCAATTAGAGTTCACCTCGTTGCAGGAAAAGGACTCCCCAAAATCAAAGGGATTTGTTCATCTTCCTCCATGTCAAGCACAACAAAATCAGCTGGAAATATGAATTTGTCAACTTTCGCCAACACATCTTCAATGATCCATCTTGGGTATTTGATAGACATGTCCACCAATTGCAAGGAAATTGTGGTAGGCTTTGCTTCTCCAATACCTAATTTCCTAAAAATAGAATAAGGCATAAGTTTTAATACTTGCTCCTAAATCACATAGTGCTTTATGAAAAGAAGAATTTTCAATAGTGCAAGGAATTGTAAAACTACCTAAATCTTTATGTTTAGGGGGCAGCTTCTTTTGTAAAATTGCACTACTTTCTTCTATGAGCATCACCATCTCATGCTCTTCCAGCTTCCTCTTGTTTGATAAAATATCCTTAAAAAATTTAGCATATTTAGGCATTTGTTCTATAGCTTCAATAAGAGGAATATTAATATGCAATTGCTTGAAAATATTTAAAAATTTTGAAAACTGATTATCAAGCTTATTATTTTTAAGTCTTTGTGGAAAAGGAAAAGGTGGATCGTAAGGAGAATCAGGATAAGTGTTAGAAATAAACTCCCCGGGAATTGTTTGGCTTGAACCTCCTTTATCCTTCTTAGAATGGTGATTGTCTACCAGATGCATTTGTTCCTCCAAAATTTGCTCACTCTCACTTTTCTTTTCAACCACATTTTGCTGCTCAATTGTTGTCCCACTTTTAAGTGTTATTGCTTTGACATGCTCCTTGGGATTGACCACTGTATTACTAGGTAATGTTCCTGCCTTTCTTTCTGTTAGAATATTTGAAATTTGACCAATTTGAGCCTCAAGATTGTGAATTGAAGTCGTATTATTTTGTATTGCCAAATCTGTCTTCGCATGTATTGCATGAACATAACTTCAAGTGTCGGCTTCTTTTCTTGTTGTTGAAAATTTTTTTGAGGTCTAGCTCCTCCTTGATTATTTTTCCAAGAAAAATTGGGGTGATTTCTCTATCCTGGATTGTAAGTGTTTGCATAATTGTTATTTTGCCTTTAAAAATTTGACACAAAATTTGCTTGTTCGGCATTTTATGGAGCAAAAGGGTTCCCCACTTAGCAATCTACACTTGAATGATTTCCTGCACACAAATCACAAATCATATTTGTAACGCCCCGCTTCCCAAGATATGGGAATACGAGCACGTAACGAAGGCCTGGCGAATGATTACACATCATCCATAAGCTGTAACAGATTAACTCAACAATATACAAGAGAGTACAACCACACAAGAGAAAAGAATAACCACATAAACAATGAAGAAACTCCAAAATAATCATGAAATAAATTCACTAAACAATAATCCAACATCTGGGATAAGACAATCTTCGGGTCATAAAAGCCCAAGAATACAAAGTATGATAAAAACAATACAATAATCATATAACAAGAGATAGCTATAGCAGTCTAAAGTCCAGCTTCGATCTTCAGAGAGTTTGCTCACCAATTTCTTCTGGTAGTGCTCCTTCGGTACCTGTTAATTTTTGATCTAAAAGAGAGAAAAGAGTGTCATCAGAGCAAGTTGTGGACAGCAAGTAGAGAAAAACAGAGGATAAATGAAACATGAATATCAAAGAAAAAGGACAGGGTTAAAGTCAAAGAACAAAGCAAAGAAAGCAAAGGCAGGCAATAATATCAAAGGTCTACAGTAATCACAAATGTAGTGCGTGATGTCAAGTCAAGCTGCAGGCAGGATCAAGTATGCAAGTTATTACACATTTTATTAGCCTATCTAGTGCACGTACTATTGCATCCCATACTACAGGTTCGGCACAAATACACAGTGAATGTTTTAGACTGATGGTGAACTCACGGTTCGTGTACTCGGCCCAATGACTATCAGATGGTGTTTTATGTTCAGGGACAGTGGTTATTATGCAGTGTTTTATGTTCAGGGACAGTGCAGGTCAGGCAGGTCAGGTGGTAGGGCCTGGCTGAGTACAGTTTTCGATTGTTCACTACAAAGTCTATCCATAATACCCCAGTTTTTTATTAGTTTATTTTCATTTTATGTGAGCATGTAAGAAGGTGCCAATATTTTATGATACTAATTGTGACTAGTTCTACTCGTTACAGACAAATCATGAAGCAAACAAGTCAATTAAACACACATCACATAATAAGGACAGCTTGACCTTGCTGTACTAAAATATGGATTACTGCTACTATAGAAAAGCAAATCTGGATCCGTCAGATGTTCTAGAAACTAGACTTCCACCCAGTTTTAGCATATATATATAAGCTATATAAAAGGTACAGAAGCTAGGGTGAAAACTCCATTCTATTCATATTTTATGTTCAGGCAGCATGTTATCAATTGTGTTCACCTATTTGTTTCAGGTCAGAAAACTCATCAAATAAATTTATAAAAATTCTGGTCATTCTTACACACGTCTAGGTTCAGATAAATTTTTTTTTAGATTTTTATTTTACTGCTAACATGGTCAAATAAATTATAGCACAGCTAGATACGCATGCATTTGTGAATCAGAAAATTCTGACACAGCTGTACTAAAATGATGATATCTAACAGATTATACATCGGAATCAAATCTGCAAAAAAGGGTAGTAAACTATACATCTGAGGCTAAATTTCATGTTCAGAAAGTTATTTCAAAATATAACAGCAACATGGCGAAAATTTGATTCAAAATGGAACAACTAGCAGTCCAGAAATTATCTTGACATGAATAGGCAATAATTAATTCATACAACCATACATTTCATGCAATTTAATAATCAAAGTGTCCTTAGTTGTTTAACATGCATAACTTCAGTTCTAAGATTTAATTTCATAGGCATGGTAATCAGTTGATCAATTAAATCAATCTAACATGTATACAATTCATCAACGATCTACAAGATGGATCTAGTTATTTTCATGTAATTGTGCATATGCAATGAAACAATAGGGACTAGGTTTTATATCAAAGAGAGTGGCACGATGTTAAGAATACCTCCGGTTAGCTCGTGTAAACCCTCGATAAACTTAACAGAATTGTCAAATATAGCATGATGAGAAAAAGGACGGGATCTACTTGCATAGATCAGAGGAATCTTGAACAAAATAAAATACTAGTTCAAGAAGAGACTTGCCTGTTAATTAGTAGATTCAAACAAATAGAATAACGGGATAAGAATCTCGGGCGATGAACCTAAACACATGCGAGACCAAAACAGCACACAAACTTCCCTCCACAGCGATCCAACTCAAGACAGCAAACACCAGTGTCAAAGCAGAACATCAAACAGCAGACACACCAAGATCAGATTGAAACTCACCCAACAGCAAACACCAGAACCAACCACTTCGGCTTCTTCGAAAGAGAGAGAGAAGGAGAGAGCGGGAGAACTTCGGCGACTGCGACACAACGCTGCGGTCGTGAAGCAATAGCAGACGACAACCACGGCAAGGCGACGGCGGCGGACGATGGCGGTGCTGCGGTCGGGAAGCGACCATAGCGGTGAGGGCGACGGTGAGAGCGAGCGACTCTGTTTTGTGGCGAAACAGGGGAGAGCGGGACGACAGCACTGACGACCAGGGGGGTTCTCTGGTGGTTGCGGGGGTGAGCAAAGATGGATTGACGAGGTAATGGATGATGAATACGGTGATGGATGACGGCGGCGAAGCAATGTAGGTGGAAGGTGGTCAGAGATGGCGATCGGAAGGCAAAGGGAGATGGGTTTGGGCGGTTGGTGATGAAATAGAGAGCGCGGGGTGGGATCGGGGAGAGAGAAAGAAAACGACGGAAAGAGAGAGAATAAATTATTAGGGTTTAATTAGAAGATTAGAGTATTTATAGGGAAAAAGGAGATATTGGGTTATTGGGTATTTGGGTATAGATCCAATAAATGAAAATACAATGTACATGAATATAATTGATCAATACAAATCTGAATACAAGAAATAAGATACCTGATATAATTTGCATTACATAAATTATTTGAAACAATCAAAAACACCATTATTAAATAAGAATTGATTTGTTTAAATAATCAATATTAATAAAAATAGATAACCATATTAACAATAAGAATAGAAATAATAACCATGACAATAAAAATAATAATACTAATAATAACATCAATAATAATAATAATGACAATTAAAATACTAACAATAATAATAGCAATCATCAGCATATTATCAATATATAAAAATAGGAATTTTGTTGAAATTGTACAAATAGTAATAATATTTCTGGTTTGAGTTTAAATATGAATATTTGATCAAGTAGAAATGGAAACAAAATTTATTCAAAACAATTATAATTATTGATTAGAAAAATGATTTAACAAAGAAACTTAAAATGAATTTAACAATAACGAAGTTATAAATATCGAAATACAGAAAAATACTTATGAAAATACGTATTTGGAGAAATGGGGGTTACAAATTCTACCCACCTTACAACAAAATTTCATTCTCGAAATTTGCTTAGACGGTACATAGGATAAGAGAAAAACAAATGGGGGGTAACAAAACAGAGAGTTAAAGGGAAAGGAACAAAGCAGTGGCAACACCAGAAAAAGAAGGAAGTGGATAATAATGAGATCAAATGGAATACATGAAAAAGAATAAACAGTATCAAAGGAAAAGAAACAACACAAGATAACAAAGCAAGATAGGAAGTAGGTAGAATTGGAATCAAAGAGAGAATGAACAGGGAAGAATTGAATCAAATAATGAATTGGTGCATGATGGTAAGAAGGAATGCAAGAAAGAAGTAATCGGTATGAAAAATGATGAAGAAACAACACAAAACATGCAAGATAACAAAGTAAAGAGATGAAGAAATAGATAGAGCTGGAATCGAAGAAAGGATCGACAAGGAAGTGTTAGACCAAGCAAATGAGTCAACGGATGAGGAGAATGCAAGGGATAGAGGGAAACAAACAAAGCAGGGAAGGAAAAACAACAAGAGAATCCTGTGACTTGTGGGTATGGGCCCACCACTCTTCCTTTGCGCTACTCCGATGGTGATATTCCAAGCAACATACATGTCGTTGTAGGCCACATGACACCAATCGACGAACCAAGCAGGAAGACAAGAATGAGACACTAAGATCAAAGAGAGTATGTGCTCAAGATAGATATAAGCAAATAATACGAACTGAATATAAAATTTGGGCTTTAACAAAAATAATAATAACAACAAATATTGATAATAAAATAATAATATAAATAATAATAAAAAATAATAATAGTAACAATAATAATAAAAAAAAATAACAACAATAATAATAAAAATAATAATAACCATAATAATAAATTAATAATAAAATAATAATAAAAATAATAATAACAATAATAATAATAATAAATAACAATAACAATAAAAATAATAATAATTGCAATAATAATAAAAATTATAATAACAATAATAATCAAAATAACAATAACAATAATAATAATAACAAAATAATAACAATCATAATAATAGCAGTAATAATAATAATAATAATAATAATAATAATTGTTACCGCTGATTCTGGTGTGGGGGTAAACAGATAGAATTTGTGGGTTCGTGAACAAACCTGAATAGCGAGTCCAAGCCTGTTCGTCGGAGTTGGGATACCGACTCACGCCGTTCACCTGCAAGGAAGTGCGATACACCGGGGTTGATCCCGGCGACGCACCCTCCAGCTCTTGTCAGTAACCAGTGATGATTAAGAAAGAGCTTAAGTTGGCAAAAGAGTGATTACCTTGTAACAGTGGTAGGTCGGAGGTATTTATAGTCGCCATGGGAATTTGATTAGGGATTTGATTTCCTGTGATACCGTTAGGAGTAAAATCCTCATAATTAGTTTAGGAAGCTGATCCCTGATTCCCGGTGAGAGGATAACCGCGAATCAGGCCCGTTGATTTAGTCAAATCAGAGACCCTGATTTCCTCTTGCTGGTCTGGGTTTGTCTTGAGTCGGGACCCGTACCCAGCTAGAGTGGATCTGTTCGCGGGTTATTGGATCTGTGAAGGGGAGATCCAGTGCCCGCTTCGGGCCTATCTATATGCGAAATTACCGTTTTACCCCTGAGCTTCAAGATTCGTGCCCAATCTGGACGGTTCCGATTTAACCCCATTTTTAGCCATATCACGAACCCCCCACTCCTAAAGACTGAGTGTGATCTGCCTTTGAGGAGTAGTTTAACTGTTTCAGTGGCTAGTGGAGTTGTATCGGAGTCCGAATGGAGGGTTTTGAATCCCGAAGGGGGTAGTGAGGTGATTCTTGAAGCTGTAAGCTGTTCTTAAGCCTTGTTGAATATCCGACGGTTTTTATCTATTTTTTCGGATTATTTATTTAATTTTGCGATGTGTTAACCAGTCATTCGGGGGCCTTAACAATACATTCTAGACAATAATTGTTCGTTCAGTGGCTCAAAAATATTCCCCCGAATTTATAATTATTTTCTAGAATTTCTAGTTAATTTTCCTGAATTTTTAGTAAATATTCGTAATTTTTAAATAAATAAAACGATTAAAATAAATAAAAACTAATTTTTATTACCTATTTATAGCGTGGCTTGATCTGGACCGTTCATCACCAGAAGCGCGAATTTCTGGAAGATCCAACGGTTGTGGTCGTTCGGTAGTCATTTTCTCGCTTTTGGAGCTCGGATGGGCACTTGCTCGGTTAGCCGACCGGGGGTATAAGGGTTCGGCTGTCCAAGCGATCTGAGCCGTTGGATGGTGGCGTGAATCTCGAGACGGGCACAGTTCCCAAGAAAACGCTATCTTGTCGTTTAGCGCACGTGGCACGATCTGGACCGTTCATCATCAGAAGCCCGAATTTCTGGAAGATCCAACGGTCGTGGTCGCTCGGCGCCTTTTTTCTCTGTTTTGGAGCTCGGATGGGCACTTGCTCGGTTAGCCGACCGGAGGTCTAAGGGTTCGGCTATCCGAGCGGCGTGGCGCGATCTGAGCCGTTGGATGATGGAACGAATCTCAAGACAGGCCCAGTTCCCAAGAAAACGCTATCTTGTCGTTTAGCGCACGTGGCACGATCTGGGTCGTCGGATCGAGATCTTGCACGAATGTTGAGGGAAAAGTGAATTTTCTCCGTTTTGGGGCTCGGATGGGCATTTGCTCGGTTAGGCGACCGGGCGTCTAAGGATTCGGCTGTCCGAGCGACGTGGTACGATCTGAGCCGTTGGATGGTGGCACGAATCTCGAGACGGGCTCAGTTTCCAAGAAAACGCTATCTTGTCGTTTAGCGACGCTGGCAAGATCTAGGCTGTTGGATGCTGGCACGAATCTCGAGACGGGCTCAGTTCCTAAGAAAACACTATCTTGTCGTTTAGCGATGCTGGCAAGATCTGGGCCGTCTGATCGAGATCTTACACGAATGTTGAGGAGAAAGTGAATTTTCTCCGTTTTGGGGCTCGGATGGGCACTTCCTCGGTTAGCCGATCGGGCATCTAAGGATTCGGCTGTCCGAGCGATGTGGTGTGATCTGAGCTGTTGGATGGTGGCACGAATCTCGAGACGGGCTCAGTTTCCAAGAAAATGCCATCTTGTCGTTTAGCGACGCTGGCAAGATCTGGGCCGTTGGATGCTGGCACGAATCTCGATACGGGCTCAGTTCCCAAGAAAACACTCTCTTGTCGTTTAGCGACACTGGCTAGATCTGGACCGTCTGATCGAGATCTTACACGAATGTTGAGGAGAAAGTGAATTTTCTCCGTTTTGGGGCTCGGATGGGCACTTGCTCGGTTAGCCGACCGGGAGTTTGAGGGCGATGGCGAGCCGTTGGGCCTTCGTGAGAAGTCCGAGCTGAGCTACTGGCTGCCCTCAGGGAGCATTAATGGCGCCCCAGGATTTGTGCGGCATTCCAACTTCCCAGGGTCATTAAAATGGCGTCCTCTAATTAATGCGTGGCGCTTCAGCTCCCTAGGCGTGACTACTGGGCTTCCGTCGCTTGGCCTCCCGAGGGCCATAATGGCTGGTCCTTGTGGGGAGGTTATAAATACCCCGCTCCCCCTGTAGCTTTGATCACAGCATTGGTGGTTCATCGACCATCGGAGGTGTCTGCCTTGGGCGGATGCCTGTTTTTTGAAAAATTCTAACCCTGAGAGCATCGGATGGGTGGTCACTCTTCCGCCGTGATCTTCTCCTGACTCTGACGGCCCCGATGCGGATGTCAGGGCCAGGGGAGATCAGGGCAGAAGGGATGACGACCGGAGTCCGGACCTAGGGGACAAGGTGCCTCGGACGGATGGGTCTTCTCCGATCTCTGTCTTCCTTCCGGGCTGACAGCTTCTGATGGTTATCAGCCCGAAGGAGCTAGAGATGGGAGGTGGGCCGATCTGCCTTCTGACTGGGCCTCACGCCATGGTGGTTTTTCTTTCACCCTTGAACGATTTGTGGTTTCCGCTTCCGAGGCCGTAAGCCTCGAGTTGCTCATGGGTGAGAGGGGAACCGACCGAGTCCTGGGGCCCGGGGCGCTCGCCGAGGGCGGGTGCCTTAAAACTTTTAATCCAAATTTTCTCTTGCTTCCTGGGACAGATGCGGGGTGCCCGGGTCCGAAGTGCTTCATCCGGGCGATGTGGCGCGATCTGAGCCGGTGGATGGTGGCACGAATCTCGAGACGGGCTCTTGTTCGGTAGCCGACCGGGCTCTTTGATGTTAGGGTCGGATCGCACGTCGCTCGGATTTTGATCCCGTGTGTGCCGAGCTATTTGACTTGTATCGAAACGTTTTGCATTTTTGCCAACCGCTGCTGCTCGGTTACAAATTCGTTTGGGCTTCCGTAACGCTTCAAGAGCCGCACAAGAGTCGCGCCCTTACGTTACGAAGTCCAAGAGACTTTTTCTTTTACTATAAATCTTCACTCCCCCACCCCAAATCTCATTATTCACTTTTACTTTCATACTCAAGTTTTTACTCCTCTCCATCGAAGTTTTTAGCTCCCGGGTGGCGCTGCTAGCTGTCGCGGCAAGGCGTTTCTTTGCTCCGGCGAACTTTTTCGACCGTAACAGTCACTTCAAGGTCAGTCTTTCTCCCCTCTCTTTAGAAAAATGGTTAAGATTACTTCTTCGGATGAGACCCCCGCCTCGGACCGAGTCTTCAGCCGAGCGGGTAAAGAGAAGGAGGTGGTAGAGCAGACCGTGGTCCGGCCGAGCAAGAGTGGGGAGGTCGCCGAGCTACCCTAGGATGTTGCAGCGAGCTCCCGGAAAGGTAAGGGAGTCGTGACGGTCATAAAGCAGCCGAAGACGGCAGGGGAGTTCGGTCGGCAGCCGATCGTTCTGTCGAGCGTGGGGGGAGTTCGGAGCTACTCCGAGGAGATGCTGGAGAAGGTGACCCAGGGCACCGCCAAGTCGGTAGAGGAGAACGAGCCGAGAGAGTTGTCCGAGGTGGACCAGATCACTTCGGTCCTTACGGAGGCTGATTTGCATCGGATCCAGACCGGATTCCAGATCCCTGCCAAGTACGGGCTACTTCTCCCTGGACCAGGTTTTCGAGCCTGCACGTCGTCTTCGGCCGACACGTGCATTTTTCCACTCGAATCCTTGGCCGCCGGGCTTCGTTTGCCACTGCATCCGTTCATTGTCGAGGTCCTCAATTGGTACGGCTTGTGCCCTACCCAACTGATGCCGAACACTTGGAGGCACGTCTTGGCATTTGTTCATCAGTGTCAAGAGATCGGCGCCTTTACCGTCCTTTTCAGCCGAACAGGAACGAGCAGAGGTTTTACCTTTCGCCGCGGACAGGCGTGAAGTTGATCGAGAACCCGGACTCGATCAAGCATTGGAAGGAGAAGTACTTCATTGTCCGAGCTCCCGAACCCTGGGCAATTCCGATAGCTTGGTCGAGGGAGGGCCTGCCCAAGCGAGCGAAGAAGGAGTCAGTGCTTGGTGACGAGGAGACGGAAGTCCTCAAGAAACTCCTCGGCCTGCCGACGCTTAGTTGAAAGGACATCACCGAGGAGGCTCTGTTCCGAGGGGGTCTCAGTCCGATCGACCCCAGTACGCCTCTGGTATTTTTACTTTTTGCTTGAAGTTCTTGAAAATTTTTCTAAGTTTTTTCATTCGGTTTGTGCAGAGTCTTCCAAGATGGACTATAGGGCGTTGATGGCGAAGGCCAAGGCGGCTAGGGAGCAGGAGACGAGAAAGAAGAAGAGACCCTCGACAGGGCCTCAGGGCGGCCGAGCGCCGAAGATACCTTCGGTCCCAAAGACTGCCGACCTGCAGGTGGTCGTTGTTCCGGATGCTGATCCCGAGCAAGACCAGGTCGCGGCCTCCGAACTTCCTGTCTCGGATGTGCCGACTCCAACGGCGAAGACTGATGCTCTCGGCTCGTCAAGCGGCGCGTTCAACGTGAGCGCGGCGTTAGCCCTTAACGTTCCGCCCCTCACTGCCGAAGAGGAGAAGATTCTGACCGAGGAGCATAAGAGGATCTTCATCCCGGACTGGCAAGTAATGAAGGTCGACGGTTTTTTGGGGGACGGCAACATTTGTATGCAGGCGGTGAAACACCTGCCGACCCCAAAGGACCGAGCGGCGCTTAAGTCCAGGGAGGTCGGGAACGCCACAATGCAGATTGCTCGGAACACGATGTCGGTAAGTAGACCGAACACTTCCTTCTTGAAGCATTTATTTTCGAAATTTTCTAAGTTTTTAGGTTCGGATTCTAACTGTTTGTTCTCTTTTCAGACCCTCTGCCACATCAACTTTTTGCTTGAAGAGTTCGCGAGCATAGAACATGAGCTGTCGGCGCTGTGCGACTGGGAGAGGTCGGAGTGCGCGAAAGCTGTGAAGCTGTTCGAAGCCGAGCAACTCCTCTCGGGAAAGCTCGGTGCGGAAGTGGCGGGGTTGGAGGCGAAGCTGGCCGAAGCTATGCAGCGGTCGGCGGACGAGGTAGCCAAGCTCGAAGCCTCGGAGAAGGAGAATGCCGCGCTTAAGGAGGAGCTGGCCGAAGCACGGTCGGAGGCGGAGAAAGCTCGGAAGGAGACCGAGAGGGTGGCGAAGGCGAAGAGGGCTGTCCAGCAAGAGGCCGAGCAGCACATGTTTAAGAACATGGAGGACGCGTACGGCCGAGCCCTGCTTCATATCGCCGCTCGGAACCCGGGGTTCGACACATCCTCCTACCACTTCTACGACCCCGTGGAGGGGGAGGAGGAGCTTCCCTCGGCAATGCTCATCCCCGAGGGACAGGCCGACGGTGTCGAAGGCACGGGCGAGACAGAGGCCGAGGGTGAGGAGGAGGACAACTCCGAGGACGAGGATGTGGACGAGGATGTGGGAATCGTCGGGGGGTCGGAAGACCCGAGCGACAAAAAGGTCGACCCCTGACTTGGTTGCGTTTTTAGTCCTCTTTTTTTTTTTAATGTGTAAGTCTGACTGCGGATTGGCCACCACTCCTGTAATGCGTTTTGAGTTTTGAATCAAAACACTTTTTGTTTGGCCAAAAATTCTCCAAGTGTTGGACCTCGGATTTCATGTTTGACTAGTTGCAAAATTTCTCCAAGTGTTGGGCATTGGATTTATCTTTGCTTTTCAGGTGAAGTTCGGTCCGATCACAGAGGTCTCGTACCTCCGTAAGGAGCTGAAAGAAACGAAGCGTGCGCTTTCCCATAGCCGAGAGAGGCGACTTTATATGCTCTTAAAGTTGGAGGAGATAAAAGCGGCTGCGAGGGGGTATTGCCGTGAGTTGAAGCAACTACGGAAGCAACCTCAAGCTTCTCGTCCCAACGGTGAGACGGAGCGGCTTCGTTGGGAGCTTTTCGTTGTCGAGCAAAAGAATAACGAGCTCTTGGCCGAGATCCGTCACTTGGAGGTAGCAGAGAAAGAACATTCGGCAGAAGGAGAGAAGTTAGCTTCCGAGTTGGAGAAGCTGTCATCCGAGCGCCAAAAGTTGTTGGCGAAGGTCGACAAGCTTAGGAGGATTACGATAGACAGGGGGATCGAGGTCACCCATTATCGACGTCTTGCGACCGATAGTACCAATGTTGCGGGCTCGTCAAGACCCCCTCGTTTGAAGATGTCGTCGAAGGATGATGTTCTAAGAGATAGGATTATCGAGCTGGAGGAAGAGATCGCATCGCTCAAGCCTTTGCCTGAGAGGGCCAACGTTCGTAGTACGTCGTGTACTCGCGAAGAGAGCGGGAGAGGGATTACTTTCTACGAACTTGCACTCGTTTGCCTGCGGTGAGGCGAAGTCCTGCTGACGCTCAGAGTAGTGTAGCTGTCTCGTCTAGCGGCGCCTCAGTTGGTGCCACAGTTAGAGTTAGCGGCGAAGGGGGATCTCGCTTCGCTGGTTTGGAATCGAGCTCGGAGGTCAGGCATCGCCGACCCCGGGTTTCCTTGAACCGGAGCGTTCCCCTTCCGAAGAAGCACTAAACATGTTGTATTATGTCTCTCTAAGTTATTGTAAAACCCTGTTGTAGCGTCGGTCTAGTTGTATGTAGGGCTGCTTTATTTGAATAAAAACCTTTGCTTTGCTTCTGTGTAACTTCCGATCTCTGACAACTTACTCAAAGTCTGAAAGTTTGATTGAAAATTCTTGAAGTGTTGGGCTTCGGCAGTGTTTGAAATTTTGTTGTTTGACTCTTCTTCTTTTCAGCTTGTGGTGGTGGCTGAAGACCTTGAGCCTGCTCGCTCGGATGACAACGCTCGAGCCGAGGCTGTCTCAGGGGTGACGAGGCCGTGCTTGGGGAGGTGCCGAGAGCGGCTCTATGAAGTCGAGCTGGGATTGCGCCGAGCCGAAAGCAAGCGAAACCATCTTCAGCTCATCCTAGGCCAGCGGGACATCGAGATCCGGCGTCTGGAGAACAGGATCGCCGAGATGACCCCCGTAGGAGAGGACGAAGGTTCGGCGACTGCCTTTAGCAACACTCTTCGGATCCAGTGCGTCCGGCACAATTTGTCAAAAATAACAGCGGAGAGGGACGATCTGCTTTCCAAGATCCGTCACTTGCAGACTGTAGAGGCGGAGCTTCGGACGGAGGGAGAGGGACTAGCGGCCGAGGTTGCCAAACTGACGACCAAACGGGACATTGATGATTATTTTTAAAGCCAAGTGTAGTGGGTCGGCATTGTAATTTTTGTACTTTAAGGCCTTGTAACCTCGTTGTATGGAAGAGTCGCTTTGTACCATGTCCCAATTATTAATAACATTTCTTTCTCGAACTCGCATGTCCTTTGTAGCTTTGTGTAGTCGTTTCATTTGTGACTGTGTTCATCGCGCCGAGGTCCCTGAGCCGGCCTCTTGCTCGTTCGCGGTTCGGCGACAAGAGCGTTCGACCAGTGGTGCCGAGCAGTGCTTCGGTCTCCTATTCTTGCGAAGTTGCGAGATGAGTCGAGCTTTACCCAATGGTGGGCTCACCGATCATCGTGAGAGTTCAACGGTCGTGGGAGCAATTCCGAATGGCGACCCACTCCTAGCCCGCTTAGAAGCGAGCTTGCGGAGCAAAATCGAGCCAAGTGTTAGACTGTGGAACCATCGTTAGAGTTCAACGGTCGTGGGAGCAATTCCGAATGGCGACCCACTCCTAGCCCACTTAGAAGCGAGTTTGCGGAGTAGAATCGAGCCAAGTGTTGGACTGCGGAACCATCGTTAGAGTTCAACAGTCGTGGGAGCAATTCCGAATGGCGACCCACTCCTAGCCCGCTTAGAAGCGAGCTTGCGGAGTAGAATCGAGCCAAGTGTTGGACTCCGGAACCATCATTAGAGTTCAACGGTCGTGGGAGCAATTCCGAATGGCGACCCACTCCGAGCCTGCTTAGAAGCGAGTTTGCGGAGTAGAATCGAGCCAAGTGTTGGACTCCGGAACCATCGTTAGAGTTCAACGGTCGTGGGAACAATTCCGAATGGCGACCCACTCCTAGCCTGCTTAGAAGCGAGCTTGCGGAGTAGAATCGAGCCAGGTATTGGACTCCGAACTATTGACTGAATAAAGAATAAAGGCAGAGAGATACAAGCAATTTTATAAGTACGAAAAAGCATTCTTTATTGATAATTGACGGCAAGCCGTTTTTACATATGACAACTTAAGAGAGGAATTACAAGTTAGAGGAGAGGAACGGTTCGACACCCTATGATACTCAGAGAGGCGCTGGGGTGCTTTCTTGGTATTTTAAAAGGTGGTCGGCATTCCAGGTCCTCGGAATCTCCCTACCTTCAAGGTCTTCTAGACGATAAGCTCCGGGCCAAACTACCCTTGCGATCTTGTAAGGTCCTTCCCAATTCGGAGCTAGTTTGCTCTTCTGATTGGGGAAGGAGATGGCAAGTTTTCTCAGGACCAAGTCGCCCTCCTTGAGATCGGTGGGTCGGACTCTCTTGTTGTACGCCAACTCGATCCTCCTCCGGTAGTTCTGTTGGCAGATTGACGCTCTTTCCCTCAGTTCGTCCACCAGGTCTAAGTTCGCCCGGAGTTCTCTGGCGTTCTGTTCCTCGTTGTAGGCTGCAAGGCGAGGAGAAGGTATTTCGACTTCGAGAGGTATCACTGCCTCGGACCCATAGGTGAGGTTGAACGGGGACTCTCCTTTGGGGGTCCGTTTGTTGGTGCGGTAGTTCCACAGCACGTTGGGGAGCTGGTCGACCCATAAGCCTTTAGAACACCTGTCCAGTCTCTTCTTGATACCAGAGAGGATCTGCCGGTTAGCATTCTCTGCCTGGCCATTCGACTATGGGTGGGAGACGGAGGAGAAGCGTTGTTGGATGGCAAGGTCTTCACATAGAGCTCGGAGCGCGACCCAAGTAAACTGAGTTCCGTTGTCTGTTACGAGGACACGGGGGACGCCGAATCTGCAGATGACGTTCTTCCAAAAGAATTGAAGTACCTTGTTTTCGGTGATAGTGGCTAGGGACTCGGCCTCAATCCACTTCGAAAAGTAGTCGATGGCCACGACCAAGAACTTGAACTGGCCCGGAGATGGAGTGCTTGTTGGCCCCCCGAGGCGGTGGAGTGGCGCGATCTCCCCGATCATTTGTTCTCACAAACTTAGCTTAACTGCCCCCTCTGGATGAGGGCCTCTATCTCGTTCTTCAGCGCCCGGCAGTCGTTGGTGTCGTGGCCATGATCCCGGAGGTAACGACACCACTTCTCCTTGTTCCTCTTCTTGGCTGGGGTGTTCATCCTCGGAGCGGGAGGTATAACTCCCTCCTTCTCGACTTCCATCAGGATGGTGGAGACGCTGGTGGTGAGAGGAGTAAATTTTTCAAACTTGGGAGGAGGATGGCGCTGACCGCTATTATCCTTCTGTAGCTTCTTGGCCCCTTCCTCTTCCGTCGTCTTTCTCTTCGACCCGGAGGCGGATCCTCCGAAACCCGGGAAGCACTCGGCTTCCTCTGCCCGAATATATTTCTCGCATCTAAGGAGAAGGTCGGCGAAGTTGTGCGGGGGCTTTTTAGCGAGGGACGACCGAAGGTTAGAGTTGAGGACGTTGGATTGGAATGCGACGGTCGCCACTGACTGTTCGAGGGAGGCGATGGACCTGACCTCCGCAGTAAACCTCCTCACATATTCCCTCAACTTTTCTCCTCTCTCCTGTCGGAGGTCGAGTAGAGAGAGGCTGGTCCTCTCCGTTCGTCTGCTGCTCACAAAGTGGGTTATGAAGAGCGTTTCGAACTGCTCAAAAGAGAAGATGGAAGAGGGAGCGAGCCGGGAGTACCATTCCTGAGCCGAACCCTTGAGAGTGGCGGGGAAGGTTTTGCAAAGCATGGCGTCGGAAGCTTGGTGGATTAGCATCAAGGTCTTGAAGATTTCGACATGGTCAACGGGATCCGACTCCCCAGAGTAAGTTTCAAACTGCGGAGGTTTGAAGCCCCTCAGGATAGGAGCCTCCATTATGGTCCGATAGAAGGGGGGTCTGCTTGGGCGGATGGTCCTTCCTCTCGACTCCTCCTCCTTGTCCATTCGACCGAGGCGCCTCTCCATCTCATGGAGACGGTGGTAGAGGGCATTGTCCCTCCGGTGGTAGTCAAACGATCCCCTGGACTCGTCTTCATAGGAAGGGGAGCGGGGAGTGCGGCGACGATAGTCCTGGGATCGGCGAGGACTATGATTGTGTTGCTGGTGACTAGGAGCCGGGGGAGGAGTAATGGACCGGTGGCGAGGACTTGGGACCCGTGGGGGTGTCAGAACCCTTTGGGCATTATTGTTGTTGGGGCGAAGGTTGAGGGCCTGCAACACCGTTGCCTGGAATTGTTGGGTGCCTCATCGTTCCTCGGATGATGTCGACTAGCAGGGCAATGTGGCCTCCTTCTACGATGCTCGGGAGATTTCCCCCGTCCTCTTCGGTCCGGAGACCTCCTGCCATCTCGGCGATGAGGAGATCGCTCACCTTGATGTTGGCGGGAGACTCCCTCTCGGGCCCGCTTCTCATCTAGGCGGCGGCGAAGGTCCTCATCCTTCTGCCGATTTAGGACGGTGTTGCGGAGGTCGGAAGCTCGGGGGTTATGGGAGGCCATAGAATCCGAGGAGGCATTGTGGATGGAGACATGGTCAGGATGGAAAGCTTGTTTCTGTAGGTCGGGGCGAGAGACCGCCGCTCCGGTGGGACCATTGGGATGTTGCTGATTTGGAAGAGGAGGTAGATCCTCGGTCTGCAGCGAAAGTTGCCCCTGTTGATGAGTGGGTTAGAGTGGTACTTCCTGTTGCTGATCGGGATTGGGTCCACGATTGGAGCCCCGGGATCTTACCTTCCTAGGCAGCATGGCAGGAGAAGATCTTTCCGACGGGAAGAGGAGGAGCTGCTATTCGTCTGATTTTCCCACAGACGGTGCCAATCTGTTACCGCTGATTCTAGTGTGGGGGTAAACAGATAGAATTTGTGGGTTCGTGGAAAAACCTGAATAGCGAGTCCAAGCCTATTCGTCGGAGTTGGGATGCTGACTCCCGCCGTTCACCTGCAAGGAAGTGCGATACACCGAGGTTGATCCCGGCGACGCACCCTCCGACGCTCTTGTCAGTAACCAGTGATGATTAAGAAAGAGCTTAAGTTGGCAAAAGAGTGATTACCTTGTAACAGTGGTAGGTCAGAGGTATTTATAGTCGCCATGGGAATTTGATTAGGGATCTGATTTCTTGTGATACCGTTAGGAGTAAAATCCTCATAATTAGTTTAGGAAACTGATCCCTGATTCCCGGTGAGAGGATAACCGCGAATCCGGCCCGTTGATTTAGTCAAATCAGAGACCCTGATTTCCTCGTGCTTGTCTGGGTTTGTCTTGGGTCGGGACCCGTACCTAGCTAGAGTGGATCTGTTCGCGGGTTATTGGATCTGTGAAGGGGAGATCCAGTGCCCGCTTCGGGCCCATCTATATGCGAAATTACCGTTTTACCCCTGAGCTTCAAGATTCGTGCCCAATCTGGACGGTTCCGATTTAACCCCATTTTTAGCCATATCACGAGCCCCCCACTCCTAAAGACTGAGTTTGATCAGCCTTTGAGGAGTAGTTTAACTGTTTCAGTGGCTAGTGGAGTTGTATCGGAGTCCGAATGGAGGGTTTTGAATCTCGAAGGGGGTAGTGAGGTGATTTTTGAAGCTGTAAGCTGTTCTTAAGCCTTGTTGAATATCCGACGGTTTTTATCTATTTTTTGGATTATTTATTTAATTTTGCGATGTGTTAACCAGTCGTTCGGGGGCCTTAACAATACATTCTAGGCAATAATTGTTCGTTCAGGGGCTCAAAAATATTCCCCCGAATTTATAATTATTTTCTAGAATTTCTAGTTAATTTTCCCGAATTTTTAGTAATTTTTTCGAAATTTTTAAATAAATAAAACGATTAAAATAAATAAAAAATTATTTTTATTACCTATTTATGGCGTGGTTTGATCTGGACCGTTCATCACCAGAAACGCGAATTTCTGGAAGTTCCAACGGTTGTGGTCGTTCGGTAGTCATTTTCTCGCTTTTGGAGCTACACATTCTCCTGGGCTCTTTCCAGACTAGCTCTCATCAGCTCATTGTGCTCTCGTTGTAGCTCCATCATTCGTTGCATTGCCTAGAGAATGGCAGCATTCTCTGTTGTTTCAGACCTAGGTGGAGGAGTCGAAGAATCTACATGAGCCATAGTATGCAAAACCATCCAGTTGGTGAGTACCCAGACATACGTTGGTTATTACGTGTTTATGTGATCAACGTGGCGCGCATATTATTCAGTTAACCTGGCTTGAGCCAAACTTGAATAATATATCAATCAATGCCAGACCTCTGTAAAGTTGGTCATGTTTGACTGATATATTATCCAAACTAGAGCTCTGATACCACACAAAACGTGTCACGCCCCGCTTCCCAAGATACAGGAATACGAGCACATAAGGAAGGGCCAGCAAATGATTAAACATCATCCATAAGCTGTAACAGATTAACTCAATAATATATACAAGAGAATACAACCACGCAAGAGAAAAGAATAACCACATAAACAATGAATAAACTCCAAAATAATCATGAAATAAATTCACCAAATGATAATTCAACATCTAGGATAAAACAAATTTTGGGTCATAAAAGCCCAACAATACAAAATATGATAAAAGCAATACAATAAGCAAATAACAAGAGATAGCTATAGCAGTCTAAAGTCCAGCTTCGATCTTCAGAGAGTTTGCTCACTAAGTTCTTCTGGTAGTTCTCCTTTGGTACCTGTTAATTCTTGATCTAAAAAGAGAGAAAAGAGTGTCCTTAGAGCAAGTCGTGAACAGAAAGTAGAGAAAAGTAGAGGATAAAGGAAACATGAATATCAAATAAAAGGGACAGGATCAAAGTTAAAGAACAAAGCAAAGGCAGGCAATAAAATCAAAGGTCTACAGTAATCACACATGTAGTGCGTGATGTCGAGTCAAGCTCCATACAGGATCAAGTATGCCGGTTATTACTCATTTAATTAGCCTGTCTAGTGCACGTACTACTGCATCCTATACTACAGGTTCGGCGCAAACACATAGTGAATGTTTTACACTGATGGCGAACTCACGATTCGTGTATTCGGCCCATTGATTATAAGGCGGTGTTTTATGTTCAGGGACAGTGATTATTAGGCGGTGTTTAATGTTCAGGGACAGTGCAGGTCAGGCAGGTCAGGCGGTAGGGTCTGGCGGAGTACAGTTTCCGATTGTTCACTACCAAGTCTACCGATAATATCTAGGCTTTTTATTAGTTTATTTTCATCCAATGTGAGCATTCAAGAAGGTGTCAATGTTGTATGATACTAAGTGTGACTAATTCTACTCGTTACAGACAAATAATGAAGCAAACAAGTTAATTAAAAACACATCACATAATCAGACAGCATGACCTTGTTGTACTAAAACATGGATTACTACCACTACAGAAAAGCAAACCTGGATCCGTCAAAAGTTCTAGAAACTAGACTTCCACTCGGTTCCAGCATATATATATAAGGCATATAAAAGGTACAGAAGCTAGGGTAAAAACTCTATTTTATTCAGATTTTATGTTCAGGCAGCATGTTATCAATTGTGTTCACCTATTTGTTTTAGGTTAGAAAACTCATCAAATAAATCTATAAAAATTCTAGGTCATTCCTACACATGTCTAGGTTCAGCTAGATTTATTTCAAATTATAATTTTACTGCTAACATGGTCAAATAAATTATAGAATAGCCAGATACGCATGCATTTGTAAATCTGAAAATTCTGACACAGCTCTACTAAAATGATGATATCTAACAGATTGCACATCGGAATTCAAATCAGCAAAAAGGGCAGTAAACTATACATTTGAGGCTAAATTTCATGTTCAGAAAGTTATTTCAAAATATAACATCAACATGGTCAAAAATCTGATTCAAAATGGAACAACTAGCAGTCCAGAAATTATCTTGACATGAATAGGCAATAATTAATTCATACAACCATACATTTCATGCAATTTAATAATCAAAGTGTTCTTACTTGTTTAACATGCATAATTTCAGTTCTAAGATGTAATTTCACAAGCATGGTAATTAGTTCATCAATCAAATCAATCTAACATGTATACAATTCATCAATGATCTACAACATGGATCTAGTTATTTTCATGTAATTGTGCATATGCAATGATCTATAGGGACTAGGTTTTAGATCGAAGAGAGCGGCACGATGTTCAGAATACCTCGGGTTAGCTCGTGTAAACCCTCGATAAACTTAACAGAATTATCAAATACAGCATGATAAGAAAAGAACGGGATCTACTTGCAGAGATCAAAGGAATCTTGAACAAAATAAAATCCTAGTTCAAGAAGAGACTTGCCTATTATTTAGTAGATTCGAACAAATAGAATAACGGGATAACGGGATAAGAATCACTGGCGAAGAACCATAGCACATGTGAGACACGTGCAAAACCAAAACAGCAGACAAACTTCCCTCCATAGCGGATCCAAATCAAGACAGCAAACACCAGTGCCAAAGCAGAACACCAAATAGCAGGCACCCCAAGATCAGATTGCAACTCACCCAACAGGAAACACCAAAACTAACCACTCCGGCTTCTTCTTCCCTACTTCGACAGAGAGAAAGAAGGGGAGAGCGGGAGAACTTCGGCGACTGCAGCCCGACGCTGCGGTCATTAGGAGACAGCAGACGATGACCATGGCAAGGCGGCGACGACGGACGTCGGCAGTGCTGCGGTCGGGATGCGACGGCAGCGGCGAGGGCGATGGCGAGAGAGAGCGACTCTATTTCGCGGCGAAACAGGGGAGAGCAGGACGACGGCGATGACGACGATGAGGGGGGTTCTCTGGTGGTTGCAGGGGTGAGCGAAGAGGGATCGACGAGGCAATGGACGATGAAGACGGTGATGGATGACGGCGGCGAAGCAATGTAGGTGGAAGGGGGTCGGAGATGGCGATCGAAAGGCAATGCGAGATGGGTTTGGGCGGTTGGAAATGAAACAGAGAGCGCAGCGTGGGATCGGGGATAGAGAAAGAAAACGGCAGAGAGAGTGAGAGAGAATATATTATTAGGGTTTAATTAGAAGCTTAGAGTATTTATAGGGGGGAAATGATATATTGGGTTATTGGGTATTTGGGTATAGATCCAATAAATGAAAATACATTGTACATGAATATAATTGATCAATATAAATCCAAATACAAGAAATAAGATATCTAATATAATTTGCCTTACATAAATTATTTGAAACAATCAAAAACACCGTTATTAAATAAGAATTGATTTGTTTTAATAATCAAAGATAATAAAAATTGATAACCATATTAACAATAAGAATAGAAATAATAACCATGACAATAAAAATAATAATACTAATAATAATGACAATAAAAAAACTAACAATAATAATAGCAATCATCAGGATATTATCAATATATAAAAATTGGAATTTTGTTGAAATAGTCCAAACAGTAATAATATTTCTGGTTTGAGTTTAAATGTGAATAGTTGATCAAGTAGAAATGGAAACAAAGTTTATTGAAAACAATTATAATTATTGTTTAGAAAAATGCTTTAACAAAGAAACTCGAAACGAATTTAACAATAACGAAGTTATAAATATCGAAATACAGAAAAATACTCATGAAAATACGTATTTGCATAAATGGGGATTAACCAATATTAGTTTGAATAGCATTAACATTCATATTACCTAATTATTCAGATAAAGTAGCAATTTGTGCAGTTAAAGTAGTAATAGGATCAAGTTCAAAAACTCTCGCCACTTTTTTGGCATTGTTCTTTCTGAAGACCACTGATAATTATTAGATGCCATCTCTTCTAAAAGCTCATAGGCTGCTTCATGAGTTTTTCTCAGAAGTGCACCTCCAGTCGCTGCATCTACCATAGATTGATTTGTAGCTCCCAAACCGTTATAGAATGTTTGCACTTGTAGCCACTTCGGGAGTTCAAGATGAGGACACTTTCTCAATAGCTCTTTGCACCTCTCCCATGCATCATATAATGAATTGGTCTCGAATTGAGTGAATTGTGGTGATGTCATTCCTTAACTTTGCTGTTTTTGATGGGGAAAAATACTTTGCCATAAATTTTTGTGCTAAGCCCTCCCAAGTTGTAATGACTCCTGGTGGTAAAGAATTCACCCAAGCTTTTGTCTTATCTCTGAGTGAAAAATGAAAGAGTCTCAGTCAGATAGCATCATTGGAAACTCCATAATGTTTGAAGGTATCCCATATTTCGAGAAAGTTTGCAATGTGAACATTAGGATCCTCATGTGCTAGTCCTCCAAATTGAACTGTCTATTGAATCATTTGAATAATTATTGGTTTAATTTCAAAATTGTTTGCTTCAATTGCAGGCCTTTCGATGCTTGATATTGCTCCATTGACTGCGGGCATTGTATAATGCCTCAAAGCTTTGTTCTCCTCTTCGTTCGCCATGGATAAAGAGGATGTGGTGTTTTATTTCTTCTTCTTTCTAATCAGACGTATAGTTTTCTCAATCTCTGGGTCAAAAAGTGTAGGCTCCAATGGTTTAGATCTGGGTATACACTGCCAAGTCCTGGAAAAAAATAAAGAAAAATAAGTCAAAATAGAATAAAGAGGTAAAATAACAATTAAATCTAAAATAAAAATAAAAATCCAAACTAGTAACATTCGAGCAATTTTCAATATCAATAAAAAAATAACAAGTCCCCGGCAACGGCGGCAAAAACTTGATGTGAGTTATTTGCAAGTGTACAAAATCGCAACTAGTAGTATAGTTAAGTGAAAAGAGTGTCGAATCCACACGGACTAATTACTTTATCGAGTACCGAAATGACTAGATGAATTACTAATCGGAAAAACGAAATTCAATAAAGAAAGCAACTAAATTAAAGTGTTCTAAAGAAATAAATTAATTAATTAAAAAGGAGCAGAATCTGAAATTTTGTTGTTTATTAATTGCAAAACTAATTCGAGGGCTTTTTATTTCACCTAATTAATCCAACACAATTCATAATTCCATGTGAATAAAAATATTATTTTTTCAAGTTGTAGACCAAAATCCCCTAAGTATTCAATCCTTTCTCTCGAACAATACCAAAAAAATCTCCAACTAACAGTTTGTCATATCGCTATGCAAATTTAATTAATTAAAGACTCATTAATTTCTATAGATTTCTTTATAGTCACATCAATCGCGATAAATCATCTCAAATTTTGCTCAATCAATGGTGTTTAATTCTATAGATCTAAATCACAAATTACCTCTCGGTCTCTCCATGATCCAATAAATCATACAAAAGTTGGCTAAACAATTGTAAGCATTAAACACAAAAATCAAACACACCACCATAAAAAAAATAGAAAAATAATATGGGACTAAAAATGGTGTTCTCAAAACTAGGCTATATCGAAGTCCTAGAAAAAAAAATTAGTTCATAATAAAATTGCAACTAACAAACTTGTTCATGGATTTCATAATAAAAATTAGAAGAAGAAAAAAGATACAGAAAGAACTGTTTTTGTAAAAGAAAAACATTGCAAACCGACGCCTCAAAAGTCGAGTCGACAAGTTAGAGCGCCCACAACAGTGCCTCTGTTTCTCTCTTCCTCACATCGAATCGCGTGCCTGCTGACGTCACTCGAAACCGAGAGCCGCACAATCTGCCCTCGAAAGCTGAGCCGTCAAGTCAGCGCTCAGTCTCTTCTTCTCTGTCCTTGTCTCTGACTTTGGTTTAAATAATACATATATATATTTTTATCTCTGGTCTCGCCGCCACCAAGCCCTGCAGCCACCTACCTCCACCAAGTCTTCATGCCATCTCCCTAAATATATGTATAGGATGTGAATAATTAGGGTTAATTTAATTTTAAAATTAGGTTTAGTTAATTATTATTAGTTAATTAATTAGAATCCTAAGATTAAGATTAATCTTAAACTAATAATCAATTAAAAAAACCATTTGCATTCTTTCCTTTTTGATTTTTTTTTATATTCTTTTTATTAAAAAAATTTATTCTAACCCCTACTTGATAATAATATTTCTATTTTGCTTTTCACAGGGCCAAATTGTAAAATTTAAAATTCACAAATCAATAAAACTTAATCAATCAATTCTCCTTGTTTTCTTTGTTAATTTTTACTGAAAATATTCACCTTTTGCATCAAAAAATCTTATTCCTTCAAAATTAATTAGTTAACTGAAATCTACGAAAAAAATATAATTTATTAACAAGATAGACGAATACAAGCAATTTTTATGGGTAAATGAGTACAGATATTTATATAAAAATTAGACACATTAGTTAGCGTGAGATCATAAGTTGGATATCAATTGTTCATGTGATCTCTGTATTGCACATACTATTGAGCCAAACCGATCAAACCCAAATCTGATTAATATATCAATAAAAGCCAAACTTCTTTACGTTAATCACGTTTGACTGATATATTATACAAACCAAGGCTCTGATACCACTAAAAACCTTTTCATGCCCCGCTTCCCAAAAATACGGAATACGAGTATATGACATTAGCCCAGCGAATGACTAACGTCACATATAAGCTGTTTATTCGATCAACTTAACAATATAATCAATACAGAACAAATACGTAGGTAATAATAATAATCTCATGAACAATAATACTTGGAATGAAGCAATATAAAATATCCAAATACAATAATAATCTAACATCTGGAAACAATAATAAAATATGGGTCATATAATCCCAATACAATAATAAATTCAATCTCAAATAGTAAGAAGTCTCAATACATTAAGTTTGATAAAACAATAAGCAATTAAAAGCATTAAAACTTCAGAATCTTTGTTCTCCAATCCCAGCAGGCAATTCTCCTTAATTACCTGTGAACACTTCATCTAAAAAGAGGAGAAAATTTTTCCTTACAGCAAGTCATGGACAGCGAGTAGAGAAAGCAAAGAATAATGGAATAACGATATAACAATGAATTCAATGGATCAATAGGAATCAATAATATGGGACAATAGCAATAATCAATATCATGATAATCGATGCAATGGTTATAAATAATGATTCAGTATTCGATAACAATATCGATGGTCAATATCAATAACACTTGGCCAATAATCGATATCAATAGAAACAATGATGAACAATATGCAATGTCGATGTTGTGTCAATTCTTAAGTCTATTATCATTTAATCCTAACTAATGCATGTACTACTGCATCCCATTCTACAGGTTTGATGCATACAATCAATGTCGTTTAGACTTAAGTGGAAGAATCTATAGATCATGTACACGGCATGATAACATTATTTGCAGCATTGGTGCACACTAGTTGGCTCAATAACAATAAAACAATACACGATCAATGGGAATACTATGTCAGCAATCCAACAATAAACCGATAACAATAACATTTGCCATCATATGATATTTTGGGAAACATGGCCCACACTTCTGTGTACAGTCACTATATTATCAACTACTCCAGTCAATCCTTTAAACCTCGGCTTATTAATTATTTTATTAATGCAACAACATGATATGCAATTATGAGACATGAAATGAACGATGATAACAATAGAGAAACAATAGGTTGGTAAACAATGAAAATAACTCATTAGGATCAGGCAATATAGCATACACTTCGATTCGTGGAATACTATGATATAGGAACAATTAATTTATTAAAACTAGAAGATAAAATTCTGGACAACAAGAGTAGTCTGTATAAAAATATAATTTTCTGCTGCTATAGAAATCAAAAACCGAATCCACGAGAAATTCTAGAAACTAGACTTCCCAACGAATCCAACGTATATTTAAAGTTTAAAATCTGACGAAAGAAGTTAGGTTAAACACAGCGTTCTTTACAGATTTTATGTTCAGGCAGCAACTGGATATCATGTTGTTATAATTTTAGAAATAGTAAAAACTCATTATCATATTCATTAGAAATATTTATTAAACCCCTAAACATGTTAAGAAACAATCTGAAATTTTTTAGAGCAAAATTTTAAAATTTGATCAGCCTTTTAACCGTTTAAACATGAAACATAGAAGAATCTGATAATCTGGAAATAAAAACACAGCTGTAGTCAAACGGGCATAACTTTACTACACAACTCGGAATTCAGAAATTCAAGATGTTCTGGAAACTAGAAAGATAAGGCTACAATTCTTATTCAGAAAGTAATTCATTTTAAGACCGTTTACTGGGTCAAAAATAACAGACAAGAAATAGCCAGCAAGCAACATACAGGGTTTTGGGTATTTTCATGAAACAAATTAATTAGACACGATGGGTATTAATTCTATTAGTCGATAAACTTCACAATCAGCATCATGGTTGCAATAACATGATAGATAAAAATAAAATCACATATATACACTAATATAACATTAATCAAACAGCGATCAATCAAACATACAGCCTAGCAATTCTTTCTACAATAATTTAGTTGTGTGACCATTATATGAACAACCATATTCCTAATTCAATATGAACACATGAAAGATTCAATCTTTGGAGTCAATAAAGGCACGAAGTCAAGTAAATTGGGCTTAGCTTATGTAAACCCTCAATATACTAAACGAAAGAGATGAATAATGTATAATACAATAAACAACAGGATCTACTTGCAAGAGTTTCAACAAAAACTTGAATTTGATTCAATAACAATTAAAGAGGAAAGTGACTTGCCTTTTTGACGGTGAAATTGAATACCAAGAATAACGGGATAAGGATCCTGAAGTAACGAACCCACGAACTAACACAAATTACCACGTGTATGATACATGCAAAAGAGAACTCAGCAAATAACAGCAACATAGCGACTGCAACAATAAAGGGAGAGAGAGGGCACGGGCGGCAGACAGCGACGGCTTCACCGACGGTCGACGGCGAGGGCGTCGACAAGCAGCAAAGCACAGGGCGGCGATATGCTTTGGTCTGTTCGTCGATGAGAACAGGGACATCAGTGGTGGGGTTGTGTTGGGTTGCTGCTGTTGATCGGAAACATGGCAACGGCGAGGAGGAGGGTCGAGGGTGTGCTGGCGTCGATGGTAGTGACGACGAGGGGGTGGCTGGAGTTTGACTGGGGAAGAGAAGCACAGTAATGGGTTTTGGCGGGAATCACAGATCAGGGAGAGAGAACGGGAGGAGAGAGGAAAAGGAGAGAGAATAAGTGGCTCTTAGGGTTACAATTGTGTGCATTTTTTAGGATTTGCAATAGGATTGTATTTATAGGGTACATTAAGGATGTTGGGTTAGTGGTTTAGGATCCAATAATAGTGGTTTTGGGTCAAGAACAATTGAAATTGGGTTTTAAGGTTCAATAAGAGATGGATCTAGAATAATAGGGTTCAATAAGAATACCCACAATTAAATAAAAGAAAACAGGATCAACAAGAAAAGCTCAATCAAGAAGAATGAAGAGTTTCATGAACAAATTTAATTAAAATAATCAAGAAAGAAAAATAGAGTATTTTATTCGATTACAAATAAAATATTACAAAAGAAGGAAAAAATGAAAATAACGGAAATGGTAGTTACAATATGACACGTTTCCCGTTACACGATTCCTTGTTCCCGATTGGTTATATTTTTATACTTGTTCAGTTCTTGTTTCCTTCTTGTTATGGATATTGTTTCTCGTTATCATGTTTGTTCCGTACTTGAATTTTCAGTTCTTATTGCTTTATCCATTATGCCTTGTTTTCCTGTTCTTATTTTGGTTATACTACTTACGGCCCGTTACTTGCTCTAACGGGTACCATCTGTCTTTCTTTTGTATTAATGTTATACAAATACAATGATGAGATACTGAAAGAACTTGACGGACTACTTACTGGATTTGAATATTCTCGAATATATTGTCAGTTCTTGTATTTAAGATATTGGTTATTATATTGCATTTTAATTCCTGTGATTATTATTGTATTGTTGAGCTTGATAGTATTGTACAACTTATGGATGATATGAGTTGGTATACTTATATCATTCGCTGGGCCTCAGTTGTGTGTCCGTGTTTCCGTATAAGGGAAAGCAGGGCGTGATAGGTACATGACCATATCTTGCAAACCATGAGTCGAAATTCATTTCTACAAGTTGTGTTGGCTTCTGTGTGGTGACCCGACCAACTAGCAAAGTTTCAGAATTTTTTGATGTCATTTGTGTGATTTTCTTATGTCTCTCGAACAACAACAACTAAACAAGGATATTTTTAGTACGGTTACGCTAGAAAATCCTAAAAACGACATCCAAAAATATGAAACTTTGTAAGTAGGTTGGATTCACATAAAACATCCCAACACAAATTGTGCATGTGAGTTTTGACTCACAGTTTGCGAGATAAGGCAGTGTACCGTTTTATTTTGGTTTTTATTGACCAAAAGCGATACAGAACTATATCTCGCAAATCTTGAGTCAAAAATCACTTCTACAAGTTGTGTTTGCTAATGTGGGGTGAGGCCGACCTACTCACAAAGTTTTGGAGTTTTTGGGATCATTTTTGCGGTTTTACTAATATCGAACAATTAACAATTCGACTAAATCTACAATTTGAGAAAACAACAACAACTATGACTAAATTTTTACCGTCTAAAATAATCAAACTACTAAATCCACAAAATTATTGGACAACTTTAATTAATTCAAATAATTAGAAAGCGACATACATAAACTTAAAAAACAACACAAATACAACTACAAAGCCAATGATTTAGTCAATACCTTGCACTATCACGAATTTGCCCAATGTATGTGTTGTCGCCGAACTTGGGTTTCGACTTCATGATTTGCGAATGAAGATTGGAGGAGTGGTTTTGAAAATAACAGAAAAGATTGGGACTGAGAGAGAGTGTGGGAATGGAGGAGGAGGAACAGCAGTGGACGGAGTAGGAGTTCGGGTGTGGGTTAGGGTTAGGGTTTTTTGGGTTGGGGGAGGTGCTTTAGAAAATTGAGAGAGTGCCAACGAGGGAATGATGCTGAGTGAGAGAGTGAGTGAGAGAGGAGGAGTCGCTAGAGTGAGATAGGAGCGGTTTCGGTGGGAATTGAGTATGGGCCAGGATAGAAGATAGATAGAGTAAGGAGAGAGTGAGAGAAAGAAGATAGATATAATGTTATTTTTTTAAATTATAACTTAGCCTGTCGTTGCCAACGACGGTCTAAGGCATAAAATTCTTATATAAAAAATCATAAGCGATCTGAGCCATTGGATCTAGATCCAAAGGCTCAGATTGCCGTTCGCAACAGGGTCTGTGCAAACAGACCCGTTTGCAATGGAAGAAACCTCACACACACACACACACACACTCACACACACACAGAGAGAGACATATATATATATATATATATATATATATATATATATATATATATATATTGGGAAAGCTTCGGTTGTGCACTACCTCTAGTGAACACGGCGTGTGCACTAGGTCTTCGGGCGTTCATATCGATGATCCGAACCATTCACATTGATCTACACATCTAAATTAGTCTAAATATGTAAAATCAAATCATTTGAAATTCATTTGCCCATCCATCATGTGACTATAAAAACAATGATTTTCAGCCATACAATTTTGTAACACTTCGATGGATAGGTAAATGAATTTCAAATGATTTGTTTTACATATTTAGACTAATTTAGATGTGTAGGTTAATGTGAACGGTTCGGATCGTCGATATGAACGCTCGAAGCCTAGTGCACACGCTGTGTTCACTAGAAGAGTGCACAACCGAAGATTTCGCTATATATATATATATATATATATATATATATATATATATATATATATATATTTGTTTGTTTGTTTGTTTGTTTGTTTGTTTGTTTATTTATATTACAAAAGGAAGAATAAATTTGTCTAGAACAGACCTAGACCACACATCTAATTCTTATTATATCTTAGATCTAATATGGGCCATACAAATTCCTAAAATACTTCTGCTCTGAACTGCACATCATATTCTTAAATTTAATATGGACCGTACAAATCCCTCAAATATAATTCTTAATACCCACCCAAACCCTTCCCCCCCTCCGCCGCTCTTTCTTTCTTTCTTCAAATTAGTCGAAAATTAGGGTTCCTCATCATATTTTTAAATTTAATGTAGACCATGAAAATCCCTCAAATATAATTTTTAATACTCACCCAAACCCTTCCCTCCCTCCACTGCTCTTTTTCTTTCTCCAAATTAATCGAAAATTGGGGTTCCTCCTCGAAATTAAGGTTTTGAAGATCAACTGAAAACTACATCCTCAATATCAAAGGTTTTGGAGCCAATTGAAAACTAGAGTCAAAATCACTCATCCAAAAAAGTGTTTTAGAATCAATTAAAAACTAGGGTTCTTCTTCTACATTAGGGGTTCGACGATCACACGTAGAAATATTGTATGTTCTTATGGTTTTAATGTTTACATAAATGAATGTTTTTTTATGGTACCATTCTGTTGATTTGTCAAAATTTTCAACAAATTTTGTGATGGTGACATTCATGGGTGTGGTGCAACAATGGACATGAATCCTAATCTGCTAATTCTCCAAGGTATGATCTTTTTTGAATTTAATTATTACTTATTTTTATATTTGATTTAAAGTCAAGATAGTCACAGTAGTTAACATGATGGAAAATATAAGAAAAAGATGGAAGTTTTGTTTACAAGTGTTGTTCGTAAGAAGTTTTTATGGGTTTTGTAGTGCACACAAACTGTTTGTTATATTTCCTCAATGAGCATTTACTGGAAAATATTTGTAGTGCACACGCTTGCCATCCTCATTGCCCTCCTTCTCCTCTTTCCCACACATCTTGGCGCTGCTCTCCTCCTCATTCTATCTGGTAATGCTTTTTCAAACTTTGTTTCGATGACTTGAATTTTTTGGGCAAATTGAGATTGTTCGATGATTGCTTTGAGTTATATGTGTAATTGATCGTTTATCTATTCCCAATACTAAGTTGCAGTATTCAGGGTCCTTTTTTTAGCAAAAGGGTATTTTAAGTTAGGGTGTTTTGGTGGAAGAGATGGAAAAGTCATTCTTTTTAGAAATAATGAAACACTATTATGAAAAGAACATGCGAAGGTAGTTTTTTTTAATCAAAAGATGGGAAAGCTCTTACAACTATTTTGTCATTTAATAGAAATTAAGTTATTACGATGACACAGATAGCTGCAGCGGTTGTTTAATTACTCTATCATAAGTTAATAATCAACTCTTTGTTAAGGACGTTTTAAGTCGATTCTACTGAAAATATATTAGTGTTAGTATTTAATATTTACATTTGTGATTATATAACACTTTCCTTATCCCCAAAATGATATGACATCTGCTGGATCTACTAGTCTTCCGATAGAGCGCTTTTGGATTAGGACAAGATGTGAGAAAATGGAGACTGAATTCATTTCTTCAATTGTCTTATTTAAATATTTGTGAGCCTCATAGGCTTCTCTGGCAACCCCATTTGGAATTTTTGCTCAAACCCCCAATTTGGAAATGTTGTGAACCACAAAAATATGAGAATATTTTTTCTCAATGTTGTCAAGATGCATAGCAAGCTTCCAATCAGAAAGGAAATATGCTAAAAATTCACACTACTCCTTTTAAATTGATATAAATATATATCTATAAAGAAGAAAGGGAACCTTGTGGTGAGACTTTATGTGGACAATTCACACGGTTTATTTTGTTTCTAATATTAGAAGTTGTATAATGATAAGGGTCAACTCATTTGGAGAATTCTTACTCATGCATTACACAGTACAATTCTGTATGGCATTGAAAAATTGTTCATTTTGCAACTAAGTAAAGCATATATTGTAACTACCGTTTTCGTTCTTTTCCTTTTTCCTTTCAATGTAATATTTTACTTGCATTTGAATAAATTACTTTATTTTTTCTTGGTCATCTTAATTAATTTTTTTCATGAATTACTCTTTTTCTTCTTGTTAAATTATTTTCTTATTGATCCCATTTTTATTTGATTGTGGGTATTTTATTTGAAACATATTGTCTTTAAATTCATCTCTTAATTAAACCCAAAATCCAATTGCAATTGTTTCTAGATCCAAACCCATTATTATTGGATCCTAGCCCATTAACTCAACAACCTAATTGTATCCTATAAATACAACCCTATTGCAAACCCTAAAAACACAAAATACAAACCCTAAACCTACCCGTCTCTTCTCTTGTCCTTTCTCCTCTCTCTCCCATCTACTGTTTGCCACCGTTTTCCCACCCAAACCCATCTTCATCCTTCGGCGCCTTCTAGCGTCACCATCTCCGGCGATCCCCATCGAGCACCGCCCAGACCCAACACCCCGCACCCTAACCCCTGCTGCTCCTCCATTTCCACTCGACGACAACAGACCCCTGACCCCCGATGCCCAGTCGACCCCCAGCTGCGCCACCTTGACTATCAACGCAATCCAGACTAACGACGTCGACCCCCTTGCCCTCTTGCTGTTGCTGACCTTTTGCTGTTGCCGCCCGTTACTGTTGCCACTCCTTGTTGTTGTTGCTTGGTTTCTTTGTGCACATAGTATGCACGTAATTGTTCGTGGTTTCGTTACTCCGGGATTCTCATCCCGTTATTCTTTGATATTCGAATTAATCCTCAATAAGGCAAGTCATTTTTCCTCTTGAATTGAATCTTGTATCAAATTTAAGTTTTTATTGAAATTCTTGCAAATAGATCCAATTGTTCATCGTATCGTATATTGTTCTTCTCTTTCATTGAGTGTATTGTGGGTTTACACGAGCTAACCCAAATATTCTCGACTTCATGCTTTTGTTGAATCTAAAGATTGAATCTTTCATGCATTCATGTAGTATTGGTGATAGGGTTATTCATATAAACATCACACAAAGATACTATCATAAAATTTAATAGAAGGTTGATTGCTTGAATAATTGATTGATGAATTGTGTGGTTAATCTAGTGTATATGTGTGTATTCTTCAAGATGTTTACCATGATATTATACCTATCATGCTGATTATGAAGTTTATTGACTAATTGAAGTGCAACCCATCATGTTAGATCGCTTTATTTCATGAAAAATATCAAAAATCTGTATGTTTACTTGCTGTCTGGAAATTGTATGACGTTTTCGACACAGTATTTGATCTCAAAATAAATAACTTTCTGAAAGAGTTGTAGCCCTATGTATCTAGTTTCCAGAACATCTAAGGTCTTAAAATTCTGAGTTGTATTGCAAAAGTTATGATGATTTTACTACTGCTATATTTTATTTTCAGAATTTTAGATTCATGTATGTTTTCATGTTTAAACTATTAAAAAGCTAAGTTAATGTCAGAATAATACCTTGATAATTTTCAGAATGTTAGTTAACATGTTTAGGAGTCTAAAGAATATTTTTGATGAATTTATAATGGAGTTTTCATTGATTCTAAAAATATAAAAACATGATGTAGATTTTCTATCTAAATATGTAATCTGTAAAGAATGATGTATTTGACATATCTACTTTTGTCAGATTTTGTATTTTAAATATGCGTTGGAATCGTGTGGAATTCTAATTTCCAAAACTTCTGATGATTTAGTTTTCGATTTTTGTAGCAGCAGAAAAACTGATTTTTGTACAGTGACCTCTTGCTGTTCAGAAATTTGCTTTTCAGATTTCCTTAATATAAGTATATATATATCATTGTATTGCATGAATTGAAGTATATTTATTTCACTGCATGATCCTGATGTACTATTGTAATCATTCTATTTGTCTTATCCAAATTTATCATCCTATTATTCCTTTATTGTTAGTATCGTTCATGTAATGTCTCTAATTGCATAGTGTATTATTGTGTTGATAAAATAATTAACAAGCTGAGGTTTAAGGGTATTACATAAGTAGTGAACAATATAGTGTCTGTGTCGGCCAATGTTTCGATTGATTGTTGGAGCACTGACTATGACACCCCAATCTTTCGTGTATCGTGTCAGTGTATCAGTGTATCTGTGTATCAATGTATCATTATAGTGTATCGAACAACAATATTATTATCGTATCAGTAATTATCATACCGACACATGATCTATAGAATTCACCACTAGAGTCTAAACGAAATTGATTGTATACATCGAACCTTTGGTATGGAATATATGGGACACAGTAGTATGTGCATTAGTTAGAATTAAAATGATTAATAGACTTAGGAATTGACATAACATCGACATTGCATATTGATACCTCAGCATTTCTATTGATATCGAATATTGTCTAAGTGTTATTGACATCAACCATTGAACATTGTTATCAAATAGTGAACCACTGTTTATAACCATTGCATCGATTACCATGATATTGATTATTGCTATTGTCCCATGTTATTGATTCCTATTGATCCATTGAATTCATTGTTACATCGTTATTCCATTGTTCCTTGCTTTCTCTACTTGTTGACCATGACTTGCTCTAAGAATAACTTTTTTCATCTTTTAAGATGAAGTGTTCACAGGTGATCGTGGATAATTACATGCAGAAATTCGAGAACAAGCTTTCTAAAGATTTATTGCTTTCTAGTTGTGTAACCCCTGTTTTCCATTTTCTATATTTTGGATGTATTTTTCTTTTTTGAGTATTTATTCATCGTGTATCTCTTTTGAACCATGTATTGGATCTTCATTATCTATATATTCATCTATTTGATTTGTCATCTTTTTATTTGATCTTCTTGATTCAATTGTCAGCCTATTATCTTGTCTCTGACTAATCGAGCTATTATTTTGATCCTCATTATAAATTGTTCATGTCCCATTTTATTTATTGATTTTTTTGTTTCCCTCTCTTTATTGGATCTTTTTAATTTAAATCTTGTATTCTATTTGGATCTTTGTTAAAACCCTAACCCTATTCTATAATTCTTTAGTGGGTCTTTAATCCATTAATCCTATTACCCTCATTAACCACTATTGGATTCCCCAAACCCATTTAAACCCGTTACCTATATTCCCAACCCATCAGCCATCTTAACCCTAATACTACCCATATTTATAACCCCCTACATCTATTTCACCCTGTTCATCTAACCCCTAGCCGCTTATTTCCTTCAACCTCCCGAAACCCTACCTCTTGCTCTTCTAAACCCATCCCAACTTTCTCCCTGTGCTCCTCCTGTCGCCACTCCTCACCATACCCCTGCACCTCCCGACGTCCCTGGTGCTGTGCTCCTTCCGACTTCAGTGCACCCTAGTCCCCTCTTCCTTTCGCGATGCACCTCCACAACATCACTAGCAGCCCCCTCAACGCTGCCCTCCAGCCAGTCGCGATGCCTCAGCGATAGCAGCCACCCTATTTCCCTCCAACAGCAGCCACCAACATCGAAAGCCTCTATCGCTGCTATCCGCCGTCTCCTCTTCTGCCATGTGCTCACCTGGCTTGCCATTGCTTGGCTCTTGTGTGCGGGTGGATCTCGTGATGTGTTCGTGTGATCGTAGTTCGTGACTCATCCGTTTAAGTTCGTGCCTGGGAAACCATTCCCGTTATACTTGTTCTTGCTTCGTTTTGGTCGTCAACTATAAGGCAAGTAACTTGTATATATTCTGTTTGCATATACAAGTACTAAATACAAGATCTATTCTCATGAAAACCCCTATTAGATCTTGTCTCTATGTGTTGACCTATCCGTAGTTGTGTCATTACACACACGAGATAAAATTTAGACTTAGATCTAATTAAATTCATGTTGCATATATGTATGTTGGTTATGAACCATAATATAATGTGTGAATCTTACATGCTTGACGTGTTACTGGTAGTATATCCTGTTATAGATCTGTTAAATACCTTATACCATGTTGCTTTGACATCTAGTACACTATATTTCACATTTTATTCTGATTTGGATGTGTTACACATGAGCTAGTTGATTTTATGCATGAAGAATATTTCTGTATTTGTTGTTACCCCATTTTTATTCAGTATTTTAAACCTTATTAACTTCAGAATATAAAAAATATTTTTGAATATGAATTATGGAGAATTCTTTCTACTTTCCAGAATTTCTGACAGATCTCAGTTTCGATTTGTGAGTTGCAAGTTATGGCTATTTTAGTACAGAGGTGTAGAAAATTACAGATTTGGTTTTATGCGAATTCTGGAGAGTAACTTATTTTTATCCTTATGTTAAATATAATTTTTTGATCCATTATTTTGCTGAGTGCAACTAAACTTGATTGGGATTAACCACCAATTTTTTTGGATTTAATTGATGACTTTTATAAGCTATTCTATGCTTGCAAACAACTACTATACTTGCAGAATTTTTATGCTGTTCAGTAAAGAACCTAAATTTCAACCTGATTCTACTTGTTGTTTATAAAAACTTTGTGAATATGAATTGTAGCCTGTTGTATCTATTTTATCAACCTTTTGACGAATCTGGATTTCAATTTTTATTTTGTAATCTATTGTGGTTTTAGTACTGTTGTGTTTATGATTTCAGATTTATAAACTTGCTGTATCTTGCTGTTTTCTAATTTTTTCTTTCACTATACTATCTATATTGGAAAATTATGAAACTTTATTTTCTGATACTAAATATACTAGGAATTACCCCAAATTTTTATTGGATTTAATCAATGAATTTTTATGCCGTTTTCTTGTTTATGAATACAAACTTTAGATTTCTGGTTGAACATGTTTTCTGGATACAATTCTGTTTTGAGTCTTGTTTTTGTGAAATACCATATAACTTATATATATTTTCTGGATTCGGCCCAAAGTCTGTTTTCTATATTTTCTAATGAATCCAAGTTTGCTTGCCTGTGGCAACGGTAATTCCAGATTTGGTGCAGTACTGTCTTGCTATCCTGAACTAGAATTTTTGTTGTCCTAATCTTTTATGAGTTGTCTTTCACCTTTGCATGTTTATCTTCCAACCTGAACCTGTTACTTATTTAAGCCATGTTATTCTTGCCAGTTTTATGCACATATATGCCTGTTTGATAGTAATAATAAATAATCAAGTCGAGGTTAAGGGAAAGATCTAGTAGTGAAAGATATGGAAATGTGTACTTAGAAGGTGGCCAGTGTTTCCCACCTGCTATCTGTTATCTATTATCTGTTACGTGCATGACTACATGATACACGATTCTGTTTATCTTATTACTTGACTGCACACTTCCCTATAGGAAGGTGTACTCAGAAGAAGACCCGTAGGTTCTATCTGTATATGTTATCAGTTATTTGGTACCTGAGCACACAGCCCTATACAGTCCACTAAGAAATCTAAACGCAAACTTCTTTGAATATAGAAACCAAGTGGTAAGTTGATGGGATGCATGAAGTGCTACTTAGATAGAAATAAATACAAGACTTGACATAACCTGATATCTGTTATCTGTTTACCTGTTTGCATGACAACTGATATCTGTTATCTGTTTACCTATTTGCATGATACTTGACATTTGTTAGATATTACCTGTACCTGTTAACACACCATGTTACCTGATTCTATTTTCTAATTCATGTTAGACATTCAGTTTTGCTGTCATATCTATTCCATGCTATGTTTATTTCTGTTGTAACTCTATATTTGTTTATCTTTTCCAGTACTTGTGCCTGGATTACAAGCAGCCCGTAACTTGCATTGATGGGCATTTTGTTTCTCTTTCCTTTTCCTGCAATTTGTTAAATTGCAGATTATTGAGATCAGCTGCCCGATGGAGTAGGTGATCTTAGATTCTAGTTGTTGGAGTTCATGCAATTATTATTTCCTGTTGCGTATTCTGAATAATTGTATTTGCCACATGAATTTTGTATTGGGCAGTTTGACCCATAATTTATAACTAGTTCAGATCTGGTTTATTTGAGATTATTAAGTTTTGTTTCAAGTAAATCATATAGGTATATTAATTCATTCATGCATGCGTGGTTGGTTTCTCCTTATTTACTTCTTGTTATTCCTGTGAAATGTTGTAAAGATCCAGACAGCTTTTGGATGATGAAATCATTCGCTGGACTTAGTCACATATCCGTATTCCATATCTCCTTTTTGGGAAGCGGGGCATGACAAGGTTTTTAGTGGTATCAGAGCCCATGCTTGGCTAATGTATTAGTTTAACTAATATATTTGACAAGCTTCGCTCGACCTGGGATTGGCTCAACAACACACACCATGCATACATGAATAAATTATAATCAACATTGATCTGAATGCTAATTGTTTTTTATCGTGTGCAGACCATAGCTCGCAGAGGTCCCACTTCTCGTTCTCAGGAAGATCAGCCTGGGTTTGAGGTCATTACTAATGTGCTTGAGCAGTTGATCAATATGCAGCAAAACCACAACGATCTTGTGATGGCTGCTTTGGAAGCTGCCCGGGTTCCGCCTCCCGCTGTGACTATGCAGGCAGCTCTCCCTCCTCATTCGGGTACAATCACAGATTTCATGAGGCTGCATCCTGATAGATTTTCAGGTAATGAGATGCCTTTGGAGGCAGAACAATGGCTGATCAGGACAGAGTAGTTGCTTTTGGCAGCACGAGTTGTCGATGCTGATCGAGTGGATGTGGTGACCATCCAGCTGGTGGATCTGACCCATATTTTGTGGAGGTCCAAATCCGAAAGGATCGAACGGCCTGTTACTTAGGCCATGTTCACTAGGTGCTTCTTGGAGAAGTTCTTCCCTAGCAGCACTCGTGTTGAAATGGAGCAACAATTCCTGGCCATAAAACAGGTTGGTCGTTGTTCTATTTTGGAACTTTGTTACAAATTGTTCATGCAATGTTGTAACATGAGGCTATCTTGGAACAGGGCTCCAGGTCTGTGGATTAGTATGCAGCGGAATTTACCAGACTTAGCCGCTTCGCAGCCATTCTTGTGGCGAACGAAGAGGACATGGATCGTAGATTCACGTTGGGACTTGAGCAAGATATTCAGATGCATCTCATCTCCATTTGCTTGCGTACTTACGCTGAGGCTCTTGAGGTTGCCCGTGCTCAAGAGCAGGCTCGTTGCAAGTTGGCTCCTCCCCAGCGGACTGTTCCGCACTTTGTTGTTGCTAGGCCTTCTGGTGGGCCAATTCGGAGGCCTGTCCCAGCCCATCCTCTCAGGGTGATGCCCTACTCTTCTGTTGTTTCCTGGGGAGCTAGTTTCTGCGACTTCTGCTAGTTGGCTGAGCATGATCGCAGGAATTGTAGGCATGTCAACCCCCAATGCTTCAGATGTGGCGCTACTGACCATTAAGTGCGATATTGCCCGCAACAACGGATGGTGCTTCTAGCCGGGGGTTCTTCTTAGTAGGTAGCCCAAGCTCGTGGTCCGGTTAGGCCACCGCTTCCCCCTCAGTGCCAGATTTTCGATCAGAGGACCGCTGTGCCCAGGAGAGGTCAGGCTTTCAACTTGACAGCTGTGGAAGCTGAGTCAGCAGAAGGGGTTGTTCCAGGTATTTTTTTTGTATTTTGTTGTTTTCCTTTGCTTCTTTCATATGTCTTGCATTATCCTTTCATATTATCTTTCTACATTGTGTTTCCTCACCCTTGATCATCAGTTCTTTTCCTCTTGCTTTTGATTATATCTTAGGTGTTTTCCTTGTTTGTTCTTTCCCTGCTCATGTTCTCTTTGATTCCGAGGAAACCCATTCCTTCGTCTCTTCCCCCTTCCTAGCTCGCCATCAGTTGGAGTGCAGCATTATGTCAGAGCCTGGGAACATTTTCACATGTGGTGGTGTTGTCGATTGTTCCCGAGAGTGCAGGCAGAGTCCCGTGATTATTGGTGGCACAGATTTCAAGGCTGACCTAATTGTAATTGGGAATTCCGGATTCGAAGTCATTCTCGGTATGGATTAGTTGGGTGAATCCCATGCCATTATTAATTTCCGTGCCAAGAAAGTTGTATTCCGGATCCCATGTCATGCAGAGTTTGAGTTCCATGATGGGGGGACACCCCTTGGCCGAGCTAAAACTGCAGTTGATCAGGAGGTTTGTGCAATCTGTGAGGCTGCACCTCTAGTAGTGCGGGAATTCCTGGATGTTTTTCCAGAGGAGTTGCTTGGATTACCTCTGATAGGGATGTGGAGTTCGGTATTGAAGCTCAGTCTGGTACGGTGCCGATATCGAAGAGTCCTTACAGGATGGCACCAGATGAGTTAGCAGAGCTTAAGGTACAGATTAAGGAGTTGCTTGATTTGGGTTTCATCAGACCCAGTGTTTCTTCGTGGGGTGCTCTAGTCCTTTTTGTCAACAAGAAGGATGGTAGTCGTCGACTGTGCATCGATTATCGAGAATTGAACAGTGTTACTGTGAAGAACCGGTATCTGCTACCTAGGATCATTGACTTATTTGATTAGTTGGGCAGAGCAGCTGTCTTCTCGAACTTGGATCTTCGTTCTGGGTATCATCAGGTCAAGGTGAAGGCCACTAATGTGCAGAAGACTGCGTTCAGGACCAGATATGGGCACTATAAGTATCTTGTGATGCCGTTCGGGGTCACGAATGCGCCAGCAGTATCTATGAGTCTAATGAACAAGGTGTTTTCCCAGTTCCTGGATAGATTTGTGGTGGTCTTCATTGATGACATTCTACTATATTCTTGGAACCGGGAGGATTGAGCATCTTTAGTTGGTTCTGCAGACCTTGAGGGAGAATCAGCTCTATAGAAAACTCAACAAGTGTGAGTTTTGACTCGACAGAGTTATCTTCTTAGGGCACATTATCTTGGGCAATGGTATTTCAGTGGAGCTGTCCAAGGTTGCAGCTGTGAAGGATTGGCCAATTCCTAAGTCAGTTTCTGAAGTGAGAAGTTTCCTTGGTCTAGCTGGCTATTATCGGAAATTTGTCCAAGATTTTTCGAAGATAGCAGGACCATTGACTTAGCTGACAAGAAAGGATCAGAAGTTCTGTTGGTCTGAGGCTTGCAGTGAGTCTTTTGCTGAGTTGAAGAACAGGTTGACGTCAGCGCTAGTGTTGACTATTTCAGATGGTTCAGGTGGATTTGTAGTTCACTGTGACGCATCTAGAAATGGTCTTGAAGCAGTTCTGTTGCAGAAGGACCGAGTTGTTGCTTATGCATTGAGGCAGTTGAGATCGCATGAGAAGAACTATCCGACTCATGACTTGGAGTTAGTGGCAGTGATCTTTCCCTTGAAGCTGTAGAGACACTATTTACTTGGCGACCGAGTGGAGTTCTTTACTAGTACGTCTTCACCCAAAATGAGTTGAATATGAGGCAAAGGCATTGGTTGGAACTTATGGCCGATTATGACATCAGTTTGTAATACCATCCTGGTAGAGTGAATTTGGTGCCAGATGCTTTGAGCAGGAGACCGGCAGCTATGTTCCTAACTCAGTAGAGAGATTTGGTTGAACAGATGCGGAGGTTGGAGTTGGATTTATTGTTGCTGAGTTCTGATCGGAGGTGTTGGGTGCTTGAGCTTCAGTCATCTCTTATTGAGCAGATTAAAGAGGCGCAGGCTGGTGATGAGCAGTTGCAGGATTTCAGAGGATAAGTTGAGGCTGGTTCCGGAATGGACATGGTTATTCATGCTGATGGATCGCTCCGTTTTGGGTCCAGATTGTGTGTCCCGAAGGGTGAAGTTCGTTAGAGGTTGCTTGAGGAAGCCCACCAGTCATTGTATTCTACTCATCCTGGAGGTACTAAGATGTACAGGGACTTGAAGCTTCATTTCTACTGGCATGGTATGAAGAGTGTTGTGGCTTGGTTTGTGTCTCAGTATCTGATCTACCAGGACTTCTTCAACCGCTTCCCATTCCGGAATGGAAGTGGGAACACATCACTATGGAATTTGTGACCGCTTTGCCGAGGAGTCCTGAGGGTCACAATGCCATTTGGGTGATTGTCGGCCGACTGACAAGAGTGCTCACTTCATTCCCTTCCGAGTCGGACAGTCTACTAAGAGCCTAGCTGAGAAGTACATGCAGGAGATCGTCAGACTTCATGGGGTTCTAGTTAGTATTGTATCCGACAGGGATACGAGATTCAGATCTCAGTTCTGGGAGAGTCTTCAGAGTAGTTTGGGAGCAAATTGAAGTACAATACAGCTTTTCATCCCCAGACTGATGGACAGTAAAAGAGGACCATCCAGACTCTTGAGAAAATGTTTAGGACCTGTATGTTGCAGTTCGGTGGATCATGGGAGGACCATTTGCATCTCGTAGAGTTCTCCTACAATAACACCTTTCAGGCCAGTCTTAAAGCTACACCGTTCGGGGCACTTTATGGGCGGAAGTGCAGATCACCAGTGTGATGGGATGACATTGGTGAGAGGAAATTGTTGGGTCCGGAGTTTATCACCAAGACAGTTGATGCGGTGACTCAGATCAGGAAGCATCTTCAGGCAGCTCAGGATAGGCAGAGGTGATGGGCTGATGTCCATCGGAGAGCTTTGGATTTTGAGGTTGGTAACCATGTTTTCCTAAAGGTATCGCCTTGGCAAGGTGTCATTCGGTTTGGTGGTGGGGGCAAGCTTAGCCCTAGGTTCATTGGACCATTCGATATTGGGGAACGAGTAGGCAAGGTGGCCTATCGTCTTGCATTGCCACCGGCTTTATTTGGAGTACACGATGTTTTCCATGTCTCACAACTCAGGACATATATCCGCGATGAGGGGCACGTGATCGACTATTATGAGATGACCTGCGGTCGGATTTGAATTGTGAGATTCCGCCAGTTGCTATTTTGGATCGGCGGGAGAAAGTGCTTAAGAACAAGGTCATCAAGATGGTTCGTGTTTCTTGGAATCCTCACTCGCTGGGTGAGTCAACTTGGGAGTTGGAGGAGGAGATACATCAGAAGTTTTCTCATATGTTTGAGTAGCTTTTTGTTTTGTTGTTTCTTTTCTTTTCGGGGTTACCCTATGTACCTCTTGTTTGAATTTCGAGAACGAAATTCTTTTTGTTAGGTGGGTAGGATTTGTAACCCTTATTTTTCATTTTCTGTATTTTGGATGTATTTTTCTTTTTGAGTATTTATTCATCTTGTATCTCTTTTGAACCGTGTATTGGATCTTCATTATCTATATATTCATCTATTGGATTTATCGTCTTTTTATTTGATCTTATTGATTCAATTGTCAGCCTATTGTCTCGTCTCTGATTGATCGAGCAATTATTTTGATCCTCATTATAAATTGTTCATGTACCATTTTATTTATTCATTTTTTTGTTTCCCTCTCTTTATTAGATCTTTTTAATTTAAATCCTATATTCTATTTGGATCTTTATTAAAACCCCAACCCTATTCTATAATTCTTTAGTGGATCTTTAATCCATTAATCATGTTACCCTCATTGACCTTTATTGGATCCCCTAAACCCATTTAAACCTGTTACCTATATTCCCAACCCGTCAGCCATCATAACCGTAATACTGCCTATTTTTATACCCCCCCTGCATCTATTTCACCCTGTTCATCTAACCCAAGCCGCTTATTTCCTTCAACCTCCCAAAACCCTACCTCCTACTCTTCTAAACCCAACCCAACCTACTCCCTGTGCTCCTCCCGTCGCCACTCCTAACCATACCCCTGCACCTCCTGATGTCCCCGGCGGTGTGCTCCTTCTGACCTCTGCGCACCCTGGTCCCCTCTTCCTATCGTGACGCACCTCCACAGCATCGCCGGCAGCCCCTCAGCACTGCCCTCCAGCCAGTCACAATGCCTCAGCGACTACAGCCACCCTGTTTCCCTCTGACAGCAGCCAGCAGCATCGACAGCCTCTGTCGCCGCTGTCCACCGTCTCCTCTTCTGCCGTGCGCTTACCGGGGATTTCCATTGCTTGGCACTTGTGTGCGGGTAGATCTCGTGTTTTGTTCGTGTGATCGTAGTTCACGACTCGTTCATTTAAGTTCGTGCTCGGGAAACCATTCCGTTATTCTTGTTCTTGCTTCGTTTTCATCGTCAACTATAAGGTGGTAACTTGTATAATTTCTGTTTGCATATACTAGTACTAAATACTGCCTGTAGTGTAGTTGCTACAAGATCTATTCTCTTGAAAACCCCTGTTAGATCTTGTCTCTATGTGTTGACCCATCCGTAGTTGTCTCATTACAGGCACGACATGAAATTTAGACTTAGATCTAATTAAATTTCTATTGCATGCATGTATGTTGGTTGTGAACCATAATATGATGCGTGAATCTTGCTTGCTTGACGTGTTACTGGTAGTATATCATGTTGTAGATTTGTTAAATACCCTATACCTTGTTGCTTTGACATCTAGTACACCATATATCACATTTTGTTATGATTTGGATGTGTTACACATGAGCTAGTTGATTTTATGCGTGAAGAATATTTCTGTATTTGCTGTTACCCCGTTTTTGTTCAGTATTTTAGATCCTATTAAGGTCAGAATATGAAAATTATTTGTGAATATGAATTATAGAGAATTTTGTCTACTTTCCAGAATTTCTGACAGATCTCAGTTTTGATTTGTGAGTTGTATGTTATGGCTATTTTACTACAGATGTGTAGAAAATTACAGATTTAGTTTTATATGAATTCTGGAGAGTAAATTATTTTTATCTTGATGTTAAAGATAATATTTTGATCCAATATTTTGCTGAGTACAACTAGACTTGAATGGGATTAACCCCTAATTTTTTTGATTTAATTCATGAATTTTATAAACTATTCCATGCTTGCAAACAACTACTATACTTGCAGGATTTTCATGCTTGTTAGTAAAGAACCTAAATTTCAACCTGATTCTACTTACTGTTTATAAAAACTATGTGAATATGAATTGTAGCCTGCTGTATCTGTTTTGTCACCCTTTTGACGAATTTGGATTTAAATTTATATTTTGTAATCTATTGCTGTTTTAGTATTGCTGTGTTTACGATTTCAGATTTACAAACTTGTTGTATCTTGCTGTTTTCTGATTTTTTTACTATACTATATATATTGGAAAATTATGAAACTTTATTTTTTGATACTAAACATATTAGGGATTACCTCAGATTTTTCTTGGACTTAATAAGTGTGTTTTTATGCCGTTTTCCTGTTTATGAATACAAACTATTGATTTCTGGCTGAACATGTTTACTGGATACTTTGAGTCCTAATTTTGTGAAATACCATATAACTTATATATATTTTCTAAATTCGGCCGAGAGTTTATTTTCCAGTATTTCTAACGGATCCAGATTTTCATGTTTGTGGCAATGGGAATCCCAGATTTGGTACAGTACTGTCTTTCTGTCCTGAACTAGAATTTTCGTTGTCCTAATCTTTTATGAGTTATCTTTCACCTGTGCATGTTTATCTTCCAACCTGAACCTGTTACTTGTTTATGCCATGTTATTCTTGCCTGTTTTGCACACATATATGCCTGTTTGATAATAATAAAAAATAATCAAGCCGGGGTTAAGGGAAAGATGTAGTAGTGGAAAATTATGAAAATATGTACTTAGAAGGGTGCCCATGTTTCCCACCTATTATCTGTTATCTGTTATCTGTTACGTGTTCATGACTACATGATACACAATTCTGTTTATCTGATTACCTGACTGCACACTTTCCTATAAGAAGGTGTACTCAGAAGAGGACCGATAGGTTCTATCTGTATTTGTTATCTGATATCTGATACCTGAGCACACGGCCCTATACAGTCGATTACGAAATCTAAACGCAAACTTGTTTGAATATAGCAACCATGTAGTAAATGCATAGGACGCATGAAGTGCTACCTAGATAGAAATAAATACAAGACTTGACATAACCTGACATCTGTTTTCTGTTTACCTGTTTGCATGACATCTAACATCTATTATCTGTTTACTTCTTTGCATGATAGTTGACATCTATTACATATTACCTGTACCTGTTAGCACACCATGTTACTTGATTCTGTTTCTGATTCATGTTAAACATTCTGTTTTGCTGTCATATCTATTCCATGCTATGTTTGTTTCCGTTGTTACTCTATATCTGTTTATCTTTTCCTCTACTTGGGCCTGCTCTACAAGCAGCCCGTAACTTGCATTGACGGACGTTTTGTCTCTCTTTCCTTTACCCGCAATTTGTTAAATTGCTAATTATGGAGATCAGCTGCCCGATGGAGTAGGTGATCTGAGATTCTAGTTGCTGAAGTTCTTGCTATTATTATTTCTTGTTGCTTATTCTAAATAAATGTATTTTCCACATGAATTTTGTATTGCAGTTTGACTCATAATTTATAACTTGTTCAGATCTGGTCTATTTCAGATTATTAAGTTTTGTTTCAAGTAAATCCTATTGGTATATTGATTCATTTATGCATGAATGGTTGGTTTCTCCTTGTTTACTTCTTGTTATTCCTGTGAAATGTTGTAAAGATCCTGACAGCTTATGGAGTATGAAAATCATTCGCTGGACTTAGTTATGTATTTGTATTCTGTATCTCCTTTTTGGGAAGTGGGGCGTGACAAGGTTTTTCGTGGTATCAGAGCCCAGATTTGGCTGATGTATTAGTTTAATTGATATATTAGACAAGCTTCGCTCGACCTGGGATTGGCTCAACAGTACACACACCATGCATACATGAATAAATTATAATCAACTTTGATCTGGATGCTAATTGTTTTTATCTTATGCAGACCATGACTCGCAGAGGTACCACTTCTCGTTCTCAGGAAGATCAGCCCGGTTTTGATTCTGTTACTAATGTGCTTGAGCGGTTGATCAATATGCAGCCAAACCACAGCGATCTTGTGATGGCTGCTTTGGAAGCTGCCTGGGTTCCTCCTCCCGCTATGCTTATGCAGGCAGCTCTCCCTCCTCGTCTGGGTATAGTCACAGATTTCATGAGGCTGCATCCTGATAGATTTTCAGACACTGAGATACCTTTGGAGGCAGAACAGTGGCTGATCAGGACAGAGCAGTTGCTTTTGGCAGCACGAGTTGTCGATGATGATCGAGTGGATGTGGTGACCATCCAGCTGGTGGATTTGGCCCATGTTTGGTGCAGGTCCGAGTCCGAAAGGCTCGAACGGCCTATTACTTTGGCCACGTTCTCTAGGACCTTCTTGGAGAAGTTCTTCCCTAGCAGCACTCGAGTTGAAATGGAGCAACAGTTCCTGGCCCTGAAACAGGTTGGTCATTGTTCTATTTTGGAAATTTGTTACATATTGTTCATGCAATGTTGTAACATGGGGCTATGTTGGAACAGAGCTCCAGGTCTGTAGATGAGTTTGCAGCAGAATTTACCAGACTTAGCCGCTTCACAGCTGTTCTTGTGGGGAACGAAGAGGACAGGGCTCGTAGATTCATGTTGGGACTTGAGCGAGATATTCAGATGCATCACGTCTCCCTTTGCTTGCGTACTTATGCTGAGGCTCTTGAGGCAGCCAGAGCTCAGGAGCGGGCTCGTGGCAGGTTGGCTCCTCCCTAGCGGACTGTTCTGCACTCTGTTGTTGCTAGGCCTTCTAGTGGGCCAATTCGGAGGCCTGTACCATCCTATCTTGTAAGAGCGACTCCCTACTCTTCTGCTGTTTTCCGGAGAGCTAGTTTCTGCAACTTCTGCTAGTTGGATGGGCATAATCGCAGGAACTATATGCGTGTCAACCACCAATGCTTCAGATGTGGCGCTACTGACCATTTAGTGTGGGATTGCCGGCAGCAGCGGATGGCCCTTCCAGTTGGGAGTTCAGCTCAGCAGGTAGCCCTTGCTCGTGGTCCGGTTAGGCCACTCTTTCCCCTTCAGCACCATATTTTGTGAGGATCCATCCATATAAGTTCTCAAGCACTGAGGGTCCGTTTGAAGCCAAGCAATGGCTTATCAGGACTGAGCAGCTATTGATTACAGCACAGATAGCGGATGTTGATCGTGTGGATGTTGTGAGCATCCAACTTGTAGATCTTTCTCACATCTGGTGGCAAGCTAAGGCTGAATGATTGGGCCTACCCATCCACTGGGCCATCTTCACTGAGAGCTTCCTCACGAAATTCGTTCCTAATACCATAAAGAATGAAATGGAACGACAATTTTTCTCATTAACTCAGATTCGTCAGATGGTGTTTAATCATGCTTTTTCGTTGTTATTTCATAAATTACCGACATTAAACTAAACACTGTCTTGAATCAGGGGAGTCAGATCGTGGACGAGTACGCTACGGAATTCACCCGACTAAGTCGTTTTGCTACTTCTATGCTGGCGAATGATAAAGATAGAGGTCATCGTTTCTTATTGGGCTCGGATATTGAGATTCAGGATCGTCTTGCTACCCTGCGACTTCGTTCTTATGCTGATATCCTAGATACTGCTAGAATTCAAGAGCAGACTAGTACGTGGAAGCGTGCCATTCAACAGTCTGTTACGAACCCTATTACTGCCCGGCCTTCTTGAGGGCCTATTAGGAGGCCAGTTCCGACCCTTCCTACTAGGGCATTGCCATTCCCACTTACTGTTTAGAGCCCACACTTGGTCTGTTCGTACTGTCACAATACTGGACACTTATGCCAGGACTGTCGGATAGTGAATTGCATGTGCCTTCTATGTGGAGGCAATGATCACATGGTTCGTGATTGCCCTAAGTCCAGATCCCTTGCACCAGTTGGAGGTCCCACTCTGCAGGGAGTGCTTGCTCGTGGTCATGGCTGACTACCACTCCCACCTCAGAGGCAGATCTTTGATAAGATGACAGCCGCTCCTAGGGGTAACCTTCCTGCAGGTTGTGGTCAGGCCTATAACTTGACTGCATAGGATGCTGAAACCGCTTTGGGAGTTGTTGCAGATATATCTTTAGTTTTTTTTATTTGTATTTTATTTTCATTCTTCCTTGTTATTTTGTTATTCTATAATATTGCTTTATCATGCTATCCTTCCATTCATGCCTATTTCTTGCATATTGCTTCTACATATTGCACTCTCATCTTTGACTTGTTGCTAGGCATTATTCTTGTTCACTCCTTTCCCGCTCGTGTTCTTTTTGACTCTGGTGGTACTCATTCGTTTGTTTCTTCCCACTTCGTTGACCTGCATCACTTGGCTAGCAGCGCTATGTCAGCAGCATGGAACATACTACAGGTGGAGGTGTTGTTGTATATTCTCAGATGTGTAAGCAGAGTCCTTTGGTTATTGGTGGTGTTGATTTTATTGCTGATCTAATTATCATCAACAATTCTGGTTTTGATGTTATCATGGGAATGGATTGGCTTGGTGTCACTCATGCTGTAATTGACTGCAGTGTGAAGAAGGTGGTATTTCGAATGCTAGGACATCAGGAATTTGAATTCTATGTCGGTGAAACACTGCTTGCTTGTGTGGAGAAGTTGGCAAGTCAGGAAGTTAGAGTGATGGAAGAAGTGTGTGTAGATGGTGATGTTGCACCGTTGGTTGTGCGAGACTTTCTGGATGTTTTTCCTTAGGAATTGTCGGGATTACTGCCAGATCATGAAGTGGTGTTTAGTATTGATATTCAGCCAGGTATAGCTCCGATCTCTAAGAGTCCGTATAGAATGGCTACTATTGAGTTGGCTAATTTGAAGGAGCAGATTCAAGAGTTGCTGGATAGAGGTTTTATCAGGCCGAGTGTTTCGCCTTGAGGAGCTCTGGTACTATTTGCCAATAAGAAGAATGGTAGTCACAGATTGTGTATTGACTACCGTGAGCTGAATAATGTCACAGTGAAGAATCGGTATCCGTTGCCAAGGATTGATGACGTATTTGATCAATTGGGAGGCGCTTCTGTATTTTCAAAGCTGGATCTTCGTTCTGGTTACCATCAGGTTAAGGTGAGAGCCGAGGATGTACAGAAGACTACCTTTTGTACAAGATATGGGCACTATAAATTCTTGGTGATGCCTTTCGGAGTTACTAATGCTCCAACTGTGTTCATCAGCTTGATGAATCAGGCTTTCTCTCCCTTTCTGGACAAGTTTGTTGTGGTGTTCATTGATGATATTCTCGTCTATTCTCAGAGTAGTGATGAGCATGCTGAACACTTGGAGGTTGTTTTGCAAACATTAAGGAAGAATCTGCTGTATGGGAAGCTTAGCAAGTGTGAGTTTTGGCTGGATCGTGTGGCATTCTTGGACTATATCCTTTCTGGTGATGGAGTTTCTGTCGATCCGTCCAAGATTTTTGCAGTTAATCAGTATCTGAAGTTCGGAATTTTCTTGGTCTAGCAGGGTACTACAGGAATTTTGTTCGGGATTTCTCGAAGATTGCCGGGCCGTTGAACAAGTTGACTAGGAAGGATCAGAAGTTTGTGTGAGATGAGTCTTGTGAAGAAGCCTTCGCTGAATTGAAGAATTGGTTGACATCAGCACTAGTGTTGACTATACCGGATGGATCAGGAGGTTTCGTAATTCACTGTGATGCTTCAGGAAGAGGCTTGGGTGTTGTTTTGATGCAATGAGGCAAGGTTGTCGCGTATACATCTAGACAATTGAGGTCGCATGAGAAGAATCATCCTATATATGATTTGGAGCTTGCAGATGTGATCTTTGCGTTGATACTTTGGAGGCATTACTTATTTGGAGACCGAGTGGAGTTCTTCACTGACCACAAAAGTCTCAAGTATGTGTTCACTCAGAAGGAGCTGAATATGAGGCAGAGGCGATGGCTGGAATTGATGGCGGATTATGATATCAACTTGTAGTATCATCCTGGCAAGATTAATTTTGTGCCTGATGCTTAGAGCAGGAGACCGGTTACCATGGTTCTCACTAAGGATGATGAGATTGTGGAAGCTATGAGGAGATTAGATTTGTATGTGGTTTGCCTGGTTCCGAATAGAGTTGTATGGTACTTCAGTTGCAGTCGTCTTTGGTGGATCAGATTAAGGAAGCACAGTCTGGTGATGTGCAGTTGCAGAAGTTTCGAGCTAAAGTTGAAGCTGGTTCAAGGACTGATATGGTTATTCATGGAGTTGGATCTCTCTGCTTTGGGACCCGTCTATGTGTTCCGAAGGGGGAAGTCAGGCAAAAGATACTCGAAGAAGCTCACCATTCGCCATATTCTATTCATCCTGGTGGTACGAAGATGTATCGGAATTTGAAGTTGCATTTCTGGTGGCAAGGTATTAAAAGAGCTATTGCAAGATTCGTTTCATAGTGTCTGATCTGCAATCAAGTGAAAGCAGAACATCAGAGGACTTTTGGACTTCTTCAACGGCTTCCTATTCTGGAGTGGAAGTGGGAGAATATTACTATGGATTTTGTGACTGCTTTGCCTAGAAGTCTCAAGGGTCACAATGTCATCTGGGTGATTGTGTATCGCTTGACGAAAAGTGCTCATTTTATTCCCTTCAAAGTGGGTCAGTCTACGGAGAGCCTTGCAGAGAAGTACATGTAGAAGATTGTGAGATTGCACGGTGTTCCAGTCAAGATTATATCAGTCAGGAATACTAGATTCAGATCTCAATTTTGGGAGAGCCTTTAGAACAGTCTTGGGAGTAAGCTGAGATTCAATACTGCATTCCATCTGCAGACATATGGACAACAGGAGAGGACAATTCAAACATTGGATGATATGTTGAGGTCCTGTGCTATTCAGTTTGGAGGATCTTGGGAAGATCATCTACACTTGGTGGAGTTTTCATACAACAATAGCTACTAAGCAAGTCGTAAGGTGTGAAGCTTTGTATGGTCGGAAGTGTAGATTGACATTGGTTAGAGGAAGCTTTTTGTAACCCACATTCCCGACAATAAGTATTTTCCGTATATTTCTGCAATTTGATTTTTATAAATAATTTTGTGCTAAATTCATTTCAGATTTGTATTAATGTGTTTTCTAATCGAAAATTTACTCATTTTGAATAATGATGTATTTTAATCTTACTTCCCATTTCTTATTGATCGACTATTTATATTTGAGCCTAAAATCTAATATATTATTATTATTGGATTATTTTAATGAAATTGTTAAACCCGAATAATATTTTGTCGTATGATTTTATTATTATTTTTATTATAATTATTAATTGTTATTTCCTTATTATCTATTTTATGTTCATCTATTGAATTATTTTATTATTGTAGTTGATCTATTTTCTTAGTAAATTCTAATTTAATGCCCAACTTATATTTTTTTCATTGTATTATTTATTTATCTATTTGGATTCTAACCAAATACCCATTCTTATTGGATCTTAAAGCCATCAACCCTAAATCTTTAAACCCTTGTATATATATATATATATATATATATATATATATATATATATATATATAAACCTAGTACACTCTACCCTAACCTAAACCTTACCTACTGTCGAGCGCCTACCGCCAACCCTCTAACCCTTCCCCACTGTTCATCGTCTTCTTCCCCACCTCCATCAACCTCTCGCCCGCCGTCCTCGTCCTCCGCTCGAGCCCTTCACCTTCCGTCGCCCCTGCCTCATCGTCTTCCTCCTCCGTCCTTCTCGCTAGCCACCCCCTCAACCTCCTGCCTCCTCACAACCCTTCCCACCATTACTGCCTTCTTCCTCCGATCCTTCTTCTTGCCTTCCCACGTCGTAGATCCCTACACTTCACCATCCACCACCGCCTTTATCTCCCCCGTCATCCAGAACCCTTGACCTTCCCTCCTTCACCTTCGCCATTGCCGACCTTCGGAGCTCCATTGCGTCGTCGAACCCATTCACTCCCGATCACGATCGGGAGTGATCACCAACCGACACCATTGCTGCAACCATCCACCTCTGCCCCTCCAATGCACCGACGTTTGCCGCCCTCGTCAGTCAGCACACCGCTCACCATTGAACCCATCATCTTCCGTCCTTTCTCTGTTTCCTTCCGAAACAGAGCTTCACTGCTCTCCCATCCCAAAGTCTCCAACCACTGTCGAACAACCCTTCTCCTCGTTTTCAATCTCGCGCTAGCGACTCACCACCAAATTCGCCGCTCGCTGTCCAGCGCATTGCCGCCGAAGTCGAGCCAAAGTCCCTGCTGTTCTCCCTCTTTTCTATCGTTGTTTGTTGTTTTAAGAAGTGGAGAGGGATTTGATTTTTCCTGTTTGGTGTTGTGAGGAGGGGGGTTTGCTGTGGATTTGTTGTTTGGAGTTTGTCTTGCTGTATTGGTGTTGCATGTAGAACGCGCGTGTTTTTCATGTTTGCGTGTTTCGTCACCCGGGATTCTCATCCCGTTATTCTATTATATTCAAATTTATCATCTAACAGGCAAATCACTTTCCTCTTGAATTGTACATCGTATCAAATTCAAGTTTTATTGAAATTCCGCAAGTAGATCCTAATCGTTTATCATATCGTTGTATTGATTATCTTTCGTTGGGTTTATTAAGGGTTTACATGAGCTAACCCCAATATTCTTGATATCGTGCAACTTTTGACTCCAAAGATTAAATCTTTCATGCATTCATGTAGAATTCATAATAATAGGGTTACACATATAGTCACGAGACAATGAATTGATTGTAGAAAGAATTGCTAGGTTGTATGTTCGATTGATTGATTGTTGTTTGGTTATGTTAAATTAATGCATGTATGGGTTTTTAAGTTTATTCATCATGTTATTACACAATCATGCTGATTATAAGGTTCATTGGCTAATAGAATTGAAACCCATCATGTCTAATTAGTTTATTTCATAAAAAATACCCAAAACCCTGTATGTTGCGTGCTGGCTATATGTTTTCTGCTATTTTCGACTCAGTAAATGATATCAAAAAAATTACTTTCTGAACAAGAGCTGTAGCCTTATCTTTCTAGCTTCCAGAACATCTTGAATTTTTGAATTCCGAGTTGTGTAGTAAAAGTTATGCCCGTTTTATTGCAGTTGTATTTTTATTTCCAGATTTTCAGATTCTTATATCTTTCATATTTTAACAGTAAAAAGGCTGACCAAATGAAAAAAAATTCTCTGATAACTTCTAAATTGTTAGTGATCATTTTTAGGAGATTAATAAATATTTTTAATGAATTTAATATTGAGTTTTTGTTGATTCTAAAAATAAAATAACATGATGTCAAAATTCTGCCTGAACATAAAATCTATAAAGAATGATCTGTTTGACCTAGCTACTATTGTCAGATTTTGAACTTTAAATATGCGTTGGATTTGATAGGGAGTCTAGTTTCTAGAACATCTGACGGTTTTAGTTTTTGGGTTCTGAAATAGCAGGAAACTGTATTTTTGTACATACTACTCTTGCTGTCCAGAATTTTATATTCCAGATTTTAATAGATTAATTGTTCTATATCATAGTATTGCATGAATTAAAGTATGTATGTTGCATTACATGATCCTAATGTCCCATTGTCATCATTCTAACTGTCCTATCTAAGTTATCGTCCTATTGTTCTCCTATTGATACTAGTGTTCATCTCATGTCTCAAATTGCATATTGTATTATTGCATTGATTAAATAATTAACAAACCGAGGTTTAAGGGTTGACTTTAGTAGTGAACAATATAAGGACTGTACTCGGAGGAGGGGCCTGTGTTTCCCTATTTTTCGGTTTATTGGTATGTCGGTCATATCGGTCATCGGTTGATTGTAGATTATAGATTACAGTATCTCAATTGATTCAGACATCGGTCATTATTGTATATTGTTGCCGAGTACATGAACTATAAAATCCACCACTAAGTCTAAACGTAACTTGATTGTATGTATCAACCATGTGGTAAATGAATGGGACGCATGAAGTGCTGCATTAGTTAGGATTAAAATAATTAATAGACTTGAGAACTGACACGGCAATGACAGTGCATATTGTTCATAATTGTTCATATTGATATCGAATCTTGGCTAAGTGTTATTGATATTGATCATTAAATATTGTTATCGAATTGTGAATCATTGTTTATAGCCATTGCATTGCTTATCATGATACTGATTATTGATTATTGTCCCATGTTATTGATTCCTATTGATCCATTGAATTCATTATTATACCATTATTCCATTGTTCCCTATTTTCTCCACTTGTTGTCCATGACTTGCTCTAAGGACAATTTCTCCTCTTTTTAGATGAAATGTTCACAGGTATTGATGGAGAATTGCCTGCTGGGATTGGAGAACAAACGTTCTGAAGATCTAATGCTTTCTAGTTACTTATTGTTTTATCAAACTTAATGTGTTGAGACTTATTATCTATCTGTGATTGGATTTATTATTGTTTTGGGCTTATGTCCCGGATTTTATTATTGTTTCCAGACGTTGGGTTATTGTATTTGGATATTTGTATTGTTTCATTCCAAGTATTATTGTTCATGAGATTATTATTATTGCCTGCACAATTTTTCTGTATTGATTATATTGTTAAGTTGATCGGATAAACAGCTTATGGGTGACGTTGGTCAATCGCTGAGCCAATATCATGTGCTTGTATTCCGTATTTTTGGGAAGCGGAGCGTGACAAGGTTTTTTAGTGATATCAGAGCTCTGGTTTGGATAATATATCAGTCAAACGTGACTAACGAAAGGGAGTTTGGCTTTGACCGATATATTAATCAGATTTGTGTTTTATCGGTTTGACTCAAGAGTATGTGCAATACTGGAATCACATGAACAATTGATAACCAACTTATGATCTAGGAACTAATCTTATTTGATTCCTTTTTGGTCCCTTCATATTCAATTCTTACATTCCTTGTTTTCTTCGTCCCTTGCAGTCGTCCTTATTCATTGATTCCTTATTGGGTATAGTTTCATTCTTTTCGTACCCATATTCTTTTGATTATAGTGCTATCATTTCTTTTAATTCTGCTTGGTTCGTCGATTGGCATCGCTTGATCTGCAACGTCATGTCAACGGCTTAGAACAACACCATCAAAGTGGCGCAGCGGAAGCGTGTTGGGCCATAACCTACAGGTCCCAAGATTCTCTTGCTGTTTCTCTTCCCTTGCGTTGTTTACTTCCTTGTTCATACATTTGCATTGTCATCATTCATTAAATCATTATTTGACGTCATTCTAGATCACTTCATTCATATCTACGTCTCTTCTCATGCTGGTGTTGCCACCATTGTGTCCTTTCCTTGAATCCCCGGTTTTGTTATCCACAAGTTTGCTTTTGCTTTGTCCTATGTACTACCTAAGCAAATTTCAAGGATGAAATTTTGTTGTAAGGTGGGTAGGATTGTAACCCTCATTCCTGATAATAAATATTTTTCATGTATTTTCTATAAATTGATTTTATAAATTATTTTGTGCTAAATTCGTTTCAGATTTGTATTAAAGTGTTTTCTAATCGAAAATTAGATGTGTACTACATCAAAAGGTTTGCGAGACCCTTGACATGCTGATACACTGGTACATCCCGTGAATAGGCCCCCAACCTTCAACACGCGAATGCACCTGTATGCTCCATAAATAGGCCTGCAGACCCTCGACATGCGAACATACCAAATGTCCTCTCGAGACAGAACAACACACAGTCCTAAAATGCATCCGTTGGACTAGACCCCCAAAGCATATACTTACGTTTCCCAGGTGCTATCACATCTCAACTAGTGTCTGTACTTAAGTTTATTATTATTATTAAATCAAAAATTCCCCCTCTCTAAGTTAGTGTATCCTGCCGAACTTAATTCCACAGCAACAACTCCAAGACCCAACTTGTCATAATCCACAAAATCTCATCGGCCGGTTCACAGAAATCCCGCTCAACTTATAGAGACTCACAAAACGAATAACAACACCAAAACTTTCAATAAAACTCTCAATTCCATTATCAAAATGTTTATGTCAAGAAAACTTTTTAAATCCACACAAAAAATCCAAACCCAATTAATACACTCGTAAATTCCAGAATTGAAATAAAATATTAAATCCATTAAATAACTGGGAATCATATTTTGAAGTCGTAGAATATCACAAAACATCAATTTCTTCGAAAACCATATATATTTCATTTAATAAAGTCATAGAACACAATTTAAAATCTATTATAATCAAAATATAACTCTCTGTAAAAAATATAGTAATCTGTAGTAAAAACATCATCTAAAATAGTAGATCAATAATCCGTAATATCGAAGAAATAATTGTTCAAGAAAAATGAAGAAAACTCAACAAAAATAATCAGCCAAGCACTAACAGTCGACCGTTAAAAACAGTACAAAAGTGGTCGCTCGAACGACATGCAAAATCCCAAAACCCACTAATTGACAGTCGATTGTTAGTTTAGACCGACATATTCAAAAATCGACAGCTTTAATATTCGTGCACCTTTTTACTGATACTTCAATTAATCTTTGTAAAATCATAAATTTGCAAACAAAATTCTCGAAATGATCAAATACAACTTGAATAAAATATAGGAGTTTATAAAACAAATCAAAACCACATCGAGATCATAAAAGAGCAATTCCTATCAAAATTTTCAAAACAGTGAACATAGATGTGTATATGTGTATATGTGTGTGTTTGCATCAGTAAAACATCAAAATCTCATCAATTATAAGTAGTATAATGTTCAAATCAAACTCAGTATTAAAGCAACTCAAATTCAATTCGAAAACATCACAAAATCACCAAGAAAACAATTTCGGCTGAACCATCAGACCCGAAAACAACATACTCCACTCCAACTTCAAAACATGGTTCTTTTGATCCAAAAACTGTTTTACAACTTGTTATACACATAACCCCCTGATTACAATAGTTTACCCATGAATATATGCAATTATAACAATCATTCATCAAGTTTTTACTCCTCAAAATCATCCAACAGATCGTATACAAATCTATACACAATAAAGATTAGGTTTTGTTCATTTTTGCAATAAACATCATACAACCTAATAGTACATGTTTAAATCAGTAACAATATGAAAGAAAACAATCTACACATGGTTTCTATTAGGTTCTTTAACAATCTCAAGTCATCTATATATAGTTTCAATCATCAATAGCATAGTTTCATGAAAGATTAAATCTTTATTCACACATCTCTTAATAAACTCATTATATCATCATAAAATCATCCATCATGCATTCTAATAGACAATCATCACATACAACATGCATAGAACAACAGGAAATCAAACATTTGTCACTCACTTTATTGAAGAATCAACCAAAATAATAAAAGGAATAAGGAAAGTCATTCCTTTCGCAAGAAAACCAAGATCCCCACTTCGAAACTCCAAGAAATCCATAATAAAGAAAACCCTTTGTGTAGTATAGCAAAGAGACGGTTGCACCTCCCTTTTAATAGGCCGGCAATTAGAGTTTTAGGGTTTTGAATAGGTTTTGCAAAATATCCCTTTTTGAATATATTTTTACATATATAAATCCTTATACTTGGAAATTAGATTAACCAATTCACTTTAAATTTAAACCAAAAATAACCACCCCAATACTGGCCGACACTAAGTTTAAGTCCATAAATACAAATTTGTATTTTTTGTCTCTAAGTGGCAATTTCGCAAAAAAATCCTTCTTTAAGAAATATGCAAAATAAACCAAATCTATTAAAACAAAAAGTAAAATTTTTACCTCTTTGTTGGCTAGCCATCATTCTCAGCCCAAAAATCCAAAAATCTAGAGTTTTCACTCCAAGTGGTAATTTTGCCCAAAGCCCATCTTTTTGTAAAATTTGCAAATAAGTCAAATGAATATCAGAAAAATCCAAAAAAATCATAAATAATTCCTACTAATAAATAATAGGTTTTCCTAAAATAATTTCTGACTTTGAACTTCCCAAGAAAATATTTGCACGTGATTTGCACGAGTAAAAGGATAATTTTCAGAAAATATTTATTAAATCACCAAAATCATTTTAATTCATTTATACACTTCAAAACATTTTTAAAAATATAGGGTGTTACATCACTCCATCCTTAGAATAGTTCTGTCCTCAGAACTACTACTAATAGGGAGCAAACAATATAAACAAAAGAAAATGCAATCACATAAATGGAAATATAGTTAAATGAATATAGTCATACAAGAGAAATACAATTCAATCGAAAGAATACAATCATACAAAAAGCTCAGAAAAATCCTTCTGCATGCGATCCTCTGGCTCCCAAGTAGCTTTCGCTGCGTAGCTCTGATAACTTGCATTCAGAAACCTGCTGCAACATCCTCTAAATCTCTGCATCTGATTTCTAACCTTCCACAATCTGCTCCCTCAAAGAACGCTGCAGCCTCAACTGAGCCAAAGATGCTCCCAAACCTTACAGTACCACCTCGATACCTGCCTGATCAAACTCTGCTGCCAACTCTCTCTGAGGGCTCATCAAACTCGACAAACTGCTCTTCCGACTAGGCCCATCGGCTACCACATTCGCCTTGCCTGGATGATACTTGATCTCAGGACGAATGTCTTCCAAAACTTCCAACCACCTTCTCTGTCGAAGATTTAGATCTTTCGGCTAATAAATATACTTCAGGTTCTTGTGGTCGGTATACATGTTGACCTTCTCTCCATATACATAATGCATCCACTACTTCAAGGCAAAGATAATAGCTGCTAACTCCAGATCATGCGTCGGATAGTTCTTCTCATGCGGACACAACTGCCTCGTACCATATGCAATAACCTTGCCTTCTTATATCAAGACACACCCCAAACCTCTGAGAGATGCATCACTGAAGATATCATAATCCTTCCCAGCTTGTGGCAACGCAGTTGTCAACCTTTCCTTTAGCTCAAGGAAACTCGCCTCACACTTATCAGCCCATGTGAATGCCACATTCTTCCGAGTTAACTCTGTTAAAGGAACTGCAATCGGTGCATAACCCTGAATGTGTAACATCCTGTATTTTTATTTTAATTAAAAATAGATTTTTTCCATTTTTTGCACGTGCAATACACGTGCAAATTTCATCTTTATTTTCTTTCCTTTCATTTAAATTTATTTTGTAGCATGCATGAGTCTCTTTTATTTTTAGTCTTTTTATTAAACCTATAGGCCTAAGAATAGATTCTAAGCCCATTAGATTAATTAACTAAATTAAAATCATGCCCACAAGGAGAAGCCCATTAATTAACCCTACAACTAGTTGTGCATGGACTCACACATGACATGTAATAACTTTTTGGTATACAAATAAAATTATAGGATTGTATTTGTTATTGCGTGTGAGTGTGCACTTGTGCTTAACACGTGCACGTGTATAGAGAAAGAGTGGCCGGGTGTGGGAGAGAGAGAGAGAGGCCAGAAGTGGATGAGTGGAGAGAGTGGGAGAATGTGAGTGGGTACTTAATTGATTGATGAGATCAAATCCTAGCCCTCCATTTGTTCTATAAATACACCCCCCCCCCCTATGTCTTCTCATTTACACTACATTAAGAAATCAAGTAAGGGGAAAAAGAAAAAGAGTTAGAGAGTGTTATTGTGTTGCATTGGAGGCATTGGAGTGCTTTTGCTAGGAGGAGAAGGACTAGGTGTTGCTTGTTGGAGCTAGGAGTCTCTAGGAGTTGTGTCTCTTCAGAAGTAACCAGAGCTTCAGCGCCCCTCCTCGTCAGTAGTAACCAGAGCCTCGCGCCCAGTCGCAGGCAGCCCCTGTAGCACTTGTCATGCCCAGCTTCCCAAAAAGAATACGGAATACGGATACATAACATAAGCCCACCGAATGACTTTCATCATCCATAAGCTATTCAAGAAAATCTTAACAACATGCTCAAGCAACATCAGAGTCAGAAGCTTATTAATCAACCACATGCACATAATGAGTCAAAATACCAACAAGAATACTTCAAACCAAATACATAAATCTCAAATAGTCATGATCTGAATAAAACACAAGTCTTGGGTCACATTGCCCAAATACAAGAATAATTCCAAGTCTCAAATGCAATTACTGTTCAAGCACGATACAAGAAATAATAATAAATGCAGCACTAATACTTCAAGTCGCCGATACCATCTGGAACCTGCTATCCAAAATCTGCAACTCATCGAATGTAGGAAAGAGGAAAAGAGAAAACACAAGTACCCGTCAATTGCAAGTCACGGGTCACTTATAATGTAGAATACAAGCACATGGGGAAACTAACTAGCACATGGTATAAGTGTGATGTCAAAGTAAACAACTATCATGGAAATAGTGATCAAGTGTACATGACATAAATCAAGTGTCAAGAAATCAAGTATCATGTAAACATGCATCAAGTGTCAAGTGTCATGTAATCATGTATCAAGTATCAAGTTTCATGTCTCATGTAAACAAGTCTCATGTATCATGTAATCAAGTCTCAAGCAAGCATGTATCATATTCAAGTATCATGTTCAAGTAGTATGTGTCAAGTCTTGTAGTGAATTACTATCTAGGTAGCACTTCATGTAGCCCACATTACATGGTTGCTACAACACAACAGTTTCGCTTTAGATTTCATAGTGGTCCATAGAGGACAGTATACTCGGGAACAAGCAAGTAATTGAGCTCCAAGCTCCAAGTATCATGTATTATGTAATCACGTGTCAAGTAGTGCAAGTGGCAAGTATCGTGTCTTGCGAGCAAGTATCAAGTAATCACGTGTCAAGTATCATGTCTCAAGTAATCAAGTAGGATCAGTGGATCCTCTTCCAAGTACACATTTCTGAATTATGCACTATTAGATCTGTCTCTTAAATCCCGGCTTGGTTATTTATTTTTAATATCAAACAAGCATGTATATGTGCAAAATATATCAAGAATAACATGGCATGATCATGTGACAAGTGCAAGTAGCAAACTAAACATGTACAAGTGTAAGGTATCTTATAAAAGACTAAAATAAATACATCTCAAGTTCAGGACAGCAAGACCATGTTGTAGTAAAACAGTGATTCCAAGAGTTACAAACAAGCAAATCTAGATCCGTTGAAGGATCTGGAAAATAGACATTCGCAAAAATCTGGCGAGTATAATTAAGTCATATATTAATTCAAAAAAGCATAGCTCAAAACTGATTTGAATACAGAAATTAGGTTCAACCAGAAATCAAGAAAACAAATTCAAGAACAGGAAAACAGCATGAACACACATTAAATAAATCCACGAAAAATCTGGAGTATTCCCCTATATGTCCATAATCAAAATATAATGTTTCAGAATTTTCCAGGGAGAATAGATTAGTCATCAAATACGAAAGCATCAAGAAAACATAGTTTGGCAAATCTGGAAATCCCAACACTGCTGTACGAAAACTAAGATATCTCGCGACCAGTGAAACGAAATCCAATTCTGCCAAAGGGATATGAAATTAGATATAATTTACTAACTTTCACATTTCAAAAAGATTTTTCATTCAGTAACAGGAATCACAGTGAAAATAGGGTTTTTTACAGAACAACGAACAAAATACAGCATGTATTGATTTTATAAATGAGCATGAAACATCATATAAAACTTATCCATAAAATTCACCAAAATTTCTGGGTAATCCCTAACTCAATAAAATAACACTGACAATAGTTTCAAATCAAAATAATATGTATAACATGGTTCTTGAAAATAGTTTGTTTTCAAAATTATCCAAAAACAGAATCAGAAAAAGATCGACACCTCTGTACTAAAACAGTCGTAACTCAGTCATAAAAAATCAAAATCAAGCAAGGTCAGAGGGGTTTGAAAGTAGAAGAAATTATCTAAAACTTATGTTTTATACCGAAATTAAGATACAGACTGTAGCACAATCGAAAATAGCAAACAAAACTGAACAGTGCCAAAAATACAGATTTTTCCTCTCAAAACAAAATCAACATAGATTCAAGAATATTGATCCAAACATATCCAAACATGAAATAAAGCCTACCAAGTTTCTAAACATCATGAATTAGGGTTATTAACATGTCCACGCCAAGAATTTCACATGGGTCTCAACCAAAACACAAGTTCGCACACAAGTCTCGCATACATGTTCAAAAATCCAGAATCAAGCGAATCCTAGGTTAATTCATATCAAGATTTGTGTTGTGAGTCTTCTATGGCCAAAATATCACAATAGAGACAAAACCCATCAAAGAAAACACAATCAAGAGTTGTCTCTAGACCCAACTACACTGTAGGTGAACTTTCGGACTTGTATCAAACAAATGTATTGGAGTACAAGTTACTTGCCTTAATTTGGGGATGAGGAATGATGCAAATCAAGCCTTGAAGCAAAACCCACGAACGAAATCCGCTAAATCCGCGAATCCAAGCTACCACGAACAAAACTCTACACGAACAAACTTCCTTAAAGCGACGATGATCAAAGTGGCAAGCGGCCACTTTGAGAACACTACGAAGAGAGTAAGGGGATGATGGTGCAAGATTTGATGTTGGTGGTGGTGTGGTGATCGGCAAAGCAAGGAAGGAGGGGTTTGGGTTTGGGGTGTTGATGGGTGGCCGGAGTGGGGGATGTAGGCCGGCAAGGGTGGTCGGCCTGGTGGGTAGGCCGGGCTGGTGGTGTGAAGGGGGTCGGGTGTGCAGGCTGGGAGCAAGCAAGAGAGGGAGAGAGGAAAATTAGGATTAGGGTTAGGGTTTGCAAGGGGTTGGGTATATATATAGGTTTAGATGTGGGCTAATGGGTAATGGGTATTAGGAGTTAGTAATAGGTATATAAATGGGTTTTGGACTTTGTGTCAAATACAAATAGGAATGCAAATAGGATAGGGAATTCCTTGGCTTTAAAAATCTTATTAGGGATAAAAAATAATGGGAATGGGAAAAGGCAACCAAAACTCCACCACAACACCAAGAAAAAATAAAATTAAAGATAACGAGACCAAAAATGAGGAAAAGATTAAAATAACGAATGAACAAAAGAGACATTCAATCAAACACAAGGAGCGCAAAATGAAATAAAACGAATATATATTGAAACAAATCCCAATATACGGTTAAAAAAAAATACAAGAGAGAAAAATACACCAAAACAAAAAAATACAGTCAAAAATATACAAAAATAAAAAACAGGGATTACAATCCTACCCACCTAACAAGAAGAATTTCGTCCTCGAAATTTAACAAGAAGATACATAGGGTAACCCCAAAACAACCAACAAAACAAAACAAAAACTACCCAAACAAATGAGGAAACCTCTGCTGAATCTCCTCCTCCTGCTCCCAAGTTGACTCACCAGGCGAGTGAGGATTCCAAGCAACCCGAACCAACTTGATGATCTTGTTCTTAAGCACTTTCTCCCGCCGATCCACAATAGCAATTGGCGGAATCTCACAAGTCAAATCTGGCTGAATGGTCAACTCAGAATAGTCGATCACGTGGCTCTTATCTCGGATATACCTCCTGAGTTGTGAGACATGGAAAACATCGTGCACTCCTGATAAAGCCAGCGGCAAAGCAAGACAATAGGCCACCTTGCCTACTCGCTCCAAAATCTCAAACGATCCAATAAACCTAGGGCTAAGCATCCCCCCGCCACCGAACCGAATGACACTGCGCCACGGCGATACCTTAAGGAAAACATGGTCACCAACATAAAACTCCAAAGCCCTACGATGGACATCACATCGCTTCTGCCTGTCCTGAGCTACCTGCAAGTAAATCCTGATCTGAACCACTGCATCAACTGTCTTGGTGATCGACTCCAAACCCAACAACTTCCTCTCACCAATGTCATCCCAGCACACTAGTGATCTGCACTTCCGCCTATAGAGTGCCTCAAACAGAGCAGCTTTAATACTGGCTTGAAAGCTGTTATTGTACGAGAACTCTACGAGATACAAATAATCCTCCCAAGACCCACCAAACTGAAGCATACAGGTCCTCAACATTTTCTCAAGAATCTAAATAGTCTGCTCTGACTGTCCATCAGTCTGGGGATGAAAGGCTGTACTGTATTTTAATTTACTCCCCAAACTGTTCTGAAGACTCTCCCAGAACTGAGATCTGAATCTCGTATCCCTGTCGGATACAATACTGACTGGAACCCATGAAGTCTAACAATCTCTTGCATATACCTCTCAGCTAGGCTCTTAGTAGACTACCCGACACGAAAAGGAATGAAGTGAGCACTCTTCGTCAAACAATCGACAATCACCCAAATGACATTATGACCCTTAGGACTCCTCGGCAAAGTAGTCACAAAATTCATAGTGATATGTTCCCACTTCCACTCTAGAATAGGAAGCAATTACAGAAGTCCAGTGTTTCTCTGATGCTCTGCCTTAACCTGCTGGCAGATCAAACGCTGAGCAACAAACTGAGCCACAGCCCGTTTCATACCCTGCCACCAGAAATGAAGCTTCAAATCTCGATACATCGTAGTACCGCCAGGATGGATAGAATACGAAGACTGATGGGATTCCTCAAGCAACCTCTGACGAACAACACCTTCCGGGACACATAATATGGACCCAAAATGAAGTGATCCATCCAAATGAATAACTGTGTCCGCCCTTAATCCAGACTCAACCTCAGCTCAAAATCTCTCCAACTGTGCATCACTAGCCTGCGCCTCTTTAATCTGATCAACAAGAGACGACTGCAGCTGAAGTACCAAACAACTCTGATCAGCACTCGGCAACAAAACCTCCAACTCCAACCTCCTCATCTGCTCAATTAGATCCCTCTTCAGAGTCAAGAACATAACTGCCGGTCTCCTGCTCAAAGCATATGGCACCAAGTTTACTTTACCAGGATGGTATTGCATACTGATGTCATAATCGGCCATAAGCTCCAACCAACGCCTTTGCTTCATATTTAACTCCTTCTGGGTGAAGACGTACTTAAGACTTTTGTGGTCTGTAAAGATCTTCACTCGGTCCCCAAATAAATAATGTCTCCACAGCTTCAAATCAAAAATCACTGCCACTAACTCCAAGTCATGAGTAGGATAGTTTTTCTCATGCGGCCTCAACTTCCTCGATGCATACGCAACGACTCGGCCCTTCTGCATCAAAACTGCTCCAAGACTCTTACCAGAAGCATCATAGTGAATTACAAATCTGCTTGAACCATCGGGAATAGTCAACATAGGCGCTGAAATCAATCTATTCTTCAACTCAACAAAAGCTCCATCACACTCATCAGACCAACAGAACTTCTGATCCTTCCCAGTCAATTTAGTCAACGGTCCTGCTATCTTCGAAAAATCCTGGACGAACTTCTCATAATAGCCAGCCAAATTGAGAAAACTCCTGACTTCTGAAACTGACTTGGGAATAAGCCAATCCTTCACAGCCTCAACCTTAGCAGGATCCACAGAAATACCCTCACCTGAGATAATGTGCACCAAGAATGAAATCCTGTCGAGCCAAAACTCGCACTTGCTATGTTTCCCATAGAGGTGATTCTCCCTCAAAGTCTGCAGAACCACTCTAAGATGCTCAACATGATCTTCCCGATTCCAATAATACACCAAAATATCATCAATGAAGACCATCACAAATCTATTCAAGAACTGAGAGAAAATCCGGTTCATAAGACTCATGAATATAGTCGGCGTGTTCGTAACTCTGAACGGCATTACAAGATACTCATAGTGCCCGTATCTAGTCCTGAAAGCAGTCTTCTGTATATCTGCAGTCTTCACCTTGACTTGGTGATACCCAGAACGATGATCCAACTTCGAGAAAATAGCAGCCCCACTCAGCTGATCAAACAAATCATCAATCCTGAGTAACGGATACCGATTCTTCACAGTAACTGTTCAGTTCTCGATAATCCATGCACAGTCAACGACTACCATCCTTCTTGTCAACAAAAAGGACCGGAGCACCCCAAGGCGAAACACTAGGTCTGATGAAACCCAAATCAAGCAACTGCTGAATCTGCACCTTAAGCTCAACTAGCTCAACCGGTGCCATCCTGTAGGGACTCTACGATATCGGCTCTATTCCAGGCTGAACATCAATACCGAATTCCACTTTCCTATCAGGGGGTAAGCCAGGCAACTCATCTGGAAAAACATCCAAGAAATCCCGAACTACTAGAGGCGCAGCCTCACAGCCTGAATGAAACTCCATCGCACAAACCTCCTGATCAACTGCAGCTCGGCCAAAAGAAGACTCCCCTGCATGGAACTAAAATTCTGTGCGATCTAGAATCTGGAACACAACCTTCTTGGTACGGCAATCAATAATAGTATGGGCTTCATCCAACCAATTCATACCCAGAATAACATCGAACCCCGAATTCCCAATTACAATCAGATTGGCTTTGAACTCCGCGCTACCAATAATAACGAGATACTGCCTGCACTCACGGGAACAAATGATAACTCCACCACTTGTCACAATGTTACAAGCCTCTGACATGTTGCTACACTCCAATTGAAGGCGAGCGAAAAATCGAGAGGAGACAAAAGAATGGGTTGTCCCAGAATCAAACAGAACATGAGCAGGGAAAGAACAAACAAGCACAATACCTAAGACAAAAAGCAAATAAGACAAAGAAACAATGGATGCCACAAAAAACACGGAATATGGGTATGAGAAGAATGAATTCATACCCAAAAGAAATCAAATAAGAAGGGATAAAAAAAGAATGGATTAAGACTATATCTAGATCAATGTTGATAATAATTGATTCATTTATGCATGCATGGTTGGTGGAATGTTGCGCAGATTCCAGTTCGAGCCAAGCTTGCCTAATACATTAGTTGCCGAATATATTAGCCGAACCTGGTACTCTGAAACCACTAAAAACCCTGTCACACCCCGCTTCCCAAAAAGAATACGGAATACAGATACGTAACATAAGCCCAGCAAATGATTTTCATCATCCATAAGCTGTTCAAGAAAATCTTAACAACATGCTCGAGAAACATCAGAGTCGGAAGCGAATTAATCAACCACATGCACATAATGAGTCAAAATACCAACAAGAATACTTGAAACCAAATATATAAATCTCAAATAGTCATGATCTGAATAAAACACAAGTCTTGGGTCACATTGCCCAAATACAAGAATAATTCCAAGTCTCAAATATAATTACTGTTCAAGCACGATACAAGAAATAATAATAAATGCAGCACTAATACTTCAAGTCGCCGATACCATCTGGAACCTGCTATCCAAAATCTGCAACTCATCGAATGTAGGAAAGAGGAAAAGAGAAAACACAAGTACCCGTCAATTGCAAGTCACGGGTCACTTATAATGTAGAATACAAGCACATGGGGAAACTAACTAGCACATGGTATAAGTGTGATGTCAAAGTAAACAACTATCATGAAAATAGTGATCAAGTGTACATGGTATAAATCAAGTATCATGTAAACATGCATCAAGTGTCAAGTGTCATGTAATCATGTATCAAGTATCAAGTTTCATGTCTTATGTAAACAAATCTCATGTATCATGTAATCAAGTCTCAAGTAAGCATGTATCATGTTCAAGTATCATGTTCAGGTAGTATGGGTCAAGTCTTGTACTGAATTACTATCTAGGTAGCACTTCATGCAGCCCACATTACAAGGTTGCTACACCACAACAGTTTCGCTTTAGATTTCATAGTGGACCATAGAGGGCAGTATACTCGGGGACAAGCAAGTAATTGAGCTCCAAGCTCTAAGTATCATGTATCATGTAATCACTTGTCAAGTAGTGCAAGTGGCAAGTATCGTGTCTTGCGTGCAAGTATCAAGTAATCACGTGTCAAGTATCATGTCTCAAGTAATCACGTAGGATCAGTGGATCCCCTTCCGAGTACATATTTCTGAATTATCCACTATTAGATGTATCCTTTAAATTCTATCTTGGTTATTTATTATTAATATCATACAAGCATGTATATATAGAAAATATATCAAGAATAACATGGCATGATCATATGACAAGTGCATGTAGCAAACTAAACATATACAAGTGTAAGGTATCTCATAAAAGACTAAAATAAACATATCTCAAGTTCAGGACAGCAAGACGATGCTGTAGTAAAACAGTGATTCCAAGAGTTAAAAACAAGCAAATCTAGATCCATTGAAGGATTTGGGAAATAGACATCCACATAAATCCAGCGAGTATAATTAAGTCATATATTAATTCAAAAAAACACAGCTCAAAACTGATTTGAATACAGAAATTAGGTTCAACCAGAAATCAAGAAAACAAATTCAAGAACCGGAAAACAACATGAACACACATTAGATAAATCCATGAAAAATCTGGAGTATTCCCCTATATGTCCATAATCAAAATATAATGTTTCAGAATTTTCCAGGGAGAATAGATCAGTCATCAAAAATACGAAAGCATCAAGAAAACATAGTTTGGTAAATCTGGAAATCCCAACACTACTGTACGAAAATTAAGATATCTCGCGACCAGTGAAACGAAATCCAATTCTGCCAAAGGGATATGAAAATAGATATAATTTACTAACTTTCACATTTCACAAATATTTTTCATTCAGTAAAAGGAATCATAGTGAAAATAGGGTTCTTTACAGAACAGCGAACAAAATACAGCATGTATTGATTTTATAAACGAGCATGAAACATCGCATAAAACTTATCCATAAAATTCACCAAAATTTCTGGATAATCCCTAACTCAATAAAATAACACTGACCATAGTTTCAAATCAAAATAATATGTATAACATGGTTCTTGAAAATATTTTGTTTTCAAAATTATCCAAAAACCGAATCGGGAAAAGATCGACACCTCTGTACTAAAACAGTCATAACTCAGTCATACGAAATCAAAATCAAGCAAGGTCAGAGGGGTTTGAAAGTAGAAGAAATTATCTAAAACTCATGTTTTATTCCGAAATTAAGATACTGACTGTAGCACAGTCGAAAATATCAAAGAAAACCAAACAGTGCCAAAAATACAGATTTTTTCCCTCAAAACAAAATCAACCTAGATTCAAGAATATTGATCCAAACACGTCCAAACTTGAAATAAAGCCTACCAAGTGTCTAAACATCATGAATTAGGGTTATTAACATGTCCACGCCAAGAATTTCACATGGGTCTCAACCAAAACACAAGTTCGCACACAAGTCTCGCATACATGTTCAAAAATCCATAATCAGGCAAATCTTAGGTTAATTCATGTCAATATTTGTGTCGTGAGTCTTCTATGGCCAAAATATCACAATAGAGACTTGCTTTTGTCAACTAACCCAAATTTTTTGTGGATTTAATTAATGAATTTTCATGCTGTTTTCCTGACTTTGAATACAAACTTCTGATTTCTGGCTGAACGTATTTTCTAGATTCAAACCTGTTTTGAGACTTGTTTTTGTCAACTACCTGTAACCCCTGTTTTTCATTTTTGGTATTTTGCAGTGTATTTTTTCATTTTTGTGTATAATTATATCTCTTGTATTTATCGGAGCCGTATATTGGATTATTTTCAATATATATTCTTTCTTCTTTCAATTTTGACCTCCTTGTGTTGATTGTTCGTCGTTTTGTTCATTTTCGCCATTTTGAGTTCTTTTTCTCCTTTTCTTGGTCTCGTTCATCATATTTATTCATTTTGGTGATGTGGTGGATTTTTGGGGGTGATTTGCCCAATTTGTGATTTTTGACCCTTAAGGAGATTTTTAGGAGCCATAGAATTCATTGTATATTGTGTCGCCATTTGAAACCTACCCAATACCCATTACCCATTTGTATACCTATTAATTCATATAGATACCCACTACCCATTAGCCCACAATTAACCCTTATATATAATCCTTAATCTCTCCTTAACCCTAACCCTAATCTCTTTTCTCCTTCTCAAGTATCCCGACCTCCTCTCGTATTACAAACCGACTCTACCCTTCTCATCCATCCCGGCCTGTGCATCCATCCATAATTCAATCTACTTCATCTCCACAACCCTAAACCTTCTCCTTGTGCGGCCGTCTTCTCCAACCAGCACCACCACCATCAGCAAATCAGCACACAACCCCTCTTTTTGGTGTTCTTTGAAGTGGGTATCATCCACTTTGGATCGTGCATTAAGGAGATCGTTCGTAGGGCATTTTCGGTTCGTGGGTTCGCTTGGAATCGCGTTGTAAGGGATTTCGCTTGTGGGTTTTGTTCCTATGGCTTATTGGCATCGTATTCACTCCATTAGAGACAAGTAACTTGTACTACAATTTATTAGGTTGATACAAGTCAAAAAGTTCACATATAGGGTAGTTGAGACTAGAGACAGCTAAAAATTGTATTTTTATTTGTGGTTTTTGTTTCTATTGTGTAAATCAGGCTATAGATGACTTAGAACATGAGAATTGATAGGTTGATGCCCTAGGTTTTGCCCAAACTCGATTTTGATCGTGTATGTGACATATTGCATGCTATTTGTTTGATTGATTACCCATGTGTGAACCATTAGGTTTTGACATGTTAGAAACCCTTCAATATGATATTTAGATGATTGGTCAGCTGTGTTTCAAATTTGGTTGAGTTTGGTTCATTATTACGAAAGTTATGACGTTTTTAAGATGAAGTGTGAAATCTGAAAATTGTGGGCTATGCTGTGTTGTTTGCTGTTTTCACCTATGTTAGGGTCCGAATCTCAACTTGAAGATTTCATAGTAAATTGTAGAAAATTTAATCTATTTTCAAACCCCACTGTTTTCACTGCGTTTGGAGTTCGTATGAAGGAGATATGATAATTTTGGTACAGTGTAGTTTTCAGAAGCAGTTTTGTGTGAATTTTGTGAACTATTTATTTTCAAGATCTAGGTTATACATAAGATCATGCCATAATATTTTTCTCAGTGTTTACTCATGATGTTAGGGACTTTCCAAATTTTTGGTGTATTTTAAAGATGAGTTTTGAGCAATGTTTCATATCCCTTTCTATAATCTACTTTTGCTGTAAATTGCGTGTTGTTCTATGTTGAATGCAGTTTTCACCCTATTTATTATTATTGTATGAAAATTATTTGTGAGATATGAAAGTTGGAAAACTTTATATATTTTCACGCTGTTTTGGTGGAATTGGATTTCGATTTACTGATTGCGAGATATCCTTGTTTTCGTGCAGCAGTGTTGAGAAATTTCAGATTCGTCAAACTATGATTTTGGGTTGCTTTTTATTTTTGATGACCTATCTATACTTACTGGAATATTATGAAACTTGTTATTTTGAGTCTATACCTATAGGGGATTACCCCAGATTTGTCGTGGAATTATTTGATGTGTTTTCATGCGTTTGAAGTTGTTCCCCTGTTTTCTGGCTGAACATAAATCTGTATTCAAACCAGTTTTGAGTTGAAATAATGTGAACTAGTAGGTGACTTATTTATCTGCGTTAGAATCGTGTGAATGTCTAGTTTCCAGATCTTTCAACAGATCTTGATTTGCATGTCTGTAGCTCTTTGAATCTCTGTTTTAGTACTGACTGATCGTGCTGTCCAGATTACAAACATAACATATTTTTGCTTGTTTATGTGACTTTATATCACCTATACTTGCTGATGTGATTACCTGAAACTAAAACTGATCATATCATGTTAGTTTGACACCATTTAGCGCACATTCATGTCTATTTGATAACCATAAATAAAAGTAATCAAGCCGGGGTTTATGGGACAGATCTAGTAGAGGGAAAGCATAGAAACGTGTACTTGGAGGCAGGACCAATGGGTTCGGACTGTTCTGTTACTGATTACCTGACTGCACACTTTCCTATAGGAAGGTGTACTCGGAGGCGGACCACTAGGTTCGAACTTATACTGAAACTGTTACTGATTACCTGACTTCACACTTTCCTATAGGAAGGTGTACTCGGAGGCGGACCACTAGGTTCGAACTGTTACTGCTACTGTTACTGTTACTGATACCTAAGTACACTACCCTATAATATCCCCTACAAAATCTAAAAACAAAATTGTTTTGAATGTAGCAACCATGTGATAAAAAGATGGCACATGAAGTGCTACCTAGTTAGTAATACCCACAACACTGTAAGAACATAAACTGATTACTGTTAGACTAAGATTGACATACTGAGACTGTTAACCTGAAACTGATATACTGTTATCCTGATTCACTGATATACTGAGATACTGTTACTAGAGACTATTAGTTATCTTATGACACTGCCTTAGACATGAAACAACTGTACTGTTAGGATACCATGTTAGATATTATTGTCGATGCATTATGACCTGTTATTAGTTAGTTTTCCCCATGTGCTTGTATCCTACTCTATTTGTGACCCGGACTTGCAATTAACGGGTACTTGTTTTCTCCTTTTCTCTTTTTCCTGCAAATTTACTTGTTGCAGATCAGGTTGGACAGCTGCTTGATGGTAATGGCGAAAGGAATTATTAAGTTGGAAATTTCTATTTTCTGCTTTTTATTAGTTGTTGCTTGAACAATGAACAAGTTGTATTTGGTTTATTTGGATATTATTTGTATTGGGCGATGTGACCCAGAATATTATTTTTCACCAGACTATGTTTTATTTGGGAATATTTTATTTGATTTCAAATAAATTTCTGTTGGTAAATTGTTTCAAGTATTCGTGAATGGTTGTGCCTTTTGCTTCCGACTTTGATAAATTCTGTGATGTATTGCAAAGATTTTTGAAATAGCTTAAGGATGATAATAATCATTCGTTGGGCTTTTGTTACGTACTCGTATTCCTGTATTTTTGAGAAGCGGGGCGTGACACTACCCTATGACTTATATATATTTGCTGGATTTGGACGGGATTCTATTTTCTAGATCTTCTGAAGGATCTAGATTTACATTCCCGTGGTAGCGGAAATCTCAGTTTTGGTACAATAACGTCGTGATGTCACGAATTGATTTTTGCCATGTTTCAATATTTGCATGTTGTTTCTTGTATTTTGTGATTTAGAGCATGTTCCTTTCATTATATGAGTTCCTGATACAACCTTATCTTGTCTCGATTCTGTTCTCGTTATCTCGTGATCATGTGTATTTTGTAATAAAAGTAACAAGCCAGGGATAAGGGAAATATCTAGTAGTGAAAAATATAGAAAGTGTATTCGGAAGGGGCCCGTGTTTCCCACATTTGGAATTGGGTATATGATTTGGTTAATTTGGAATTTGGTCTATCATTTGGATTACTTGTCCCTGAGTACACGGCCCTATAGAATCCCCTACGAAATCTAAGAGAAACTTGTTTGAATGTAGCAACCATGGGGTAAAAATCCGGGGCGCATGAAGTGCTACCTAGATAGTAATAATACAAGACTTGACATACATAATACCTGTTACATGATTACCTGTACATGCTACTTAACACCAGTTACCTGTTTGCCTGCTTGCATGATACTTGATACTCGTTACTTGATACTTGTTTACATGATACTTGTTCACTTGACACTTGATACATGCTACTTACACTTGTTCATCTTGCCATGCTAGTTGTTGTATTTTGTTATCATGCCTGTTCCATGTTAGTTGTTTACCTTTTTTTTCATGTACTTGTATCCTGCAATACAAGCGGCCTGTAACTTACATTGATGGGAGTTTGTTTTATTTTTCCTCTTCCTGCAATTTGTTAAATTGCAAATTTTGAAGACCAGTTGCCAGATGGAGTTGGTGACATGAGATACTAGCTGCCGAAGTTTACTATTATTATTATTTGTTGCTTATCTTGAAAAGTTGTACTTGTTACTTGGATTTATTTTGTAGTTGGGCAATGTCACCTAGGATATTGACTTATTCAGATCTGGATTATTTGAGATTAATATATTTTGTTTCAAGTATTCTTGTTGGTTTTGACTCATATGTGCATGCTTGGTTGATACTTTTGCTTTCGGTTCTGACTATTCTTGTGAAATATTGTAAAATCATTCACTGGGCTTAGTCACGTGTCCGTATTCCGTATTCTCTTTTTGAGAAACCGGGCATGACAAGATTTTAAGTGGTATCAGAGCCAAGGTTTGGCTAATGTATTAGTTTAACTGATATATTAGACAAGCTTGGCTCGACCTGAGATTGGCTCAGCATTACACAGACCATGCATGCATAAATAAATTATAATCAACATTGATCTGGATACTAATCTTATTCCATTCCTTTTGATCACTTCTTATTCAATTCCTTGATTCCTTGATTTCTTCTGTCTCTTTCAGTCGTCCTCTTTGATTGATTTCTTCTTGGGTATGAATTCATTCTTTTCGTACCCATATCCCTTTGATTAGGGTGTTATCCAATCTTTTCTTCCTATTTGGTTCTTTGGTCGGCATTGCTGGATTCCATTGGCAGAGTCTTCTCCGATCAGAGTGGCACAGCGGAAGCGTTGTGGGCCCATAACCCACAGGTCCCAAGATCCTTTTATTGTTTCTCCTTCTCTGCATCGTTTGTTTCTTTCTATTCCTTGTATTCATCCCCATCCATTGATTCATTATTTGATCCAATTCTTCCCATTTCATTCTCTCTTGATTCCAGTTCTACCTACTCCCTATCTTACTTTGTTATCTTGTATTGTTTCTTTCCTTTTGATATTATTTATTCTTTTTCATGCAACCCATTTAACCTCATTGTTATCCACTTCTTTTTTTGGTATTGCCGCTGCTTTGTTCCTTTTCCTTTAACCCTTTGTTTTGTTACCCTCCCCAGTTTGCTTCTGCACTGTCCTATTTACCGCCTAAGCAAATTTCAAGAACGAAATTTTGTTGTAAGGTGTGTAGGATTTGTAACCCCTGTTTTCACAAATATGTATTTTTTGTTTATTTTCAATATTTTAAAATTTTTGTAAATTATTTCTCCGCTTTAAAATTCTTTTTGGTAAATCGTATTACAGTCTAATTTTTTATCAATGATTTATATTGTATCTAGTTTCCAATGTTTTTTACATTGTAATACGAATCTTGTTATTTTTATGACTTTTATACATATTATGGTTATTATTATTGTTATTGTTATTGTTATTATTATGATTATTAGTATTTGTATTTTTAACTATTAGTATCATTATTAATTTTAACTGTTTATTTAAAAATCAATTTCTATGTACTGACTATAATTGTAGTTATTCTAAATAAGTCTATATTGTAATGTAAATTATATTATTTTATAAATTATATTTTATTAGTTATTTTAAGTTTTCTGATTGGATTTTTATACCCCCAATAACCCAGAAACCCATTAACTTATACCCAAAACCCTACCCTGTTCATAACCTAATCCCCATATAAAACCCATTCTCTTAATCCCCAACCCGTTAACACCCAAACCCAAATATCCACCTTATACCCATTATCAGATCATTATATAAAACCCATTACACCCATTAATACACCCAAACCCATTTATCCATATGCTAAACCCATTTAACTACCTATTACTATCCTGTTCTTAAACCTATTACCCTATCCTCTCCTATACCCGTTTAACCCACACTCTATATCACCTAATAACCCACCCTACCTATACATAAACCTAGCACTGTGTAACCCTAAACCCCTAAACCTGTTCATCTTCCCGATAACCTTACTACCACCTTCTATCATCTCCCTTACCTCCTCTCACCCTGGACTCTCTCTCTCCCGTCTGCCTCTCTCCCTCCTCCTATCGCCAGCCGCCACCTCCTTGCCTACAGCCACCTGCGGTGCCGCCTACCCCTGCTCCTCTCCTCTACAGCATCGACATGCTGCAGCAACAGCAACTGGGTGCTGTCCCTCCGTCGCACAACGTAGCGTGCTTTACCGTGTGTGCTCCTCTATCGTGTCGACTGCAGCAGCGCCTCCTGGTCCCCTTCCTTCTCAGAGCCCCTCCTCGCCAGCAGCAACCAGAGCCTCGTGCCCAGTCACCGGCAGCCCCTGTAGCACTGCTCTCTCTCCGATGCAGCCTGTGCGCCATCGCTCTGTCCGCCGTCTACCGTCTGCAGCCGCTAGCCGCTCCCATCCGTCGCAGCCGAGCCGAACCCATTGGCTTTTGCTGTTGTTTGGTTTTGATCAACTTCGATTGTGGGCCGTCCATTTGATCCAATCTTGATCATCTTGATCATCTTGATTACCTTGATCTAGGCCGTCCGATCTCTTCTTGATCATCACGATCATGATGATCGTCAATTTTCTCTGATCGCAGTCGTTCGATCGATCGATCTTGATCATCATCATCACCTTCGTCATCATGGAGATCTGGACTGTCTGATCTTATTGATCTTGATCATTCTCTGGATCATCGAGATCCGTGCTTGGTGTTCGTAATTGCAATTGTGATCGTGTGTTCATGATTGTTCGTAGGTTCATAGTTGTTTCGTGTGTTCGTTTGGAGTTCGTGTGTTCGTTCGTGGTTGTTCATTGTGTTCGTGCCCCGAGAATCCGTTCCCATTATTCTTGTTCCTCGTCGTTTTTGGTGTTGGTTATAAGGCAAGTAACTTGTATTCTTTTCTTTGTGTAATACAAGTACTAAATACGGCCTGTAGTGTAGTTGGATTCTAGAGACAATTTGTGTGTGAATTCTCTGTTATCTATTGTCTCTATTGTGATGATTTGACCATAGTTGCCTCACGACATATATGACATGAAACAACCTAGGGTTGACCACTTCTGATGTATATGTTCATGCTCCTTTGTGATATCTGTGCTTGATGTGTTATTCATGATATACTTGTCGAATACTTGCAAAATACCCTATACCATGTTGTTTGGACATCTAGTACACTATATTTCATGGTTAGGTTGATGTGGATGCGTGTGATCTATGTTGATTTGTGTATGAAGGACAATTCTGAAATTTCTGTGACCCTGACGTTGTTTAGTATTTTAGTCCCAATTAAGGTCAGTATTTGAAAATATTTTGTGAACATAATTTGTAGAGAATTATGTCTATTTTTCAACCCTTTTGACGGATCTCTGTTTAGTTTTACTGTTTGTGAGTTATGTCTATTTTACTACTGAGGTGTAGAAAGATTTCCAGACTGCATTTTCTATGAATTCTGAAGAGTAAACTATTTTTATCCTGGTGTTAAAATTACTATTTTGATCAGAAATTTTTTTCAGTACTTCTATACTTGATGGGGGTTTACCCAGAATTTTATTGTATTTATTTAAGAAGTTTTACAAACCTTTTGCATGCTTGCAAATGAAGATTTTACATGCAGAATTTTACTACTGTTCAGTAAAGAACCTGATTTCCGACCTAATTCTACTTATTTTTTGTAAAATATTTGTGAATATGAAAGTTAGCCTATTGTATCTATTTTATCACCCTTTTGGCGGATTTTGATTTCGAATAATGGTTTGTGAGATATTGTTGTTTTCGTCCTGCAGGGTTTATAATTCCAGATTTACAAAACTGTCATGTCTCGCTGTTTCCTGATTTTACTTAACTAAACTATTTATATTGGAAAATTATGAAACTTTATATTCTGTTACTACACATATAGGGGAATACCCCAGACGTTTCGTGGATTTAATTAATGAGTTTTCATGTTGTTTTCCTGACTTTGAATACAAACTTCTGATTTCTGGCTGAACGTGTCATCTGGATTCAAACCTATTTTAGACTTGCTTTTGTGAACTACCCTATGACTTATATATATTTGTGGGATTTGGCCGAGAGTCTATTTTCTTGATCTTCTGATGGATCCAGATTTGCATTCCCGTGGTAGCGGAAATCTCAGTTTTGGTACAATAACGTCATGTTGTCCCGAATTGATATTTTGCCCTATTTGAATACTTGCATGTTGTTTCTTGTAGTTTCTGATTTAGAACATGTTCCTTGCTTCATATGAGCTGTCTTGAGTGTGTTGCCAAGTGTGCAGTTTGTCAGCAAGTCAAAGCTGAGAATCAGAAACCCGGGGGTTTGTTGCAGCCATTACCCATTCCGAAGTGGAAGTGAGATTGTATCAGCATGGATTTTATCACATGATTGCCCAAGGGATCCAAGGGCAATGATGCAATTTTGGTGATAGTTGACCGACTCACCAAATCGGTTCACTTCTTGGTGATGAAGCTTGCTTGGTCGATGGAGAAGCTGGCTGAGTTGTATGTTGGGGAGATCGTGAAGCTTTATGGAGTTCCTCTATCGATAGTATCTGCCCGAGATGCTGATTTCAGTACAACCTTTCATCTCACATTCTGGAGAAGTCTTCAAGCAGATTTGGGGATGAAAACTGATATTTAGTACGACCTTTCATCCTCAAACTGATGGACAGACTGAGAGAGTCAACAGGGTACTGGAAGATATGCTGAGATGTTGCATGATGGACATTGGTGGCAGTTGGGAGAGGCATTGGCTCTAGTAGAGTTTGCCTACAACAATAGTTTCCAGGCAAGCATCGGGATGGCACCGTATAAGGCTCTGTATGGAAGGAAGTGCAGGACACTGGTGTGTTGGTATGAAGTAAGGGAACGGCAGCTGTATGGGCCAGAGATTGTGCAGCAGACCTCAGAAAAGATCGAGCTGATCAGGAAGAGGTTAGTCGACGCACAGAGTTGGCAGCAGAGTTATGCTGACAATTGGAGGAGAGATCTGGAGTTTGGAGAAGGTAATTTTGTCTTTGTGAAGGTGTCTCCAACCATGGGGGTGATTCGGTTGGGAAAAGGAGGAAAGTTAGCCCCGAGAAACATAGGTCCTTATAAGATATTTAAGAGGATTGGGAAGAAAGCTTATCGGTTAAAATTACCGGAAGAATTGGCCCAAGTGCACAATGTCTTCCACGTGTCTATGTTACGAGGTTATATTCCGGATCCGAATCATCATTTACCAGAAGTGCCGGAGGGTCTGCAATTGGATTTAAGCTATGCAGAGCGTCAAGTAGAGATTGTGGATCGTCGGGAGAAAGTCTTGAGAAATAAGACAATACCTATGGTCAAGGTCGTTTGGAGGAACCAATTTGTTGAGGAGGTCACTTAGGAATAAGAGGAGAGGATGATGAGAGATCACACTAAGCTTTTCAACTAAAATTTTTAATTCTTTTCTTTTCTTTGTTTGTCTGTTCTCACTCTTAAGTGTAGTTCAGATGACAGAACTATTCAAAGGAGGGAGTGCTGTAACATCCCGTATTTTTATTTTACTTAAAAAAACTTTTTTTTTCAATTTTTGTACGTGCAATACACATGCGAATTTCATCTTTATTTTCTTTCCTCTCATTTAAATTTTAATTTGTAGCATGCATGAGTCTCTTTTATTTTTAGTCTTTTTATTAAACCCATAGGCCTAAGAATAGATTCTAAGCCCATTAGATTAATTAACTAAATTAAAATCAAGCCCACAAGGAAAGCCCATTAATTAACCCTACAACTAGTTGTGCATGGACTCACACATGACATGTAACAACTTTTTGGCATAAAAATAAAATTACAGGATTGTATTTATTACTGTGTATGAGTGTGCACTTGTGCTTAACACGTGCACGTGTATAGAGATAGAAAGAGTAGCCGGGTGTGGGAGAGAGAGAGAGGCCGGAAGTGGAGGAGTGGAGAGAGTGGGAGAGTGTGAGTGGGTAGTTACTTGATTGATGAGATCAAATCCTAGACCTCCATTTGTTCTATAAATAACCCCCCCCCCCCCCCCCCTCTTATGTCTTCTCATTTACACTACATTAAGAAATCAAGAGGGAGGAAAAAGAAAGAGAGTTAGAGAGTGTTCTTGTGTTGCATTGGAGGCATTGGAGTGATCTTGCTAGGAGGAGAAGGACTAGGTGTTGCTTGTGGGAGCTAGGAGTCTCTAGGAATTGTGTCTCTTCATACTTTTGCAAGTCTTCATAAGAGGTGGGTGATCTTTATGCTTTATAATTGTAGGACAAGCATGCTATTGTTGACAAATGAGTACAGTAGATTAATTTGATGTGGTAAATAAAGATTTAATCCATGTTATTGTGTTTATGCCATGACTTGTAGAAACCATGTTGTGATCAAGAAAATGATTTGATACCATGATAATTAGAAAGATAGTAATAAACAAATGAATGATTGCCATGAATCATACTAGTCTATGCATGTTGGTTTGTAAATGTCGAAATTTTATAAATTTGTATGAAGATTGTTGAGACTTTCCTTATAGTCAAAATAAATTGTAGTGAAGTTTAATTGGTACAAATGGGTTCATAAAATGGGTTGTAAGAGATGCAAAATTTGTTATTTTCTTAAATTGGAGAAATGCAATTTGTGTATGCAAATGAGATGGGAGAAAATGAATTGAAATATAAATACATGTTTAAAATATAAGTTTGAAAATTCGTAGGTTACTGTTTTCAAGTAAACTCAGTCTGGATAAAATATTTACAGCCCATTAAAAAGCTAGATCAATCGTATGATTGGGTTTTGTGAAAATACAATCACAGTGATGTATGAACAATACCTTAGCACTCTGACTTCATAACAGTAGTTGGGGTTGACTTACTGGTTATCAGCGGTGCCGTAAGTCCGTTACTATAGTGCGGGTTGGTCTGGGGTCTTGAGTTCAAAACTCGATAGTCCCTCTTTTTTTTTTTTTCTGTTTCGGTTTTAATTAACCGACAGACCGAGAGTGAGTACTTTGGGGTTTCGGTCCTCCTCTGTGACAGAATGTCACATGGACTTCTTGGTTAGTGGGGGCGCCTTAGGGCGGTACTGTAGCGCGCCTGTGGGCTTGGGTTCGAAACCCGGTAGCTGCCATTTTGATATTTTTGGTGCTTTTTGACATTTGAAAAGTTTTATAACGCAAATAAAAATTTGGGGAAAAATACTAATATTTCTCTAAAGTTATTTAGAATTTATTAAAAAAATAGTTTCATAATATTTCATGTATTTTATGAGAAATTAAAAGTGAAACTGATATAGATCACGAGTTGAAGATTCGAAAATATTTATTTTAAGATTATTACATATATTTTGATTAGAAGAAGAGAAAGTATTTCTATGTTATTTGGTTTCTCTTGATGAGATTATTTACTTATTTTTATTAAGAAGTACTTGATGTGGTTTAAGATATTATATGTGATTAAATTACTAATGAGATTTGAAGTGGATGAATCTATGTTATGAGTTCATGTTATTTTTTTAAGAAATTGTGAATAAGTGAATAAATTGAATAAGTCATGAATGATACAAAAGTAAGAGATTGATTAAGTTATGAATAAGTTTAAGATATGAATACAATGAGGTTTGATACATGTTTATTAAAGGGTATGGGTACCCATGAAATTCTAGAACATGAAAGGTTGTGATCTAGAGGCTTAGTGAGACCCCGGGTAACGGCAATTGTTGAATTAAATAATTGATTTATTTTGAGATATGGCTATCGAGCTATCTCGGTATTTGTGATTAAGTCCTATAGGGGGAGAAGCTAACTCTAGGTATTATAATTATTCATGTCTTGAACTTAAGAATTAGGCACTAAGTGAAGATGTAGTAAACTTGGCCAAACGTGAGTGGAGGGCTTCTATATAATCAGGCGGTGTACTCCGGGACTATAGACCCAGTCGGGTAGTGTACTCCGGGACTGTGGTTGCTCCGATGGAGGCGAGCTTTTATTTTAAATCGGGACTATGCGTAGTCGGGCAGATAGTTTGCCGTACTCCAGTGTATATACGTATACTGGGACTAGAGGGACACTTGACGGGATATTTGCACGACGAGGATTCTGTATAGTCGGGCGGTGTACTCCGAGACTGGAATCCGTACTCGTGGAATGTCTAAACTTTGTTTTATTACTAGGTAGTTATCATGGCAAAGGATCGAACCCTTTAATGTGGAGTACGTAGGTGCTTGCGCTCGGACCTATGTAGTATGTGATGCATAGAATCCGAACAAGTATGCATTAGTGTCATCTTAGTGTAAACTCTTGCATTAGGCATTAAGGCATTGCATACACTTACATGTTTAGAGTAGTCACTTTTAACACTTTATTTTTCATTCAAGTTTGTGGTTTGTTAAAGTATTGAGATCGTTATACTTTCGACATAGCGAGGATGACCGTGTATAACACTTTCGTCGGTTGTAAGCAACTGACGGGCCTACAGTTTTTTATGCAGGATTTGATTTTTCAAGAAAATATAAAGTTGATTTGATGCTGATGATTATTTAAAGTTGTTACAATTGTATATTTCTCATTATTGTACTTCAATTTACTTTCCGCTGTGTTATTAAATGTAAAAAACTCTGTTGTAATATAAATTTTTTAAAATTTCTTGTAAAATTGTACGAAGTGAAGTGTAAAGATCCTGTGGAACTTCGAATTCAACCTTATTTGAAATTCGGGGTGTTACAGAATGAATCTCCTGTAGTACCCAGCCAAACTCAAGAAACTCCTGACTTCCTTCACTGTCATTGGCCTGGGCTAATCCTTCACTGCTTCAACTTTCTGAGGATCGGTGGCCACTCCCTCCTTAGAAAAGATATGACCAACGAAATCTATCTCAAACTTCCAAAACTCACATTTCGACAGCTTAGCATACAAGTTATGCTCCCGCAACTTCTTCAATACCTCTTCCAAGGGCTTAGAGTGCACTTCCTCCGACTTCGAATACACCAAAATATCATCTATGAAAATCACCACGAAGGATTTAATAAATGGTTGTAAGATCCGATTCATCATATCCATGAACACTGTCGGCGCATTCGTCACTCCGAATGGCATTACCAAAAACTCATAGAGTCCATGACAAGTCCTAAAAGTTGTTTTACTCACATCTTCCTCCTTAACTCAAATATGATGATATCCTGATCGCAGATCAATCTTCAAAAACACAGCTACTCCCCTAAGCCTATCAAACCGATCATCAATCCGTGGAAGCGGATAATTGTTTTGAATATTCACCATCTTCAACTCTCGATAGTCAATGCACATCCTCATTGACCCATCATTCTTCTTCACTAACAACACAGGTGCTCCCTACGGTGAAGAACTCGGCCTGATGAAACCCTTGTCAGCAATTCCTCAATCTGCTTCTTAACTTCATCCTGCTCTTCAGGTGCCATCCTGTACGGAGCCTTAGAGATCGGAGCACTCCCCGGCTGAATATTAATGTAGAACTCAACATTTCGCTGCGGCTGCAATCCCGGCAAATCTTTCAAGAATACCGTAGGAAAATCCCTGACAACTGGAATGCTTCTGACTTCATGTCACGTCCTGCTTCCCTAAAGAAATACGGAATACGAGTGCATGACAATGCCCAGCGAATGATTTTCATCATTCATAAGCTGTAGGATCAACTCAGCATCATAACAAGAAATATAGCAAGATATATTCAACCATGTATGCATGAATAATTTATTAATCAACAGAATACATTTGAAACAAATATAAATATCCCAAATAATCTCGAGATCTAGATCAGAAGTAAAACTTCGGGACTACAAGCCCGTTACAAGTTTTAAGTCGCAACAAAATTAAATTAAATCAAATACAAATAACTGAAGCAAGCATTCCCAAGCGAAGTCTAGAAGGTTTGCTCACCAACTCCAGTAGGAAACTCGTCTCCAAAGCCTGCATATATACATATAAAAGGAAAATAGAGAAATAAAGACAAACACCCTTAGTGCAAGTTAGGACCACAAGTTGTACAAGCAAAGGTATGAAAATAAGTGCAAGAAAATATGAAACAAAGTTATGCAATCAAGAATATACAACATGATTGACAATGATGCAACAAGTAGTGAAGTTCAAGAGACTAGCTAGCAAGTAAGATAACTCAAGTAACAGGATTGGGTAGCAAATACTAGTAGTTGAACAAGTAACAAGTGAACATGTAACTGTATCATGTATCAAGTAACAAGCAAGACAGGTGTCAAGTGTGAACAAGTAACAAGTTATTTTTAAGTCTAATGTTTAATTCTATCTAGGTAGAACTTCATACGTCCCAACTATTTACCATATGGTTGCTACTTTCAAACAGTTACGTTTAGGCATAGTGGGGAATTTTATAGGGCTGTGTACTCAGGCATCATTATATCATGTCCTGTAATCAGGTAATGGGTTCTAGAGGTGGCCCCCGTAAATTCTAGAGGTGGCCCCCGTCAATCCCTGACGTGGCACTTAGTTTTACGTGGCACTTAATTCCATATAACTTGTAAACAGGAAAACTTTGGTAATGGATTCTAGAGGTGGCCCCCGTAAATTCTAGAGGTGGCCCCCATCAACCCCTGACATGGCACTTAGTTCTATGTAGCACTTAGTTGCATATAACTTGTAAACAGGAAAGCTTCGGTAATAGATTCTAGAGGTGGCCCCCGTAAATTCTAGAAGTGGCCCCAGTTTACCCCTGGCATGACACTTACTTCCATTTAACTTTAAAAACATGGAAAACATGGGCCCCCTTCCAAGTACACTTACCTATATTGTCCAATACTATGGTCAACCCTTAACCCTAGCTTGTTATTTATTATTATTATCAACCAAGCATGAAAGTGTGCGAAATAGGAAAGAATACATGATCAAGAACATGGAATAAGTTTAGACTAAGTGGCATACATATTCAAGAGTGAAACAAATTAAATTATCAAGAACGACGAGAATTTCAAATCTGGACAGCATGACATTGCTGCACCAAAATTGGGATTTTCGCCACTACAAGAATGCAAATCTGGATCTGTCAGAAAATCTAGAAACTAGACTCTCTTCTGAATCCAGCGCATATAAAAAGATACATAAAAGTTGTAGCATCAGGTGTCAAAACAGCAAACTACACAGGATTCGTGTTCAGCCAGAATTGTGTTTATATATATGAAACAGATTTGAAACTTCATTAATTAATTTCAGGAAAATTTGGGAATGTTCTCTAGTGTGTCTATTACCAGCATGCAAAATTTCAAGTCATTATCTTATAGGTAGCATGGTTAAACTAATTGTAAATCAGAGTGTTGCAGCAATTTTTTAGAATCTGGAATTCTACGACACAGCAGCAGTAAAACAGCGATATCTCACAAACCATCACTCGGAATTCAATTCCCTCAACAGGGTAGTAAACTAGACATCTGAGGCTATTCAGGAAGTTATTGATTTTGATGACACTATCTAGGTCGAAACAGCATGGTAATGTTCAGGTTGGCAATAAATTTTAGGGTCTCAATATCTTTTTCATGCATAAAATAACTAGAATGTTATGAATGATGAGTTAGGAATCGAAAACATAAATCACAGCAAGTTACATCTATGTGAGCATGGTATTAAGATATACAATGTCCATAATCTTACTAATCACAATCAACTAGCACACCATCTTCAATCATATAAACAATCAATACTAGTATACAATCTACAATTGTTGTATGATGTCATAACATGAAATGCAATAGCAATAATTAACTATATGCATGCATGTAAGATCTCAACAAGTCAGAGGCAAAAAAGTGCCACGAAGTCAAGACTACTACTTGGATTTGCTCGTGTAAATCCGTAGTATCCCAATGATAGATAACAATAACAATATACGATAATCAATATGGATCTACTTGCAGAATTCAATAAACAATTTCGAATACGATTCGATATAATTCGAAAGTGAGATGACTTATCTTTCAGGACGACGTTAGATTAATCCAAATATGCAAAGAATAATGGGATCGGAATCCCGGCGACATAGCGACGAGCAAAGGATAACGATGATCACGATCGGGCACGGATCTTGATGGGGATCAAGATTGGATGATCGGATGGCTGAGATCGAAGATCAAGATCAAGATCAAGATCAAGATCAAAGGTGATTGAACGCCCAGATCTCCCAGATGATGAAGATGATGATGATGATCAAGATCGATCGATCGAACGGCTGCGATCAAAGGAAGTTGATGATCATCATGATCATGATGATCAAGAGGAGATCGGACGGCCCACAATCAAAGATGATCAAAACCAACCAAATAGTAAAAGCTTGGCTCCGAAGGTGGCAGAGGACACGGCGGCGGTGGCCAGGGGACACGGTGGCAGCGTGTTATGCTGTGCTTGAACAAGATGATGGCAGCAACGAGGTGAAGCCTCGCTCTGGGGTGCTGCGACGTCGGAGAGGGGGGTGGGGGGAGAGAGCAGGGCGGTGCAGTAGGTAGGCGGCGTAGCAGGAGGCAGGGTTGCTGTTGGCTGAAGGCTACAGAGGGGAAAGTAAGGAGGACGAGCTGGCGGCAGCTCGTTAGAGAGCGCAGGGTCGAAGGGCGGCGTGAGGGCTGGCACAGCTAACTGGCTGCACTGTCGACGAAGGAGGGTCATAGAGAGCGCCGGGGACCGACAGCACAGGGAGGCTAGTAGCACGGAGGACGCTGCGATGGTGATGCAGGCTGGGGCTGCTGTCGTCGGAGGGGAGTACAGGGTGGTGCAGTAGGTCGGCTTAGAGGTGCACAGCGGAGCAGGGCTGGGTGCGCGGTGGGGCAGCTATTGGTAACGAGGCTGAGGAGGATGGGAGAGCAAGAGGGATGTAGGGAGAGGGAGTAGAGAGAATAAGGACGAAGGGAAAATATGAAAAGCGACTAGGGTTTGGGTTTAGAATAGGGTATAACAGTAGGTTATTATATATAGGGGAATGGGTTAGGGTGGATAACAGGTTGGGTAGGGTATGCAAATGGGTTTGGGTATAGGGTTTTAACGGGTATGGGTTTTAGGGTTAAAATCCATTAGGGAAAATAGAGTTTATAAATTCAATAGAAAAATAAAATAACCAATAAAAATATTGTTTATAATAAAATGTAATTTGCATTACAATATGGAATTTATTTGAAATAGCTACAAATACAATTAGTACATAAAAATGGATTTTAAATAACCAGTCAAAATTAATAATAACAATAATAATAATAGCAGTAATAGTAATAATAATAGAAATCAAGATAATAATAACAATAATAAGATTTGTATTATAATATAACAATCATATAAAATAATTACAATAAAATTATTGATCGAAAATAGATTTTTAATAGAAGATCCAACAATACATTTTACGAAAAGAATTTGAAAGCGAAAAAAAAGAAATAATTTACAAAAATTTTAAATACAGAAAATACACAGAAAATAAGTATTTGGGGAAACAGGGGTTACACTTCATCTGGAATCATCAAACTTAGATACCATAGTAGTCACTTTCGGGTCCTTCTTCTTCCCCTAAAAAGTCACTGCAGACCTCCTATGCTTTCATTAACACCTCTCTCTTCTTGTGTTCAATTGTGGCATCATATAGTTGCCATCCAATGAATGCCCACGATCACATCCACAGCCATGACTTGCAGCTCAGTGTGATCAATGCCAAATAATCTCCCACCAAACTCGATATCACAGCCCTCATACTATCGATCAACAATCAATTCTTCCCCTATTGGTGTTGCCACCAACAAGACTTTTCCTGGAAACACCTTAGGTTTCACACCTAAAACTTTAGTAAAAATTGGGCGACACAAATGTCTGCGAAGAACTAGTATCAAATAAAACTTTTGCTTATATTCCATTAATCACGAAAAATCCTGTTACATGAAGAATGATACTTAAATCTCCAATTTATTCTCAAACAAAGCTTTACTTAATACATCAAATAAATAAATTTAAAATTCTTACACACCCTAGGTTACATCCTCTGAGTTACCTGCATCCTCCTCAGTTAATGTGATCACTCGCCACTGCCTTTGAAATTTGCTTCTGCCTGCACCATCCTTCTTTAATTGCAGTCAGTTTGGTCTGAGATTTCCTTCACAGCCACTCTGATAACAAACCCGCGCCTTAAGCGGCTTGGTGCATGCTGACTGATATTGGCCAGCTTCTCCACAGTTGAAACAAGTCACGCCTTGAATAGCAGATGCCTTCCACTCTGGCCTACTGAACCTGCCCTGCTTCACTGGGAACTTCTTCCCACTCTGACCAACTGCTGGCCTCTTGTGACTGTTCCAGGTCTCCTGCTTCTTCTGGAACTGATCCATATCTTCTTCTGTCATTACTGACATCTTGACCAGCTTATCAAACCTTCTAATGCCCAACGGTATCATCCACGACCTCAAATTTGGCCTCAAGCCCTGCTCGAATTTCTTGGCCTTCTTTGCCTCATCAACAATCAGCTTCGGTGCATACCTTGATAGCCAGGCGAACTTAGTCTCATATTCGCGCACTGACATGCTGCTTTGCTGCAGATTGAAGAATTTTGTTGCTTTCATCTCCTGAATATCCAGAGGAAAGAAATGATCCCTGAACTCATCCAGAAAAGCCACCCAAGTTACCTATTGATGCCCAAAAGTACTCTTCACTGACTGCCACCAGATGTCAGCGTCCTTCTCTAACTGCATTGTAGCCAATTTCACCTTATTGACTGCTGGGGTTTCTAAGACTTCGAAGTCCATCTCCATCTGTCTAATCCAATCATCAACCTCATTTGGATCAGACTGCCCTAAAAAACAGGCAGCTTCATCCGCTTGAATGACTCGACCTGCTTAATCGGATCAGCATTAAAAACATTGGTCCAGCCCTTTGATTCTGATTCTGATTCTGAGCCATCTTGGCTGCCATGAATGTATTCAAGGTCTGATACACCCTGGTAATCTCATTCTCAAGATCAAGTCCAGCCCCATGTAAACCTTCAGCCCCAACACCATTTTCACCATTCCTGGTTCTGGGCCCTGCCATTATACTGAATATTGCAAAATGAGGGTAAAGTTAGAGCATCACAACACAATTCACATTCACATCAATACCCCATGGTAAAACATCAATCATACCCCAAATCATAACATCTTGTTTTAATTCTATGTGATACTCACACTCTAATGTCCACACCTAGGTTTATTTTTATACCATGTTTAACATTACTATTGAAGCATGCTCTGATACCAACTTCTGTAGTGCCCCAAATTTTCAATATAATATCTCAGAAATACGTGGCACAATTTCCAGCATCTACCTCAATGTAATAGCATACATAGTAAAAACACAGATAAAATTTTCAACTTTTATTACATCAATCTTTACAAAACACAGCGAAAAATTAAACACCTTGAACTACAATCATTTTCTTTTACAACACATTCTTTTACAATTTACATAAGCCACATTATCATTCTACCACAAGCATCCAATTCCCATGCTATAGGTACATACCTATAAAACATGAGGCTAGAGATAACCCTAACCACCAAAACTACAGGGGTCAGACATAAAGGTGTAAGTGACATCAAAAGAAATGCAACATAAATAAAATATAAAGAATAAAGTCATAATCAGCACATATCAATAGTAGTAACAAATGGAATATGAAATAACAATAAATAAAACATGAAAACATCAAGCGAAACTAAACTAAGTGTCAAGTGTAGGAAAACAGAAAACAAACATGCATAAAACCAAGTCAAGAAAACACAAATGCAAGATGATGACTCTCAAATGAATACTTGTCGGATTCTATGCATTCATACTGCATCGGTCTGGTGCAAGCCCTTATCGTTCTCCACTTTATAGGGTTAGATCGCTCGTTATGCAATTAATCCTACTACGGTGATAGAAACAAGATCCAAAATACTTCGCGAATAGGCATCACAACCCTCGACGCGCAAGCATAATATAAGAATAGCTCTGACCCCTAGGGAAGAATTACCTTCCTGACGTGTACCCCATGAATAGGTTTGCGAGACCATCGACATGCTGATACACTAGTACACCCCGTGAATAGGCCCACCGACCATCGACACACGAATGCACCTGTATGATCTGTTAATAGGCCTGCAGACCCTCGACACGCGAACATACCATATATCCTCTCGAGACAGAATAACACACAGTCCTGAAACGCATCCGTTGGACTAGACCCTTAGAGCATATAATTACGTTTTTCAAGTTCTATCACATCTTCATTACTACATGTCCTTAAGTTGATTATTATTATTAAAACACAAATTTTTCCTCTCTAAAGTTAGTGTATCCTGCTGGACTTAATTCCACAACAACAACCCGAAGACCCAATTGGTCATAATCCACAAAATCTCATCTGCCGGTTCACAAGAATCTCACTCAACTCTTAGAGACTCACAAAACGAATATCAATACCAAAACTTTCAATAAAACTCTCAATTCCATTATCAAAATGTTTATGTCAAGAAAACTTCTTAAATCCGCAAAAAAATCAAAACCCAATTAATACACTCATAAATTCCAGAATTGAAATAAAATATTAAATCCATTAAATATCTGACAATCATATTTTGAAGTCGAAGAAAATCACAAAACATCAATTTCTTCTAAAACCATATATATTTCATTTAACAAAGTCATAGAACACAATTTAAAATCTAGTATAATCAAAATATAACTCTCTGTAAAATATAGTAATCTGTAGTAAAAATATCATCTAAAACAGTAGTTCAATAATCCGTAATATCGAAGAAATAATCGTTCAACAAAAACAATCAGCCAAGCACTAACAGTCGACCGTTAAAAAAAATACAAAAGTGGTCGGTCGATCGACATGCAAAAACCCAAAAACCCACTAATTGACATTCGACTGTCAGTTCATGTGTAAAATATTGACAGTCGACCGACATATTCAAAAATCGACAGCTTTAATATTCGTACACCTATTTATTGATACTTCAATTAATCTTTGTAAAATCATAAATTTTCTAAACAAAATTCCTGAGAAGGTCAAATACAACTTGTATAACATATAGGAGTTTATAAAACAAATCAAAACCACATCGAGATCTTAAAAGATCAATTTTTAACAAAATCTTCAAAACAGTGAACATAGATGTGGATATGTGTTTATGTGTGTGTTTGCATCAGTAAACCATCAAAATCTCATCAATTAGAAGTAGTATAATGTTCAAATCAAACTCAGTATTAAAACATCTCAAATTCAATTCGAAAACATCACAAAATCACCAAGAAAACAATTTCGGCTGAAGCATCAGACCCGAAAACAACATACTCAACTCCAACTTCAAAACTTGGTTTTTTAATCCAAAAATCATTTTACAACTTGTTATACACATAACCCCCTGATTACAATAGTTTACCCAAGAGTATATGCAATTATAACAATCATTCATCAAGTTTTTACTGATGTAAATCATCTAACAGATCGTATACAAATCTTTACAGATTAAAAATTAGGTTTTGTTCACTTTTGCAATAAACATTATACAATCTCATAGTACATGTTAAAATCAGTAAAAATATGAAAGAAAACAACGTACGCATGGTTTCTATTAGGTTCTTTAACAATCTCAAGTCATCTATACGTAGTTTCAATCATCAATAGCATAGTTTCATTAAAGATTCAATCTTTATTCACACATCTCTTAATAAACTCATTATATCATCATACAATCATCCATCATTCATTCTAATAGACAATCATCACATACAACATGCATAGAACAATAGGAAATCAAACATATGTTACTCATCTTATTGAACAAACAACCGAAATAATAAAAAGAATAAGAAAAGTCCTTCCTTTCACAAGAAAACCCAAATCCTCGCTTCGAAACTCCAAGAAATCAATAATAACGAAAACCATTTGTGTAGTACAGCAAAGAGACGGCTGCACCTCCCTTTTAATAGGCTGGCAATTAGAGTTTTAGGGTTTTGAATAGGTTTTGCAAAATATCCCTTTTTGAATATATTTTTACATATATAAATCCTTATACTTAGAAATTAGATTAACCAATTCACTTTAAATTTTCAAACAAAAATAAACACCCTAATACTGGCCGACACTAGTTTAATTCCAGAAAAAAAAATTGTAATTTTTGCCTCTAAGTGGCAATTTTAAAAAAAGACTATTCTTTAAGAAATTTGCGAAATAAACCAAATCTATTAAAACAAAAAGTAAACTTTTTACCTCTGAGTTGTCTAGCCATCATTCTCAGCCCAAAAATTCACAAATCTAGAGTTTTCACTGTAACATCCCAAATCCCAAATACAACTGAATTCGAGAGTTCTACAGGATCTTTTCGTCTCATTCGGTACAATTTTACAAGGAATTGAAAACTTTCCATTTTACATCAGAGTTACAAGAGATTTTACACATTATATTTTACAGTGGAAGCATATACATCAATAATTTACATGTAATGACAGCGGAAGCAATTATAACAATATACAAAAGATGCAGCAATAAATAATGATTTTCGAGCATTGGCTTTCCTTTAACCTTTATCAAACCAATTATCCTGCATATAAAACTGTAAGTATGTCAGTTTATTCAACCGACGATAATTATACATGGCTATCCTCTCTATGCCAGAAACAGTATAACGATTCTCATTTCTTAACAAATCACAAACTTATTCACATATCAAATTAAAGGGAATACCATATTGATGTCGTGTTGTGATTGTGCACTTAGTCCTTAATGCAATTATTTATATTATATGACACTAATGCGCACTTGTTCGGATTCTATGCATCTCATACTACATAGGTCCGAGGGCAAGCCCTTAATCGTACTTCATCTTGTAGGGTTCAATCCCTCGTTATGACTTACTCTACTACTGTAACTACGGTAAGTATCTTAGATATTTTCTGACCTACGAACTCATGTCTAGGCGTTCTGGAGGGAATCCCAACGCACTGACACATGACTCATCATGCAGGCATCCTGTGGTAATTCAGCTCCTACCATAGACATGACACCACTCGTAGTCTTCAAACATTCCACGAGCGTCACCACCGGGACGGTACTCTGGAGCAGTATCCTCGCCCTGACTCATCATGGGACATTCTGGGATACGCTCTCGCCACTAATCCAATGGCCCTCATACTCGGTGTTTTTCTCTTACTTTCATCACATTTTCACCATGTAACTAATCCTTAATTCTAATGAAATAGAATCATGAACAAAATCAAAGCACTAGAGTTAGCCTCTCCACTAAACCGGACTTATTCATTTATTCAAACATGACCAACCTTGGTCTTTCATTTCAAATTTCATTTCATTTCTTTCCAATTGCCGGGGGAGACTTAGCTACTCTTTTGTTTCAATTCCAATTCACAATTACTAAAAAATAATCTGAGAACTTCCAGCTCATGAGTTCATTTTTCATAATCACCATGGATTTTCTTTTTCATGTTCATAGTTCCAAAATTATAACCTTCATAAACTCAAATAAATGATTCACTTCATATTAATTCATGCAAAGACAAATAGAGTTTACTGTCACAACCAATATTCAACATAAGATTCACAATCTTTATCATAAAACAATTCCTAGAATTTCTGAGATGTCAAAAAGTGTTCTGAACAGTCGACTTAGAACTCATCCAGTCGACTTGTTCAGCCAAACAAAGTCCTTCAGTAAACTGCTCGGAAGAGTCGACTGCTGCACATGGCCAGTCGGCTGTTCCGCAGCGTTTAAAATTCCAATATCATTTACAGTGCAGTCGACTGTCAATCAACCCAGTCGGCTGTTCAGCAGAGTTCAATTATGTAACCTTTCAAGTTCAGTACAGTCGACTGTTACATACATTCGGTCGACTAAGCAAATTAAACTTTCAATTTAAAGAATTCTCTCTTTATTCTGTTCTCACATCATTTCTTTTTTTTTTTCACACTACAATGTGATCATGCCAATGTAAACATGAAATTCTTATATGTTTATTAACATCACAACATAGTTTTCGATTAAATGTAAATTCCACATAACTAGTGTTTTCTTTTCTCAAAAGGAAATGCTAAACATATATTTTTCCTTTTACTCATCATTTACTCACAGAGATAACTACTAATCCCAATTTAACATGCTAGAACATCAAGTTAATAATTCACATTAAAAGGTACGTCGTTTCATGAAAATCCGAACTGTATATATTTTCTTTCAATATACCAGTCGACTGTTCATACGACCGGTCGACTGTAAAGGTCATTTCAAGTTCTCTAATTATTATTAGTCATTTTTCATCAGTTCATAATTTCTACACTGTGTACAGCATGGGAGATATCAATTTAGCAATCATTCTATCACTTCAGTTTGCACATACTTACACAATTAAATCCTCGAACTTAACATGAATTCTAATTTAGAAGTCATGGAAAACATCCACCTCGTACCAGTCGACTTATTCACATGACCGGTCGACTGTACAGGTCAGTTCCGATCTTTTAAATTTCATTAATTCCGCTCATTCATTCACATCTTTCATACTAAGTATAGCACAACGCATTTTAGTATAATGATCACCATATCAATCCACATTTCACAAGCATGATAACAATCAAGATTGCCCTAGCATGATCTCTATATTAGAAGTCCTGAGAAACACCCACCTTGTTGATGAAATAAATGAAATCCCGAAAAGCCTTCTAGTGATAATGTGACTCCTCATCCTTGCTCCTTACCGCCGAGAATCTTCTGAAGTAATGCCGGCCTCCCAAGACTAATCACACTCACAACTCTCTTGCAAATATATCTTTCTCTTTTCAAATAGATTTTTTTTTTGTGTGCATTACACTTAATTGGGGGGGGGGGGTATTTATACACAAACTTTGGGTAAAGTGGAGGGCTAAGATCTAGTGGATGGTTATGAGATGGAGGGCTAAGATGAAAGTAGGAGTTGCATTAACTACCCACAACTAAGTAACCACCCATGCATGATCTCCATTTGAAAATTTCCAATTCCCTCCAAAGATTAAAAAAACGGGATATGGAAGGAATAGTGTGCAATGCACACTATGTTGCATGCACGTGCTATTCTAGTCTCCAAATAAACAAACTTGTACATATACATTTTTACAAAATAATCTTTTAAAAGAGTTTTACTTTACAAGTTGTTATTTAAAAAAAGAGAATTAATTCTTGGGCTTAAATTAATGGGCCAAAACATTAACTTTTACAAAATAATTAATTTAGATTTTGGGTTTAAGTTTATTTGAAACAAGGACCCTTTTAAAAATAAATAATTTAACAAACATATATACATAGACATGTACTCATCATTCATTATAAAATTTCATAAAATGGTACGTGCATACTACGTGCAAAATAATGAAATAAATAACTAATTTTTATGAATGAAAATTCAGGGCATTACATTCACTCCAAGTGGTAATTTTGGACAAAAACCTCTTTTTTGTAATATTTGCAAATAAGTCAAATAAACATCAGAAAAATCCAAAAAATTCATAAATAACCCATACTAATAAATAATAGCTTTCCCCAAAATAATTTCTGACTATGAACTTTCCAAGAAAATATTTCCACGTGTTTTGCACGTGTAAAAAGATAATTTTCAGAAAATGTTTATTAAATCACCAAAATCATTTTAATTCATTTATACACATCAAAACATTATTAAAAAATCTAGGGTGTTACATGTTATTCTTTGGTATTCGAGTTAATCGTCAATAAGGCAAGTCACTTTTTCTCTTGAATTGAATCTTGTATCAAATTCATGTTTTTATTGAAATTCGTTCAAGTAGATCCAATTGTTCATCGTATCATATATTGTTCTTCTTTTTCATTGAGTATATTGAGGATTTACACGAGCTAACCCAAATATTCTCGACATCGTGCCTTTGTTGACTCTAAAGATCGAATTTTTCATGCATCCATGTAGTATTTGTAATAGTATTATTCATATAAACATCACACAAAGATACTATCGTAGAATTTAATACTAGGTTGATTGCTTGAATAATTGATTGATGAATTGTGTGGTTAATCTAGTATATATGTGTGTATTCTTAATGATGTTTAACTTGCTATTATACCTACCATGCTGATTATGAAGTTTATTAACTAATTGAAGTGGAACCCATCATGTTAGCTCTCTTTATTTCATGAAAAATATCAAAAATCTGTATGTTTACTTGCTGTCTGAAAATTATATGATGTTTTTGACCCGGTATTTGATCTAAAAAAAACAATTTTCTGAATAAGAGTTGTATCCCTATGTCTCCAGTTTCCAGAACATTTAAGATCTTTAAATTCCGAGCTGTATTGCAAAAGTTATGATGATTTTACTACTACTGTGTTTTATTTTCAGAATTTCAGATTCATGTATGTTTTCATGTTTAAACTATTAAAAAACTAAGTTAATGTTAGAATAATGCCTTGATAATTTCAAAAATGTTAGTTAACAAGTTTAGGAGTCTAAAGAATTTTTTTGATGAATTTATAATTGACTTTTCGCTGTATCTAAAGATATAACAACATGATGTCGATTTTCTGTCTGAACATGTAATCTGTAAAGAATGATGTATTTGACCAAGCAACTTTTTTCGGATTTTGTATTTTAAATATGCGTTGGAATCGTGTGGAAGTCTAATTTCTAGAACTTCTGACGATTTCAGTTTTTGATTTCTATAGCAGCGGGAAACCTGATTTTTGTACAGTGACCTCTTGCTGTCCCGAAATTCCTTTTCCAGATTTTCTTACTATAAGTATATATATATATATATATATATATATATATATATATATATATATATATATATGTATATATCATTGTATTGCATTAGTTGACGTATATGTACTACATTGCATGATCTTAATCTACTATTGTCATCATCTATTTGTCCCATCCAAATTTATCATCCTATTGTTCCTCTATTGTTACTATCGTTCATCTAATGTCTCTAATTGTATAGTGTATTATTGCATTGATAAAATAATTAACAAGTCGGGGTTTAAGGAAATTACTTAAGTAGTGAACAATATAGTAGCTGTGTCGGCCAGTGTTTTATTGATTGATTGTTGGAGTGCTGACTTCGACATCCCAATCTTTCGTGTATCGTATCAGTGTATCAGTGTATCAGTATATGAGTGTATCATTATAATGTATCGAACAACAATATTGTTATTGTATTAGAGATCATCGTACCGACACATGATCTACATAATTTACCACTAGAGTCTAAACGAAATTGATTGTATGCATCGAACCTGTGGTAAGCAATATATGGGACACAGTAGTACGTGTATTAGTTAGGATTAAAATGATTAATAGAGTTAGAAATTGACACAACATCGACATTGCATATTGTACATCATCGTTTCTATTGATATCGAATATTGTCTAAGTGTTATTGACATCAACAATTGAACATTGTTATCAAATATTCAATTATTGTTTATAACCATTGCATCGATTACCATGATATTGATTATTGCTATTGTCTTATGTTATTGATTCCTATTGATCTATTGAATTCATTGTTACATTGTTATTCTATTGTTCCTTACTTTCTCTACTTGTTGTCCATGACTTACGCTAAGGACAATTTTTTTCGCTTTTTAGATGAAGTGTTCACTGGTGATCGTGGAGAATTACCTGTAGGAATTGGAGAACAAGCTTTCTAAAAAAAATTTACTTTCTAGTTGATTATTATTGCATTGGACTTATTGTATTGAGACTTATTATTATTGTGATTGAATTTATTATTGTATTGAGCTTATGACCCGGATATTTATTTCCAGACGTTGGATTATTGTATTTAGATATTTCATATTGTTTTATTCCAAGTATTATTGTTCATGTGGTTGTTATTATTGCTTGCGCAATTGTTTTGTATTGTTATTATTAATGAGTTGAATGGGTAAACAGTTTATGGATGACACAATTCATTCGTTGGGACAATGTCACGTGCTTGTGTTCCATATTTTTGGGAAGCAGGGCGTGACATGTATAAACCATCTCCAAATGACATGATATTTTATAGGCATACAAACTATGACATAAACATCAAAGTGAATGGTGTGGATCATCGATAGGGGCCAGATAAGTATTTTTCATTGCATTATTAATTTGTTATCGGTACAATACCATGCAAAATTTCTTTTAGTTAGTTAAGTACATCCAATTTCAACTAACACTACATTAGTTCAATTTTTATTTTTATAGTTGCTTGCTAGGCATGTCAGGTTATTGTTTCACTGGGGCCGCAGAAGTATTTTCTCTTGGAGATCTTGATATGGTCTAATTGGTGTATCTCCTTAGCATGTTACACTGGGGATATTTAGATTAGTTTCTCATCTTGGTCAATCTTTAGTTGAATCTATCATTTAGGGTTCAGTTTGGACTGTATAGCTGTGTTATGCTGAAATTTAGATTGTGAAGATGTGTCTGGCTCAGCTGGTGATCCATACATTAGCATTCAAATACCACTGTCTATTTATACTTGTAGTTAGTCTGTGAACGATTTTTTCACAATAGAAGATGATAGTATGGGAATCAGAACTTAAAGTTCTCAACAAACCTAGTCTCAGAGAAAGACTACAGTAAGGAGATGATAATTTATGTGGATGATGTGAGAAGTCATCATAGTTCATGACCCATTTATGCATTGGCACATATATAAAAATTGCTAGATTCTCGTAGAAAGTTAGTGATCTGATATCTGTATTATGCAGGTGTGATTAAATAATCCTTTTTTTTTCCTTTTTGTTTTGAATGCCAAGGTTCCTAGACAGTCTAATGATGCTTTCATATATTAAATTCACCGAAGGTTTCTCGCAACTACTGCATAAAAACATGATTGATAATAATGAATGAGTCCTACTCATGCATCATTGATAACTTATCTATTTTGTATTTTCCAATTTTTATTGCTTTGATTTTTGGCATGCACACAAGAGAATAAAATCAATTCAAGAAGCTAACTTAGACATTTAAAAGTAGCAATTAATGATTGGTTCATCTGGGCATGGATTTATGTATATGTATATGTATGTATGTTTATGTGTTTGTATGTATGTGGTATGGCTAAAAATAGAACTAAATCGGGACCGTTCAAATCGGGTACGAATCTCAAAGCTCTCGGGGGTAAAACGGTAATTTCCATTGTAAATGGGTCTATAAACGGGAACTGGGTCTTTTCCAATGCCGAATAACCCAAAGCAGATCTGCATTATTGGGTTATGATGGCAGCCCATTCTAAATAAACTCAGATCCTTTAAAAGATTATTTAAATTCATGATTATCCCTAAGAGGTGGTATAAATCAAATCTCTTATCATGAAGAAATTTAAGCTGTATTTCTTATCTAAAATCACCAAGAAGTATAGGAAAATGATAATCTCGAAACTTGTCCCAAAGGCGACTATAAATACCCCCTACCTCCGTTGAAATAAGTAATCAATATTTTGCTCCACAAAAGCTCTCTCATATTCTTCTTGATTTCTGACTTAAGAGTCGGAGGGGCTGTCGCCAGGATCAATCCCTGTGTTTCAGACTTTTGCAAGTCGTTGGAGGCGATCTTCACCACACAAATCAAATCCCACGACACAAACGAGTCAGATCGTCAAGTCAATAGTAGTCAAAGGCAGTCAACACCGTTGAAAGTCAAAAGGTCAAAAATTTGTTGGTTCCTAAAAAAGAATCCACATCATCAGACTGCTCCCACACCGAAAAAAGCAGCAACAGATTGGCACCGTCTGTGGGAACAGTAAAGAAAATCCGACCAAACATCAGCGATGAGAACAAGTCTTCCAGCATGCCTCCTAAGGGGAAAGCGAAGGCGGTTGCCTCAAGCCGACGAGCCAACCATCTTCCTCCACCTCCTCCTCTAGAGGAACTCAATCCCATCTTTCACTCACAGCAAGAGGAGCCCCTCCTTCAGCTCTTCTTGCCATCACCAGGAGAGGCCCCGCTAGGGGGCTCTCCCCGGAGTCGCTCCAAACCATCTGCTAAACCCCTTGTCGAAAACAGGGGATCAGTATACACCTGTACTCCTTCCTCACTCCCTCAACCATAGCCCGACCTCCATCAAGTCTTCGTAGATCGCCAGCAGGAGTAGGACCTACGGACCCATCTCAACGACAGGAGAGCTCGCGATGATGCCTCTCATCCTGAGCAGAGGGGCAGCATAAGAAGTCCCTCTCCACATAGACAAAGGAGATCCCCCTCTCCCAGAGAACGCGAAAGAAGTTCATCTCCTCACAGACGAAGGAGAACCCCTCTCCTATGCGGCGAAGGGGTCGCGTTCCTCAAGAAGTCACAGAAGAACTAATCCCTGAGAAAGGAGGCATCCAACTCCAACTAGCAGGATGGCTCCTAGGATGGGAAGGAATGAAGAAATTCCAGTCACTAGAGCCAAGCTTCGAGAGTTTAAGAATGAGAACCTCCAGGCCCTCAGCATAGTTCCACCTTAAACTCGACAACCTAGTCTTCACCATCCTTCACCTCCATGACGCGAAGAATCCCATGGATCCACCAGATCTGATCAATAGGAAGACGTCGTCCCCTGGCTTCTCCATAAGATGGAAGACCGCATGGCTTCGCTGAAAAGGGAAGGAACAAAATAAGATGGAAGATATCGTCCCGTCAGACCTCCATTCTCCAAAAAAATTATTGAAGCTCCGGTCCTTACCAACTTTAAGGTCCTAACATTCGAACTGTACAACGGAGAGATCGATCCGGTAGACCACATCGAGAGTTTTAAAACTCTCATGGTGATCCTCCAAGCATCTGACTCCCTCATGTGCAAAACCTATCCGGCAACCTTAAACGGTTCGGCATGAGAATGGTTCTCTCGCCTTTCCCTAGGCTCCATATTTTCCTTCGACCAACTTGAAGAACTCTTTCTCACACACTTCGTCACTAGCCGCAAGTTAGAGAAGATCAGTGCCTCCCTGTTAGACCTCAGGAAAAGAGATGGGGAGTCCCTCAAAACTATGTCCAACGCTTCATAGCAGAATCCAGATCCATCCACTCACTCGACTCCGTGGTGGCAACGGTGCGTTCAGATACAATGTCAAGCATGACGAACTTAAAGCTTCCCTCATCAAAATACCTCCTCATGACTTCTCTGACATACTTTAGAGAGTTGAGAAGTATATTCGAGTCGAAGAGGCAATACGCCCCCAATAACAGAAGGTACCTTCATCCGGGAACAAACGGAAAGGCACTAACAAAGATGAGCCCCAAAAATCCCAGAAAGATGCCTCTCCCATGCCTTGTTTTGAAAAATACACCCCACTAAATGCAAGCATATCTGTCTTTCTTAAGGAGGTTGACAATGACGGGATCCTTCGACCTCCCCCCAAGATAAATGCCCTATGTAAAGATGGAATAAAACAAAGTGGTGTGCCTTCCACAAGGATCATGGTCACCTTATGGATGAGTGACAAGCCCTTAAAGATGAAGTAGAGGTGATGCTCCGATGATAATACAATGCCAAATTTGCCAAGAAAAATGACTTAGAACCTCGTCCTCTAAAGGGACCGAACAAACTGGCAGAAAGGCCAACTGAGTCCCCGGGATCGGGGCGGATGGAGATATTTCATGTGATCAATGGAGGACCTATGGGGGTGGGGGGGGGGGGGGGGGGCTCCAGCACATCTAGGAAGGCCTTCGTTCAAGAGGTAAATTCCGTATACAACATCCCTCTCTATAGAGGTTCAGGAGTTAGCATCACCATCTCAGGTAGGGACTTGGATGGCGTCTGAACTCCTCACTGCCACGTGCTCATGATTAGCATGTGTATGGAGAACCATGAAGTGCGCCAAGTCCTTGTTGATAACGGCAGTTCGGTCAACATCATATTTTTTAATGTGTTTGAGGGCCTCAAACTCAAGTAGGATGACCTCAAGCCCGCCGCTCTCCACGGATTTTAAGGAGCCCCTGTGATGATTGAGAGAATCATGTCACTTTACGTCACTCTACGGAAGGCTCCTACTGCTAGCACAGAAGCGTTAGATTTTATGCTGGTCGACATGAAGTCTGCCTACAATGCTATCTTTGGTCGTCCAGGAAAACCGGCTATCCAAGCAGTTGTATCAACATACCACCTACAAACATAATTCCCTACTGCCACAGGAGTGGGGAAAGCCAAGGGAAGTTAATAGGCCGCTCAAGCCTGTTACACAACTACCACGGGAGGCTCGGTTCTTCCCATCGATGCCTTCGAACTCCCCATTGATATGCGGAAAGCTAGTTCCCAACTGGTGGACGAACTGTTAGAAATCCCATTCTCCGTGGAGGATAAAGCGAATTGTTTCCGGATGAGCAAAGCTATAACCCCAGTTCCCGTAAATACATATTTTCTGAATATTTTCCTGTATTTCGATTATTTATAAATTCATTTTGTTTTAAATTCATTTTGGATCTTCTATTAAAATCTTTCTAATTGAAAATCATATTTATTTCGAATAATGGTATGTTTGAACTTGTTATCTATCCCTAATTGATCAACAATTTATATTATTACTATTTGGATTTTAATAAATTTGTAAATCTCAAATCCTATTTTGATACGTATAATTATTATTGCTATTATTATCATTATTATTATTGTTATTTTAAAGTACAAACCGAGTATATTATTTATATATGACCATTCTAATTATTTGTGGAAAGTTAAATGTTAATTGTATTCTTCAATTAATTTTATTGAACCCTGTAAAATTTTGTTTTACAACAAAACCCTACCCAAAACACCTTTTGTCACGCCCCGCTTCCCGGAATACGGAAACACAGGTACGTAACTGAGGCCCAGCGAATGATATAAGTACGCCAACTCATATCATCCATAAGCTGTACCAGTCTTAACTCAACAATATAAGAAAAATAAATCACAACCACGCAGAAAACATAATCACATAAACGATAATGAAATTCGATAACCAAATCTGAAATACAAGAACTTACCAAATAGCTCGAGAGACTCCAGCTCCAATCGTAGAGGAACTGCTCACCGATGCCTTCTGAAAATTCTCCTTGTACACCTGTACTTGTTCATCTAAAAAGAAAGAATAATTTGTCCTTAGAGCAAGTCGTGGACATGCAAGTGGAGAAACAGTGAAACAATGGAAATGGTGGCATAGCAATGAATTCAAATAAATGATGCAGTCGATGGTGTTGAACAGTGTAAAATAGATAACAATATAATATGCATTAAATACGATTTACCACGATAACGATAAACAATACCAAAAATGGCAATAATAATGATAACACTGTTCATTGAGATAACAATATGCAATGATTATGTGGTGGGGCCTTAAGTCTATTATTCATTTTTAATCCTAGCTAATGCACGTACTACTGTGTCCCATGTGTGCCGTACCACAGGTTCGATGCATACAATCAATTTCGTTTAGATTAAGGTGGTGGACTCTATAGTTCATGTACTGGGTATGATGACGATAACGATAAACACTGGACACGTGTAATTTCTTACACTGTCGATAACGATAAACACTGACCGGTAATCTAACTGGACACGTGTAATTTCTTACACTGCCGATAAACACTGGACACGTGTAATTTCTTACACTGCCGATAACGATAAAACACTGGCCATCATCCGAGTACACTTACTATATTGTCAACTACCATAATCAACCCTTAACCCCGGCTTGCTTTACTTTCTTTACTCAATTATCATACAATAATGCAATTAATAGGGAACGCTAGAGAAGGTGTCAAAACAATCCTAAGATCATGCAATATACTATATACGACTAAATACACTAAATATAACATTATAAACTCAATTGTACATTATAAAATATAGAATCCCAATTCTGGACAGCAGTAGGTTGCTGTACCAAAATCAGCATTCCCGTTGCTACAGGGCAGCAACTATGGATCCGTCAGGTGGTCTAGAAACTAGACTCCCACCCGGTTCCAACGCATACTTAAAAGCTACGTTCTGACAACGGTAGCTATGTGAAATTCAGCGATCTTTATAGGTTTTAGTTTCTGGCTGGGTGTAGATGTTGTCTAATTTTAATTATAAAGGCAGTAAATAAATATTATAAAAATCAGTAAAAATACTTTTTAACACCCTAAACATGTTATTTACAAATATGGAATTTATTTTGGTCATATATGATCAATAGTTCACTTAATTCATTAGCCTAAGTTGTTATGTGCGTGAATCTGTAATTTCAGCGCAGCTGTGGTAAAAGGTTCATAACTGGAGCTGTATAACTCCGAATTCGAAAGTTTTGGTGTCTATCGACATCTAGACAGATAGGGCTACGATTTACTTTCAGGGAGTTTCTGATTTTAATGAAGTGTTCTAGGTTTAAACAGCATGTTAAGGTTCAGATTAGCGTAATTTTCTGAATAGTCTACATGTTCATTTTAAGTAAAATGGTAAAAATAGGATTTAATAATAGTAAATAGGAGTTTAATTACTCCTAATCGCAGCGAATCAACCTTAGGTGAACATGGTATTAGTATAGGTGAGGTCTAACATTTTAATAATTCCAATTCAACAATTAGCAATAACAATCACATTAATCAACAAATTTCTTTTGATAATTCCAATTCAACAATTAGCAATAACAATCACATTAACGATCAACAAATTTCTACAATCTAACATAGCTATTTGTCATTTAACTTCATGATATGAAATATGTCTACAATTTCCTATTTTTATAATCAATAACTATATACTTTAGAGGCAAAAAGATGGCACGATGTCGAGACTACCACTTGGATTCGCTCGTGTAAATCCGTGGCATCTCGACGATTGATACAACAATATTTTACGATTTTTAAATAAGATCCACTTGCGGAATTTCAACAATATTTATCGAATATGATACAAAAAAAAGATATTCGATAGAAGTGACTTGCCTTTTTGGACGAAGAATCCGAACACGAACCAATACGGGATGTAAATCCCGAGAGATGAGGCACTAGTACAGACGCGCGCACGTACGGGACACGTACAAACACCCTCACAATATTGGATCCGGAGCGGATCTTGATGGAAGATCAAGATCAGGACGATCGGGCTGCTAGATCTGCTTAGATCTGGGCTGAGGATCACGATCGGGTGGACGGCCGAGATCTGATCTGGCTGACAAGATCTGATCTGATCAAGATCAGATCTTGATCAAATCCAACGGTCGAGATTAAATCTCCCACCTTCTGTCTTCTACTTCCCTCCTTACAGAAACAGAGAGCGAGCAAGAGTGTAGCGCCGGCAGCCAGGGGACGTCGGCACCGTGCTGGGTGGTGGGCTGCAGGGAGACAGCATGGCTGTCGACCAGGGGGGTCGCAGCGATTGGTAGAGAAGACAGCCGGCGTCAGGAGGACTGGCTGCCAGGCAAGGTGCGATGGCTGGAGGGAGCTGGGATCGCGAAGAGCGGGAGGAAGAGCGGTGCACGCCGGCAGGGAAGCTGCTGCGGCGTCGGGCGGCGACTGGGGGGCGGTTGGCGCGCTGCAGTCGAAGGTGGCTGCGCGAAGGTGGAAACGGCAGCGATGGCGGAATGGTGGATGGTGGACGATGGGCAGGCGGAGGCGATGGTTTGGCTGTGGTGGTCGAGGGCGAAGGCGGTGGAGTGGCGAGCGGGGGTGAGCGGAGCATCGAGGAAGAAGGAGGAAGACGAGGAGGTGTGGGTTTGTTGGGTTCTGCGGTTTTGTTTTGGTTTTGATTTGTTTTGGTCTGTTTGTTTTTGTTTGTTTGGTTCTTAACAGAGAAGGAGAGAGAGAGATAGTATAATAAATTATAGAAATAATATAAAAGTAAGGTATAGAGTGATTTTTGGGAGGGAGTTACGGAGTCAAATAAATTGAATGGAGAAGAATTAGTGGCAAATGTTAACTAAGATAATGAGGAGAGATTAGGGGAAATTGGTGATCTGGTCAAAGAAAAATTTGGGTTTGGGTTAGCGGATCAAGACCCAATAGGAGTGGGCTTGGTCCACGGGCTCAAAAAAATTTAATTATTTAAAAATAGAATCGGGCTCAAATAAATAATTAGACTATTGGGTTTAATTAAATTTACTGGACTTGTGGTAAAAATTGGGTTCAAAATGTTTCACACAATAAAATAGTTGAATAATCAATTATTGGCTTCACAAAAATAGTTTGAATAACATATTAAATTAAAAGAGAGTATTTTAATTTAAAATACGGTAAAATATTTGAAAATACAATTTAACGAAAACAGGGGTTACACCTTTATTAGATCCTACCCAAAAACCTATAATCTTTCTCATTGGATCTAGTTAAATTCAACACCATACCCATTAACCCAATATCCAAATATCCCTCTATAAATACTACCCTACTACCCTAACTCAAGCCCCCTATGCACACAGCCGCCAAAACCCTTCCCCCCCACCTTTACTGTTAAACCCCCTACCCCCAACCTCCCATCTTCTCCTCCTTCCTCTGCCTCTTTCGAGAACCCAACTCGTCGATCGTCTTCAACCCATCCTCCTCACCTTCGCCCCCTCATCTGTCATCCCCAAGCCTTTCCCTCACCTCGCCTGTGGCCACCATTGCCGGAACCCCGAGCGCCAGCCTTGCCAGTTGCAGCTAGAGCCGAAGCCCTGCTGCCGTCGCCTACTAGTCGACCACCACCCATCGACTGCACCCATTGATGCCTTGTGCACCACCATAGGCACTCAAACCCCCAACCTGCCATTACCATCTGCATTCCTTGCCTGCACCCTACGTCAAACCCACTGCACCAGTCGCCGACCGTTCGCTTGCTGTCCTCGTCCTCCATAACTGCGGTCGACCCACCACCATTGTCGCAGTCCACAGTGCCACCATCGACTCCGCACCAGCGACCACCCTTCACTGCAGTCGTCGCCGTTGAGCCGCAGTCACCACAACTGCTACTGCCGTTGTGTATCTGCTTTTTGCCGTGTTGTTCCACCTGTTGTTTGCTATTGAGCCGATCTCGTGTTTGCCGTTTGCTACCTTTCTCCCTTGTTGCTGTTTATGGGTTGGATCTGCTCTTGCTATTGATTTTTGTGCACGTGTTTGCATGTGCCTTTAGGTTGCTTTGATTGCACGTAGTGTGCACGTGTGTGATCATGAGTTCCTGCATTCATTGCTCAAGGATTCTCATCCCGTTATTCTTTGGTATTTGAACTAACCGTCAATAAGACAAGTCACTTTCCTCTTAAATTGAATCTTGTATCAAATTCAAGTTTTTATTGGAATTCTTGTAAGTAAATCCAATTGTTCATCGTATCGTATATTGTTCCTCTTTCGTTGAGTATATTGAGGGTATAAATGATCTAACCCAAATATTCTCAACTCTATGCCTCTGTTGACTCTAAAGATCGAATCTTTCATGCATCCATATAGTATTGGTAAAAGAAGTTGTTCATATAATCATCACAAAAAGATACTATCGTAGAATCGAATACTAGGCTGATCACTTGACTAATTGATTGATGAATTGAGTGGTTAATTTAGTGTACATATGTGTTCTTAATTGTATTTACCATGCTATTATACCTACCATGCTGATTTTGATGTTTCTTGACTAATTGAAGTGGAACCCATCATGTTAGATTGCTTTATTCCATGAAAAATATCAAAAATCTGTATGTTTAATTGCTGTCTGGAAATTGTATGTCATTTTTGACCTAGTATTTGATCTCAAAATAAATAAATTTCTGAATAAGAGTTATAGCCTTATGTCTCTAGTTTACAAAACATCTTGAATCGCTGAATTCTGAGTTGTATTGCAAAAGTTATGTTATTTTAATACTGTTGTGTTTTATTTCCAGAATTTCAGATTCTTGTATGTTTTCGTGTTCAATCTATTAAATGGCTAATTTATTATTAGAATAATGCTCTGATAATTTTCAGAATGATAGTTAACATGTCTAGGAGTCTACAGGATATTTTTGATGATTTTATAATTGAGTTTTCGCTGATTCTAAAGATATAACAACTTGTTGTCGATTTTCTGCCTGAACATATAATCTGTAAAGAATGATGCATTTGACCTAGCTACTGTTGTCGATTTTGTATTGTAACTATGCATTGAAATTGTGTGGAAGTCTAGTTTCCAGAATTTCTGTCGGTTTCAATTTTTGGTTTCTATAGCAGCAAGAAAATTGATTTTTGTACAATGACCTCTTGCTGTCCAAAAATTCGTTTTCCAAATTTTCTTAATTGAAGTATATATATATATATCATTGTATTACATGAATTGAAGTGTATATATTGCATTGCATGATGCTAATGTCCTATTGTCATCATTCTAATTGTTCTATCCAAGTTATCATCCTATTGTTCCTCTATTGTTACTATCGTTCATCTAGTGTCTCTATATTGCATATTTCATTGTTGCATCGATAAAATAATTAACAAGTTGGGGTTAAGGGATTGACTAGAGTTGTCACGCCCCGCTTCCCTAAAGAGGATACGGAATACAGATACGCGACAAAAGCCCAGCAAATGATTTTCATCATCCATAAGCTAGCTGTTCAAGAATCTTCACAACATTTCACAAGAATAATCAGAGTCGGAAGCAAAAGTATCAACCAACATGTACATATGAACCAAAATACCAACAAGAATACTTGAAACCAAAATATTATAATCTCAAATAATGTAGATCTGAATAAGTCAAATATCCTGGGTCACATTGCCCAAATACAAATAAATCCAAGTACAAGATACAATATTCAAGATAAGCAACAAGAAATAATAATAGCAAAATTCCAGCATCTAGTATCTCATCTCGCCTATTCTATCTGCCAGCTGATCTCCAAAATCTACAATTTAACAATTGCAGGGATAGGAAAAAGAAAACAAGTACCCGTCAATTGCAAGCTACAGGCCGCTTGTAATGCAGGATACAAGTACATGGGGAAAACTAACTAATAACATGGAATAAGCATGATGTCAAAATAAACAACTAACATGGAAAAGTGAACAAGTGTAAATGGCATGAATCAAGTGTCCAGTAAACAAGTATCATGTAAACATGCATCCAGTGTCAAGTATCATGTAATCATGTATCAAGTGTCATGTAAACAAGTCTCATGTAACATATAGTCAAGTGTTAAGCAAGCATGTATCATGTTCAAGTATCATATTCAAATACCATGTTCAAGTATCATGTTCAAGTCCTGTAGTGATTACTATCTAGGTAGCACTTCATGTAGCCCTCCTTACATGGTTGCTATAACAAACAGTTTCGCTTTAGATTTCATAGTGGACCATAGAGGGCAGTGTACTCAGGGACAAGTCAAGTAACAAGTATCAAGTGCGAGTCACGTAATCGTGAACATGTGGCAGCAAGTAGTATCAAGCACGAGTCACGTAACCGTGAACATGTGGCAACAAGTAGTATCAAGCACGAGTCACGTAATCGTGACCACATGGCAACAAGAAGTATCAAGCATAAATCATGTATTCATGAAACATGGAAACAAGTAATGGAAAACACGGGCCCCGTTCTGAGTACACGTTTCTGAATTATCCACTATTAGATCTTTCTCTTAAACCCCGGCTTTGTTATTTTATTGTTAATATTAAACAAGCATGTAGGTGTGCAAAATATATCAAGAATAACATGGCATGATCATGTAACAAGTTCAAGTTGCAAGATAAACATGTACGGGTGCAAGATAACACGTAAAGAACAAAATAACAAAATGTCTAGTTCAGGACAGCAAGACCATACTATAGAAAAACTGAATTTTCCAGTGTTACAAACGTGTAAATCTGAATCCGTCGAAACTTCTAGAAAATAGATTTCCAACCAAATCTAGCAAATATAAATAAGTCATATAGTATTTCAGGAAACCATAACTCAAAACTGATTTAATTCGAGAAAACACGTTCAGCCAGAAATCAGTAAATCAAATTCTTAGTCAGGAAAACAGCATCAAAACTCAATAAATAAATTCACCAAAAATCTGGGGTATTCCCCTATCTATCTAGTATCAAAATATAAATTTTCATAATTTTCCAGTGAAATTAGATCAGTCATCAAAAATCAGAAAATATCAAGAAACGATAGTTTGGCAAATCTGGAATTCCCAACACAGCTGTAAAAACTGTAATATCTCGAAAACCGTGAAACGAAATCCAAATCTGATAACAGGAGATGAAAATAGACAATATAAACTAACTTTCATATTTCACAAATATTTTTCATACAGTCAAAGGAATCAAGGTGAAAATATGATTCTTTACAGAACAGCGAGTAAAATATAGCATGTACAGTCTTTATAAACAAGCATGAAACGGCATATAAAACTCATCAATAAAATCCACCAAAATTCTGGATAATCCCTAACTAGATAAAGAAATACTGACCAAAGTTTTGGATCAAAATAATATATGTTGCACAAGTATCAAAATAATTTAGTCATCAAAATCATCAAGAAACGAAATCTGGAAATGAAATACGCCTCTGTAGTAAAACAGTCATATCTCACACATACGAAAACGAAATCTAGTAAGGTTAGAGGGGTTGGAAAGAAGACGAATATCTTTACAAATCATGTTTTATACTGAAATTAAGATTCTGACCTTAATATGGTCTAAATTACTGATCAAGACAGATTATCGGCAAACCCAGAATTTCCTTTAGGAACAAAACCAACACGAATCACATGAAACTTGATCGAAACATAACTAAACATGAATTAGAGTCTACTAAGTATCCAAACAACATAAAATAGGGTATACGACATGTCCACCACAAGTATATCACATGGATCTCACAAGCACACGAGTTCTCATAATTGTTTCACATATACATCACCTCAAGAAACGGTCACTCCTAGGTTAATTCATGATATGTGTCATAAGGCAACTATGATCAATCGCACTATAGAGACAATACTCATCAAACACACGTCACACAAGAGTTCTCTAGAATCCAACTACACTACAAGCGATATTTATGACTTGTATCATACAAAGGAATTGAGTACAAGTTACTTGCCTAACAGACGACGACGGAAATGGAGCAAAAAGAAAGAATAACGGGAACGGATCTCGGGCACGAACACAATGAACAAATCACGAACCAATCACGAACACAAACCAACGAACAGATCACGATGACGATCAAGATCAATATGATCAAACCACGATCGGGCGGATCGGCACGGATGACATCAAGATCAACTTCAAGATCAACAAGATCGGACGGTCCAGATTAAGGTGACGATGAAGTTGATGATGATCCGATCGAACGGCCAAGATCACCCCGATGGTGACGATCAAGATGATGATCAAAGTAGATTCGACGGCCAAGAATCAATGGATCAATCAATCGATGGCCGAGATCAAGAGATCAAGATCGAGATGTGATCAACAGCCAGGAATCCACATGATAAAGAACCCTTGATCAACAGCAACCTCAAAGGTGATGATAGGTGATGTGCCGAAGGCTGGCCGGCAGCGGCCAGGGGACACGGCGGCGGGTGTAGAATGCACAGGGATGGCTGCCGACACATCGAGAGGAGCGCACACAGGCCGGGGCTGTCACGACGGCCTGGGGACAGTGACAAAGGGTGGCAAAACAATGGCGGGAAGTGCACATTGTCGCTGCTGTCGTTGCTGTTGTCTTCCGCCGGAGGAATGCAGCGGCTATCGCTCAGGCTGGTACTGGCTGTTGTGATGGAGAGAGGGAGGTGGCTCAACAGATGAGAGGAGAGGCACAGGAGGTCGGCGACTGGAGCTGCTGGCGACTGGCTGCAACGGGGTTGCGACACAGAGGACGGAGAGGCGGGATAGAGAAGGGTGCTGAGGCCAGGAGGATGAGAGGAAGGTCGGGAGCACAGGGATGAGAGAGGTCAGAGGTTGCAGAGGTGCAAGGGAGGAAGGTTGGGGTGATACAGTTGGTGCTCGGAGGTAGAGGGAGAGAACGGAAGCGGCGGCTGAAGGTAGAAGGATGGGTTAGGGGGCGGCTGAGAGGAGATGAATCGGCAGGGATGGGTTGCATGGGTTTAAATAGGGTAGGGTTAGGTGGGGGTGATAGTAGGGGTAAACGGGTAACGGGTAGGGGTGTAACGGGTCTGGGGTTTTATGTGAAGTGGGTTTCTGGTAGGGGAAAACAGAGAGTAGGGTTTTTGGGTTTATAAATGAACAGGGTATGGTAATGGATATTAAATGGGTATTGGGTAAGTGTAATGGGTTTATGATTTAAAATGGGTTAGGGTAAATCTATATAATAAAACACAAAGAAAGCTATCAAGTGGCTCTCTTTCAATCTCCCAAAAATCAAAGCCTTAGATCTAACTTCACAAAACATATTTTCCTCCCTCTCCCAAAAGTTTTCCCCAAAACTCAAATTCAAATCCCCCACCTAAAACAACTCCTATATTTATTTAATTTTTTTTCCTCTCTCTTTCTCCCTCCATCTTCTATTCAAAAAATTAAGAAAATTAAAAATTAAAAAACTAAAAAAATAAAAATTTAAAAACTTTAAAAATAATTCAAAAAAATTATATATTATGTTTTTTGCTCTATGTTTGCTATTTCAATTAATTTGCTGGACCTCCAAAACTATTTTATATGATCAAATAAGGTGCACCGTTCCGAAGACGTGCCGTAGGCACGTGTCAACGGGCAAACCTAGTACCCAATAAAAATACTAGGACTTTATAGAAATACCAATAATAATAATAAAAACAATAACCATAACAATAATAATAATAATAATAACAATATTAAAAATAACAGTAATAATAATAAGAGTAATAATCATAAAAATGAGAATTGTGTTACAATAAAAAAAATCATAGAATTAGTTGCAATTAAATTTATTGATGGAAAATAGATTTTAATAATAGATCCAATAGTACACTTTGACAAAAGAATTTGAAAATAGAAAAAAAATAATTTGCAAAAATTTTTAAATACGGAAAATACACAGAAATACATTTTTGGGAAAACAGGGGTTACAAGAGTAGTTGATGATATAATGACTGTACTCGATGAGGGGCCCGTGTTTCCATATATCGTAATCTTGTGATCTTGTGTTCTTGTGATCTTGTAGCATCTTATGGATAAATTCTCGTTATTGATGGGATATTGTTATTGAAAGACCCGAGTACATGATCTATAGAATCTATCACCTTAGTCTAAACGAAATTAATTGTATGCATCGAACCTATGGTATGGAACATATGGGACACAATAGTACGTGCACTAGTAAGGTTGAAAAATAAATAGACTTAAGAATTGACCCAAAATTGACATTCCATGTTGTACATCATTATTTCTATTGATCTTGAATATTGTCTAAGTGTTATTGACATCAACCATTGAACATTGTCATCGAATATTGAATCATTGATTACAACAATTGCATCGATTATCATGATATTGATTATTGCTATTATCCCATATTATTGATTCCTATGGATCCATTGAATTCATTATTATATCGTTATTTTATTCTTTCTGTGCTTTCTCTACTTGCTGTCCAAGACTTGCTTTAAGGACATATTATTCTCTCTTTTTAAATGAACAACTTACAGGTAATCAAGGAGAATTTTCTGATCGATTGGGAGAACAACATTGGTGAAGAAATTGATAACATCGTTGCTTAATAAATTATTGCTTTGTTATGGAGACTTAATTATTGACTTAATTATGGAGACTTAAATTTTGTTATACAACCCATTAAATATTTTGTGTATTGAGTCCTCCAATTTAATACATTATAATCCTATTTTTATTTATTCTCTTTTCTTATTGGATCTAAAACCCCTTTATTGAATTATTATCCAACCCTACAACCCACCCCTTATTGGATTCTACCCAAAACCCTATAACCTTTCTCATTGGATCAAACTAAATTCTAAACTATAACCATTAACCCAATATCCTAATATCCCTCTATAAATACTACCCTACTACCCTAACCCTAGCCCCCTATGCACGCAGCAGCCAAAACCTTCCCCTCCCATTTACTATTAAACCCCCTACCCCCGACCTCCCATCTTCTCCTCCTTCCTCTGCCTCTTCCGAGAACCCAACTCGTCGACCTTCTTCAACCCATCCTCCTCACCTAATCGCTCATCCCTGAGTCTCTCCTTTACCCCGCCTGCGGCCACCATTGCCAGAGCCCCAAGCGCCAGCCTTGCCAGTCACAGCCAAAGTCGAGGCCCTACTGCCGTCGCCTACTTGTCGACCACTACCCGTCGACTACACCCATTGATGCCCTGTGCACCGCCGTAGCCACTCGAACCGCCACCTTGCCATTGCCAACCGCATTCCTTGCCTGCTACCTTTTCCGAACCCATTGCACCAGTCGTCGACCGTTTGCCTGTTGTCCTCGTCCTCCGCAACTGCTGTCGGCCCATCGCCATTGTCGTGGTCCACAGTGCCACCATCAACTCCGCACCAGCAACAACCCTTCACTGCGATCACCGCCGTCGAGCCGCAGTCACCACAACCGCTGCTGCCGTTGTGTATCTGCTGTTTGTCATGTTGGTCGACCTGGTGTTTGCTGTTGAGTCGATCCCATGTTTGTCATTTGCCGCCTTGCCCCCTTGTTGTTGTGTCTAGGTTGGATCTGTTCTTGCTGTTGATTTGTGTACACGTGTTTGTACGTGCCTTTGGGTTGCTTTGATTGCACGTAGTGTGCACTTGTGTGATCGTGAGTTCATGCATTCAGTGCTCTGGAATTCTCATCCTGTTATTCTTTGGTATCCGAACTAACCATCAATAAGGAAAGTCACTTTTCTCTTGAATTGAATCTTGTATCAAATTCAAGTTTTATTTAAATTCTTACAAGTAGATCCAATTGTTCATCGTATCGTATATTATTCCTCTTTTGTTGAGTATATTAAGGGTTTAGACGAGCTAACCCAAATATTCTCGACTTCGTGTCTTTGTTGACTCTAAAGATCGAATCTTTCATGCATCCATATAGTTTTGGTAATCGGAGTTGTTCATATAATCATCACATTAAGATACTATCGTAGAATCGAAGACTAGGTTGATCGCTTGACGAATTGATTGAAGAATTGTGTGGTTAATTTAGTGTATGTGTGTGTTCTTAATTGTATTTACCATGCTATAATACCTACCATGCTGATTTTGAAGTTTCTTGACTAATTGAAGTGGAACCCATCATGTTAGATTGCTTTATTTCATGAAAAATATAAAAAATCTGTATATTTACTTGCTGTCTGAAAATTGTATGATGTTTTTGACCTAGTATTTGATCTCAAAATAAATAACCTTCTGAATAAGAGTTGTAGCCCTATGTCTCTAGTTTCTATAACATCTTCAATGGCTGAATTCCAATTAGTATTGCAAAAGTTATGATTATTTTAATTGATGTGTTTTATTTTCAGAATTTCAGATTCTTATATGTTTTCATGTTCAATCTATTAAAAGGCTAATTTAATATTAGAATAATGCTCTAATAATTCCCAGAATGATAGTTAACATGTCTAGGAGTCTAAAGAATATTTTTGATGATTTTATAATTGAGTTTTCGCTGATTCTAACTATATAACAACGTGATGTCGATTTTCTGTCTGAACATATAATCTGTAAAGAATGATGTATTCGACGTAGCTACTGTTATCGGATTTTTTATTATAAATATGCGTTGAATCGTGTGGAAGTCTAGCTTCCAGAATTTCTGAAGGTTTTAGTTTTCGGTTTCCATAGCAGTGGGAAAACTGATTTTTTTACAATAACCTGTTGCTGTCCAGAAATTCGTTTTCCAAATTTTCTTAATGCAAGTATATATATATCATTGTATTGCATGAATTGAAGTGTATATGTTGCATTACATGATGCTAATGTCATATTGTCTTCATTGTAATTGTCCTATCCAAGTTATCGTCCTATTGTTCCTCTATTATAACTATCGTTCATCTAATGTCTCTATATTACATATTGTATTATTGCATCGATAAAATAATTAACAAGTCAGGGTTAAGGGATCTACTAAAGTATCTGATGATATAGTGACTGTACTCGGATGAGGGTCCCGTGTTTTCTTATATTTGTCACGCCCTGCTTCCCAAAAATATGGATTACGAGTACATGACATTGGCCCAGCAAATACTAACGTCACCCATTAGTTGTTTATCCGATCAACTCAACAATATAATCAATACAGAACAAATGCGCAAGCAATAATAATAATCTCATGAACAATAATACTTGGAATGAAGCAATAAAAATATCCAAATACAATAATAATCCAACATCCGGAATAATAATAAAATACGGGACATTTAGAATAGTAACAAGTCTCCATACAATAATAAATCCCAATACAGTAGTAACAAGTCTCAATACCATAAGTTCATTTAAAGCAATAAGCAATTAAAAAGCATTAACTCTTTAGAATGTCTGTTCTCCAATCCTAGCAGACAATTCTCCTTCATTACCTGTGTACACTTCATCTAAAAAGATAAGCAAAATTTTCCATTGAGCAAGTCATGGACAGCAAGTACAGAAAGCAAGGAACAATGGATCAATAGGAATAAATAACACGGGACAACAACAATAATCGATACCATGATAATCGGTACAATGGCTATAAACAATGATGCAATATTCAGTAACAGTAATCAATGATCAATAACGGTAATACTTAGCCAATATTCGGTATCAATAGAAACAATGATGAACAATATGCAATGTTGGTGATGTGTCAATCCTTTTGTATATTAATCATTTAAATTCTAACTAATTCACGTGCTATAGTGTCCCATATATTCCATACCACAGGTTCGATGCATACAATCAATTTAATTTAGACTAAAGTGGTGTACTCCATAGATATGTACTTGGCAATGGTAAACACTATTAACCTTTCGGTGTACGATACGGTCATCAGCAACGATACTGTACACGATAGATTAGGATTACGACCATAATCCACAATCATACGATAAAACAATAGGTGGAACATTATTTAGGAAAACACGGGCCCCTCCTCCAAGTACAGTTTCTACTTTGTCCATTACTTAAATCACCCTTTAAACCCCGGCTTATTAATTATTTATCAATGCAATAATACAATATGCGATCAATGGATATTTCAATGAACAATAGTATCAATAGGGAAACAATAGAATGGTAACAAGAAGTAGAAAATTAGGATGATGACAATAACTCATTGGAATTATGCAATGCAACATACATACATTAGTTCATGCGATATTACGATATAAGAATAATTAATCTATTAAAATCTGTAAAGTGAAATTCTGGACAACAAGAGTATTCTGTACAAAAATACAGTTTTCCGCTTTTTCAAAAATCAAAATATGAATCCGTTAGAAGTTCTAGAAACTAGACTTCCACACCATTCCAACGCATATTTAAAGTTCTAAATCCGAAAACAGTAGCTAGGTCAATCACATTGTTCTTTTAATATTTCATTTTCAGGCAGAATTTCGACATCATGTTATTTTATTTTTAGAATCAGCAAAAACTCAATAATAAATTCATTAAAAATGTTTTTCGGACTCCTAAACATGATTACTAACAATATGGAAATTATCAGAGAAAAATTTCAACATTTGATCATCCTTTTTACTATTTGAGCATAAAAGATACAAGAATCTGAAAATCTGAATGTAAAAACACATCTGTTGTAAAACAGGCATAACTTTTGCTATAAAACTCGGAATTAAGAAATTAAAGATGTTCTGGAAAATAGAAAGATAAGGCTACAATTCTTGTTCAGAAAAAAATTTATTTTAAGATCATTTACTAGTTAAAAAATTGCAGTCAATATACAGGCCACCAAGCAATCTGCAGGTTTTGTGTAGTTTTCTTGAAATAAATTAATTAAACATAATGGGTATCGATTCTTTAGTCAATAAATTGTGTAATCAACATGATGGGTGCAATAACATGAAGAATAAGAATAAAATCATATGCATACACTAAATCATCATCTATCAAACAACAAACAATCAACCAAACATACAACCTAATTAATTCTGTCATAATTACACGGTTAACCCTATTATCAATTCTACATGAATGCATGAAAGATCCAATCTTTAGAGTCAAATGTGGCACGATGTCAAGAATATTGGGGTTAGCTCGTGTAAACCCTCAATAGACCCAACGAAGTTAATCAATACATCGATATGATAACGATTAGGATCTACGTGCAAGAATTTCAATAAACCTTGAATTTGATACAATTAACAATTCATGAGGACGGTGACTTGCCTTATAAATGGTGAAAATGAATACCAAGATTAACGGGATAAGAACGAACCCACAAAATATCAGATCCACAAAATAGCACGTACAATATACGTGCACACAAAGAGCCAAAGAAACATAGTAAAGTCAAAGAGATAGCAACAACAGCAGCGATGGTCGGCCAAGGGGGCGGCGGCGGCACTGGCGAGCGGGGACGACGTCGATGAAGAGGTCGAGCGGTGCAACTGCGGTAGTGCCTGGTGGTCGTCGATCGAAACAAGGACGGCGGCGCGTTGGATGCACTATTGTTGAGCAAAACAGAGGAGGAGGTCGGGATAGGGGTTTGGTGTGCTGGCGTCTTGGAGAGGCAGTGCCGACAAAGGGTAGGTGGCGACGGGGAAGTGGTCGCCGGATGGTGGCCAGGGATGACGGTCGGGGAAGAAGCCAGAGATGGGTTTGCGTGGTTTGGGTTGGAAAACACAAGGAGAGAGAGAACGGCAAGGAGAGAGGGGGAGGGAGGAGAGAGAATAAGCAGCTAGGGTTTCGAAATTGTGCAATTTTTAGGGTTTGCAGTAGAGTTGTATTTATAGGGTACAATCAGCGTACTGGGTTGGTGAATTAGGGTCCAATATTAGCAGATTTGGGTTAAGAACGAATGAAATTGGGTTTTAGGGTTCAATAAGAGATAGATTCAAATCAATAGAGTTCAAATAAAAATGTCCACAATTAAATAGAAGAAAATGGGATCAACAAAAATAGCTCAATCATGAAGAACGAAGAATTTCATGAGCAAGATTAAATTAAAATAATCAAGAAGCAAAAAATAGAAGCAAAAAATAGAGTATTTTATTCAATTTCAAATAAAATATTACAAAAAGGGGGAAAATGAAAAATAGCGGGAACGGTAGTTACAATCCTACCTACAATCCTACCTACCTTACAATAAAATTTCGTCCTTGAAATTTAAGAAAGTGGTAATAGGGTAACCCCGAAGAAAAGAAAGAATAAGAACTACTTAAAAATATGGGGAAATCTCTTCCGAATCACACATTCAAGCTCCCAAGTCGACTCACTAGGTGAGTGAGGATTCCAAGTAACACGAATCAACTTGATAACCGTATTCTTCAAAATCTTCTCCCGCCGGTCCACAATCGAAACTGGATGAATCTCACAAGACAGATCTGGTCGAACCGACAACTCCGAATAGTTAATAACATGACTATCATCTCGAACATACTTCCTGAGCTGAGAAACATGAAAGACGTCATGCACTCCAGAGAGAACTGGCGGCAACAAGAGTCTATAAGCCACCTTACCACCTTACCTACTCGTTCCACCACATCGAACGATCCAATGAATCTAGGGCTCAACTTGCCCTCACCACCAAAACGAATCACACCTTTCCTTGGAGACACCTTGAGGAACACTTGGTCACCCACTGCGAACTCTAACAGTCTCCTGTGCATGTCTGCCCATTTCCTCTGCCTGTTCTATGCGGCTTGCAAATGCTTCCTGATCTAGGCCACTATATCAACAGTCCTCGTGACCAACTCGATCCCCAAAAGCTTCCTCTCACCAATGTTGTAACCCCTGTTTCCCGTATATATGTATTTTCCGTGTATTTTCTGTGTTTAAAAATTTTTGTAAATTATTTTTCTGTTTCAAATCCTTTGGTTAAAGTGTTTTATTGGACCTTCTGTTAAAGTCTATTTTTTAAACAATAATTTTATTTGTAACAAGTTTTCAATGATTTTATATTCTAACACAAATCTTATTATTTTTATTACTGTTACTGTTATTTTTATTATTATTATGATCGTTGTTATTATTGTTATTATTATTTTTTTTCTTTTTATTATCTTTTTTGTTAATTTAAAAATAAAAATAAAAAACCTATTTCTATGTATTAATTATATTTGTACTGATTTCAAATAAATTCTATATTTTAATGCAAATTATATTTTGTGATAAAACCTATTTTATTTTGTTATCTTGACCCTATTGGATTTTCTTAACCCAATACCCATTAAAAACCCTAAACCCTATTGGATCCACAACCCTATAACCCCCAAACCCAATAACACCCCAAACCCATAAACCAATACTTCTACCCAAACCCATACAACCCGTACCCAGTTGCCTTAACCTTACCCGTTCACCCCTTCAGCAAAAACTCTATATCTTCCCATATATGTATATATGTTTGTATTACCCTATTCCATCTCAAGCCTCCAGCCATTTTACCCCTGCTCCTTCTGAAACCCTTCACCTTCAACCCTCATCCCTGTTCTTCAATCTCCCGAGACCCTACACCTCCTTCTCATCTCCCTCCCGATCACCCCTAAACCCCTACTCCTGCCATCAACCTCTTCGTCTCCCTGTGCGTCTCCTTCCTGTCGCGATGCAACACCGCGACAACCAGATCGCGACCTTCCCCCTCCAACTGTGCTCCTGCCAAACCCCGACCACAGCAACAACAGCTTGTTGTGTTTCTCCCCGATGACAACAACAGCAACCGGCCAACACTGTCTCATCGCTGTTGTGCCCCTCCAGTCATCGACCAGCAACCAACAGCTCCCTCTTCCTCTCCACCATGTGGTAGCAATAGCAGCCTGAGCGACGACCATCGTCGTTGTTCCCGTCGCACTGCATGTCCAGCATCACCGTCCACTTCTAGTCACCAGCCGCCACTTTGCCGCCCTGAGCCGATCACATTGTGGTTGCTGTGATCATGTAGAGTTTTGAGCTTTTGAACCTTGGCCATCCGATCTTGATTACTTGGATCGTGATCGTCCGATCGTCGATCTGATCCGATCATCATCATCATCATCCAGATACTTGATCTCGATGGTCGGATCACCCTTGATCAATGCGATCGTGACCATCATCTTGATCTTGATCTTGATCTTCGCTCAGAGTTGTCCGATTTGATCTGATCGCCTTGATCTCAGCCGTTGATCATTGATCTTGATCATCATCAAGATCCATGCCCGATCGTGATCATTTTGTGCATCTTGTTCGTGTTCGTTTGTTTGTTGTGTTCAGTGCCTGGGATCCAGTCCCGTTAATCTCTTTCTCACCGTTGGATTTATCGTCTTTCAGGCAAGTAACTTGTACACAATTTATTTGTATGATACAAGTCATAAATTTCGCTTGTAGTGTAGTTGGGTTCTAGAGACAACTCGTGTGTGATGTATGTTTCATGAGTATTGTATCTATAGTCCTATTTGACCATAGTTGTCTCAAAACACAAATTTGACATGAAACAACTTCGATTTTGACCGTTCTTGATGTGATCATATATATGAGTTATTTGTGAGAATTGGGTGTTTATTCGGATCCATGTGATATACTTTTTGTGGACATGCCATATACCCTATTTCATGATATTTGGAAACTTAGCAGACTCTATAATATGTTTGGTTGTGTTTGGAATAAGTTTCGTGTGTTGTATGTTGATTTGTTGTTAAGAGAAAAATCTGTATTTTGTCGATGATCAGTTTTGATTGGTATTTTAGACCATATTAAGCTCAGTATCTTAACATGACTCTTAGAGATATCCGTCTGCTTTCCGAACTCTCTGACCTTGATTGATTTCCTTTTCGTATGTGTGAGATATGGTGGTCTTACTACTGAGGTGTATTTCTTTTTTCAGATTTCGTTTCTTGATGATTTCGATGACTAAACTATTTTGATACTAGTGCTAAACATATTATTTTGATCTGAAATTTTGGACATTATTTCTATACTTGATTAAGGGTTACCCAAAATTTTGGTGAATTTATTTGATAAGATTTACATACCGTTTCATGTTTTTAAATAAAAACTATACTTGCTGGATTTTGCTCGCTGTTCTGTAAAGATTTGTATTTTCACCCTATTTCCTTTTCTTTTATGAAAAATATTTATGAAATATGAAAGTTATCTTAAATTTGTCCATTTTCTTTTCACTTTGGCGGATTTGGGTTTCGATTTATGGTTTGCGAGATATTACAGTTTTCGTACAGCAGTTTTTGCAATTCCAGATTTGCTAAACTCTCGTTTCTTAATGTTTTCTGATTTTTGTTGACTAAAATAATCTTACTGGAAAATTTTGAAACTTTATATTCTGATACTAGAAATATAGGAGAATACCCAAGATTTTTCCTGGATTTATTTATGGTGTTTTGATGCTGTTTTCCTGACTTTGAATTCGATTTACTGATTTCAGAATGAACGTATTTCCTGGATTGAAATCAGTTTCGAGTTATTTTTTTGTGAAATACTATATGACTTATTTATATTCGCTGGATTCAGTTGGGAGTCTATTTTCTATACCATTCAACGGATTTAGGTTTGCATGTGTGTAACACCGGGAATTTCAGTTTTACAACAGTATGGTCTTGCTATCCTGATTTAGAAATTTGGTTACTTTATCCTTCTATGAGTTATCATGCACCCGTACATGTTTATCTTGCAACTTGAACTTATTACATGATCATGCCATGTTATTCTTGAGATGTTTTGCACACATACATACTTGTTTGACAATAGTAATAAATAACCAAGCCGGGGTTTAAGGAAAATATATAGTAGTGGATAATTCAGAAACGCTTACTCGGAAGGGGATCCACTGATCCTACGTGATTACTTGATACATGATGCTTGACACGTGATTACTTGACACTTGCACGCAAGACACGTACTTGCCACTAGCACAACTTGACACGTGATACATGTTACATGATACTTGGAGCTTGGAGCTCGATACTTGATACTTGTCCTTAAGTACACTGCCCTCTATGGTCCACTAAGAAATCTAAAACGAAACTGTTTGTTGTAGAAACCATGTAGTAAAACTGGGATGCATGAAGTGTTACCCAGATAATAATAACTACACGACTTGATACATGACACGTGAACATGATACTTGAACATGATACATGCTTACTTGATACTTGATTACATGATACGTGAGACTTGATACTTGACACTTGATACATGTTTACATGATACTTGATACTTGTTGCTTATTTACATGATGCTTGTTCACTTAATACTTGATACATGCTACTTGTACTTGTTCACCTTAGCATGCTAGTTGTTATACTTGATATTATGTCTAATCCATGTTATTTGTTAGTTTTCCCCATGTACTTGTATCATGCATTACAAGTGGCCCGTAACTTGCATTGACGAGAGTTTGTTTTCTTTTTCCTATCATTGCAATTGTTAAATTGCATATTTTGGAGAACAGGTTCCAAATGGTATTGGTGATATGAATTATTAGTACTGGATCATGTTATTATTATTTCTTGTCTCTTGCTTGAACAATTGTAATTTGATACTTGGATTTATTTTGTATTTGGGCAATGTGACCAAGGATATATGACTTATTCAGATCATGATTATTTGAGATTAATATATTTTGGTTTCTAGTATTCTTGTTGGTATTTTGGTTCATATGTGCATGTTGGTTGATTCTTTTTCTTCCGACTCTGATTATTCTTGTAAAATGTTGTAAAGATTCTTGAACAGCTTATGGATGATGAAAATCATTCGCTGGACTTTTGTCGTGTATCCGTATTCCGTACTCTCTTTTGGGAAGCGGGGCGTGACAAAATTTTTAGTGGTATCAGAGCCCAGGTTTGGTTAATGTATTAGTTTTACTGATATATTAGACAAGCTTGGCTCGAACTGGGATCGACTCAACATTCACGAATCAGGCATATATGAATGAATTATAACCAACTTGATCTGGACACTAGTCTCATTCCATCCATTTTGATCCCTTCTTATTCGATTCCTTGATTTCTTGTTTCTTCCGTCTTTTTTATTCATTCTCATTTGTTGATTCCTTATTGGGTATAGTTTCGCTCTTTCCATACTCATATTCCTTTGATCATTTCATTCATCTTGCATTATTCTTTCATATTATCTTTCTGCATATTGTTTTCCTCTCCCTTGATCATCAATTCTTCTTTTTCTCTTGCTTTTGATTCTATCTTAGGTGTTGTCTTTATTTGTTCTTTCTCTGCTCATGCTCTCTTTGATTCCGGTGCAAGCAATCTCTTATTTTCTGCTTGCCTCGTTGATTCCCTCTTATTTCAGCTTATGTGTCATTCATTGTTTTTCGTGCCTTGCATTCATCTTCATTTGTTGATTCCTTTTGAGTATCATACTTGTTGTTTCCTCCCTATCTTGTTCCCCTCCAATTCTGGTGCTATTGTAACGCCCCGAATTTCAAAATACACTGAATTCGAGATTCCACAGGATCTTTACACTTCTTTCGTACAATTTTACAAGGAATTTAAAACTTTTCACTTTACATCAGAGTTTACATGAAAAATTTACACTTTACATTTCTACAGCGGAAGCAAATTTACAAAATTTACATAAAAGTACATCAACATTTGAATAATCTCTAAGCATCTGTTCTTCTTTAATCTTTATCATGTCTTTTATCCTGCATACAAAACTGTGGGTACGTCAGTTTATTCAACCGACGATCATTATACACGGCCATCCTCTCTATGCCGGAAATAGTATAACTGAATTTCCATACTTAACAAACACAAACTTGTCACATATCAAACTAAAGGGAATACCCTATTGATATTGTGTTGTGATTGTGCACTTAGTCCTTAATGCAGTTATTTATATTATATGACACTAATGCACACTTGTTCGGATTCTATGCATCCCATACTACATAGGTCCGAGGGCAAGCCTCTTAATCGTTCTTCATCTTATAGGGTTCAATCCCTCGTCATGACTTAATCTACTACTGTAACTACGGTAAGTATCCTAGATGATCAATGAGTACAAGCTCGTATACAGAAAACCTGGAGGGGAATTCCATGCCATGTCTTGACTCATCAAGCATGCATTCTGTGGCAATTCAGCCACCTTCATGGCACGCGATCCTCTTGCAGTCACCAAACATCCCACAAGCGTCGCCAAGGTCCGATCATTCTGAGTAGTGCCCACGCCAAGTCTTGACGCATCAAGCATGCATTCTGTGGCTCACACCCGCATCATAAACTCGAAGCTCTCATACTTGTGTTTTTCTCTCACTTTCATCATCTCTTCACTATGTACTAAATCCTTAAATTTAATGAAAATCATGAACAAAATCAATCTCTTAGAGTTAGCCCTCTCACTACTATCGGTCTTATTTCTTTCATTTGACAATGACCCAAACTGATCTTTTCAATATCAATAATCATAATTCATCACTTTTCACTTGCCGGTGTAGTTCTGGCTACACTCTAATTTTCAATTTCAATTCATAAATTCACATATTTGAGTTGTCATACTCAATAATATTTCTCTTTTCCAATCATGATTTCTAAATTATTCATAACCATACATGGAATTCAATTATTCATCAAGTAATTCATCAAGTATCATTTCCACATTAAAATCACATCACTAATTATATGGTCAAATGAGTATTCACAACTCATAATTGTCACACTATTCTTCAATAAGAACAATTCATACCACTTCACTTCATATATTTCGTTTCTTATTTATGATTCCTTTCTAGCACTTTATTTCAATTCTTTTTTGTAAACTAAACTAGTGTAGAACCATACAACTTTTCACAAATAAATTAGTGTAGAACCATAGTTCTATCTACACTTTTATTCACAAAAATATACTTCGTTTTATTCTAATACTTCCCAATTTATTTTTCATAAGTCCCACATAATTTTAGGATAATAATAATATTTTTTTCATAATTTTTAAGTATCAAAACCACCCAAAAAAATATTTCTTCCCATAATTAAACACTGGTCGAGACCAGGGATCGAACCAACAACCACAGGGAACCAAGCCGCAAGCGCTGACCACTAGGCCGATCGCGCCAAGCGATATAAAAGGGCGCTGAGAGCATTAAATGCTCTCGGCTGTAGTTCTATTAATTTTTTTAATGCTCACAAAATATGTGTTGCTCATAGGAATCGAACCATCGACCTGTGCTAGCCTCAACCGCACACTGCAGCGAATAGAAACCACCCGACCACTTGAGCTATATGCTCAAGTTGTCTCAAATACAACTTACATTCTAATTAAATTAACCCTCTCTGTTTAATAGAACATTTCGATGTTCAAAAAAGCTCTCATTTGATTTTGCTTTTACTAAACTTACTGTAAATTTCCAGATTAATTATTCCCATCATAATTTATACTCTAGTATATTAAAAATAATTTTTTCAATAATTAAACACATATTCTCCATACAATTTGGCTAAATTGTAAGATACTACTACCACTTTTTTTTTCCGACATTTCTTATCAAATTTTGATTTCCACAATCTCTATATCAATTCTGTTTTTATTCATTTCACAAACCCACAAATTATATTTTTGGTCATTCGTTACAATATTATCTCACAAGGTCCATTTAAGCGTATAAAACAACATTGTCGTCTACTAACTTTTGCATATAGTTCTTGATGCTAATAATGAATTTTTCTTCAAACAATCCATAGCTACAATTTGTTTACACGCAACTTAAATTAAATGATGGAAACACATACAAGCTATTTATTAACATTCCAATCAATTAATAAGCCATTTTTCCAATTAAAATGTACTCTTATTAATCTTTTTCATGCATCATCATTTCAATTCAATTCTAGCATGCTTACTAATTAGAAATACGGAAAATAACCCACCTTAATTGGAGAGAAACACAATTTGCAACACCTCCTAAACAAAAGTCCTTGCCAAGAGAGCGATCCTTCTCCTCCTCGATGTGCACTCGAGCCTCCAAGATGCCAAACCCGAGCTCCAAGATGCCGGCCTCTCCTTGGTGCAAACACAAATTCCTCACACACAACTCTCAATCTTTTAACTCACTTGTTATACTACTAATAATGTATTTTATACTATAGGTCTTGGAGAATTAAAGAGTACAAAAATAACTAGGCTAGGGGGGCGTATTTATACAAAAAATTTGGGTAAATGAAAGGCTAGGATTAAACTAGGAGTTAGAAACAAAAGGCTAGGATTGAAGGAGGAGTTACAATAACCAACCATGATCAGGTAACCACCACCCATGACTCCACTCATCTTTTTCATTTTCCCTCCATGTCAAAGCCGGCCACACAAAGGTGCATTTGCACGTGTACGTGCAATGCACGTGCATGCATTTGTCTCCATTTAACAAAAGTTGTACATTATATTTTCTATAAAAATAATCTTTAAAAGATGTTCCATATTACAAGTTGTAAAAAATTAACTCATGGGCTTTAGTTTATGGGCCAAAATAATAGTTATAAAAGATAATAAATAAATTAAATTTTGGGCTTAAAAAGAAAGGCTTATGTTTATTTGAAAAAGGCCTTTATAAAAATAATTAAAGAACACATATACACACTTCATCCATAATGAAAATTAATTATAAGATTTCATACTACAAAAATTGCACGTGCACACTACGTGCAAAATAAATAATTTTCATAAATGAAAATCGGGGCATTACAGCTATCCATTCTTTTCTTTCTTACTCGGTTCTTGCTGGAGCTAATGAGTGTTATTAACGGAGTCTATTCTGATTAGAGTGGCGCAGCGGAAGTGTTGTGGGCCCATAACCCATAGGTCCCAGGATCCCTATTGTTGCTTCTCCTTCCTTGCATTGTCTGCCTTTTTCCATTCCTTGTATTTATCCTCATCCATTGATTCATTATTTGATTCAATTCTTCCCTGTTCATTCTCTTTGATTTCAATTCTACCTACTCTCTATCTTGCTTTGTAATTGTGTCGTTCTTTCCTTTTGATATTGTATACTTTCTTTCATGCATTTCATTGACATCATTGTTATCCACTTCTTTTTTATCCTGTTGTTGCCACCACTTTGTTCCTTTCCCTTCGACCCTCTGTTTTGTTACCCTTCCCCAAGTTTGCTTTTGCCTTGTCCTATGTACCGCCTAAGAAAATTTCGAGGACAAAATTTTGTTGTAAGGTGAGTAGGATTTGTAATCCCTGTTTTCACAAATACGTATTTTCTGTGTATTTTTCCGTATTTAAAAATTTTTCTAAATTATTTTTCCATTTCAAATTCTTTTGTTAAAGTGTATTATTGGACCTTCTGTTAAAGTCTATTTTTTAAACAATAATTTTATTTGTAACAAGTTTTCAATGATTTTATATTATAACACAAATCTTATTATTTTTATTACTTTTATTGTTATTTTTATTATTATTAGGATCGTTGTTATTATTGTTATTATTATTGTTTTTCTTTTTATTATCTTTGTTTGTTAATTTTTAAAAAAAAACCTATTTCAATGTATTAATTATATTTGTACTGATTTCAAATAAATTCTGTATTTTAATGCAAATTATATTTTGTGATAAACCCTATTTTATTTTGTTATCTTGACCCTATTGGATTTTCTTAACCCAATACCCATTAAATACCCTAAACCCTATTGGATCCACAACCTTATAACCCCAAAACCCAATAACACCCCAAACCCATACAACCCGTACCCATTTGCCTTAACCCTACCCGTTCACCCCTTCTGCAAAAACCCCTATCTCCCCATATACATATCTGTTTGTATTACCCAATTCCATCTCGAGCCTCCAGCCGTTTTACCCCTGCTCCTCCCGAAACCCTTCGTCTTCAACCTTCATCCATGTTCTTCAATCTCCCGAGATCCTGCACCTCCTTCTTATCTCCCTCCCGATCACCCCTGAACCCCTACTCCCGCCATCAGTCTCTTCGTCTCCCTGTGCGTCTTCTTCCAATCGCAATGCAACACTGCGACAGCCAGACTGCGACCTTCCCTATCCCCTTGTGCTCCTGCCGAACACCGACCACAGCAACAACAGCTTGTTGTGTTTCTCCCTGATGCTAAGGACAGTAGCTGACCAACACTGTCCCGTCACTGTTGTGCCCCTCCAGGTGCTGACCAGTAGCCAAGAGCTCACTCTTCCTCTCCACCCTGCAGCAGCAACAGCAGCCTGGGCGATGACCATTGTCGCTGTCCCCATCGCGCCGCCTGTCCAGCATCGCCGGCCGCCTTGCCTCCCTGGGCCGATCACATTGTGGTTGCTGTGATCATGTAGAGTTTTGATCTTTTGAACCTTGACCGTCCGATCTTGATCACTAGGATCGTGACCGTCCGATCGTCGATCTGATCCGATCATCATCATCATCATCAAGATACTTGTTCCTGACCATTTGATCTCCCTTGATCATCGCGATCGTGACCATCATCTTGATCTTGATCTTGATCTTTGATCAGATTCGTTCGATCTGATCTGATCGCCTTGATCTCTTATTCTCTTGATCTCAGCCGTTGATCTTTGATCTTGATCATCATCAAGATCCGTACCCGATCGTGATTGTTTTGTGCATCTTGTTCGTGTTCGTTCGTTCGTTCGTTCGTTCGTTATGTTCGTTACCCTGGATCTGTTCCCGTTATTCTCTTTCTCTTCGTTGGATTCGTCGTCTTTCAGGCAGGTAACTTGTACTCAATTCCTTTGTATAATACAAGTCATAAATTCCGCTTGTGGTGTAGTTGGGTTCTAGAGACAACTCGTGTATGATGTATGTTTGATGAGGATTGTCTCTATAGTGATATTTGACCATAGTTGCCTCACAACACAAATTTGACATGAAACAACTTAGGTTTTAACCGTTCTTGATTTGATCATATATGTGAGTTATTTGTCAGAATTGTGTGTTTGTTTGGATCCATATGATATACTTGTTGTGGACATGCCATATACTCTATTTCATGATTTTTGGACACTTAGTAGACTCTATACCATGTTTGATTGTGATTGCAACAAGTTTCGTATGATTTATGTTGGTTTTGTTGTTAAAGGAAAATCTGTATTTTGTCGATGATCAGTTTTGATTGCTATTTTAGACCATATTAGGGTCAGTATCTTAACTTCAGTATTAAACATGATTTTTAGAGAAACTCGTCTTCTTTCCAAACTCTCTGACCTTGATCGATTTCTTTTTCGTATGTGTGAGATATGATTGTTTTACTACAGAGGTGTATTATATTTTCAGATTTCGTTTATTGATGATTTTGATGACTAAACAATTTTGATACTAGTGCTAAACATATTATTTTGATCTGAAATTTTGGACAGTATTTCTATACTTGATTAGAGATTTTCCAGAATTTTGGTGGATTTATTTGATAAGATTTACATACTGTTCTAGGCTTTCGAATAAAAACTTTACTTGCTGGATTTTGCTCGCTGTTCTGTAAAGATTTGTATTTTCACCATAGTTTCTTTTCTGTATGAAAAATATTTATGAAATATGAAAGTTATCTTATTTTGTCTATTTTCTTCTCCCTTTGGCGGATTTGGATTTTGATTTATGGTTTGCGAGATATTACAGTTTTCGTACAGCAGTGTTGGGAATTCCAGATTTGCCAAACTATAGTTTCTGGATGTTTTCTGATTTTTTTTAACTAAACTAAACTTAGTAGAAAATTATGAAACTATATGTTTTGATAGTAGACATATAGGGGAATACCCCAAACTTTTTCTGAATTTATTTAAGTTGTTTTGATGCTGTTTTCTTGACTTTGAATTCGATTTACTAATTTCTAGCTGAACATATTTTCTTGATTCAAATCAGTTTTGAGTTATGTATTTGTGAAATACTATATGACTTATTCATGTTCGTTGGATTCGGTTGGGAGTCTATTTTTGAGACCTTTTGACGGATTTAGGTTTGTATGTGTGTAACACCGGGAATTTCAGTTTTACTACAGCATGGTCTTGCTTTCCTGAATTAGAAATTTGGTTACTTTATCATTTTATGAGTTATCTTGCACCCGTACATGTTTATCTTTCAACTTGAACATGTTACATGATAATGCCATGTTATTCTTAAGATGTTTTGCACACATACATACTTGTTTGATAGTACTAATAAATAACCAAGCCGAAGTTTAAGGGAAATATCTTGTAGTGGATAATTCAGAAACGTGTACTCGAAAGGGGATCCACTGATCCTACGTGATTAATTGATACATGATGCTTGACACGTAATTACTTGACACTTGCACGCAAGACACGTACTTGCCACTTGCACAACTTGACACGTGATACATGTTACATGATACTTGGAGTTTGGAGCTCGATACTTGATACTTGTCCCTGAGTACACTGCCCTCTATGGTCCACTATGAAATCTAAAGCGAAACTGTTTGTTGTAGCAACCATGTAGTAAAAACTAGAATGCATGAAGTGCTAACTAGATAGTAATAACTACAAGACTTGATACATAACACGTGAACATGATACTTAAACATGATACTTGAACATGATACATGCTTACTTGATACTTGACTACATGATACATGAGACTTGATACTTGACACTTGATACATGTTTACATGATACTTGATACTTGTTGCTTATTTACATGATGTTTGTTCAATTAATACTTGATACATGCTACTTTTACTTGTTCACCTTACCATGCTAATTGTTATACTTGATATCATGCCTATTCCATGTTATTTGTTATTTTTTCCAATGTACTTGTATCCTGCATTACTAGCGGCCCGTAACTGACATTGACAGGAGTTTGTTTTCTTTTTCCTATTCCTGCAATTATTAAATTGTAGATTTTGGAGAACAGGTTCCAGATGGTATTGGTTATATGAAGTATTAGTGCTGGATCATGCTATCATTATTTCTTGTCTCTTGCTTGAACAATTGTAATTTGATACTTGGATTTATTTTGTATTTGGGCAATATGACCAAGGATATTTGACTTATTCAGATCATGATTATTTGAGATTAATATATTTTGGTTTCTAGTATTCTTGTTGGTATTTTGGTTCATATGTGCATGTTGGTTGATTCTTTTCTTCCGACTCTGATTATTCTTGTAAAATGTTGTAAAGATTTTTGAACAGCTTATGGATGATGAAAATCATTCGCTGGACTTTTATCGCGTATCCGTATTCCGTATTCTCTTTTGGGAAGCGGGGCGTGACAAATGTCATCCCAGCACACTGGTGATCTACACTTCCGACCGTACAAGACTTCATTCGGAGCTGCCTGAAGACTATCTTGGTAGCTATTATTGTATAAAAACTCCACCAAATGTAGATGATCTTCCTAAGATCCTCCAAACTGAAGCACACAGGACCTCAACATATCCTCCAAGGTCTGAATAGTCCTCTCATATTGACCATCTGTCTGCGGGTGTAATGCAAAACTGAACTTCTGCTTACTCCCAAGACTATTCTGAATACTCTCCCAAAATTGAGAGCTGAATCTAGTATTTGTGTCTGATATAATACTGACAGGAACACCATGTAATCTCACAATCTCCTGCATATACCATTCTGCCAGGCTCTCTGTAGACTGGCCAACTCTGAAAGGGATGAAATGAGCACTCTTCATCAAGCGATCCACAATCACCCAGATGGCATTGTGACCATTGGTACTTCTAGGCAAAGCAGTCACGAAATCCATAGTGATATTCTCCCACTTCCACTCCAGAATAGGAAGCGGTTGAAGAAGTCCAGTAGTCCTCTGATGTTCTGCTTTCACTTGTTGACTAATCAGACACCGACAAACAAATCTTGCAACAGCTCTCTTCATACCATGCCACTAGAAATTCAACTTCAAATCTTGATACATTTTCGTACCACCGGGATGAATAGAGTATGACGAGCAATGAGCTTTTTCAAGTAACCTTTCCCTGACTTACCCCTTCGGAACACAATGAAGAGTCCCAAAGCGAAGAGATCCATCCTCATGAATCACCATATCAGTTCTAGAACCAGCTTCAACCTCGGCTTGAAACTGTTGTAAATGCACATCACCAGACTGTACCTCCTTAATCTGATCTACCAAAGATGGCTACAACTGAAGCACCATACAACTCTTCTCAGAACCAGACAATACCACATCCAATTCCAACCTCCTAATAGCTTCCACAAGATCCTTCTGCTCATTAAGAACCATAGCAACAGGTCTTCTTCTCAAAGTATCAGGTACCGAATTAATCTTGCCACGATGATACTGCCAACTGATATCATAATTTGCCATCAATTCCAACCATCGCCTTTGCCTCATATTCGGCTCCTTCTAAGTGAACATAGACTTGAGACTTTTGTGATTAGTGAAAATCTCCACTCGGTCTCCAAGTAAATAATGCCTCCAAAGATTCAAGGTAAAAATCACAGTAGCAAGTTCCAAATCATGTGTAGGATAATTCTTCTCATGTGGCCTGAATTGTCTAAATGCATATACGACAACCTTGCCTCGCTACATCAACACGGCACCCAAAACTCCTTAAAGCATCACAGTGAATTACGAAACCTCCTGATCCATCCGGTATAGTCAACACAGGTGCTGATGTCAACCAATTCTTTAGTTCAACGAAGGCTTCTTCACAGAACTCATCCCACACAAACTTCTGATCCTTCCTAGTCAACTTGGTCAACGGCCCTGCAATCTTCGAGAAATCCTGAATAAACTTCCTGTAATAACCTGCTAGACCACGAAAACTCTGAACTTTTGATACAGTCTTCGGCGTCGGCCAATCCTTAACTGCAAAAATTTTGGATGGATCAACAAAAACTCTATCACCAGAAATAATATGATCGAAGAAAGCCACACGATCTAGCCAAAACTCACACTTGCTAAGATTCCCATACAAATGATGGTCCCTCAAAGTTTGCAAAACAACCTTCAAGTGCTCAGCATGCTCATCCCGATTCCGAGAAAAGACAGGAATATCATCAATGAACACCACCACAAACTTGTCCAGGAAGGGAGAGAAAACCCGATTCATCAAGCTCATAAATACAGAGCATTCGTAACTCCAAAAGGCTTCACCAAGAATTCATAGTGCCCATATCTCATTCGAAAAGCAGTCTTCTGTACAACCTCGGCTTTCAGCTTGACCTGATGATCACGAGAACGAAGATCCAGCTTCAAAAATACAGAAGCTCCTCCCAGTTGATCAAATAGGTCATCAATCCTTGGCAACGGATACCTATTCTTCACTGTGACATTATTTAGCTCACTATAGTCAATAGACAACCTCCGACTACCATCCTTCTTATTGACGAACAGTACTGGAGCTCCCAAAGGCAAAACACTTGGCCTGATAAAACCTCTATCCAACAACTCTTGAATCTGCTCCTTCAACTCAGCTAACTCAATAGGAGCCATTCTATACGGACTCTTCGAGGTTGGAGCTGTTCCCGACTGAACATCAATACTGAACACCACTTCACGATCCGGCGGTAATCTCGGCAATTCCTCAGGAAAAACATTCAGAAAATCCTGCACAACCAACGGTACGACAACATCATCAGCACACACTTCCTCCATAACTCCGACTTCCTGACTAGCCAACTTCTCAAAACAAGCAAGCGGCATTTCACCTGCACAAAATTCAAATTCCTGACATTCTAGAATTTAGAACACCACTTTCTTCTTGCGGCAATCAATCACAACATGAGTGGCACTAAGACAATCCATCCCCAGAATAACATCAAATCCAGAATTGCTGATGACAGTCAGATCGGCAACAAAATGAACACCTCTAATAACCAATGGACTCTGCTCACAAATCTGAGAACAAATGACAACACCTCCACCTGTATTAATGTTCCAAGCTACTGGCATAGTGCTGCTAGCCAGGAGAAGTAGATCGACGAAGCGGGAGGAAAAAAATGAATGAGTAGCCCCAGAGTCAAAAAGAGCACGAGCAGGGAAGGAATGGACAAGGATAATGCCTAGCAAGAGGTCAAAGTGAGAACACAAAAGGCAGAAACAAGATTCAAGAAACTGACATGAATGGAAGGCTAACATGAATAAGCAACCGGATAGAACCACAATGTCACACCCCACTTTCCAAAAAGAGAATACGGAATACGGATACGTGACTAAGCCCAGCAAATGATTTTCACCATCCATAACTGTCAGGAGCTTTACAACATTTCACAAGAATAATTAGAGTCGGAAGCAAGAGAAGTCAACCAAGCATGTATATATGAATCAAAATACCAATAGGAATACTTGAAACAAAATATATTAATCTCAAATAAACCAGATCTGAACAAGCCAAAAATCCTGGGTCACATTGCCAAATACAAATAAATCCAACTAGCAAAATACAATTGTTCAAAATATGCAACAATAAATAATAATAGCAAAACTCCAGCAGCTAGTATCTCATGTCACCAACTCCATCTAGCAACTAGTCTTCAAAATCTGCAATTTAATAAATTACCGGAAGAAGAAAAAGAAAATAAACTCCCGTCAATGCAAGTTACGGGCCGCTTGTAGTGCAGGATACAAGTATATTGGAAAAGAAATAAACAACACAGCATGGAATAGACATGATAATAAAATAGAACAACTAGCATGAATCATGAACAGAATCAAACAATAATTGGTGCTTATGACATGTAACAGGTAATAGGTATCATGCAAGCAGGTGAACATGTAACAAGTGTCAGGTAGCATGTACAGGTAAATAGGTAATAGATGAACAGGTATGTAGGTAACATGTATCAGGCAAGCATGTAACAGGTATTCATGTATCAGGTATTATGTCATGTCAAGTCTTGTATTATTACTATCTAGGTAGCACTTCATGCATCCATCCTTTTACTACATGGTTGCTACATTCAAACAAGTTGCATTTATGTTTCGTAGGGGATTCTATAGGTCATGTACTCGGATATTCACAGGATCACAAAACTTGATCGGTAACAGAAAATTAACTTGGTCGGTAAACTTGATCGGTAACAGAAATTAACTTGGTCAGTAACTTGATCGGTAACTTGGTTGGTAAACTTGATCAGTAACAGAAATTAACTTGATCGGTAACAGAAATTAACTTGGTCGGTAACTTGATCGGTAACTTGGTCAGTAAACTTGATCGGTATCAGAAATTAACTTGATCGGTTACAGAAATTAACTTGGTCGGTAACTTGATCGGTAACTTGGTCGGTAACATGTCACACGGGAAACACGAGTCCCCTTCCCAGTACAGGCTCGTATATTGTCCACTACTAGATCTTTCCCTTAACACCGGCTTGTTTATTTGTTATGATTATTCAAGCAAACATGGATGTGCACAAACGAGGCAAATATAACATGGTATAAATAAGTAACAAGTTCAGGTTGAAAGATAAACTTGTACAGTTGAAAGAAAACACATAAAAGAGTGGGACAACGAAAATTCTAGTTCATGACAGCAAGACAGTACTGCACTAAATATGGAATTCCCGTTACTACAAAAATGCAAATATGGATCCGTCAAAGAATCTGGAAAACAGACTCTCGGTCGAATCCAGCAAATATATATAAGTCATATGGTATTTCACAAAAACAAGGCTCAAAAGTTATTTGAATCTAGAAAACACGTTAAGCCAGAAATCAGAAGTTTGTATTTAAAGTCAGGAAAATAGCATGAAAACTCATTAATTAAATCCATAAAAATTCTAGGGTATTCCCCTAGAGGTGCAACATTAGAATATAAAGTTTCATATTTTTTTCAATATAAATAGTTTAGTCAACAAAAATCAGAAAACATCAAGATGAGTAGTTTTGTAAATCTGAAATAAACATTGCAGTACGAAAATAGTAATATCTCACAAACCATAAATCGAAATCCAAATCTGCCAAAAGGGTGATAAAAAGGATACAATAGGCTAACTTTCATACTCAGTAAGATTTTACAAACAGCAAGTGGAATTAGGTCGAAAATCAGGTTCTTTACTGAACAGTATGAAAATTCTGCATTTATAGTAATTGTTTGGAAACATAAAATCTACAAAAATTCAGGGTTAATCCCAATCAAGTCTAGTTGTATTGTACAAAATATTGGATCAAAATAATACTTTTAACATCATGATAAAAATAGGTTACTATTCAGAATTCATTAAAAACAAAATCTGGAAATCTCTCTACACCTCTGTAGTAAAATAGACATAACTCAGAACTCATAAAACGAAACTGAGATCTGTCAGAAGTGTTGAAAAATAGAAAAAATTCTCTACAGTTCATGTTCACAAATAATATTCATGAACTGACCTTAATAGGCTCTAAAATACTGATCAAAATGGGAAAACCGGCAAAACAGAAAATATTTTTTATGCACAAAATTAACTAGTTCACATAAAACTCATCCAAATAATAACCAAACATGAAATATGGTGTACTAGATGTCCAAACAACATGGTATAGGGTATATCACAAGTCCACAAAAAGTCTACCACGGATAACACGAATGAACACATGATATCCTATGAACAACATGCATATATACAACAAGAAGTAGTGAACCCTAGGTTATTTCATGTCATGTATGTCGCGAGGCAACTATGGTCAAATCAACACAATAGAGACTATATAACAGAGGATTCACATACGAATTGTCTCTAGGACCCAACTACACTACAGGCGGTATTTAGTACTTGTATTACACAAAGAAAAGAATACAAGTTACTTGCCTGAGAGACGACGAAACCAACGAAGCAAAAGCAAGAATAACGGGAACGGATTCCCAGACAACGAACACCACAAACGAACAAACCCGAACACGAACCACGAACCGCGAGCACACGAACACACGACAACCGAGCAATGAACACAAACACAACGAAACTACGAACCACGAACACAACGAACAACAAACAAAACCCGAGATCACACGCAACCAAAAGCAACACACGCACACCAAAAAGGACCATGGCTGTGCACGAAAGACGACGACGGACAGCAAGGTGCTACTGCTCGTTGTCTGTCTACGTCGGAGGGAAACAGCGATAGGGGGGCCACTGGTTGATGTTGGCTGTTGCGAAGTCGGCAGGGGGATGGTCATCGCTGTCTGGCATCGGGTGAGCAGCAGAGGGAGGTTGACGCAAGGGGGAGCAGCGCGACGTAGGGGGGCTGGCAGTTGTTGGCATTACTGCAGGGCGAGGAGGTTGAGGAGAGGAGGGCTGATGACGCTGTTGTCGTTGCTGGCTGAAGGCGCTGCGGTGGAGCGATTGGGCTGAGGGCAGCGCAGGAGGTCGCGATAGGCAGGAGGGGGCTCACTAGCTGGCGAGCGCTGCCGTCATGCAGGAGGTAGTGCGCGCACAGGGACGGGAAGGAGGGGCACTGCGACACCAGGGCATGCCGAAGAGGGAAAGGGCGGATGTTGGAAAAGCTCGGGAGGATGGGTGCAGGGAAAGGGAGAAAAGGAGGGAAGGTGGAAGACGAAGGGACGGCTAGGGTTTGCAGGTATTAGGGTAGATGAATAGGCCAGGGTAAACACGGGGGGGTATACAGGCGGCTATAGGTTTTGATATAATAGGGTTTGGTGATCATGTGTGTTATATATAAGGTATGGTTAGGTGTGTAGGGTACTGGGTATATGTAAACAGGTATTGGGTTTAGGTGACGTGTTTTAAATGGGTATTTGGGTTAGTTGGCTTAATGGATTCTATTAAAATAGGGTTTAATAAAATCCGATAAAAAAATAAAAATATTAGATAAATTAGAGTATGTTCAGGCTAAAAATAAAACAATAATAATCATAATAATAATAAAAATGAAATAACAGTAATAATAATAATAATAGAAATCCAAGTAATAATAACAATAATAAGATTTGTATAAAAAAAATATCGAAAATAGTTACAAATAAAATTATTGATCAAAAATAAATTTTAATAGAATATCCAACATTACATTTTGACAAAAGAATTTGAAAGCAGAAAAATAATTTACAAAAATTTTAAATACAGAAAATACACATAAAATACGTTTTTGAGAAAACAGGGGGTACACACAAAACAACAAGAAAGAATGGAAGCAAACAACGCAAGGAGTGAGAAGCAACACGAGAATCCTGGGACCTGTGGGTTATGGACCCACCACTCTTCCGCTGCGCCACTCTGATGGTGAAGCTCCAAGTTGTAGACATGTCGTTGTATATCATGCGATGTCGAATGACGGACCAAGCAGGAAGAAGAAGAACGGATGACACTGGAATCAAGAATATGGGTATGAAAAGAATGAAATCATACCCAATACGTAATCAATGAATGGAAGGGATCAACGAGGAATCGAATAAGGCTGGTTTCCAGATCATAAGTTGGATATTAATTGTTCATGCGATCACTGTATTTCTCATACTGTTGAGTCAAACCGATAAAACCCAAATCTGATTATTATATCAATCAAAGCCAAACTACCTTTCGTTAGTCATGTTTAACTGATATATTATCCTAACCTGGGTTCTGATACCACTAAAAACCTTGTCACGTTCCGCTTCCCAAAATTACGGAATACTAGTACATGATATTGGCCCAGCGAATGACTAACGTCACCCATAAGCTGTTTATCTGATCAACTCAACAATATAATCAATACAGAACAAATGTGTAGGCAATAATAATAATCTCATAAAAAATAATACTTTGAATGAAGCAATAAAAATATCTAAATACAATAATAATCCAACATCTCGAACAATAATAAAATCCGGGACATAAGCCCAATACAATAATAAATCCCAATACAATAGTAACAAGTATCAATACAATAAGTTCATTTAAAGCAATAAGCAATTAAAAAGCATTAAGTCCTTAGAATACCTGTACTCCAACCCCAGCAGGCAATTCTCCTTCATTACCTATGTACATTTCATCTAAAAAGAGAAGAAAAATTGTCCTTAGAGCAAGTCATAGACAGCAAGTAGAGAAAGCAAGGAACAATGGAATAAAGGTATAACAATGAATCAATGGATCAATAGGAATCAATAACACGGGTCAATAATAATATTCGATACCATGATAATCGGTACAATGGCTATAAACAATAATGCAGTATTCGGTAACAATAATTAATGATCAATAAGGTAACACTTAGCCAATATTCGTTATCAATAGAAACAATGATCAACAATATGCAATGTCGGTGATGTGTCAATCCTAACTAATGCTCGTACTACTGTGTCTCATATGTTCCATACCACAGGTTCGATGCATAAAATCAATTTCGTTTAAACTTAAGTGGTGTACTCCGTAGATCATGTACTTGGCAACGGTAAATACTATTCACCTTTTGGTGTACGATATAGTCATCGGCAACGATACGGTACACGATAGATTGGGATTACGCCCATAATCCACAATCACACGGTGAAACAATAGCCGAAACATTATTTAGGAAAATACGGGCCCCTCCTCCAAGTACAGTCTTTACTTTGTCCACTACTTATTAATTATTTATCACCAGCTTATTAATTATTTATCCCTTTAAACACCAGCTTATTAATTATTTATCAATGCAATCAATGGACATTTCGATGAACGATAGTATCAATAGGAAAACAATAGAATGGTAACATGAAGTAGGACAGTTAGGATGATGACAATAACTCATTGGAATTATGCAATGCAACATACATACATTAATTCATGTGATATTACGATATAGGAATAATTAATCTATTAAAATCTGCAAAGTGAAATTTTGGACAGTAAGAGTAGTCTGTACAAAAATGCAGTTACCCGCTATTTCAGCAATTGAAAAGTGAATCCGTTAGTATTTCTAGAAACTAGACTTTCACACGGTTCCAACGCATATTTAAAGTTCAAAATCCGACAATAGTAGCTAGGTCAATCACATTGTTCTTTTCAGATTTCATGTTCAGGCCGAATTTCGACATCACGTTATTTTATTTTTAGAATCAGCGAAAACTAAATAATAAATTCATTAAAATGTTTACCAGACTCCTAAACATGATTCCCAATCTGGAAATTATCAAAGCAAAATTTCAACATTTGATCATCCTTTTTACTGTTTGAGCATGGAAGATACAAGAATCTGAAAATTTAAAAGTAAAAACACAGCTGTAGTAAAATGGGCATAACTTTTGTTAGAAAACTCGGAATTAAGAAATTCAGGATGTTATGGAAACTAGAAATATAAGGCTACAATTCCTTTTCAGAAAGAAATTTATTTTAAGGTCATTTACTGGTTCAATAATAGCAGTCAATATACATGCCAGCAAGCAATCTACAGGTATTATGTAGTTTTCTTGAAATAAATTAATTAAATATGATGGGTATCGATTTTTTAATCAATAAATTGTGTAAGCAACATGATCAGTGAAATAACATGATGAAAAAGAATAAAATCATATGCATACACTAAAATCATCATCGATCAAACAACAAACAACCAACCAAACATACAACTTAGTAGTTGTTTCTAGAATAGTTAATTGTGTCATGATTATACGGTTAACCCTATTATCAATTCTACATGAATGCATGAAAGATCCAATCTTTTGAGTCAAAAGTGGCACGATGTCAAGAATATTGGGGTTAGCTCGTGTAAATTCTCAATAGACCCAATGAAGATAACCAATATAGCGATATGATAACGAATAGGATCTACTTCCAAGAATTTCAACAAAACTTGAATTTGATACAATTAACAATTCATGAGGACGGTGACTTGCCTTATAAACGGTGAAAATGAATACCAAGAATAACGGGATAAGAATTCCGAAGCAACGAACCCACGAACTAGCAGATCCACAAAATAGCACGTGCAATATACGTGCACACAAAGAGCCAAAGCAACACAGTAAAGTCAAAGAGACAGCAACAACAGCAGTGACGCTCGGCCAAGGGGGCGGCAGCACTGGCGAGCAGGGACGACATTGACGGTGAGGTCGAGCGGCACAACTGGGGCGGCACTGGTGGTCGGTGATCGAAATAAGGACGACGGTGCGTTGGATGCACTGCTGTCAAGCGAAACAGAGGAGGAGGTCGGGATAGGGGTTTGGTGCGCTGGCATCGTGGAGGGGCGGCGTTGATGACGGGAGGTGGCGACGGGGAAGTGGTCACCGGAGGGTGGCCGGGGAAGATGACCGGGGAAGAAGCCGGAGATGGGTTTGGGTGGTTTGGGCGGGAAAACATAGGAAGAGAGAGAACGTCGAGGAGAGAATAAGCGGCTAGGGTTTCTCAATTGTGCAACTTTTAGGATTTACAGTAGAGTTTTATTTATAGGGTACAATTAGGGTACTGGGTTGGTGAATTAGGGTCCAATAATAGCGGATTTGGGTTAAGAACAAATGAAATTGGGTTTTAAGGTTCAATAAGAGACAGATTCAAATCAATAGGGTTCAAATAAAAATATCCACAATTAAATAGAAGAAAATGGGGTCAACAAAAATAGCTCAATCACGAAGAATGAAGAATTTCATGAACAAGATTAAATTAAAATAATCAAGAAGCAAAAATATTACCAAAAGGAGAAAAATGAAAAATAGCAGGAACGGTAGTTACAATATCGTAATGTTGTGATCTTGTGTTCTTGTGATCTTGTAACATCTTATGGATAAATTCTCGTTATGGATGGGATATTGTTATTGAAAGTCCCGAGTACATGATCTATAAAATCTACCACCTTATGTAACACCCCGCAAAATTTAAATAACAATTTTGCCCTCGGGTGTTACGCACGTGCATTTTGTACTATTATTGATTATATCCATAACGCATTTTGATATGTATTTTGAATTCCAATTATTTATGCAATTCCGTATTCTTAAAATCACATTTGAGACAACGAAAATGCTAAATTTCAATCTTTGAGTTTTTACGTGTTTTACGCATTATCGATGCGCGTGTCGATTTTGGGTATTCCACCGTTACGTGCAAAGTTTTCAATAGATTTCAATCATTTATTTTTATAAACATGTTTGAATTTGTTTTGTAAAAGAAAATTCAATTTTTGACTATCTTTATTAAAATAAATTTTCTACATGCAATACACGTGTTTTCTGTACGTTTGAGTACATTATCATATATGTATACTAAATATATTCTTATGTTGCATTCCAATTAATTATAAATATTTTTCGGTTAATAAAGTCAATTTTTGTATTTTTGAGATTTTACGGGCAATGCACGTGTTTCGGTGCATGTGTTTTAAGTGTATTATTCTTTCAAAATGAATTTCATGAAATTGTGTGGGTCTATTTTATTTGTGCATGAAAAGTATAATTTTAGAGTTAATTTTACATATTTATTACATATATAAATAATTGTTTTAAAGAGATTGAATAAATAAATTATTTTGTACACAAAGCACGTGCACGTGCACACGTGCGATGTGCACACAATTTTGGGGACCGAGATGTTTAGAGAGGAGGGAAAATCTGAAAGTTTTGATTTTGAAAATAGGAGGGAAAACAAGTTTTAGAAGTGGAGTTAGTGGTGTTCATGTGTGGGGTGGTTGCCATAACTACCTACTAATTAATTTATAAAAAATGCACCCTTAGTATCTCTTTCTCTCATCTCTTTTCTCTTTTCTCTCCTGCCCATGCCGAAAGCAAACCCAAGCCAGCAAAGTCTTGCCCATTTCTCCACCTAATCACCATTCCACTTGCCTATATACATATACTAATGTATATATATGTACTATGTATATATGAAAAAAGATGGGAGTTGTTCTTGATGTTGCCGAAATGGAGTGGGGATGGAGATGCTCTTGATTGTTGCTTGCCGAAATGTGGAGCTTGGAGGCTTGCCTTGGTGCGCGGATTTCGAGGAGTTTGCAATTGGAGCTTTCTTTAGGAGCTCCTAATTCTAGGAGTTCATTTGAGTACAAATCTTCAATTTAGGTGGGTGTTTCTTAAATACTTTCTAATTTAGGAATATAATTTGCATGATAGATGATATATATTTTATTTGGTTGAAATTGAATTGATTGCATGAAATTAATGTAGAAATGGATCGTTAAATCTTGATTTGGTGTGGAAGATGCAAATTGCTATTCTATTTTCTAATGATTATGATTGTTAGTTGAGATGCTAGAATTGAAATGATTTATATGAAATTGATGCATGTTGAGACATGATTAGAATAATGCAAATATGTTGTTTGTCGAGAATGTGGCAAAGAAGTGTGATTATAACTTCAAAATATCGATTTTCGAGTATAGAGACTTTTGTAAGGTAATTTTGACAAAAGAAAACAGTTTATTTGGAAAATTGATTGGATATGTGTCTTGATACATTTTAAGTATTTCATTGAAAAATGAGAAACTTGAGAAATTAAGAACATATACGATATTGTTTTTAAAAGGAATATATTCTGGAAATGATCTATATTCTTATATGGAAGTACAAATCAATTAAAAGGTCGAAAAATATATGCAGGCTGCAATTTGTGTGATTGACAGTCGACTGACTACCTTCCACAGTCGACTGGCAAGTGTAAGAATTTGGGTTTTCGTCGGCAGGACAGTCGACTGACTACTTTTACAGCCGACTGCTGCTGTACTGAATTTTGATGTTTGAGTTTTTTAAAGTATTCGCGGAACAGTCGACTGACACTGTCACTAGTCGACTGAACCGACTGTGTTATATTGATGTTTTAAAGTTTTCGTAAAACAGTCGACTAATTCCTTGTCAACAGTCGACTGAACAGACTGAAATGTTTTGATGTTCGCTAAACAGTCGACTGATACTGTCACCAGTCGACTGAACCGACTGTGTTATTATTGATGTTTTAAAGTTTCATAAAACAGTCGACTGATTCTTTGTCGACAGTCGACTGATACCGACTGAGATGTTTTGATGTTCGCTGATGTAATATCCCGGATGGATATTACCGCATATAAATTATTATTTATTATTATTTTATTATTATTTTGTTTTAATTCCAAAATTAGAATATTTTGGTGATTTTCACCCGGTTTGTTCATAGACATTATCTGTGTCCAGATATCGGTCAGTATACATCCGTATTGTATCAAATTGATACCATGATCTTCCGAACTAATAATAAAATTTATTTTATTATTATTTCCGATATTAAATTATTTTTATACGGATTATGCGAAGATTTTCGGTATACAGACATATATGCGCACGTACGAGTAGTATGTCGATTAGTACATTATACAAATTGTGTGTTGTGTATTTTTGGACTAGGAGTTTATCTTGTTATAACAACCTAATTAGAGGGTTAGGGCTTGATTAGGAGGCTTAATCTAGGGTTCTTGTATGCATAAGAAGATTAAGTAAAAACCCCTACTAGAAACTATCTCTCCCACACCATACCTCCACCACATAACACCTCCCTCCACCTCATCCCTACCTCCCCTAGGAGTATGGCTAGCCCCCATTTCATGGGAGGGCTTTTGTGCACTTTTGTATGTGCACATTTGCACTATCCACCCTTCTCTCCACCTATAAATACCCCCTCCTTCTCCACCTTGTCTCATTTTTAGAAAGACCAAAAAAAAAAAGAAAGAAAGAAAGGAAAAGAAAGAGAGAAACCATACTAACTTGAGAGTTTTCTTTGAAGGTCTTCTTAGGAGTTCTTAGAAGCTAAGGGAAAGGAGAAGGAGCATAGGCTAGTCCTTCCTACAAAAAGATTAAGGTGGGGGTTCTCCTTTGTTTGTTTGTTTGTTTGTTTGTTTCTTTAAATGGTTGTTTTGATGTTCTTCTTCTTCTTACCCTCCTTGTTTACTTTCTTTTTAGTATGGTTGTTTTGAGTAAGAATCACATAAAAATGGAAACAAATGGACATAAAAATCAAATCTTTGTAGTGGTAGTTGTTGTTTTGTGTTTGATATTGGACTAAAATGACATAAGGCATATGGACTTGAACATACAACCGTGTGGGGTTGTAGGACTTGATATGAACTATACATAAAGCATATGAACCATTTTTATACAACCATTTTGGTTGTAGGACTTGTATTAAACTTGGACTAAAAAGATAAGCATATGGTTGGACCAAATAAAGGATCTTACTTTATTTTGTTATTGTTATTTTCTTTAATAATCTTAAGTAAAAGAACCTAAAATTAGATGTTAGTTTTGATTGTGAAAAAGAAACTAACCTATAATCACTAGTTGTAGAATAAATAAAAAGATTTTTTCTTTTATAATCACTAGTTGTAGAATAAATAAAAAGATTTTTCCTTTTATAATCACTAGTGATAGTAAATCAAGACTAATAAAGACTAGTAGACAATTAAGTAGTAGCATGTTAAAATAAAGTAGTAGTAGTATGTTGATTAAATAAAGTAGTAGTGGTATGTTGATAAAATAAAGAAGTAGTAGTAAGTAGTTGTAGATGTTTTATGTCCATAAAGTAGTAGTAGTAGTAGATAGTTGCATGTTGTGTTCTTGATTAAAATGAAGTAGTAGTAATAGTAGATAGTTGGGTGTTATGTTCTTGACTAAAATAAAGTAGTAGTAGTGGTAGATAGTTGTATGTTATGTTCTTGGTTAAAATGGAGTAGTAGTAGTAGTAGATAGTTGTAGATGTTTATTTTATGTTCATAAAGTAAATACCATGCTAAGATTGTATTAGATTAATTTATTTGTGCTTAGAATGTTGTAGGATTCATTCTAAAATTATCTACCATGTTTAGGAGTGCTAATTATGCTTAGAATGTTGTAGGATTCATCCTAAGAATTTCCTACCATGTTTAGATTAACTTATTCATGCTTAGATTGTTGTAGGATTCTTTCTAAAATTATCTATCATATGTAGAAATGATATACATGTTGAAGGATTTATTCTAAAAAATACCTAGCATGTTTAATGATGCTTAGAATGTTGTAGGATTCATTCTAAAAATACCTACCATGTTAGATTAATTTATTTGTGCTTAGAATGTTGTAGGATTCATTCTAAAATTATCTACCATGTTTAGGAGTGTTATTTATGCTTAGAATGTGGTAGGATTCATTCTAAGAATTTCCTACCATGTTTAGATTAATCTATTATGCTTAGAATGTTGTAGGATTCATTCTAAAATCCCTACCATGCTTAGATTAATTTATTTATGCTTAGAATGTTGTAGGATTCATTCTAAAATTCCTACCATGTTTAGATTAATTTATTTAGGCTTAGAATGTTGTAGGTTGATGCTAAGTACCTATCCATGCTTAGCTCGTTGTAGGATTAATATTGAATTAATCTACCATGCTTAGATTGTTGTAGAAAAGTATAATCCATGCTTAGAAATGTGTAGGATTGATGTTGAATTACCTACCATGCCTAAGATTGTTGTAGGAATGGTTAAGGTTGTATACCATGCTAAATTATTAGTACTCATGCTAAGTTGTAGCAATTAACCATGCTTAAAGTAGTAAGAGATATCCATGCTTAAATCTAGTGGCTATTCATGCTTTAACTTATAGTGGATTTCTACGTAAGTTGTATCCATACTTGTAGTTAAAGTGTATAGCAAAAAGATTAATCGTGTTGTAGTTATAGTAATAACTATCACGTTGTGGTTGTAGTATTAACTATCGCGTTGTAGCTATAGCATTAGTAAGGAACTATCATGCTATCGTAAATTGTGCTAGTAGAGAACTAGCATGATGTGGATTGTAACTAGTGAAGAACAAATCATGTTGTAGTTGCAATATTAAGTTGCGAGGTCATTCTAGCCAATCCCCTAGAAGGAACTCATGTTGAGATTGCTTAGTCGTTCTAGATTCAAGAGCCATGCATGCTTGAATGGTATATTATAGCTTTATATATAAAAGTTGTTAGGTCGTTTTGGGCTTCGCATTGGTAGAATGCTTGTTTCAGGCTGTTAGTAGATTCTTCTGTTGCTTCTAATGATAGAAGATCAAGTTTGCTAGTAAGCACGTTTGGGTGCTTCTAGGTTTGATTACCTGTATGGTTGTTTTTGTATGTAGTCACCTCATACGTAGCTTAATTGGCTTGTATGTAGGTATTGTAGGTTGTGAGTAGATCCGATGAGATCTTGAGAAGTCTAGTTTAAGACGGGTTAATTATGGCACTCTTTAGAAGAGGGACGCGTACGATGCTTTAGACATGGCACAGTGCCGTGTCTCACTTGTTTGGTTAGAAGAGGAACACATACGGTGCTTTTCATGCCGAGTTGGAAGCACAGTGCCGTGTCTCACTTGTTTGGTTAGAAGAGGAACACATACGGTGCTTTTCATGTCGAGTTGAAAGCACCGTGGTATGTCCCGCTTGTTGGTTAAGGGTTAGTGACATCGTTAGGGTAGTAACAGTTACTTAACCATTTTTATCTAAAAATTGCCAAAGGGTGAGAGTTGGTGTCAGGGGTGATAACCTATAATCCAACCTCTCCTATAGGCTGACACTAGGTGGTGTTATCGGTATGTATTCCCCTGTCAAAGGGATACGGGCGGTGCCTTTTCATGACAAGTTGGGAGCACGGGTTTCGTATCTTGATTGTTAATTCTTGAATGTACCATGATAAGAACGAGAGGGTTCCTAGGGAAATAGACCCTACGATCCCGGCAGGTTCTATGTCTTCTCATGACGAGTTGAGAGCACGGAAGAAGGTTGGCAAGTATCTTGTAGTTCGTGTTGGCTTTTGGTGTGAGGTCCGGTACACCGGGCAATAGTCACCAGTCATGTAGTATCATGTCAGGAACAGGATGGGTACAAAAGTAGAGTTCATAGCGCGGGTTCAAATCCCTATATGGAGAAAACGGCTTGAGATGGGGCATATGTAGTATGGGATGCATACTGTTCCGGAGACTTGCTTGCATTAGAATAAGAGCATCTTAGCTTAGTTAATATTACGTTAGATTCTAGTCATGGCACTCACAAACACTTAAACTACACCGACACAATTATCATGTTTTTGTATGTTGTTTTGGGAGATTCGCTGCTTTGTTATCAGCCTTTAAGCGTCAGTGAATACTGACGTCCCCACTTCCATAGGTACTGGATCGTCGAAGTATTAGGGCGAGATTCAGGAGGATTCAAGACAAGGAAAGCAAGGAGTCAATGTTATATTTATTTCCGCTGTAATATATGGATTAGTTGAGAAGTACTCTGATATGAGATGTTGAAGGTTGTAATACTTGGAAATGCAAAGGCAATATCGTAACGTTATTATAATGGATTGCAGTTGTATAATATTCAGTCTTGTAATACATTGGTGTTGAATAAAAAGTTTTAAATTCTCCTGTTTTTCTGTGTATTGTGACTAATTGAAGAAAAAGTCCTGGCTCGTGTCTCGGTTTTCCCAGTATTTGGAAATCGGGGCACTACAGCTGAACAGTCGATTGATACTATCACCAGTCGACTGAACCGAACTGTTTATTTTGGTTTTGAGTTTGGATTTGATTTTGACAAATGAAAGTTAATACGAGATTTTATGATTATTAAGATTTAATTGAGTTTTATTGTGAAATGCACACCAGGATATGAAAGATGAAATTGATAAAGAAATCAAAATGAATTGTTCTCATGTTATGAGATTATAAAAGAAATGTTTTGAGAAAGAGTTTGTGAACAAAAGAAATGGAATTGTTATTGGAGATTGATTATGAAATATTGTTGATCTCTAGAAAGAGATAGTTGTTGGAATCTAGAGGCTAGGCGAGACCCTAGTGACCGGCAGTATTATTTATGATTTTGAGAGCTAACCGTTGAGGGTTTAGCGTCTCTTGAGAAGTAGCCAGGTAGGCTGACTGTCTCTGTTGTTGTTGATTTAAGTCCGGTAGGGTAAGCTAGCTCTAGGTTGTGATGATTTTCTTTTAAAACAAACTTTGTAAGGATGTAATAAAAGTAAGAGAAAAACATAAGTATGAGAGCCTCGAGTCTACGATGCGGGTGTGAGCCACAGAATGCATGCTTGATGAGTCATGACATGGCGTGGGCAATACTTCAGAATGATCGGGATCTTGGCGACGCTTGTGGGATGGTTGATGACTGCAAGAGGATCGTGTGCCATGAAGGAGGCTGAATTACTGCAGAATGCATGCTTGATGAGTCAAGACATGGCGTGGGATTCCCCTCCAGGTTTTCTGTACACGTGCTTGTATTCATAAATCATCTATGATACTTACCGAAATTACAGAAAGATACATAGTGAAGATGTGATGAAAGTGAGAGAAAAACACGAGTATGAGAACTAGGGTTTACGGTGCGGGTGTGTGAGCCACAGAATGCATGCTTGATGAGTCAAGACATGACATGGGCACAACTCAGAATGATCGGACTCTAGCCACGCTTGTGGGATGTTTGGTGACTGCAAGAGGATCGTGTGCCATGAAGGAGGCTGAATTACTGCAGAATGCATGCTTGATGAGTCAAGACATGGCGCGGGATTCCCCTCCAGGTTTTCTGTACACGAGCTTGTACTCATAGATCATCTGGGATACTTACCGTAGTTACAGTAGTAGATTAGGTCATGGCGAGGGATCGAACCCTACAAGAAGAAGAACGATTAAGCGGCTTGCCCTCGGACCTATGTAGTATGGGATGCATAGAATCCGAATAAGTGTGCATTAGTGTCATATTATATAAACAACTGCATTAAGGACTAAGTGCACCGCACAACACGACATCAACAGGATAGTCCCTTTGTAGCTTTGTTTGTGATCAAGTTTGTGTTTGCTAAAGTATTTAAGAATCGTTATATTGTTTCCGGCATAAAGAGGATGGCCGTGTATAATATTTCGTCAGTTGTAAGCAACTGACGTGCCCACAGTTTTATATGCAGGATGTAAAGTTACATGAAGATATAAAGAGAATTGATGCTGTTGATTACTTAAATGTTAAAGTTGTAATAATTTTACATTCATTATTGTTGTATTTTATTAATTCCGCTGCTTATTGATGTAAAAGACTCTGATGTAATTATTGTTGAAATAAAAGTTTTAAATTCCTTGTAAAATTGTACGAAAGAAGTGAAAAGATCCTGTAGAACATCTCGAATTCAGTTGTTTTGGGATTCGGGGCGTTACAGAGTGGTATCAGAGCTACGCTTCTGACTAGTACAAATTTATAAGGAACGACACCCTAGAAGTGGACATTAGAGTGTGAGTTCAGTTTATAGAGATTTAAATGTAAGTGATTTACATTTGTGTTGATCTATAGACTGATGTTTCCTCTTTCCTTTCCATATTGGATGGTTAGAGTCATGAATGGAAGTTGTTATTGAATTTACATTCATTCATGATGCTCTCCTCGTATACATTGATTTGAGACTGTATGCGAGTTCATTTTCCCTGGGTATCAGAGTGGCGCAGTGGAAGCGTGGTTGGTTTGAACCTTCATTCATGATACCTTACACATAGACACACTTTCCCTTCAAATTATTTTATGTGAATTTTCATCATAGTACTTTTCAACATTTAATACTTTTCGAATAAATATTTTCCTATACTATTAAATCATTTCAATGCCTAGTATTTTGTCTATTTTCCTTAGTCTTGATTTTGTTGAACTTATTTTTGTCTCTCAATCTTAAAGTTTTGTCTTTCGTGTTTTATGTCACCTTATATTCATCCATCCATATGTGCTATTACTTTACGTATTTTGTTAAATTTATACTACAACCATTATTTTCATTACATTTTGAATTTTACTTGTGAATTTTGCTTATGTACATTCATTTTACATGATTTGATTTTCTGATACGATATTCTTTCGTTATCTCGTATTGTCTTCTATACTTCAATATATTTTAACAATATTGAAATATTTTATCCGTATAAATACAACATACTAATTTGATTTATTGTCTGCATTCAATATTATCGTTATTACATATTGTCTACAAATTTGTTTTGTTATATTTATAAATTTTGTAAATTTCGTTTCCTTAATATAATGTGTATACTCGTTATTTATACTTTACTTTATTGTCTTTACATTCTTGATTACTACATATGTTTTCCATTGAATTTTTATGTATTTCAAAATACTTACTATACATTTAATTTCACCATCCTCAAATTACTACATTATTATTTTTATGTATAATTGTTTGTGTCTATTGCCCTAATTTGCTACATTACATCATTAATGTTTCCATTTGTACTTCCAACATGTGCATATATTTTACATTATTTTAGTGTTATAAATAATTTTTCATTACTACTAATTAGTACCCTCTATGTTTGATATATCCTATACACCTATTTTGATATTTCATTGTGTAAAATCTTTTTCTGTATCATTGATTTTCAAACATAACATCATACTTTATTAAACATCCCATATCTAATCTAAGTATACATGGAAGATTACATCTTTCCATCTTCTGCGATGGTGCAACTTGATGTCGAGAGGACAAATATGCAACTAGACATCATTGGAGGCAAACTGCAACTGGATGTCGGTGAGGCAAAATTTGCAACTGAATGTCCAGAAGGCAAACTGCAACCGGATATCATAGGAGCAATTATGCAACTTGAGATCAAGATAGGCAAGTCTGCTGTTGGATACCAGTGAGACGAACCTACACCAGAAGGAAATATTATACTTAGATAACCCCTACCTTGTTTTCTATAATATTCACTTACAACTATTCCATTTTTTATTTTATAATATTTGGTAACCTAACATTTATCAAACTTGCATATTTACCGCTTAATTTCAACTATCTTGCAATCTTCTTTGTAGTACTTTGTATTTTATGTGAGTTAGTATTTCGTACCACTTTATTGTATTTTGCTATTTTAAATTTGGTGGCTACTCACCTAACAGTTTTATTTATTATACTTCTGTTATAATTCATGATAATTAGTTTTGCATTTTTACTACCATAATATATTATTTTACTCCTACACATCATTTTATAAATTTTGTATCATGATGTTGTTGTTTCGCCCTATAATTTCCGTCTATGTATATACATAATTTTGTATGCTGATTTTCTTGGTCTACTTGACAAATTGAAATTATTTGGATCTTTGCCTTTTTCATTGTTATCATACATATATGATTATTGTATTTACTTTACGAATCACCTTATGATACCGATTTATATACAAAATCATTTTTATGTTGTCTATACTTTTCTTTGATTCATAATTTATTTTTATATAACTAGTTTTCGCACTACTTTCAATAGTATGTTTTACTACTACGATGTCTTGTTTTACTACTACAAATCATTTATAATTTTATATCATGTTATTATTTCACCCCTATAATTTTTCACCTATGCGAGTATGTGATTTTTTTAAGTTGGTTTTCTCGCTCTACTGAATAATTCAAAAGTATTTCGATGTATGCCTAATTTTCAAATTGTATGTATAATTATTAAAGTTACCTTACAAATTATTTTATGATACTAATTTATATACAGAATTATTTTATAGTGTCTATACTTTTACTATATTCCCTTCTTATATATTTCTCAAACTGTTAAATTGCTAGTTTTTGTCATATAGTATCAATTTGATTTGCGACTTTTTACCATTTATTACATTGATGAATTTTTAGTATTGAATCTATTTATAAAGTATCCATTAACTATGTTTTCTTTATTGCATTGTTTTCTGAAATTATTTCACGATTAATGACTAAGTTCATTTATCATTTTACCTAATGGTTTACTTAATAGTATTTTTGTACGTAAACTCTTTTCAAAATACACTATCCTCAATTGTCGTATTTGTTTTCTTATGCTACTTTCCTAGTTTTCTTGTTTAGTTCTTGTAAAATTTTGATACTCATGAATTTCTTAAATAGATTTTTGTCTCATTTTTCCACATTGCTTACTTTTATGCTATATGTATTTTCTTGATGTTGTGATTTTTATATGCTATACTGATATTTTCTTTGGTGTGTACAAAATACAGCCTTTACCATAGTGAGTTCCGGGGACGGAACTGTTCTAAGGGGGGGAGAGTGTAACACTCCGCAAAATTTAAATGACAAATTTGCCCTCGGGTGTTACGCACGTGCATTTTGTACTATTATTGATTATATCCATAACGCATTTTGATATGTATTTTGAAATCCAATTATTTATGCAATTCCGTATTCTTAAAATCACATTTGAGACAACTCAAATGCTAAATTTCAATCTTTGAGTTTTTACGTGTTTTACGCATTATCGATGCACGTGTCGATTTTGGGTATTCCACCGTTACGTGCAAAGTTTTCAATGGATTTCAATCATTTATTTTTATAAACATGTTTGAATTTGTTTTGTAAACGAAAATTCAATTTTTGACTATCTTTATTAAAATAAATTTTCTACGTGCAATACACGTGTTTTCTGTACGTTTGAGTACATTATCATATATGCATACTAAATATATTCTTATGTTGCATTCCAATTAATTATAAATATTTTTCGGTTAATAAAGTCAATTTTTGTATTTTTGAGATTTTACGGGCAATGCACGTGTTTCGGTGCACGTGTTTTAAGCGTATTATTCTTTCAAAATGAATTTCATGAAATTGTGTGGGTCTATTTTATTTGTGCATGAAAAGTATATTTTTAGAGTTAATTTTACATATTTATTACATATATAAATAATTGTTTTAAAGAGATTGAATAAATAAATTATTTTGTACACAAAGCACGTGCACGTGCACACGTGCGATGTGCACACAATTTTGGGGACCGAGATGTTTAGAGAGGAGGGAAAATCTGAAAGTTTTGATTTTGAAAATAGGAGGGAAAACAAGTTTTAGAAGTGGAGTTAGTGGTGTTCATGTGTGGGGTGGTTGCCATAACTACCTATTAATTAATCTATAAAAAATGCACCCTTAGTCTCTCTTTCTCTCATCTCTTTTCTCTTTTCTCTCCTGCCCATGCCGAAAGCAAACCCAAGCCAGCAAAGTCTTGCCCATTTCTCCACCTAATCACCATTCCACTTGCCTATATACATATACTAATGTATATATATGTACATACATAGTATGTGTATATGAAAGAAGATGGGAGTTGTTCTTGATGTTGCCGAAATGGAGTGGGGATGGAGATGCTCTTGATTGTTGCTTGCCGAAATGTGGAGCTTGGAGGCTTGCCTTGGTGCGCGGATTTCGAGGAGTTTGCAATTGGAGCTTTCTTTAGGAGCTCCTAATTCTAGGAGTTCATTTGAGTACAAATCTTCAATTTAGGTAGGTGTTTCTTAAATACTTTCTAATTTAGGAATATAATTTGCATGATAGATGATATATATTTTATTTGGTTGAAATTGAATTGATTGCATGAAATTAATGTAGAAATGGATCGTTAAATCTTGATTTGGTGTGGAAGATGCAAATTGCTATTCTATTTTCTAATGATTATGATTGTTAGTTGAGATGCTAGAATTGAAATGATTTATATGAAATTGATGCATGTTGAGACATGATTAGAATAATGCAAATATGTTGTTTGTCGAGAATGTGGCAAAGAAGTGTGATTATAACTTCAAAATATCTATTTTCGAGTATAGAGAATTTTTGTAAGGTAATTTTGACAAAAGAAAACAGTTTATTTGGAAAATTGATTGGATATGTGTCTTGATGCATTTTAAGGATTTCATTGAAAAATGAGAAACTTGAGAAATTAAGAACATATACGATATTGTTTTTAAAAGGAATATATTCTGGAAATGATCTATATTCTTATATGGAAGTACAAATCAATTAAAAGGTCGAAAAATATATGCAGGCTGCAATTTGTGTGATTGACAGTCGACTGACTACCTTCCACAGTCGACTGGCAAGTGTAAAAATTTGGGTTTTCGTCGGCAGGACAGTCGACTGACTACTTTTACAGCCGACTGCTGCTGTACTGAATTTTGATGTTTGAGTTTTTTAAAGTATTTGCGGAACAGTCGACTGACACTGTCACCAGTCGACTGAACCGACTGTGTTATATTGATGTTTTAAAGTTTTCGCAAAACAGTCGACTGATTCCTTGTCAACAGTCGACTGAACAGACTGAGATGTTTTGATGTTCGCTGAACAGTCGACTGATACTGTCACTAGTCGACTGAACCGACTGTGTTATTATTGATGTTTTAAAGTTTCATAAAACAGTCGACTGATACCGACTGAGATGTTTTGATGTTCGCTGAACAGTCGACTGATACTTTCACCAGTCGACTGAACCGAACTGTTTATTTTGGTTTTGAGTTTGGATTTGATTTTGACAAATGAAAGTTAATACGAGATTTTATGATTATTAAGATTTAATTGAGTTTTATTGTGAAATGCACACCAGGATATGAAAGATGAAATTGATAAAGAAATCAAAATGAATTGTTCTCATGTTATGAGATTATAAAAGAAATGTTTTGAGAAAGAGTTTGTGAACAAAAGAAATGGAATTGTTATTGGAGATTGATTATGAAATATTGTTGATCTCTAGAAAGAGATAGTTGTTGGAATCTAGAGGCTAGGCGAGACCCTAGTGACCGGCAGTATTATTTATGACTTTGAGAGCTAACCGTTGAGGGTTTAGCGTCTCTTGAGAAGTAGCCAGGTAGGCTGACTATCTCTGTTGTTGATTTAAGTCCGGTAGGATAAGCTAGCTCTAGGTTGTGATGATTTTCTTTTAAAACAAACTTTGTAAAGATGTAATAAAAGTAAGAGAAAAACATAAGTATGAGAGCCTCGAGTCTACGATGCGGGTGTGAGCCACAGAATGCATGCTTGATGAGTCATGACATGGCGTGGGCAATACTCCAGAATGATCGAGATCTTGGCGACGCTTGTGGGATGGTTGATGACTGCAAGAGGATCGTGTGCCATGAAGGAGGCTGAATTACCGCAGAATGCATGCTTGATGAGTCAAGACATAGCGTGGGATTCCCCTCCAGGTTTTCTGTATACGTGCTTGTATTAATAAATCATCTATGATACTTACCGAAATTACAGAAAGATAAATAGTGAAGATGTGATGAAAGTGAGAGAAAAACACGAGTATGAGAACTAGGGTTTACGGTGCGTGTGTGTGAGCCACAGAATGCATGCTTGATGAGTCAAGACATGACGTGGGCACAACTCAGAATGATCGGACTCTAGCCACGCTTGTGGGATGTTTGGTGACTGCAAGAGGATCGTGTGCCATGAAGGAGGCTGAATTACTGCAGAATGCATGCTTGATGAGTCAAGACATGTCGCGGGATTTCCCCTCCAGGTTTTCTGTACACGAGCTTGTACTCATAGATCATCTGGGATACTTACCGTAGTTACAGTAGTAGATTAGGTCATGGCGAGGGATCGAACCCTACAAGAAGAAGAACGATTAAGAGGCTTGCCCTCGGACCTATGTAGTATGGAATGCATAGAATCCGAACAAGTGTGCATTAGTGTCATATTATATAAACAACTGCATTAAGGACTAAGTGCACCGCACAACACGACATCAACAGGATAGTCCCTTTGTAGCTTTGTTTGTGATCAAGTTTGTGTTTGCTAAAGTATTTAATAATCGTTATACTGTTTCCGGCATAGAGAGGATGGCCGTGTATAATATTTCGTCAGTTGTAAGCGACTGACGCGCCCACAGTTTTATATGCAGGATGTGGAGTTATATGAAGATATAAAGAGAATTGATGCTGTTGATTACTTAAATGTTAAAGTTGTAATAATTGTACATTCATTATTGTTGTATTTTATTAATTCCACTGCTTATTGATGTAAAAGACTCTGCTGTAATTATTGTTGAAATAAAAGTTTTAAATTCCTTGTAAAATTGTACGAAAGAAGTGAAAAGATCCTGTAGAACATCTCGAATTCAGTTGTTTTGGGATTCGGGGCGTTACACCTTAGTCTAAACGAAATTAATTCTATGCGTCGAACTTGTGGTATGGAACATATAGGATACAGTAGTACGTGAACTAGTTACGTTAAAAAATAAATAGACTTAGGAATTGACAGAACATCGACATTGCATATTGTACATCATTAATTCTATTGATCTTGAATATTGTCTAAGTCTTATTGACATCGACCATTGAACATTGTTAACGAATATTGAATCATTGATTATAACCATTGCATCGATTACCACGATATTGATTATTGCTAATGTCCCATGTTATTGATTCCAATTGATCCATTGAATTCATTATTATATCATTATTCCATTGTTTCTTTGCTTTCTCTACATGCTGTCCAAGACTTGCTCTAAGGACATATTATTCTCTCTTTCTAGATGAACAACTTACAGGTAATCAAGGAGAATTTCTTGATTGATTGGGAGAACAATATTGGTGAAGGAATTAATAGTATCGCCATTTAATAAATTATTGCTTTGTGATGGAGACTTAGCTGCTTATTGATGTAAAAGACTCTGCTGTAATTATTGTTGAAATAAAAGTTTTAAATTCCTTGTAAAATTGTACGAAAGAAGTGAAAAGATCCTGTAGAACATCTCGAATTCAGTTGTTTTGGGATTCGGGGCGTTACACCTTAGTCTAAACGAAATTAATTCTATGCGTCGAACTTGTGGTATGGAACATATAGGATACAGTAGTACGTGCACTAGTTACGTTAAAAAATAAATAGACTTAAGAATTGACAGAACATCGACATTGCATATTGTACATCATTAATTCTATTGATCTTGAATATTGTCTAAGTCTTATTGACATCGACCATTGAACATTGTTAACGAATATTGAATCATTGATTATAACTATTGCATCGATTACCACGATATTGATTATTGCTGATGTCCCATGTTATTGATTCCAATTGATCCATTGAATTCATTATTATATCATTATTCCATTATTTCTTTGCTTTCTCTACATGCTGTCCAAGACTTGCTCTAAGGACATATTATTCTCTCTTTCTAGATGAACAACTTACAGGTAATCAAGGAGAATTTCTTGATTGATTGGGAGAACAATATTGGTGAAGGAATTAATAGTATCGCCATTTAATAAATTATTGCTTTGTGATGGAGACTTAATTATTGAACATTGTTATTTCTTTGTATTATGGGCTTTGACCCGAATACTGTTATTATTGTTCCAGATGTTGGATTATTATTATATTTGGATATTTCATATTGTTTTATTCCAAGTATTATTGTTCATGTGGTTATTATGATTGCCTGTGCAATTGTTTTGTATTGTTCTTATTGTTGAGTTAAATGGGTAAACAGCTTATGGATGACGCAAGTCATTCTCGGGCCAATGTCACGTGCTTATGTTCCGTATTTTTGAAAAGCGGGGCAAGACAAAAGCACTTCCCCACTGATTAAAAGAGCAACTTATCATGTGCATCAGGGAGAATCGGGACCTATTCACTTGGACCGCCGAAGCCGTGATTGTACAACGCTTAAGTGTGGACCCGGAAGTCAAGCCTGTCCAACAAAAGTGCCGCAAATTTGCACCTGAGAGGCAACAGGCCATCAAAGAAGAGGTTGATAAGCTCCTAGCAGCCTGATTCATCCAGGAAGTTAGTTTCCCCGAGTGACTAGCAAACGTTGTAATGGTCAAGAAGGCCAACGTCAAGTAGAGAATATGCATGGACTTCACCGACCTCAACAAAGCATGTCAAAAAGGTCCCTTCCCTTTCTCGAGCATAGATGTCTTGATAGATGCCACCTCAAGCCATGAACTATTAAGCTTTATGGATGCTTTCTCGGGATATAATCAGATCTGATGTTCCCGCCAGACATCCCAAAGACGTCCTTCATCACCAATCAGGGGCTCTATTGCTAGCGGGCTATGCTCTTTTGGCTGAACTATGTCGGAGCCACATATCAACACTTGGTGAACCAAGTCTTTAGAGAGTAGATCGGCTGAAACATGAAAGTATACGTGAATGATATGCTTGTAAAAAACCTCTAGAAGGAAGACCACGCCGCCGACCTTCGGGAAGCGTCCAATGTACTCTGGATCAACAATATGAGTTTGAATCCTTAAAAATGTGCCTTTAGGTTCCCCTCGAGAAAGTTCTTGGGTTTTATGGTGAGTCAGAGAGGAATTGAAGCCAACCCTGAAAAGATCAAAGCCATCCTCGATATGTCTCCCCTAGCTATGATTAAGGAAGCCCAGAAGCTTAATGACTGCCTAGCCGATATTAGGTATTTTCTCTCCAAGTCAGGAGAGAAATGCCTACCTTTCTTCAAAGATCTCGAGGAGCGAAGAATTTCAAGTGGGAGGAAGACCAGCAAGCGGCCTTTGAAAGACTTAAAAAGAATCTCACCAATCCTCCACTCATGAATAAACCCACACCTGGGAGAAATCCTCTGCCTCTACCTGATCACCTCAGATCAAACCCTCAGTGCTGTGTTAGTAAGAGAAAAAGAGCGGGTGCAAAGGCCAATCTACTACGTAAGCAAGGTGCTCCATGATGCGGAGCTTAGGTACACAAAGATGGAAAAGATGGCATATGCTCTAGTAACGGCCGCCCGAAAGCTCAGACCCTACTTTCAAGCATACTCCATATAGGGTCCTCCTTGATCAGTCGCTCAAGCAAGTTCTCTACAAGCCTCAAAGCTCTGGAAAGCTCATAGAATGGTCTGTTGAGCTGAGCCAGCACAACATCACCTATCGACCGAGAACCGCAATCAAGGCCCAAGCTTTGACCGAATTCTTCGTAGAAAGCATGATCCCTGATCCTCCCGAGGAAGGAGACAACCCCCCACTTTAGAATGTCTACATGGATGGGTCGTCTTGCCTCGAAGGGAGCAGAATAAGGGTTATCTTTATCGGTCCTGATGAGTTCTTCCTCCAATACTCTTTGCACCTCAGTTTCCCAACTTCGAACAACGAGGCCGAGTATGAAGCCATGATCGCCGGTCTCCTTCTAGGAAAAAAAGGCAGGGGCACAAAGAGTCATAGTATTCAATGGCTCCTAATTGGTGGTAAACCAGATCTGAGGAGAATACGAGGCAAGAGATGACCGAATGATCAGGTACTTGGCGTGTGTAAAGAAAATCATGTCCATTTTCCAAGAAGTTGAGGTCACTCGCATTCCGCGAGAAGAAAATGGGCAAGTAGATGCCCTCTCCAAACTCACATCCTCATCGATTGACAGACTCGACCACACTGTACTGATCGAGGTTCTCCTGAAACCAAGCATCGAAGAAGAAGAAGCAGTCGAACTCATGCATATCACCACCCCTCAAACACCCAAAGACTGTTGGATGAAACCTCTGGTCGACTTCCTCGACAAAGGGATCCTCATGACAGATATCAAAGAATCAAGAAAGATTTATGCAAAGGCTGAAAGGTACGTACTCATAGAAGGGATTCAATAGAAGCGCTCCTACTCTCATGTTGATGGTCGACCATACATTTGGTGTCTCTCACCAATGATGCCGACTATGCATTGCGAGATGTTCACAAAGGAATAAGCGGCAACCATATGGGCACAAGGTCCCTGGCACAGAAGATCCTTAACCATGGGTACTACTGGCCCACTCTCCTAAGTGATGCTCAAGCTTATGTCCGCCAATATGTATGCCAATGCCCCCATGTCAAAGACACTACTCCGTAAAGTGAATTCCCCAAGCCATCCTTAGCTCCATGTCAAGCTCAATCCCATTCGCTATGTAGGGGATGGATCTACTACGGTTGTTCCCAACTGCCACAGGACAACGAACCTTCTTGGTGGTCACTATCGACTACTTTACAAAATGGATAGATACTGAACCACTAGCAATGATCACCGAGCACCGAATCCAACAATTCATTTGGAATAACATAGTTTGTCGCTTTGGGTTCCATCACATTTTAGTTACCAATAATGGGACTCAATTCTCGGGTAAAAAGTCTGCCTGTTCTGCACTGACTTGGGAATTGAGTAGCGTTTCTCTTCAGTATCACACCCTCAGACCAATGGCTAAGCCGAGAACGTCAACCAGCAAAACTCGTCATGATTACATTTTTTTTGGATGAAGTCGATGGTCTCAAAAAGAGACTTGGTGAAGCCGACAAGGGACAATGGGCCGAAGAACTTCCGAGCGTACTCTGGCCTTATAGGACCGGCAAGAGAACCCCCACAAGAGAGTCCCATTCAACCTGACATTTGGCACAGAGGCTCTTATCCCTCTAGAAGTCGGAATACCTTCTCTTCGCCTCCTCTCGTTCAACAAAGAACATAACTCGAACGTAGGGCTGTAAATCGGACCAGACGGGATCAGACAACCATATGTTCAAGCTCGGACGAAATTCTACTCCGACGGGCTTATGTCCGGCTTGGTCTAGGTCGGACAAAATTTTTATAGTCCGGACTCGGTTTGATAAAGTATCGGACTGCAATAATACTCGGACAGACTTATGTACGACTCGAGCTCGGTAAAGAATCGGACCTAATAATTTGTTCGAGTTTGGTTCGTATAACAGTTCGGACGGTCCATGGTCAGACCATTTCTCGAGCCGGACTCGGATGGACGACGGACCGTCCTGTTCATTTTACACCCCTACTCGAACGACATTCGAGCTAATCTTGACTTTCTTGAAGAAATCCGAGAAAAATTCGTTGTTCGGAGAAACATCTACCAGCAGAAGGTAGAGTGATTCTATAATAAGAAAGTGCGCCCGACCAACAATCAAGAAGGGGACCTTGTCCTGCGAAAGCATGAAATATCCGTCCCTCGGAAGAAGGGAAAGCTTGCACCTAACTGGGAAGGATCTTACAAAGTCTTACAAGTCGTCCGCCCAGGAACTTACCAACTTAAAGACTTGGGGGGGAAGAAGATATCGAAGACTTGTAATGCCGAACATCTCATGAAATACAAAGAGGGAACTTAACGCCCTCGCCCAATAGATAACATCGAAACATTTAATAAAGACCGACAATTATAACAATCACAACATGTAAAAAAGGATAGCATCAAAGTAGCCACCTAGTTTTATTGCTCAATAAAATTTTAGTATTTTTCTTTGCAAATTTATTGTATAAGTCCGTCGGACACAAACAATGAGTGAGACACATGGTTAACCCCGAGTTACACCACCCTTCCACAAAGCTCTCCAACAGACAAGTGTAGAGGCCACTCATGGTTCATAGAGCCGCTCTAGCCACATGCTCTCGAGCAAATGTGCAGGGTTCGGCTCGCCATTCGAAGTGCCCCAAAAACTCGTCATCACCTTGTTCGAAGTCCACTCATGGTTGAGAGTGCAATTCTAGCTACTTTGCTGTAAGCAAACGTGCGAAGTTATGCCCGTTGTTCGAATAGTCCTAAAACACACCAGACAAGTGCGAAGTCCATTCATGGTTCATAGAGCCGTCATAGCCACATGGTCTGGGTAAGTGTGTGGGGATCACTTTGCCATTCGAGTGCTCCAGAAACTCGTCGTCACTCTATTCGGAGTCCACTTACGGTTCAGAAGGAAATTCTAGTTACTTTGCTCCTAAGCAAATGTGCAAAATTATGCACGCCGTTCGAGTACTGAAATAACTATGGATAAGTGTGAAGTCCACTCATGGTTCATAGAGTCGCTCTAGCCACATACTCCCGAGCAAGTGTTTGGGGTTCGGCTCGCCATTCGAAGTGCCCCAAAAACTCATCCTCACCTTGTTCGGAGTCCATTCACGGTTCTAAGGGCCACTTTAGCTACATGCTCCCGAACAAATAATTGGGGTTCGGCTCACCATTCGAATGCTACTGAAACTACTTTGGACAAGTGTTCGGTCCATTCATGGATCATAGAATCTTCATAGAAACATGCTCCCGGGAAAGTGTGCGGGGATCAGTTCGCCATTCGAGTGCTCCCGAAACTCGTTGTCACTCTGTTCGGAGTCTACTAACGGTTCAGAGGGCAATTCTTGCTACTTTGCTCCTAACCAAACATGTGAAGTTATGTCCGCCGTTCAAGTACTCCTTAAGCAACTTTGGATACGTGTGGAGTCCATCCATGGTTCATAGAGCCACCATAGCCGCTTGCTTCTAAGTAAGTGCGCGTGGATCGGTTGGCCACCCGAATGCTCCTGAAACTCACCGTCATTTTGTTCGGAGTCTACTCACGGTTCACAGAGCCGCTCTAACCACATGCTTCGAAAGCAAGTGTGTGGGCTATGGCTCGTCGTTCGAGTGCTTGTGAAACAACCCGTGGTTCATATGCTAAAGCACTCCAGGAGACAACTGTGGGACACGCTTAGGAATCATACAGTCGCACGGGCATACTTTCTCCCGAGCAAGTGTGTGGGGAATACTTCATCATACGAGTGCCCTTTGAACCAATTTAAAATCAACAAAATACTTTCTTAACAGACGATTCTCAACCACTTGGTAAAATTTTATTTCACAAAAAATATTTGGATACAAGTGTTGTAGAAAGAACAAGTCTCTATAACAGTTACAAAATCTCACTCGTTCCGCCCCACTAGACGAGCCGGCCACACCACTCTGAGCGTCACCAGGGTTTTGTAGGGCCTCAGGTAAGCGCAAAGCCAGTTCGTATAAGGACCTCCCATGGGTACGGTGTAACCCTTGTTCCCGAGAATACGGATTTCTCTTTTTTTTTTCTCCGTATTCTTGTATTTCAATTTTTCCTACAAATTAATGTATTATTTTGAACCCGAATTGCATTCATTTGAATATCCGACTATTTTGTTCGAACTTAGACTCCTAACTTATCCCCAATTTTATTTTCCGATTGTGCAAATTCTCAGTATATCTTTGTTTCAATTGTTTAGAAATTACTTCCATTCCCCTAAATTTATCCCTTGTACTTAATCCATTTTTGGATATTCTATTAAAGTTTTCTAAACACCAATTATTTTGCTTTCTAATAATTATATATTTTTAACGAGAATCATATTTCGTTCTACAGTCATGTTTCATGTCTATTTTTGATTATTTAAGCACAATCACTATTATTGAATTTATTTATGAAGCTCAAACTAAGTATGCTTTTATTTTTTATTATTAATCCAAGCCTAATTCTTTAGCCCAATATTTAAACCAAAGCCCTAAACCAATATTAAATCCATACTATAATTGTTTTATCTTATTAATTGTTTAAAACCCAATGTTATTTATTATATATGAAGCCTAATCTTATATTCTTCATTTATTAATATTGGAATCACAAACAATTTTGACTATTATTATTATTATTATTATTATTATTCTAAAAGCCCAATTTTAGCCCATTCTATAAATTAATTTGATTATTTTATGAAGAAGACCAATATAAAATCCAATTCCTAGTCTACCCAAAACCCAAGCCCATAACTCCCTACCCAAAGTCAAACCATCAGTTTAAAATACCCCAGATTACCCCATAAACCCCTCTCACATTTCCCACTCTCTCAACTGCATCTCGTGAGCCTGTCGAGCACCACCGCACCCATCACCATCACAACCATCGCCACCATCGTTGTCATCTCCTTACCCGAACTCCATCGATGCCATCAGCTACTCGAAGCTCCATTTTTATCGAACCCATCGACTACCTTCCCATTGTCTTCCTGCTCCTCACCCTCATTGTCCAACTCGACACCTACCGTTCCATCTCCTCCCCTCCACACCGCCGCAACCACCTCTGCACTGTCGCATCCTTGAAAACCACCAGAGCTCCGCCATTGCCAGCACGACCGCTGCACCCTCATCACCTACCCCTGAGCACCATCCTCGACCCCCTGGTGTTGTTGGTTGTTGTTTGCTGTGCCGCACTTGCTGTTGGGTGTGCTCGTTGTTTGCTGTGCTATTGTTGATGTTTGTTGTGCTATTTTTGATGTGTTTGCTGTTTCATGCTTTGCATGTGTCATTGTGCATATAGTTTGCACGTGTAACCGTCGGGACTTGTCCCGTTATTATTTTACATTCGGAATCATCATCTAATAGGCAAGCGTCTCTTGAACTCACTTTTATTGATCTAGTTCAAGGAAACATTCATTGAATTCCGACAAGTAGTAATTGAATTGAATATCGTAGCTAACTGAGTCTCATTATTAATTTGTTATTTCCTTTATCGTATCATGTTTTTGATTCATTGTATTCTTATATTACCATTGTTGTCGATTTAATACTTGAACCGTAAATTTATTGCTTATTAAACATTCAAATATGTTTTCCTTTCGTTTGCTCGAGTTTGTACTAAGGTTTCGACCCAGATTCTGACATCGAAGCTTAAAACCGTGTATATAGAAATTTTAGCACACTGTGTCTGTTTCTAGAACATCTTACAGATTCTCAATCCGATTTATGGATTGTAAGTTATCACTGTTCTAGTACTGGCATGTTATAGTTTCCAGAATCGAGACTGTGCACGAAACCCATAAAGAATTGATTGATAGACGTAGATTCTGCAACTATAATATATCGTGTGAATATGCAGTGGAACAGGCAGAGAGTCTACCTTCTAGAAACTTTGACAGAATTGGATTTGCATTCCAATAGCAGCGGAAAAGTGAATTTGAGTACCGATAGGTGCTGCTGTCCAGAACCTGCATTATTATGTTTTTGCATACAAACCCGATATTTTTCATATTTAATGAATTGAACTATGTATATTTTATGTATTGAATAGCCTGATGTCTTCTTGATATTATATTGATACTACCATTCTCATTGATCGTCTTGATTGCACGCCCAAGTTACCGGTCATGTTACCGTTCATACTTACCGATCATGTTTACTGTTCATGTTTAATTATTGTAAAAGAATAACAAGCCGGAGTAATAAGAGAAGACATAGTAGTGGATAATATAGGAGACTGTACTCGGAAGGGGGCCCATGTTTCCTGTGTTACATGTTTACCGACCAAGTTACCGACCACATTTATAGTCATGCGAAGACCCGAGTACATGATCTGTAGAATTCACCATTATAGTTTAAACGTTCACTTGACTGTATGCACCGAAACCTGTGGTATGGGACGCAGGATTGCATGTAGTTAGGATTGTTAAAAAATGGATAAACTTAAAGATTGACACTGAACATCAATTTTTGATTTATTATTATTGATTATTGGTCATCATTTATTGATTATTGATTATTGTCTATCGACTATTGGCCCATGGAACTTTTTTATCGACCATAGTTTATCGATTATTGATTACCTACCAATGCATTATTTATTGGTCCTATTATTGACTATTGTTTCAATTATTATTTCTATTGATTGTTGATTATTGTTATCTACTAATGTTTATTGATTATTTATTATCGACATTTGATTTTGTTATCGTCTATTATCATTCCAATTTCTTGTTCTTGTTACAACGTCCTTTTACTGTTTAATTGCTTGCTACTACTTGCGACTGGTAGCTTGCTCTAACGGATTCTCTTCCTCTTTCTTTTAAGTTAATTTTTATACAGGTACAGATGATGAGATACTGAAGGACCTTGAGGTCCTGTTACTGTATTGCATATTCTCGGACTATCCTGTAAGTTCTTGTATCTCAGATATTGGTTATTCATGCTATTTGTTGTTTATGTGATTATTATTATTGTATTCTTAAGCTTACCCGTACTGTATAGCTTATGGATGATATGAGTTGGTATACTTATATTATTCACTGGGCCTCTGTTATGTGCCCGTATTTCTGCATAACGGGAAGCGGGGTGTGACCGGGTTTTCAGTGGTATCAGAGCCATTTTTTGCCGATGTGTTGTCAGGATTGGTGAGCACGTTAGCCAGGGTTAGACTATAACCATGTTGGAGTTTAGCCAGGTTATCTCAACAATATGCACACCGTATTGATCACACGAACATGTAATAACCATCTTACAATCTGGATACTTTCCTTGCTCGCTTTTATTTCTGTTCGATTCGTCGATTGGCATCGCTTGATCTTCTACGACATGTCAGCAGCTTGGAACATCAACACGAGAGGAAGCATTTTGGTTCGCTCCAAGATGTTCAGGCAGATTTCTGGAGTTAATGGGTGCTGATGACGAAGTCTTCCCGATCAGAGTGGCATAACGGAAGCTTGGTGGGCCCATAACCCATAGGTCCCATGATTATCATATTGTTTATCCTTCAGTGCATTGTTTGCATCCCTCCATTTCTTGCATTCATCTTCATCCATCGACTCATTGTTTGGTTCAATTCATTCCTATCCATTCTCTCTTCGATTCCGGTTATACTTACTCCTTCATCTTCTTGCTTGGTTATCTCACAAGTCTTGTGCTGTTTCTTTCCTTCTGATACTGTTTACTTCTTTCCATGCATTTCATTCATCATCATGCATCAATTCATTATTGACATCATTTTTTATCCATGTATTTTCTTATCCCGGAGCTTCCACCACTTTGTTTCTCTATTTTTATTTCCTGCTCGTTATCTCTTATGTTCTGCTTTGGTTATGTCCTATGTACTGCCTAAGAAAATTTCGAGCACGAAATTTTGTTGTATGGTGTGTAGGATTGTAACCCACATTCCCGAGAATACAGATTTCAGTTTTCTTTTCCCGTATTCTTGTATTTAAATTTTTCCGATAAATTACTATATTCTTTTGAACCCGAATTTGCATTCATTTGAATATCCGGCTATTTTGTTTGAACATAGACTCCTAACTCATCCCTAACTTTATTTTCCGATTGTGCACATTGTCAGTATATCTTTGTATTCGATTGTCTATAAATTACTTCCATTCCCTTAAATTATTCCTTGTACTTAATGCATTTTTGCATATTCTATTAAAGTTTTCTAAACACCAATTATTTTTCTTTCTAATAATTATATATTTCTAACGCGAATCATATTTCATTCTACAATCATGTTTCATGTCTATTTTTGATTATTTAAGCCCAACCAGTATTATTGAATTTATTTATGAAGCTCAAACTAAGTATGCTTTTATTTCTGGTTTATTAATCCAAGCCCAATCCTTCAGCCCAAGATTTAAACCGAAGCCCTAAAAAAATATTCAATCCATACTATAATTATTTTATCGTATTAATTGTTTAAAGCCCAATGTTATTTATTTTATATGAAGCCAAATCTTATATTTTTCATTTATTAATAATGGAAGCACAAACCAGTTTGATTATTATTATTATTATTATTTTTCTAAAAGCCCAATTTTGGACCATCCTATAAATTAATTTGATTATTTTATGAAGAAGACTAATATAAAACCCAATTCCTAGTTTACCCAAAAACCAAGCCCATAACTCCCTACCCAAAGTCAAACCATCAGTTTAAAATCACCCCAGATCACCCCATAAACCCCTCTCAGGTTCCCCACTCTCAACTGCACCTCGCCAGTCGGTCGACCGCCATCGCACCCATCACTATCGCAACCGTCACCCCCATCATCGTCATGTCCTGACCCGAACTCCATTGCTGCCAACAGCCACTCGAAGCTCCACTTCAATCGAACCCATCGACCGCCGTCCCATCGTCTTCCCTCTCCTCACCTTCTTCGTCCAACTCAACACCGACCCCTCCATCTCCTCCATGCCATCGCAACCGCCTCTGCAACATTGCACCCTCGACAACCACCAGAGCTCTTCCATCTCCAGCACGAAAACTGCACACTCATCCCCTGTCCTTGAGCACCATCCTCAACCCCCTGCCGTTGTTGGTTGCTGTTTGTTGTGCCGCTCTTGCTGTTGGTTGTGCTCACTGTTTGTTTTGCTGTTGTTGCTGTTTGTTGTGTTGTTTTTAATGTGTTTGTTGTTTCGTGCTATGCACGTGTCATTGTGCACGTAGTTTGCATGTGCGGTAGTCGGGACTCTCAACCCGTTATTCTTTTACATTCGGAATCGTCATCTAACACGCAAGCATCTCTTGAACTCACTTTTATTGTTCTAGTTCAATGAAACATTCATTGAATTCCGGCAGTAGTAAGTGAATTGAATATCGTAGTTAATTGAATTTCATTATTGATTCATTATTGATTTGTTATTTCCATTATCTTATCATGTTTTTCATTCATTGTATTCTTATCCGCCATTGTTATCGATTTAATACTTGAACCGTAAATTTATCGTATTATTAAACATTCAAATATGTTGTCCTGTTGTTCGCCCGAGTTTGTACTGAGGTTTCAACCCAGTTCCTGACATCGAAGCTTAAAACATTGTACATAGAAATTGTAGCACACTGTGTTTAGTTTCTGGAACATCTTGTAGATTCTTAATCCGATTTATGGATTGTAAGTTATCACTGTTATAGTACTGGCATGTTATAATTTCTAGAACTGAGACTATGCACGAAACCCATAAAGAATTGAATGATCGACCTAACTTCTGTTACAATAACGTATTGTGTGAATATGCGCTGGAACCGGCACAGAGACTACTTTCTAGAAACTCTAACGGAATTGGATTTGCATTCTCGTAGCAACGGAAAAGTGAATTTGAGTACCGATAGGTCCTGCTGTCTAGAACCTGCATTGTTATGTTTTTGCATATAAACCCGATATTTTTTATATTTAATAAATTGAACTATGTATAGTTTTTGTGTTGCATAGCCTGATGTCTTCTTGATATTATATTGATAATACCGTTCTTATTGATCGTATTGATTGCATGCTCAAGTTATCAATCATGTTACCATTCATACTTACCGATCATGTTTACTGTTCGTATTTAATTATTGTAAAAAAATAACAAGCTGGGATAATAAGGGAAGACATAGTAGTGGATAATATAGGAGACTGTACTCAGAAGGGGGCCCATATTTCCCGTGTTACATGTTTACCGACCAAGTTATCGACCAAGTTTACCGACCAAGTTTTATAGTCATGAGAAGAACCGAGTACATGATCTATAGAATTCACCACTATACTCTAAACGTTCACTTGATTGTATGTACCCGAACCTGTGGTATGGGTCCTAGGATTGCGTGCACTAGTTAGGATTGATAAAAGATGGATAAACCTGCTGATGTTCAGTGTCAATAAAGCGAGAAAAACAAAACAAAAATCAATCGAAAGAGGATGAGATTGTCGTAGCGAACCCTAAATCTGCTTTAGTAATTGTTCCGGAGGCGGTTGAGAGGAGCCGTTGCGAGTCTACTCCTTCCGTGGATCAGTCGGCCGAGGTGGACCCTTGACTCCTCTCATAGTCAGTTGTTTTTTTGTTTTGTTTTGTTTTTCTTTGCTCTTGTGATGATGCCTAATAGCGGGCGGACCACTACTTTATTATATCTTTGCACTGTAGTGAAACTCCCTTCATTCTTATCCCGCATGTTGTTTGATTCTTCTTGATTTTTTGCGCATCCTGTGACTTGGTTATCTTTGTTTGAGTGATTTATAATCTTCTTTCGTCGGCAGGTTGTTGCATACAATGCACGAGAATCTTGAGATCGTGAAGTAGTCTGCTTTCGCTCCAAGCTTCGGATGACGGAGCTAGGCTCTCTTGTTCACGAGATAGGCTCAAGCGGAGGCAGAGCTCGGTCATTTGAGAAAGGTCTTGACCAGCAGGAATACCGAGGCGAAGCGTAATGATGAAATTTTTCGAGAAGTACCCCCGATAGGTGTGGAAGACCACTTTCTCGTGGGAGCAGCCATTGAGAAGTCTTTGAAGCTAAAAGCCATTCACCCCGCTTTATTTGCGATCACAGTCGAGAGAAGCGAGCTGAAGAATGTAGTGCTCGAGAAGAGTTTAGAAGCAGTTCATATCAGGGGAACTATTTTTGAAAATTCATAGGGGACCCGAGCTAGTTGTTTGCCTTGTTTGAAATTTACAGTGAAGGATGACTCCCTGAAAGAGAGACTTGTTGAACTAGAGATTGAGAACCACCATTTGAAGTGACTTCTTGAAGGCGACGACGTTTGGAGCACTTCTTGCTCTCGTGAAGAGCGTGTGTCACGCCTCGCTTCCCGTTATGCGGAAATACGGAAACGTAACTCAGTCCCAGCGAATGATGTAAGTATACCAACTCATATCATCCAAAAGCTATACAGTACCGGTAAGCTCCATAATACAATAATAATAATCATATGAACAACAATAGCATGAATAACAAATACCAGAGATACAAGAACATACAGGATAGTCCGAGAATATGTAATACAGTAACAGTACGTCAAGATCCTTCAGTATCCCATCATCTGTACCTGTACAAACATTGACTCTAAAGAAAGAGGAAGAGAAACCGTTAAAGCAAGCTACAAGCCGCAAGTAGTAGTAAGCAAATAAACAAAAAAAAGGACGATGTAAGAAGAACAAGAAACTGGAACGATATTAGGGTCAATAACAATAGACGATAACAAAATCAAAAGTCGATAATCAATAATCGATAAACAGTAGTCGATAACAATAATCAACAATCAATAGAAGCAATAATCAAAACAATAGTCAATAATAGGACCAATAAATGATGCATTGGTAGGTAATCAATAATCGACGAACTATGGTCGATAAAAAAATATTCCATGGGCCAGTAGTCGATAGACAATAATCAATAATCAATAATCGATGACCAATAATCAATAACAATAAATCAATAATCGATGTTCAGTATCAATCTTTAGGTTTATCCATCTTTTATCAATCCTAAATAATGCACGCAATCCTACGTCTCATACCACAGGTTTGGATGCATAGAATCAAGTGAACGCTTAGACTATAGTGGTGAATTCTATGGATCATGTACTCAGGTCTTCTCATGACTATAGAACTTGGTCGGTAAACTTGGTCGGTAAACATGTAACACAGAAAATACGGACCCCGTTCCGAGTACAGTCTCCTATATTGTCCACTACTATGTCTTTTCTTATTACCCCGGCTTGTTATTATTTTACAATAATTAAATATGAACAGTAAACATGATCGGTAAGTATGAACATGTTTGTTCGCCGACGGGCCCATTTGATTACTATTGTTGAATTTAAACTCTATGTATTTCATAATTTGATTGAATATATATATTTTATAAACCCTACAATCCTAAACCCAAATCTGTTAACCCAATATTTCAGTTCTATTTAACCATTTAAATTTAAACCCAAACCCATTGTAGCGCCCCGAATTTTCAATATAATATATTAGAAATACGTGGCACAATTCCCAACATCAACCTCAATTGTAATAGTAAGCATAGCCAAAACACAGCTAAAATTTTCAACTTTTATTACATTAATTCTTTATAAAGCACAACAGAAAATTAAACACCTTGAATTACAAGTTCTTTATTTTACAACTCATTTTTTTTGAATTTACACTAGCCACAACATCATTCTATCTCATGCATCCAAATTCCAATGCTATAGGTACCTACTTGTAAAACATGAGGCTAGAGATAACCCTAACCCCCAAAACTACAGGAGTCAGCCATAACGGTGTGAGTGACATAAAGGAAAAGAAACATAAATAAAACATAAGGATAGAGTCGTAAACAACAAGTATCGACAGTAGAAATGAAAAGAATATAAAATAACAATAAATAAAACATGAAAACATCAAGTGAAACTAGACTAAGTGTCAAGTGTAGAAAAACAGAAAACAATATGCATAAAACCAAGTCAAGAAAATACCAGTGCTATATGCTGACTCTCTAATGCATACTTGTCGGATTCTGTGCATCCCACTGTACATAGATCCAGTGCAAGCCCTTAACGTTCTCCACTTAATAGGGTTAAATCTCTCATTATGCAACTAATCCTACTACGATGACTACAATGAAATCTAGATAAACTGTAAGTATTAGCCCAAGCCTCGATAATTCTAGATGTCAATCTCTATACAAAGATAATTCTGGAGACTATTTCACACACACCTGGAAAACTTCAAGAATACCCCACACCGCATGCTATGGTGCCTCATCACATGAATACCCCATAAGTGTCGCCCCGACCCCGATAATTCCGGAGGCCATTTCACTCACACCGCAGGCCATAATGAGGTCCATAACCTATGTTCTCATTTCATCATATCACCATCTAGTGCATGTCCTTATCTTTTAAGTTAATTAGTTGGTTACGAATCTCCTACAGTTTGGTGTACCCTACCGGACTTAACTCAACTGATCAACAACAAAGCCTCAACTAATCAAATCACAAAATCTCAACTGATCAACAACAAGGCCTCAACTAACCAAATCACAAAATCTCAACCGCTGGTAATTAGGGTCCCAATTACCCTCTAGAGACTCATAACTCAACCATCAACCCAAAACTTTCAATAAAACTCATAAATCCATCATCAAAACGTTTATTTAAAGAAAACAACAAAATCCAAACCCATTTAACATACTCATAAAATTCCAGAATCGAAATAAAGTATTAAATCCATTAAATAACAGAAAACCATATTTTGAAATCATAGAAAGTCACAAAACTTCAATTCTTTCGAAAATCACATATAGCTCTCTTTATAAAGTCATAGGAAAGCAAATTAATATTTATTATAAACGAAATATAACTCTTTGTAAAATATTGTAATTTATAGCAAAAACATCATCTAAAATAGTAGATAAATAATCCATAATATCGAAGAAATAAATCATTCAAGCAGACAACAAAACTCACATAAACCCATCAGCCAAGCACTGACAGTCGATTGTGGAAGCCAGTTCAAGAATGACCGGTCGACTGTCATGCGAAAATTCGAAACTCAAGAACTTACAGTCGACTGTCGACTTCAGCTTAAAATGAAGCGGTCGACTGTCAATTCCAACAGGTTCCAATTTTGAAATTCTGTGCATGTTTTACTGATACATCTATAGTTTTTTGTAAAATTTTAAATTTGTAAAACTAAAATCCTGAGATGGTTTAATATGACTTGTATAAGATATAAGAGATTATAAAACAATTCCAGATCTCATCAAATCCATAAAAGAGTAGATTTTCACAAAATCTCTTCAAAACAGCCAATATGTATATATATGTGTTTATATAAGAGTTTGGGCATCAGTTATAGCATCAAAATTCACCAAATAGAAGTGGTATAATATCCCATTCACTCTCAGTATGAAAATAATCAAGGTTTAATTTAAAACTTTGCAAAACACACAAAACTCGGTTTCTTCACAATAGTGAAATAGAGTGTATATATCTATAAGTGCATATTTGCATCAGTTTAAAGCATAGGAATCTCATCAATTAGGAGCCATATAGTGTTCAAAACTATCCCAATGCTATTAACTCAAAATACAACTCGAAAACTCCAAAACCACAAAAAGTAAATCTCAGCTGAAAAATGCACAGACCCAAACTCAAAATTCCTTCTTCTACTCAAACTTGATCTTTTTAATCTGATAACTTCTCTTACAATTCATTAACCGTATTTACAATCATTCACATCAGCATACTCATGAATAATAGCTAATTATAACATATAAACAATCAAATTTCACCTCTCTGAAAGCTTCAGTCAGAGCATATACTTAGTCTACACAGTAAAGATCTACATTTGTTCACTTTTATGCAATATCATCATACAACTCATTATAATGAATAAAAAAAGCAAATATGAAGGAAAACAACCTACTCATGATTTCTATTAAGTTCTTTAACAATCTCAATTCAATAATTAGGGTTTTAATTCATCAAAAGCATAGTTTCATGGAAAGATCCAATTTTTAGTTCATCCTTCCATCAAATTTCATTATATCAACATACAATCCCCAATATGATTTCTAATAGATAAATCATCACGTACAACATGCTTAGAACAATACAAGAACAAACATATGCCACTCATCTTATTGAAGAATCAACCGAAGATAATAAAGAGAATAAGAAAATCCTTCATTTCGCAAGAAAACCAAGATCCTCGCCTCGAAACTCCAAGAAAATAATAATTAAGAACACCCTTTGTGTAGTGCAGCAAAGAGATGACTGCACTCTCTTTAATATGCCAGAAATCAGTTGATTAGGGTTTTCGAAAAGATTTGCAAAATATCTCTTTTGAATATATCTTTACATATATAGATCCTTATACTTAGAAATTTGATTAAACCAACTTAATTTAAATTTAAAAACAAAATAACCACCCTAATATCTGGCCAACACTATTTATCCGACCCAGAAAAACAAAATTGTACTTTTTGCGCTATATGTGGCAATTTTGCAAAAAGACCCTTCTTTAATAAAACTTGCAAAATAAACCAAATTTATTAAAATAAAAAGTAAACAATTTACCTCTGAGTTAGCTAGGCATCATGTTCAACCCAAAAATCTAAAAATCTAGAGTTTTTACTCCAAGTGGTAATTTTGCACAAAAGTCCCTCTTTTTTTAATATTTGCAATTAGGTCAAATAAATATCAGGAAAATCTAGAAAATTCACAGTTAATGCTTACTAATAAATAATAGATTTCCCCCAAAATAATTTCTGATTTTGAACATCCCGAGAAAATATTTGCACGTGTTTTGCACGTGTAAAAGGATAAATTTCAGAAAGTATTTATTAAATTACCAAAAATCATATTAATTCACTTATTAATCTCAAAATCATTATTTAAAAATCTGGGGTATTTCACCCATATCCTTATTGGATCCTAATCCATTAACCCGCTACCCTAATCCACATCTTAATTACCTATAAATATCAATTAATCCTTAATTATGAATCTAATCCCTCTCCGAATCTCTCTCTCCCACCGCTCTCTCTTCCTCCTATGTTTTTTTTCGAAACCCAATCCTTGTCGAGCTACCCACCATCCTCGTCGTTGCTACTTTGCCGCAACACCACCCTCAACCCCCTCGTCATCTCCTCCATCTTCTCCGCAATCGACAGCAACCCCGCACTCCTCCATTGCATCGGTCGAAACCCAAGCTCTACCCTCTTCCCCGTCATGCCAACCATCGAGCCACCTCACAGCTCGACTACCCGCCTGCATCCTACACTGTCGACCACCTCCTGCCATTCCCTTTGCTGCTTTAGTCGCTGTCCTTGATGGACACGTGTGTTGCAAGTGCTATTGTTGCTACATTTGTACGTGTCATCATTCCATCTCCTTCACGTCCCATCGTTGGAGATTCTCATATCATCTGCAGTTATATCCGGATTAATCGTCTAAAGGAAAGCTTTCTCTAGTTAAAGAAATATTTTTTTTCCACAAGTAGCTCGATTATTTATTCGTCATGTTTTATCTACTTGTTACCCGTCAAAAAGGCTATTATGGATTCATCGGAGAAACCAATTAGTAGTCCTCTTTTCGTGCATGTTTCCTTGACTCAAACCCAAGTCCTGTTGCATTCATCATGTGCATATGGTACACGAACAATATTAAGATCATATTATATATGGTAGGTCGATTTGGATGCCTTTGTTTGGATTCGAGTTCGTTCGAAGAATTAAATACTATGAATGAGATAATATAGTCCTGTCAATAGTAGGAAATTCTACCTATTAATTAAGTAGAATTTCCGTATATTAATTGCCATAAAATTGTATACTTGCATATTTAAATAGTTGTCAATTAACATGAATTTGCTTGCTGGCCTGCTGCCTATTTGATATTGCATTGAAGTTTTGAATAACTTGCTTTAAGAATTTAATAAAACCTTGTGAATAGCTTCTATAGCCCCATGAATATACTTTTCATAACTTTTGACAGATCTGAAATCCGATCTGTAGCTTGTAATAAATCAGACTTTAATATGTTTTGTCTAGATTTCTAGATCGCCGTCTATAGGCGTATTAGCATGAATTATTGAATAAAATAAAATGGTAATGGTAAAATTTAGACTTAATATTAAACTGATTGCTACTAGAAATGATTAGGAGTCACTTTAAATTTTTGTGAAATTATTTGATAAATTTTCAAACTTGATATATACGTGCAAAAATGACTCTAGACTGCTGCCTGAATATTAGTTCAGTAAAGAACCTCACTTTTAACCCGATTCTATTTATCAATGATTAAAAATTATTGAATGACTATTGTAGCTCTCTGTGTCTGGAATCCAGATCATCTGACAGTTTTGTAATTTGATTTATGGATTGTAAGATATTCATGTTTTCGTGCTGTAATATCTGCATTCCAAAATACAGACAAAAAAATGCATTATCACGTTTAACAAGTTGAAATAATAGATTAAATTAATAATTTAGACCTGAGAATTGTTTTGTTGTCGCTGAACACTGTTAGGAATTTGATTATAATTTTTATTACATTTTAAAATAGATTCATGATCAACTTTCACATATAAGAATTTGACAACAACCATGCTACCTGAACATGAAACTAGTAAAGAATGAAATTTTACACCCAGATTCTGTGTTTATGATATGTCGTGTGTATATGCATTAGAACCGACAAGGAGTCTAGTTTCTAGAACTTTTTATGGATCTTGATTTGCTTACCCATAGCAACGGGAAAATATGTTTTTGTACCTAAAGGTCTTGCTGTCGAGAATTTGTTCCTTCTTGTATATAAGCATGAACACATTATTTTCTTGCATTTTACAAATTGTATCCTACATCCTGCATTGCATGTATCTTGATATCTTCTTGACCATGTCCTAGTACTCGTTCTTATTATTGCATGTCCATGCATAATCAATGTAAAAAGAATGACAAGCCGGGGTAATAAAAGAAACAATCTAGTACTGAACAATATAGGAGAGTGTACTCAGAAGGAGGCCTGTGTTTCCTGTAATAGTGACCCATGTTACAAGAAATTAGTCTTGGTTACATGACATCATTCTTGGTTACTTGACATTATGCTTGGTTACACATTATGATACTTGTTAGTGTCACTGGAAGACCGGAGTACATGACTCTATAGAATTCACCATGAGAGTCTAAACGTTAACTTGTTTTGTATGCACCCAACCTGTGATATGGGATGCAGGATTGTGTGCATTAGTTAAGATTTATAAAAGAATGCTAGACATAAGATTTACACTAAACATGTGCATGCTTCCTGTTACTCGTTTACATGATACACTTGTTACTTGTTCCATGCTTGATTACACGATCTCTTGTTCACGTTGCTTGTTCTTTGCCATGCCTTTTTTCTTGCTCACGTTGCTTGTTCCTTGTCATGCATGTTTTCTTGTTCACTACTTGTTGCTACTTGCTGTCCGAAGATGGACATTTTTCACCACTATAAATGTTGAAATCGCAGGTACGGGAGATTAATTAGCTAAAGGGCTTGGTGAACGGTTATCCTAGATGATGAAGCCGGATTCATTTATTAGCATGCATTTAGTTTCTTGTTTCGTACTTTTCTAGTCACTATTGCTGTAACCCCCATTTCGGCCAATATGTATTTCCTGGGTATTTTTCCGTATTTTGATATTTATAAATTCGTTATTTGTAAAATCCGTTTTGAATTAAAGCATTTTGTAAACAATAGTTATAATTATTTTGAATAAACATTGTTTCTATTTCTACTTGATCAACTATTTTCATTTTAAACTCAAATAAAATAAATATTGTTATTACTCTTTGGGCTATTTCAACAAATTACTATTTTTATATACAGATATTATTCTGACGATTGTTGTTGCTATTGTTAGTACTTTTATTCATGTTGTCATTATTATTACTAATTGTTATTATTAGTATTATTATTTTTACTTAGGTGGTTATTTCTATTTTTATTGTTACTATGATTATTTATTGTTATTATTGATTATTAAAACAAATTGATTCTTATTTAATAATTATGTTTATAATTGTTTCAAATAAATTACGTCATACAAATTCTATTCTTGTTATGAATCATATTTTATCGGATAGCTTACTCTTTCATATTTGGGTTTATATTAATCCATTATATTCATGTACAACCTATTTTATTTATTGGATTTATACCTGATATGGCTAAAAATGGGGTTAAATTGGAACCGTTCAAAGTGGGCACGAATCTCAAAGTTAGGGGGGCAAGATGGTAATTTTGGCTATAGATGGGTTCGAATTGGAAACCTGATCTCTCCTCTTGGACCAGCTAACCCATGAACGGGTCTCAACCCGTTAGGGACCAGTTCAACAGGATAGGAGAAAATCCTGGCTCGACCTTATTCTTAGGAAGTGGTTATAACCACCCCTTTCCAGCCACACTAGGAAGAAGGGATCCATCTTCATCCTGAAGAAGATCCCCATGGCGACTATAAAAACCCCCTTACCTCCTACTGTCAGAGGTGATCACTTATTGCACACATGTGCTCTTTCTTATTACTTTTTCTTGTATTACAAAAGCGTCGGAGGGTTCGTCGCCGGGATCCATCCCGGTGTTTCGAACGTTTGTGTAGGTCAGCGGGAGCATTAAGGAGTCAACTCGTCAACAAGGAAGAAGTAGGATTCTGCCCATTTGAGTTCCTACGAACCTACAAATTCTATCTGTTGCCCCCACACCAGATTCAACGTTTCGATGTGGCGCGACTTTTGAAGTAATCGGAGTGCTGGTCCGAAGTGGGGGCATTTTCTCCTCGTGTTGGAGTCGGTGTCACATTCGTTCGGTGCCTGATCACCGAGGTACGTGGCTTCATCTGGAGCGTCCATCGGCTTCGGCATGAACTTTGGATGGATCGGACGATCGGCTAGATGCGAGGAGCTCTTTTCTCCACATGACGCGCTTGATTCCACATTTTATCGGTGTATTGACACCAAGGGACGTAGCTTCATCTGGAGCGTCCATCTGCTTCAGTGCAAACTTTAGATGGATCGGACGGTCGATCAGATGTGTGGAGGTTTTTTCTCCAGTTGACATGCTCAATGCCATGTTTGATTGGTGTACGGTCACCGAGGGTGTGACTTCATCTGGAACGTCCATCTTCTTCGGCACAAATTTTGATTGATCGGATGGTCGATAAGATGCATGGAGGTTTTTTCTCCACATGACGCGCTCGGTGCCATGTTTGATCGGTGTATGGTCGCCAAGTGACATGGCTTCATTTGGAGCGTCCATCTGCTTCGGCACGAATTTTGGATGGATCGGACTGTCTGTAAGATGCATGGAGGTTTTTTCTCCACATGACGCACTCGGTGCCACGTTTGATTGGTGTATGGTCACCGAGGGACGTGGCTTCATCTGGAGCGTCGATCATCTTCGGCACGAACTTTGGATGAATTGGATGGTCGGTAAGATGCGTGGAGGTTTTCTCTCCACATGATGCGCTCGGTGCCACGTTTGACCGGTGTATGGTCACCGAGGGGCGTGGCTTCATCTGGAGCGTCCATCTGCTTTGGCATGAATTTTGGATGGATCGGATGATCAGTAAGATGCATGGAGGTTTTTTCTCCACATGACGCGCTCGGTGCCACGTTTGATTGGTGTATAGTTGCCGAGAGACTTGGCTTCATCTGGAGCGTCCATCTGCTTCTGCACAAATTTTGGATGGATTGGACGGTCGGCCAGATGCTAGGAGGTTTTTTCTCCACATGACACGCTCGGTGCCACGTTTGATCGGTGTATTATCACCGAGGGACGTGGCTTCATCTGGAGCATCTGGTGAGGATCAGGCGCGAATCACGAGGAGAAACTGGTTTTCTCCAATACGCTGCTCGGTGCCACGTTTGGTCGGTGTCAAGTCACCGGGGGGCGTGGCATCATCTAGGTCGTCTGACAAGGACCAGGCACGAATCACAACGAAAACGGCGTGGTTCATGAGAATAAAATGATTTCTGTCGATGCGGCCATATCTGAGCCGTCTGATTGAGGTTCAGGCGCAAATCACGAGGAGAAACTAGTTTTTCTCCAATACGCTGCTTGGTGCCACGTTTGGTCGGTGTCAAGTCACTGGGGGACATAGCTTCATCTGAGCCGCTCGATCTTAGTTGGGCGCGAAAGTTGAAGCGACCGATCAGTTTGCAATTTCTAGGGCGTCGCATAAGATTCCATCCTTTGGCCTTCCGTCGTTACGTCTTCTTGGGCTTTTGACGTTTGCTCGGCCTAATTGTTTCAGAAGCCCAAGCAGCCTCGCTTTCAGCACTATAAGTCTGCCTTGCCTCACTCATTTTTTTCACTTCTTCACTTTTTACTCTTTTAAAGTTTTTACTCTCGAGTAGTGCTACTAGCGGGGATCTTTGCTCTCGAGCGGTGCTGCTAGCGGTCGTGGCCAGGCGTCTTGGTTTATCGGTGAGATATTCCAACTGTAGTTGTCACATCACGGTAAGTTATTCCCTCTTTCGTATTCTTAGCGATATGTCTAGGGTATCTTCGTGGAGTGAGACCTCTACCTTGGAGCACGAAGAGGGGTAGTCACTGGCCCCGGTTCAGAGCGTGGACAAGGGGAAGGCGGTGGTTAAACCGGTGAAGTCGGTGACCATAGTAGAACCGGAGCATAGGGCCGGGGCATTGGGTCGGCTCCCCGGCCCCTTGTCGAACCTCAGGGGAGTGAGGTAGTACTCTCCTGAACTTCTGGCGAAGGTGGTACACGGGAGGTCCGCATCATATGAAGAGGGTAGGGCAAGGGAGGTCACCGAGGTCGATGACGTCCCCTCGATGTTGACGGAGAAGGACCCGGTCCGGATCCGAAGGAGCTTTCAGATCCCGAAGGAATTTGTGCTTCTTCTTCCGGTCCCAGGCATCCAAGCTTGCACACCACTGTCTCCTAACACGTGCATGTTTTCCTTCGATGCCTTCTTTGCCAGGTTGCGCCTGCCCATGCACCCGTTCATCATGGAGGTTCTGTAGTTCTATGGTCTGAGTCCGGTACAATACATGCCGAATATGTGGCGGCATGTCACCGGCTTCATCCTCCAATGTGAGGCAATAGGAATCGCGCCCCAACTCATCATCCTTTGGGGTATGTACCGTATTCATCGAAAAAGTAGAAATGAGTATCGTTACTATTTGCCGCCGAAGCGGGGGGTGAAATTGATCGAGAATCCAGAGTCTATCAAATTTTGGAAGGAGAAGTACTTCCTAGTTCAAGGCGAAACTCCGTGGACTATCCCGACCATGTGGAGGGAAGAGGTATCGAAGTGGGCGAAGACTGACCCAACCTTGACTCTGGAGGAAGAAGACACCGTGGCCAAGCTTATGGCTCGAGATCCACTTGGGTGGAAGGAGGTAACCGAGGAAGTCCTCTATTGTGGGGGTCTCACTCCGATCGACCCTAGTATGCTTCGCCTTTAAATTTTTGTCTTTGCTTTCCTATTTAAGTCTCAACTTCTTCGTAAGCTAATACTTGTCTTTCTTCTTTTACAGAGACTCCAGGCATGGACTTGAAGGCGATGCTCTCGAACCGAACCGGGGTGGCATACGAGGCCCCCGACGGCAAGAAGAGGAAGCGAACTTCCTCGAACCCTTCTTCTATGCGACCCGGATCATTACTTTGGAACCGGAGTTGCAGACCCCTGTCATTTCCCCCGTTGTGACTACTGAAGGGACTTCCCTCAAGCAGGTCTTGGCGCTTGAAGCTCCCCCTCTGACCACAGCAGCAGAGAGCATACTGACCGAGGAGTATAAGAGGCTATTCATCCCTGACTGGCGAGTTTTGAGGCACGATGGCTTCTTCAGGGATGCCATCAGCTGTATGCAGGCGATTCGGCATTTACCACCCCTAAATACAGGGCTGTGCTGAAGGCGGGGACGGTTGGTGACGACGCCCTCGAAATCGCTAAGGCCTCTATGACGATAAGTTGACTCCGACCCATCTCTCTTTGAGTCTGCCCCTTTTGTTTCTCTTTATGTTTAGTGCTTGCATGGTTCTGCACTTCGTGCAGATGACTTGCCATTTCAGTCATATGCTGGAGCAAATCACCGAACAGGAGAAAAAGTTGAAGATGGCTAGCGACAAGGACCGAACCGAGCGAGCCAAGGCCGTAAAGATGTTCGAGGTTAAGAGGCATTTGGCCGAGTCGCAAGCAGTGGATATCCAAGCTCTCGAGGCCGCCCTTGCCGCTGTAAAGGATCAACTCGCCTTGGAGAAGAAGAGGGCGGACAGAGAAGCCGAGCTGGTTGCCAAAGAGAAGGATGCGACCGTAAAGACCACCAAGGATGCAGTTTGGGAGAAGGAGGCAGCGGTGCTGGCGGCTTCGGAGGCCGTCAGAGAGGAGGCGAAGGCTCACATGCGAACCAACATGCAGTAGTCCTACGCACGAGCTCTGAAGCACGTTGCTGTTCGTGTCCCCGGGTTCGATGGTGCGGGGTACATCATCTACGACCCCCTTGAGGACGACGCTGCTCCTATAACCGAGGGGGCAGCAGAGGTCAAAGGAGAGGGAGAAGAAAAATAAGAAGAAGAAGAAGAAGAAGAAGAAGAAGAAGAAAAAGGCGGGGGTGAAGTCGCTGCTAAGGAGCCTCCCACCGAGGTGGCCCCCTGATCCCCCTTGTATTTCCCTTCTTGTTCTCTCTTTTTGTTTTTATTTTCGCATGTAAGCCTTGTAGTGGACTGGCAACCGCCTTATGTATTAGCGAACATCTTGGAATGAAAAGAAAACTCTTTTTTGGCTAAGAGTTGGAGTGTTTTGTCTTTGAGTGGCCTTGTAGCTTGAATGTATTCTCTTGTGGACTTGCTTCTTGATATGAAGAGATTTTACTTCTTTCGTTCCCCTCAGGATCGCATCGTGGCTCGTCTTCGTGTTGAACTCAAGGTTGCCAAGTTAAGGCTTTCGCGAAGTCAGGAGCAACCTCGTAAAGCGGAGTCTGAGCTTAGTTATCTGAGGTCGATCCTTGCTCGTCGCAACATAGAGGTCAAACAGTTGGAAGAGGGGCGTCATGAGGCGGAGCCTAAAGGCGAGGAAGCTGGTACATCGATGGCTGTCAACCTCGGCTTGAGACTCTCATATCTTCGTCGTTCTCTATGTCAGACCATTATGGAGAGGGATGAACTGGAGAAGGTGGTTGTTGAAAAGAGCATCGAGGTTGCTCATCTACGGCGGACAATCTCCAATGCCTCTCGTGGGACAGGGTTAATGTGGTTGCCACGTCTGGAGATAAACGTCACAAAAATCTCACTTAGGGAGCGGATTGTTGAGCTAGAGAAGGAGAATGCTCGTCTGCAATGGCTATCTAAGAGAAGCAATGTCAGGACCACTTCCTGTACCCTGAAGGGGTATGCTCGAGGAATATCATTCTGCCGACCTACGCTTCGCTCCCCCCTGGTACCTCGAAGCCCTGGAGAAGCGCAAAGTAGTGTGGCCGCTTCGTCGAGTGGAACATCTATTGGGGCCACCGTTAGGTCGGGGTCAAACGATGCTTCTCAATTCGCTAGCCTGGGGCTGTCCGCAGAGCTGGGGCAGAGACAACACGGTATTCGTCGTCCTCGTGTATCGCTCAAGAGAAGCATTCCCATCCCCAGAAGATACTAGGGATAAGTCTGGTAGTTTTGTGCCGCCTCGTATGAATTTTGGCCTTTGGTAGAAGTCGTCTTCTTTTTGTAGAGCTTGTATGTCGAATGATACTTGTAATCACAATTTTGATCAAATAATACAAGACTTCTTCTGAGTGCTCGCTGCCTCATTTATGCTTTGTAAGTGTTTCAACAGTTGTGGGAGCTATTCCAAATGGCGAACCACTTCATACTCGCTCGTAAGCAAGTAGTCGAAGCAGGATCGAGCCAAGTGTTGGACTCCAAACCCGTCATTTAAGAGAGAACCAACGGTTGTGGGAGCAATTCCGAATGGCGAACCACTTCATACTTACTTGTAAGCAAGTATTTAAATCGGAATCGAGCCAAGTGTTGGACTCTGAACTCGTCGTTTAAGAGAGAACCAACGATTGTGGGAGCAATTCCGAATGGCGAACCACTTCATACTTACTTGTAAGCAAGTATTTAAAGCTGAATCGAGTCAAGTGTTGGACTCCGAACTCGTCGTTTAAGAGATAACCAACGGTTGTGGTAGCAATTTTGAATGGCGAACCGCTTCGCACTTACTTGTAAGCAAGTATTTAAAACGGAATCAAGCTAAGTCTTGGACTCCGAACTCGTCATTTAAGAGAGAAGCAATGGTTGTGGGAGCAATTCCGAATGGCGAACTGCTTCGTACTCATTTGTAAGCAAGTATTTAAAGTAGAATCGAGCCAAGTGTTGGACTCCGAACTCGTCGTTTAAGAGAGAACCAACGGTTGTGGGAGCAATTCTGAATGGTGATCCGCCTTGTACTCGCTTAGAAGCAAGTAGTGGAAGCGAAGTCGAACCAAGTGTTGGACTCCGAGCACGTTGTTTTAATGAGATTTTTTTATAAGTAGAGTTAGACTACTCCAAAATGGAAAATTTGCTAAGTAGAGACAGACGACTCAAAAAATAGAAAACTTGTGGGGGACAGATTTCTTCTTATTGAGAACAACTGGGCGGCCGCTTCTAAGTTGCGAGCTGCCTTTACATTTTGATATGAGGAAAATACAAGAAAGGACTTTAGACATGGCTTCTGGAGCGCTCTTGGGGAAGTTGCTTGGAGCGGTGTTTAGACACCCTCTCGGTACTTCATCAAGTGCTCCACGTTCCACGTCCTCGGCATCTTCCTGCCCCCCGGGTCTTTGAGTTGATACGCTCCCAGGCAAATAACTCTGGAGACCCTATATGGCGCTTCCCAGTTGGGTACCAACTTTCCTCTTTTGCCTGGATCGGAGATTGACAACTTTCTGAGCACTAAATCACCCTCTTTTAGGTTGGCTGGCCGTACCCTCTTATTGTAAGCCTGAGTGATCCTACGGTGGTAGGTCTCTTGCTGAATTACGGCTCTCTCGCGAACTTCGTTAATAAGGTCAAGGCAGTTGCGAAACTAGTTCGCATTCTGCACTTTACTGTAAGCTATGTGTCGGGGTGAAGGCAGGCCCATTTCCAAAGAAATGAGAGCTTCGGATCCATATGTAAGGTTAAAAGGGGACTCTCCTATTGGAGTTCTTTTGGTGGTGTGATAGTTCCAAAGCACAATGGGGAGTTGTTCTACCTATAGCCCGTTTGTGGACTTGTCAAGCCTCTTCTTCAAGCCAGAGAGGATTTGTTGGTTCGCGTTCTCTGCTTGGCCATTGGAGTGGGGGTGGGCCACCGAAGAGAGCCGCTGCTGAATGTCGAGGTCGGTGCAAAAGTCACGAAAGGTCGCCCTCATGAACTGAGTTCTGTTGTTGGTTACGAGGATGCGAGGTACCCCAAACTGACAGACGATGTTCTTCCAAAAGAACTTCTGGACCTTGTGCTTGGTGATTGTCGAAAGAGGTTCAGCCTCGATCCATTTTGAGAAGTAGTCTATTGCTACCACTAAGAACTTCAGTTGGCTCGGTGCTGGAGGGAAAGGTCCGAGCAAATCCATTCCCCACATCGCGAAGGGGATTGGACTCACCAAGGAAGCGAGTTGTGCTTAGGGCAGGCGACGGATTGGGGCAAACTACTGGCAGGAGTCGTACTGGCGGACGTACTCCTAAGAGTCGCTTAGTAGTGTGGGCCAGAAGTAGCCGTAGTTCAAGAGTTTCCAGACGAGGGACCTTGCTCCCAAATGCGCACCACATAGCCCATCATGGGCCTCCTTAAGGGCGTAGAGCGCTTCCTTCGGGGAGAGGCATCTCAGATAGGGTCGCCTGCCTATCTGGGTGTAGGAGCATTTGTACATGACCCCGTCCAGGAGTGTTTACTGCTCGGTTCATGTCCTGATCCTCCTTGCCTCTTTCGGATCTTTGGGAAGGACTCCATCTCAGAGGTACTCGAAGAGGGGCTTCATCCAGTTTTCCCCAAGTGTTAGGGGGTAGGCTTCCATTGGCTCCGAGCCGTCTTCGTCAATGCTTGGTTTGAGAAGGACCTCTATCAAAACGGTCCGTTCTAGACCTTGGAGAGACGAGGAGGCGAGCTTAGAGAGGGCATCCGCTTGTGCGTTTTCCTCTCAGGGAACCCGCTGGGGTTGAACATCTTCAAATAGAACTAGAAGCTCCCTCACCTTTGCCAAGTACCTGGCCATACGGTCATCTCTCGCCTCGTATTCCCTGGACACCTGGTTGACCACTAACTGGGAGTCACTAAAGACCCTTACGCGTTCGGCACCTGCCTTGCAAGCCATGCAGAGCCCCGCTATGAGGGCCTCATACTCTGCCTCATTGTTTGATACCGGGAAGTTTAGGCGGAAGGAGTATTGGAGGACAAAAGCATCAGGGCCAGTCAGGATGATGCCAACCCCTCTTCCATCAGCATAAGAGGACCCGTCTACATAAACGGTCCAGACAAAGGGGTTGACAGACGACTCGCATGAGTCAGGGATGGTGTTCTCCACAATGAATTCGGCCAGAGCTTGGGCCTTTATTGCCGATCTAGGCTGGTAGCTGATGTCATGCTGACTCAGCTCGATGGACCACTTCATGAGCCGCCCGGAAATCTCGGGCTTGTGGAGAACTTGCTTCAGTGGCTGGTCGGTGAGGACGACCACCGAATGAGATTAGAAGTAAGGGCAGAGTTTTCAGGCTGCCATGACTAGGGCGAGGGCCATCTTCTCAAGTTTCGGGTAACGGAGTTCGGCGTCCCGAAGCACCTTACTCATGTAATAGATAGGCTTTGCGCCCCATTCTCTTCCCTTACAAGGACCACGCTGAGCGTCTGTTCCGAAGCGGCGAGATAGAGGTAGAGGACCTCCCCAGGTGTGGGCTTACTCAGAAGCGGGGGGTTAGCTAAATACTCCTTTAGCTTATTGAAGGATTCCAGCTGCTGTTGTCCCCATTCGAAGCCTTTAGCCCTCCTGAGGGCTTTGAAAAAGGGAAGGTACTTTTCCCCTGACTTGGAGAGGAATCGCCCGATTGCGGCGAGACGCCCCGTGAGCCTCTGCACCGCTTTAACATTGGAGGGGGAGCCATTTTGAGAATGGCCTGGATCTTTTCGGGGTTGGCCTCTATATGCCCCTCTAGCTGACCATAAACCCTAGGAACTTGAACGATGAGACACCAAATGCACACTTGTTCGAGTTTAGTCTCATATTGTGCCTCCTGAGCACCCCGAAGGCTTCTTGAAGGTCGAGAGTGTGCTCCTGCTCCCGGGTGCTCTTGACCAACATGTCGTCTACGTATACTTCCATGTTTTGGCCAATTTGGTCTTGGAAGACCCTATTCACAAGGTGTTGATAGGTAGCTCCCGCATTTTTCAAGCCGAACGGCATGACTTGGTAGTAATACAGGCCCTGGTCCATCACAAACGAGGTCTTCGGGATGTCAGGAGGGAACATTCGAATTTGGTTGTACCCCGAGAAAGCATCCATGAAACTGAGGAGCTTGTGCCCAGAGGTCACATCGATCAGGGCGTCGATGCTGCGAAGGGGAAAAGGGTCTTTCGGACATGCCTTGTTGATATCGGTAAAGTCAACACATATCCTCCAGCTCCCGTTAGCGTTCTTGACCATCACCACATTGGAGAGCCACTCAGGGTAGTTTACCTCCTGGATAAATCGGGCGTTGAGGAGTTTCTCAACCTCCTCTTTGATTTCCTGTTGCCGCTCTGGAGCAAACTTCCACCTCTTCTGCTGGACAGGCTTGACCCCAGGGGTGACGCTTAGATGGTGCAGTGAGAGCTCCTCTGAGATCCCGGGCATATCGGCTGCAGTACAGGCGAAGAGGTCACGGTTCTCCTGTATGCACCGGGAGATGTCTTGCTTAATGGAGGGGGAGAGGGCCTTGCTGACGCGGAACTTCTTAGTGGCATCTTCTTCGGAGAAGGCCACTTCCTCCAATTCGTCCACAGGCTCGGAGATAGTTTGACCGCCTTCCTGAGGAAGTTCGAGCGCTTCCAAAGAGAGAACTGGACCCCCCATCGAGGTCATATAGCACTTCCGAGCCGCTTCTTGGCTTCCCCTCACCTCTCCCACTCCTGAGGGCATGGGGAACTTCATCTTCAAGTGGTATGCTGAAGGGATGGCTTGAAGCACGACCAAACTTGGTCTACCCAGGATAAGATTATAGGCAGCCTTGACGTCGACCACCATAAAGTCCATTGGCTTCGTGCGAGTTACCGAGGCCTTTCCTGCCGTTACATCGAGGGTTATAACTCTCTCGATCATAACCGGGACCCTAGTGAACCCGTGGAGAGTGTAGCCTGCTGGCTTGAGCCAATCCCTCTACAGCTAGAGGCCCTTAAAAGCCTCCAAGAAAAGGATGTTGACGGAGCTGCCATTATCCACCAAGATTCAACGAACGTCGAAGTTTGCCATTCGAAGATTGATGACGAGGGCATTGCAGTGGGATGTGCGGACGCCCTCCAGGTCCCTATCGGAGAACGTCACCGGGACTCTAGGCCTTTTGGGGGAGGATGGCTCTGTACGAAGTTAACCTCCCTTACGAAGGCTTTTCGGGAGGAGTTAGAATCTCTCCCCATTAGGCCTCCGTGTATCAAGTGCAAGATGCCCTCTACTTCGGCCTCCAGAGTCTCCGTGTGCTGCTCAGTTCTCCTGTCAGCCCCCCTAGGCGGTGGAGGCGGATCGGCTCGGTCACTTCTCACAAACTGGTTGAGCTGCCCTCACTGGATGAGGGCCTCGATTTCATCTTTTAAGGCCCGACAATCATCGGTGTCATGCTTGTGGTCCCGGTGGAAACGACACCACTTCTCCCGGTTTCTCTTCTTCCTGGGGGTGTTCATCTTCGGAGGTGGCAGCAGGAGACCTCCGTTCCCGATCTCCATTTGGATGGCGGATACACTCGCATTTAGCGGACTGAATTTCTCGAAGCGGGGGAGAGGATGCCGCTGACCCCCATTGTCCTTCTAGAGCTTCTTAGCTCCTTTTTCTTCTGCGCCCTTCCGCTTATTCCCGGAAGTCAACGCCCCAAAGGATGGGCAGTGGACAGCTTCTTCCGCTCGGATGTACTTTTCGATCCGAAGTAGGAGCTGTGAGAAGTCCCGAGGGGGCTTCTTAGCGAGGGACTCCCTGAGATCCGCATTGAGGACGTTGGACTAGAAGGCGACCGTGGCCACCGAGGGTTCCAAGGAGGCGATGGATCTTGCCTCGGCAGTGAAATGCTTAACGTAGTCCCTCAACCATTCACCCTTCATTGGCTATGGAACAATAGGGAGGCGCTCGTCTTCTCCGTGCGGTGACTGCTCACGAAGTGCGTGAGGAAGAGTCCCTCAAATTGGTCGAAGGAGAAGATAGATGCCGAGGCAAGTCGGGAATACACTCCCGAGCCGGTCCCTTGAGTGTGGCCGGGAAGGTCTTGCAGAGGAGGGCGTTGGATGCATGATGGATCATCATTAGAGTTTTAAAACTCTCAAAGTGATCCAAGGGGTCTGACTCCCCTGTGTAGGTCTCGAAGTGTGGAGGCTTGAAGTTGTGGGGAACTGGGGCCTCCATAATGGCGTGGGAGAATAGGGGCCTGCTTTGAAGGAGGTCCCTCGCTCGTCGCTCTTCGTCTCGATCGAGCTGGCCGAGGTGCCTCTCCATCTCGTGGAGACGGTGGTAGACCGAGTCCTCCCTTCGGTCTTGCCTGGGTGAGCCCCGAGAATAGTCCTCATGTTGAGGAGGGCTGGGGCTGCGACGACAATGGCTCAAAGTAGGTGGTGGACTAACTGAACGATGGGGGTGACTCAGAGTAGGACGCGGACTTCGGGAGCGGCGGTGGTGATCGGGAGAAGGGCGGCGATGGCTCGGAGCTAGCCTAGGACTCCGAGTGCAGTGGTGATTGCTCGGAACCGGTCTAGGACTTCGGGAGCAGCGAGGATGACGAGGAGCTGGCCGAGGGCAATTAATGGGGGCGGCGTGGAGTGCTCGCAATCGGTTCAAGCTGCAGGACGGCCAGCCGGGGAGCGGCTTCACCTTGGGCGATGCAAGGATGAGTCCCTCCACCTCCGGGGGGCATTGGACCCCCTGCAATCTGATCGGCATGGTGACCGATCCCTCGGCTGCTCCCGGTGAGGGTTCGCCTCGCGGGTCCGCCTCTCCTCCAAATGAGTACGAAGATCGGGTCCTAGCTCGGTTTGCCGATTGTTGAGTATGTCCCACAAATCCTTTGCGTGGGAGGACTATAGGAGGACATAGAAACTGTGGAGGCATTGTGGATGGACACCTGAACCTGATGCACGGGTTGCTTGTGGTGGCTTCGCCTAGAGGGCTCCCCCACGTATGCCTGGGGCCTTATAGGCCGCTGAATAGACTTGGTAGCCTGCTGCTCGAGCTGCAGGGTTTGCTGGCCGGGTGGACGGAGATCCTCTGGAAGAGGAGGAGGAAGAGGATGAGAAGAGGTTTTTCTTCAGTTGGAGTTTACGGGCTTCCTCTTGGGAGGCATGGCTAGGAGTAGCATGGGCTTAAGGAGGAAGATGTGGTTGCTTGTCGAGTGGGTTCCCACAGATGACTCCAATCTGTTGCCGCTGGATTCTGGTGTAGGGGCAATATATGAGATTTGTAGGTTCGTGAGGAACTCGAACAGGCTAGATCTCCTTTCTTCCTTGTTGATAAGTTGACTCCTTGGTGCTCCCGCTAACCTGCACAAACGTTCGAAACACCGGGATGGATCCCTGCGACGAACCCTCCGACGCTCTTCTCAATACCAGAAAGTAAAGGGAAAGAGCTTAAGTGCACAAAGAGTGATCACCTTTTACAATATGAGGTAGGGGGTTTTTATGGGGGATTTTATAGTCACCATGGGGATCTCCTTGAGGAAAAGACCAAATCCCTACTTCCCGATGTAGATGGATAGAAGTGGTTAAAACCACAGTTAAGGATAAGGATGAATCTGGATTCTCCTTTATCCTGTTGACTATGTCTCTCACGGGTTAGGACCCGTACCCAGTAGCACGGATCTGTTTTCAGGGCTTTCGTGTTCTGGATAGAGGCCCAGCTCCTTATTCGGACCCGTTAGTAAGTAAAGTTACCATTTTGCCCCTGGTGGCTTTAAGATTCGTGCCCTGCTTCGAACGGTCCCAATTTAACCTTGTTTTTAGCCATATCACTGCTCATGCGGAGAATATGTCGCCGAGCTATAAGAGTCGTCTGATCACCTTGAAATTCGTGCCACGACTTGATGGACGTCCCTGATTCAGCCACGTGTCCATGTGCAAGATCTACCATTGGATCATCTCAAAATCCGAGCCGCATCTAGATGGACGCCTTAGATTATGCCACGTCGCTCGGAATCCCAATCCAAGCGATAGGCATTCTGAGCTGCTCATGTGGGGAAAACACCGCCGAGCTGTATGGGTCTTCAGATCACCTCTAAATTCGCGCCGCAACACGATCCAGGCCCCAGATGCATCCACATCATTCAGCGCCATCCCTCCGTCGGATCACTCAGAATTTCGCGCTGATGGCTGATAGACGGTCCAGATCGCGCCACGCCGAAAATAGGTGATTAAAATTATTTTTTAATTATTAATTCGAATTATTCATTTAAAAAAATTGCAAAAAATGATTTAAAATTCTGGAAAATTGATTAAAAATTCTAAAAAATTATTATAAATTTGGGGAAACATTTTTGAGCCCCTGGATATATAATTATTGTTTGGAATAGTTAATCAACGCTCCCGAAAAATGAATCATCACTTTGCAAAATTGATTAAATGATCTGAAAAATAATTAAAAAATTCTGTAAAATCCCCAAAAATCCAGAAGGGCCTAAAAGCGGACCTGGGTACATTACTAGCTCAGAAAAGTACGATCACCCCTTAAACGGGATTCGAACACCCTTTGAAGACTCCGATAAAGCCCTATACGTCATCCAACCAACAAAACTACTCCCCAAAAGCTGTAACACACATTCTTTGGGAGTGGGGGGCTTGTGATATGGCTAAAAAGGGGGTCAAATCGAAACCGTTCAAAGTGGGCACGAATCTTAAAGTTGCAGGGGCAAGATGGTAATTTCACCTACAGACGGTCCGAATTGGGAACCGGGTCTCTCGTTTTAGGCCCGCTAACCCATGAACCGATCTGTTCAGTTGAGAACGGGTCTCAACCCGTTGGTGGCCAACTCAATAGGATTGGAGAAAATCCTGGCTCGCCCTGATCTTGAGGGAGTGGTTATAACCACCCCTATCCAGCCACACCAGGAAGGAGGGATTCGCTCTTATCCTGAAAGGGATCCCCATGGCGACTATAAATACCCCCTACCTCCTACTATCAGAGGTGATCACTCTTTGCGCACTTGAGCTCTTTCCTATTACTTTTTCTGGTATTGACAAGAGCGTCGAAGGGTTTCTCGCTGGGATCCATCCCGGTGTTTCGAACTTTTGTGCAGGTCAGCGGGAGCATCAAGGAGTTAACTCATTAACAAGGAAGAAGTAGGATTCTACCCGTTCAAGTTCCTATGAACCTACATATTCTGTCTATTTCCCCCACACCAGATTCAGCAGCAACAATACCCAGATACCCAAATACCGAATATCTCATCTTTTCCCCCCTATATATACTAATCTTCTATTAACCCTAACCCTAATTGAACCCCAGATGCTTAATCCCATTTACTGTGCATCACTAAACGGCTCCTTCTCCCTCTCCCTGTATCTGCCTCCAAACCCAAACCCACTCCATTGCCCCGACCATCGTCGTCAACCCCTCACCCTCGACTTCGTCACCCCATCCCCATCTCCATCTCCCCGTCCCTCGCCCAGTCTCCCATTCAACCGAGCCATTCGCCATTGCCAAACCCACTTCGCCAACCCATCCACCTCGTCGCTTCCACTCGTCGTCACACCCCCGTGATCCCTCGCCGTGCACCCCCTTTCATCCTCGGAAGGTCCCCGTCACAGTCGTCTTCGTCCAAGCCTCGTCGAAGCCCATTTCCGTCTCCTCTATTTTCGAGCGGAAAACAGAGCCTCCGTCGGAGACTCGCCACTGCATCGCTTCCCGACCCTAGCATGGCCTCCATCGCCATCTTCAGTTGTCGCATCGCTCCGCTCCATCCCAGCCATCGTAGTCACACCGTGGTCGCCGTCAACTCTCTCTCTGCCGAAGGTTGAAGCCCGGAGCCGATTGTCCGATTTCGCTTTCGGTGTTCGGCACACAGAAAATCCAATTTTTGTTGTCCCGTGTTCGGTCCTGATCCGGTGTGGAGTGGTTGATGATTGGTCACTTTCGGTGTTCTATGTTTTGGCACAACCTATACCCAACCGTTGTTTACTATTCATCCCGATCAGGTGTGGATTTTTCCCGAGTTGCTGTTGTTTGCTTTGCTGGTCGATTCTTCGCACGAGTTTCGCACGTGCTGTTGGTGTTTTCGCCCAGGATTCTGATCCCGTTATTCTTATTATTTGAATCTGCAAAATAACAGGTAAGTCTCTTCTTGAACTAGTATTTTATTCTGTTCAAGTTTATTTGATCTCTGCAAGTAGATCCCGTCCATTTCGTTATCATACTTCTTTGACAATTCAGTTAAGTTTATAGAGGGTTTACACGAGCTAACCCGACATACTCTTAACATCATGCCCTCTCTTTGATCTAAAATCTAGTCCCTATTGTTTCATGCATATTCACAGTTAAACAACTAGATTCATGCATAGGACTACTTGATAAATTGGACATGTTAAATTGTATGTGCTAGAATGAAGTTGATCGATGAACTGATACCATGCCTGCGATAATTGTATCTTAAACCATAGAAGTTTGCATGTTAACACCTAGGATCACTTTGATTGCCAACTTTGCATTAAATATATGATGTATGATTTAATTATTGCCTATTCATGTTAAGACAATTTTCTGAATTGTTAGTTGTTTACTTTGAATCAAATTTTCACCCATGATAATGTCATAATTTGAATTTCCTTTACAAACATGAACATTTATCCTCTGATGTCTAGTTTAACATCCTTTTGACGGATCTAAGTTCCGATGTGTCATTTGCTAGATATCAACATTTTAGTACTGCTGTGTCATAAATTATAGATTCACAATTGCATGCGTACCCTGCAGTTCTATATTTTATTTGACCCTGATAATAGTAAAATAAAAATCTGAAATAAATTACGCTTGACCTTGACATATATAGGTATCACCCAGAATTTTTATAGATTTTATTATTGAGTTCTCTGACCTGAAATAAATAGTTGAACACAACTTACTGCATGCTATCGGAACATAAAACCTGAATAGAATAGAGTTTTCACCCTAGTTCCTATATCTTTTAAATGCCTTAATTATATTCGCGGGAACCGTGAAGATGTCTACTTTCTAGGCCTTCCGGCAGATTTAGATTTGCTATTTTTTAGTGGTTGTAATATGTATTTTAGTACAGTAAGGTCATGCTGTCTTGATTATGTGAATTGTGCTTATTTGATGTGTTTGCCTCATGCTTGGTCTGTAGCGCATAAAATTAGACACACTTAGTATTATACAATATTGACACCCTCTTGCATGCTCACATAGGATGAAAATAATCTAATAAAAAGCTAGGGTATCATGGGTTTGACTTGGTAGTGAACAATCAGAGACTGTACTCGATAGGGGTCCTTTGCCAGCTAAATCCCGAACATCCCAAAAATCTTCGAAAATCCTGAACATCCCGAACATCCTGAAAATCCCGAACATCCTGAAAATCCCAAAAATCACGAATATCTCGTAAATTCCACACTACTGGGCCGAGTACACTATCCGTGAATTCACCATCAGTCTAAAACGTTCACTGTGTGTTTGCACCGAACCTATGGAATGGGACGCAGTAGTACGTGTACTAGATAGGCTAATAAAATACTTAATAACCTACATCTCTTGCTTGGACATGACTTGACTTCATGCATTTCATGTGTGATTAATTGTACAACTTTGATATTATAGCCTGCTCTTTGCTTTGTTCTTTGACTTTGAACCTGTTCTTTTTCTTTGACATACATGTTTTCCTTTATCCTCTATTTTTCTCTACTTGTTGCCCAAAACTTTCTCTAAAGGCACTATTTTCTTTCTTTTTAGATCCAGTATTATCAGGTACCGAATGAGCAATCCCTAAAGAAATCGGTGAGCAAACTCTCTGAAGATTGGAGCTGGACTGTTAGACTGCTTAGCTATCTTTTATTATTTGCTTATTGTATTTCTTTTATTATACTTTGTATTCTTAGGCTTTATGACCCGTAGTTTGTTTTATCCCAGATGTTGGATTATTATTTGGTGAATTTATTTCATGATTATCTTTGAGTTCATTCATTGTTTATGTGATTATATTTTTTCCTGCGTGGTTGTTTCTCTTGTATATTGTTGAGTTAGACTTGTACAGCTTATGGATGATGCATAACCATTCGCTGAGCCTTCATTACATGCTCGTATTCCCATATTTTGGGAAGTGGGGTGTGATAGATTTTTAGTGGTATCAGAGCCCAGGGTTGAGTAATATGTCAATCAAACATGACTATCTTTACGGAGGTTTGGCTTTGATCGATATATTAGTCAAGTTTGACCCTAGCCAGGTTAACTCATTAATATGCACGCCACGTTGATCACATGAACATGTAATAACTTTAATACAATCTGGATTTTAATCCTATTCGATCCACATCTGACTCCTTTGCATTCAATCCTTTTATTCCTTGTATCCTTCCGTCCCTTGCATTCATTATCATTTGTCAATCTACCAACATATGTCCGGGTACTCAGCAACTGGATGGTTTTGCAAACAATGGCTCGTGAAGATTCTTCGACTCTCCCACCCAGGGCTGAAACATCAGAGAATTCTGCCATTCTCTAGGCGATGCAACGAATAATGGAGCTACAGCGAGAGCACAATGAGCTGATGAGGGCTAGTCTAGAAAGAGCCCAGGAGAACGCACAGCTCACCCGATTGTGTGTATTGGCACCCTAGCATCATGCCTTTGATATCATAAGGCAGACTCCTAGAAGGAAGGGCCCGACATGTAACTTTGGTCGCAAGATTGGTCATTTACGCAAGGATTGCCGCAAAGCCAACGGTCGATGTCTTGTATGCGGAGCGAGTGATCACAAGGTTCAGGACTGCCCAAGGAGCAGGAGGAATGCACCAACTGGAGGATCAGCTCCCAGTGGAGGACAGGCTGGAGAATGTGGTCAGGCCCACAACCAGATTGCAGAGGAAGTAGAGAATGCTGAAGGTGCGATTGCAGGTATTTTTGCTATTTTGTTGCATTTCAGTTCTTGCGTCTTTTATTGCTTCTGTTTTTGCATCCATCATATTTTGTCAATTCAATATTGAGTATCATATTAGTTATTTCTTCACTGCCTTATTCTCTTCGATTCCGATTTTGCCCCCTTGTTCCTCTTCCTTCACATTCAATTTTTTGATTTCTTATTTTCTTTCGTCCTTTGTGGTCGTCTTCCTTTGTTGACTCTCTATTGGGTATAAATTTATTCTTTTCGTACCTATATTCTCTTTATAATTTTTTCCGAATATTTTCTGTATTTCGATTATTAATTGTTATATTCATTTTGGATCTTCTATTAAAATGTTATCTAAACAAAGATTATGTTATTTCGAATAACGGTGTATTTTAACTTCACTTTTAATTTTTGATCGACTATATATTTCTATTAGATTATTTTGAAAAGACAAATCCTTATTTTGTTGTATAATGCTATTATTACTACTATTACTATTGTTGTTGTTGTTTCCATTGTTATTACTGGTATTATTATTATTATTGTTATTACTATTGATATTCTTAATGTTTTTCTCATTATTTTATTATTATTGTTAATATTGAATTACTTTCACAAAAATGTTGGACCCAAACTATATTTTGTCTTGCATTATTATTCTTACTAGTGTTGTTAATATTTTAATATTATTATTATCATTTTTGCGATTATTGTTATTATTATTATTTTGCTATTAATATGTGTTGTTACATGTATTAATATTATTGTTATTTTTGTTAAAACCCCAGTTCATGTATATGTGTGTTCTTTCGAGTATTTTCTGTATTTATAATTTTATGACTTTCTTTCGCTTTTAAATTCTTTTTCAACAATTTACATTTTCAATTGATCGAATTTAAACAAAATATTATTCTAGTTTCAAAAAAAAAAAATATTTCACTTTTTTTCCGAAAATTTTATTTATTTCGAATGACGATGCATTTTAATTTTATTTTACATTTCTAAGTGATCGAATATTTATATTACCTATTACTGCTGTTGGATTATTTTAATAATTCTGTTAAACTTTAATTTCCATTTTTGACATATATGTATATTATTATTATATCTATTTCTACTATTATTGTTATTGTCAGTATTATTATTGTTATCATTATTATTTTTAATGTTATCATTATTGTTATTATTGTTATTATTATTGTTATTATCATTATTAATCATATTGTTATTAGTATTAATATTTTGTTATTATTATTGTTATTGGTATTATCTTTTTTCCTTACTATTATTATGATTATTTTTTTTTAGCCCGAACATACTCAATTTTATATGCACTTCACCATTCGATTTAATGTATATTTTAAAAACCCTTTTTTATTGTTAACTGCATTTGCAGTCATTTCAAAATGAATTCTATGTTATGATGCAAATTACGTTTCATTATAAATCACATTCTTATTGGTTATTTTAATTTTCCTATTGATTTATAACCCAAATTCTCCTACTTGCATTCTCTTTGATTTTGGTAACTCATTCTTTTCTTCCTGCTCGGTTCGTTAATTGGTGTCATGTGATCTGCAGCGACATGTATGTTGCTTGGGACATCACCATCAAAGTAGCGCAGCGGAAGCGTGGTGGGCCCATAACCCACAGGTCCCAGAATTCTCTTGTTGTTCTCCTTCCCTGCATTGTTAGTTTTCCTCTGATCCGTTGACTCTTTTGGTTGGTCTAATTCTTCCTTGTCCATCCGTTCTTCGATCCCAGCTCTATCAATTTCTTCATCTTGTTGCTTGCTATCTTACAAGTCTTACATTGTTTCTTCTTCATTTTTTATACCAGTTTCTTCTTTCTTGCATTCCATTTGACCACAATGTTATCTACTTTCTTTTTTTCTGGTGTTGCCACTGCTTTGTTCTTTTCCCTTTAACTCTCTGTTTTGTTACCCGAGTTTGTTTTACCTTGTCCTATGAATCGCCTAATCAAATTTCGAGGACGAAATTTTGTTGTAAGGTGGGTAGGATTTGTAACCCCCATTTCCATCAATATGTATTTTCTGGGTATTTTCCGTATTTTGATATTTATAAATTCGTCATATGTAAAATCCGTTTTGAATTTAATGTTAAAGCATTTTGTAAACAATAGTTATAACTATTTTGAATAAGCCTTGTCTCTATTTCTACTTGATCAACTATTTTCATTTTAAACTCAAATAAAATAAATATTGTTATTACTGTTCGGGCTATTTCAACAAATTACTATTTTTATATACGGATATTATTTTGACGATTACAGTTACTATTGTTAGTACTTTTATTCATGTTGTCATTATTATTACTAATTGTTATTATTAGTATTATTATTTTTACTTACGTGGTTATTTCTATTCTTATTGTTACTATGATTATTTATTGTTATTATTGATAATTAAAACAAATCGATTGTTATTTAATAATTGTGTTTATAATTGTTTCAAATAAATTATGTGATACAAATTGTATTCTTTTTATGAATCGTATTTTATCGGATAGCATACTCTTTCGCATTTGGGTTCATATTAATCCAATATATTCATCTACAACCTATTTTATTTATTGGATTTATACCCAGATACCCAGATACCCAATATCACATCTTTTCCCCCCTAAATATCTTCTATTAACCCTAACCCTAATTAAACCCCAGCCGCTTAATCCCCATTACTGTGCATCCCTAACCCGCTCCTTCTCCCACTCCTTGCTTCCACCTCCAAACCTAAACCAACTCTTCTCCATTGCCCCAACCACTGTCGTCAACCCCTCACCCTCGTCACCCCATTCCCGTCTCCATCTCCCCTTCCCTTGTCCAGTCTCCCGCTCAACCGAGCCTTTCGCCATTGCTGAACCCACTTCGTCAACCCATCCACCTCGTCGCTTCCACTCGCCGTCGCCCCCCCGTGATCCCTTGCCATGTACCCCCCTTCATCCTTCGAAGGTCCCCATCGCATTCATCGCCGTCCAAGCCTCGCCGAAGCCCAGTTCCGTCTCCTCTGTTTTCGAGCGGAAAATAGAGCCTCCGTCGGAGACTCGCCGCTGCGTCACTTCCCGACCGTAGTGTGGCCTCCGTTACCATCTTCAGTCGTCGCATCGCTCCGCCCCAACCCAGCCGTCACAGTCGCGCCGTGGTCGCCGTCAACTCTCCCGTTCTCTTTCTCTGCCGAAGGTTGAAGACGGGAACCGATTGTCCGATTTCGCTGTTCGGAGTTCGGCACACAGCAGATCTAATTTTTGTTGTCCCGTGTTCGATCCCGATCCGGTGTGGAGTGGTTGCTGATTGGTCACTTTTCGGTGTTCTGTGTTTTGGCACAACCGATTCCCAACTACTATTTGTTGTTCATCCCGATCTGATATGGAGTTTTCCAGAGTTGTTGTTTGCTTTGCTGGTCAATTCTTTGCACGGGTTTCGCACGTACTGTTGGTGTTTTCGCCCGGGATTAGGATCCCGTTATTCTTATTATTTGAATTTGCAAAATAACAGGCAAGTCTCTTCTTGAACGAGCATTTTATTCTTTTCAAGTTTATTTGATCTCTGCAAGTAGATCCCGTCCATTTCTTTATCATACTGCTTTGACAATTCCGTTAAGTTTATCGAGGGTTTACATGAGCTAACTCGACATACTCTTAACATCGTACCCTCTCTTTGATCCAAAATCTAGTCCCTATTGTTTCATGAATATGCACAATTAAACAACTAGATTCATGCATAGGACAACTTGATAAATTGGACATGTTAAACTGTATGTGCTAGATTGAAGTTGATCGATGAACTAAGACCATGCCTGTGATAATTGTATCATAAATCATAGAAATTTCCATGTTAACACATAGGATCACTTTGATTGCCAATTTTGCATGAAATATATGATGTATGATTTAATTATTGCCTATTCATGTTAGGAAAATTTTCTGAATTGTTAGTTGTTTACTTTGAATCAAATTTTCACCCATGATAATGTCATAATTTGAATTTCCTTTACAAACATGAATTTTTAGCCACTGATGTCTAGTTTAACATCCTTTTAACAGATTTAAGTTATGATATGTCATTTGCTAGATATCAATATTTTAGTACAGCTGTGTCATAAATTTCAGATTCACAATTGCATGCATACCCTGTTGTTCTATATTTTATTTGACCCTGATAAAAGTGAAAGAAAAATCTGAAATAAATTAGGCTGGACCTAGACATGTATAGGTATCACCAAGAACTTTTATAGATTTTATTAATGAATTCTCTGACATGAAATAAATAGTTGAACACAACTTACTGCATGCTGCTTGAACATAAAACCTCAATAGAATAGAGTTTTCACCCTAGATCCTATATCTTTTATATGCCTTAATTATATTCGCTAGAACCGTGTGGAAGTACACTTTCCAGGCCTTCTAGCGGATTCAGGTTTTCTATTTTGTAGTGGCTGTAATCTGTATTTTAGTACAACAAGGTCATGCTGTCCTGATTATGTGAACTGTGCTTATTTGATGTGTTTGCCTCATGTTTTGTCTGTAGCGCATAGAATTAGACACAGTCAGTATTATAAAACATTGAAACCCTCTTGCATGCTCACATAGGATAAAAATAATCTAATAAAAAGCCGGGGTATCATGGGTTTGACTTGGTAGTGAACAATCGTAGACTGTACTCGGCAGGGGTCCCTTGCCAACTAAATTCCGAACATCCCGAAAATCCAGAAAATCCCGAACATCCTGAAAATCCCGACTATTGGGCCAAGTACAGGATCCGTGAATTCACCATCAGTCTAAAACGTTCACTGTGTGTTTACGCCGAACTTGTAGAATTGGACGCAGTAGTACGTGTACTAGATAGGCTAATAAAATACTTAATAACCTGCATGTCATGCTTGAACTTGACTTGACATCATGCATTTCATGTGTGATTAATTGTACACCTTTGATATTATAGTCTGCTCTTTGCTTTGTTCTTTGACTTTGAACCTGTCCTTTTTCTTTGACATACATGTTTTCCTTTATCCTCTATTTTTCTCTACTTGCTACCCACGACTTTCTCTAAGGACACTCTTTTCTTTCTATTTAGATCCAGTATTATCAGGTACCGAAGGAGCAATCCCTGAAGAAATCGGTGAGCAAACTCTCTGAAGATTGGAGCTGGACTGTTAGACTACTTAGCTATCTTTTATTATTTGCTTATTGTATTTCTTTTATCATACTTTGTATTCTTGGGCTTTGTGACCCGAAGTTTGTTTTTTCCCAGATGTTGGATTATTATTTGGTGAATTTATTTCATGATTATCTTTGAGTTCATTCATTGTTTATGTGATTATATTCTTTGCCTACGTGGTTGTTTCTCTTGTATATTGTTGAGTTAGACTGGTACAGCTTATAGATGATGTATAATCATTTTGCTGGGCCTTCGTTACTTGCTTGTATTCCCATATTTTGAAAAGTGGGGCATGACAATTGCTGTTTTTCATACATTGTTTTTCATGTTGGATATTAATTAGTTAATTTATTTCATGGATCTATTTGGAACTTTATTCATGGTTTATGTGATTGTATTCTGCATGCGTGGTTGTGATTTTATCTTGTACTGTTGAGTTAATCTGTTATAGCTTATGGATGATGCTCATATCATTCGCTTGGCCATTGTTACGTGCTCGTATTCCCGTATTTTGAGAAGTGGGTGTGACACCTCCTCGATGTCTTTCACATGGTCCTTCCCTTTCAGACTTTTGATAATCATGTCGTCGACATACACCTCCATATTGTGCCCTATCTGCTCATTGAAGACTCGAATGATGGGTCTCTGGTATTTTGTGCCGACATTCTTCAGCCCGAAGGGCATGAATCTATAGCAGTAGAGTCCCTGGTCGGTTACGAAGGCTGTCTTCGGAATGTCAGAAGGGAACATCTGGATCTATTTATAGCCTGAGAAGGCATCCATGAAGCTGAACATCTCATGGTCGGAGGTGGCATCGATGCTCAGTAGAGAGAAGGGGTCTTTCATATAGGCCTTGTTGAGGTCAGTGAAGTCAATTCTTATTCTCCATGTGTCATTGGATTTCTTGACCATGACGACATTGGCCAGGCACTCCGGGTAGCTGACCTCTTGGATGAGGCGAGCGGAGAGGAGCTTCTCCGCCTCTTCTTTCATTGCTTGTTACCTTTCCGGTGCGAAATTCCTTTGCTTTTGTTGCACAGGCTTGGATTCTGGCAGGACACTCAGTGGATGCATTATGAAAATCCCCGACATGTCCGAGGGGGTCCAAGCGAACAAGCTCTAATTCTGCCAGATGCAATTGATGAGGTCATTCCTGGGATCAGGATTGAGCGACCTACTCACTTGGAACCATTTGGATAGATCTGCCTCGGTAAAGGGGACTTCCTCCAACTCGTCTACGGGCTCGGACCCAATAGCACTTAGGTCAAAGGGCAATTTGACCGCATCGAGGGGGAGAACCATGCCCCCCACTGAAGCCAAGTAGCAGGTCCGTGCAGCCTCTTGGTTTCCCATGACAACCCTGACCCCAGACTCGGTCGGAAACTTCATCTTCATATGATAGGCAGAGGGTAATGCCTGGAGGGAAGTGAGTCTGGTACGACCGAGGATGGCATTGTACGTTGCCTTCACGTTCACCACCTTGTAGTCCATTGCTGTAATACCCTGATTTTTCAAATATATGAAAGATTATTTATTTTTATATATGGTATGCATGTGTAGTATGTTGACTATTATTTCTCAACATGATGAATAAAGAGTATTGTTTTCTATAAAGCATTTTCCTAAAGCCCAATGTTAGTTTGCTTATTTTTCTTTTAAAATATTTATTTTGGCCCAATTAATTTAAGCCCATGGTTTAATTCTTTTATTTTTTGCAACTTGTATTGTGTAACACCCTCTTTTTTTATAAGACTTGTTATGAGTGTACAAGTTTTATTAGTGTGGCTTGTGCTTACACGTGCACTCCAAGTACACGTGCATAAGCACACACTTCTTGGCCGGATTGTGGAGAAGTGGGATCAAGTCATGGGTAGTTCTGTAGAGTGTGGGTAGTTATTTCAACCTCCTAGTCCATCCTAGCCCTTGATCCTACAACTCCCTAGTGCATCCTAGCCCTCCATCTCACTCTAATTGGTGTATAAATACCCCCTCTCCTTCATTATTCCTCTTACACTAAAATCCTATTGCAAGAGAGTATATTGTGAGAGAGTTGTGCGTGCTTTTTCTGTGGAGGCCGAGTAGCACTTCTGGAGTTTCGGCGTGGAGCAAGGAGCAAGAAGTCGTCCATTGCATTAAGGAGTTTCCTGGATTTCGATTACTTTCGTCAATAAGGTGGGTTCAATTTTCTTTATTTCTAACTAGGAAATATATGGAATTGAATAATGATGCATGAAAAATGATTAATAAGAGTACACATTTAATTGGAAAATGATCTATTGATTGATTCATGTATGGATGGGAATTTCATGTGACTCTATTGGTAAATGACATTGTAGAAAGAATTGAAAATGGTCTGTGCAGTCGACTTGTCCATACGAGGCGAATATTTTTCATGATTTCTAAATTAGAATCCTTATTAAGACTAAAGATTTATTGTGTATATGTATGCAAATAAAGGGATAGATCGATTGCTAGATCAATATTCTCCATGTGGTACACAACCTAGAAAATATGAATGATTGATAATTGAGAAACTGGAAATGACATATACAGCCGACTGAGAATGTTAACAGGCGACTGGCCTATTAAAATAGAATATGAACAGTTCAAAATTCTATGAAACGATGCATTTTAATATGATGTCTAGAATGTTAATTTGAGATTAGCATTTACCTCTGACAGTAAATGACGAGTAAATGAAAGTGCATGCTTAGTAATTTCTTGAGAAGAGAAACATTAGCTATGTGATATTTACGCTAAATCGAAATGATGTTATGATGAGAATTACATGCTATGTTGACACGAATTTAATGTGATATGGGTAATGAAGAACAGAAAGAAAGATAATTTCTCAAATTGAAATTTAACCTGTTCAGTCGACCGAATGCTTGAAGGAGTCGACTGTACCGAACATGATAAGTGTATAATTGAACTACACAGTACAGACGACTGATTTGTGGAACAGTCGACTGTTAAATGTATGATATTTTTAAATGTGGAAACTGCGGAACAGCCGACTGACCATGTGCAGCAGTCGACTCTTCCGAGTGTTATTAATGAACTGTATTTGACTGGATAAGTCGACTGGTGGAGTTCCAAGTCGACTGTCCAGAGTGCTTTTGGTATATCTGAAATCGTATGATTTGTTTGTGGTAGAGATTGTGAATCTGGATATTGGTAAACTCTATTGTTCTTGCATGATTGTACATGAAGTAAATCATTTAATGTGAATTATGAGAATTAAATGTATATGGAAGCTATGACATGAAAAAGAAAATCTTTGAGATCATGAAGTGAACTCATGAGTTGGAAATGCTCAGATTTTAGAAATTGTGAATTTGAATTGAAATGAAAAGAGTAGCTAAGTCTCCCCCGGCGATTGAAAGAAATGAAATGAGAATTTGAAATGAAAGACCAAGGTTGGTCATGTGAATAAATGAATAAGTCCGGTTGAGTGGAGAGGCTAACTCTAGAGCTTTGATTTTTATTCATGATTCTAATAAAAACTAAGGATTTAGCACATAGTGGAGATGTGATGAAAGTAGGAGAAAAACATGAGTGAGAGCCATTGGGTAGCGGCGAGAGCGTATCCCAGGAATTCCCATGATGAGTCTGGGTGAGGATGCGGCTCCAGAGTACCGTCCCGGTGGTGACGCTTGTGGGATGTTCGAAGACTACGGGTGGTGTCATGTCTACGGTGAGAGTTGAATTACCACAGGATGTCTGCATGATGAGTCATGTCAGCGATGGGATTCCCTCCAGAGTGCCTAGGCATGAGTTCGTAGGTCAGAAGACATCTGGGATACTTACCGTAGTTACAGTAGTAGAGTAAGTCATAACGAGGGATTGAACCCTATAAAGTTGAAGGACGATTAAGGGCTTGCCCTCGGACCTATGTAGTATGGGATGCATAGAATCTGAACAAGTGCGCATTAGTGTCATGTAACATAACTAATACATTAAGGATCAAGTGCACAATCACAACACGACATCATTAGGGTATTCCCTTTATTTGGAATGTGACAAGTTTGTGTTTGTTAAATATGGAAAATTGAGTTATACTATTTCCGGCATAGAGAGGATGGCCGTGTATAATGTTCGTCGGTTGAATAAACTGACGTACCCAAAGTCTTATATGCAGGTATGTTAAAGGATTAAAGAGGAACAAATGCTTAAGGATTCATTCAATGTTGATGTATAATTGTTTCATTGTTGTAAATTCTACTTCCGCTGTGCAATGAAAATGTAATATTGATGTAAACTCTGATGTAAAAAGAAAAGTTTAAATTCCTTGTAAAGTTGTACTAAAGAAAGTGAAAAGATCCTGTAGAACATCTCGAATTCAGTGTATTTGGGATTCGGGGCGTTACAGAGTGGTATCAGAGCCATGCTTTTTACGCTTTCCTGTTGGTACAAATTTATAAGGAACGACACCCTAGAAGTGGACATTAGAGTGTGTGTCTGAGTTTGGAGATTTAAATGTAAGTGACTTACATTTGTGTTGCTCTGTGACTTATGCTCCTTCCTCTCTATTCTAAGATGGCTGATCACTTTGACCCTGCTGGAGATGACGACTGGCATATCATTGAGGAAGAGTACCATCCTGGACAGGCTGATTCCAAGGAAGAGTATCACCCTGGGCAAGCAGATTCTGATGAGGAGGAGTGGCCTGAATCTCGAGAGATTACCCCACCTCCAGACTCGTCTGACGATTCTTCTTCCGATGAAGAAGAGGGACCAGCTCTGAGTAGCACTGTGGCTTCTCTTTAGAGGCAGGTGAAAACTCTGCGAGAGAGAGTCGGATTATTGGAAGCTCAACTGGCAAAGCGAAAGGACGATTTTTCTGTTCTCAGTCACCGGGTATGGGAACTTGAGAAGAGAAAGAACTTGGCAGATGTGCTGAAGGATGAAGTTAATGAACTACGGGAAGAACTTCGAGCAGCGAAGAGGACCCGTAGGAGTTAGATTGTTGTAGCTTCTACTTTTCTTCCGTTCTGATGTTAAGAAATGTTTTTAATTCGAATGTATAAACTTTGGAATTCAATGAAGTGCAAGTTGATTTAAATTCTTGTCTTATACTTCGAATTTAATGGATCTTTTGCATCAGAATATGTCGAGAAGAGGAGCTAGGAATGGGGAAGGTTTGGATCTGGAGACCGAACTTGCAAGGGTCTACCAGACGCTGAATGCAGTGGCTATGAACCAAGGAAGGGGGCCAGTGAATCCAGTGCCCGAGGCGATTAAGCTGGTGGAATCGTTCAAGAGAATGAAACCACCTGTATTCGAGGGAAGGTCAGACCCAGATGCGGCTGACGACTGGATTCGGCAAGTGGAGACAATCTTTGAGGTGTTGGAGACACCGGAGGGCAGCAAAGTCAAGTTGGCGACTTTGAAACTGGAGAAGGATGCGGCTGTTTGGTGGCAGTTGATGAAGAGGACCATGGGAGGTATAGTGCTTGGCTGGGAGGAATTTCTAGAAGAATTATGCAGTCATTATTTCCCCTCCGATGTTCAAGAGAAGAAGGCTATGGAGTTTCTGTCACTTCAGCAAGGCAGCATGTCGGTGAGAGCGTATGAGACCAAGTTTACTCAGCTCTCTAGGTATGCGCCCGAACTGGTGATGGATGAGGCGAAGAAGGCTCGTAAGTTCGAGCATGGATTGAGGCCGAGCTTGAGGTCCCGTATGATACCTCTTGGTATCAGGAGATTCGACAAGCTGGTCAAGAGGGCGGCAGCGACGGAGGCAGATATGGAGCAGTTCCATGTTGCTCAGAACCGAAGGAACAACTGGCAGTCCGGTTAGAGGCCCGCCAATTCTGAGAGTTTCAAGGGCCAACCATCTGCACAGAGGTTCAAACCGACAGGGGCGAACGCTATCAGTGTAGCTGGAGGACCTGGAAGCACTGTGGTGAGACCTTCTACAGTCACTTGCTACAACTGTGGTGAGGCGGGACATTACAATCTCAATGTCTCAAACCACGGGCTGGCAATCACAATGTGCCAATACAGCAGACTGGGAAGAGGCCGTATCAACCAGGGCGAGTATTTGCCTTGACGGAAGCTGATGCTGAGGAGGCAGATCAGGTCATCTCTGGTACGATGGCTGATGTTTAGTGGTTCTTGTCATTTCTTTTTCCCGTTCATATTGTGAAACTGTTATGTAATGGTGTGTATTATGTAACAGGAGAACTCTATCTTAATGGAATGAAAGCTGTTGTATTGTTCGATACTGGATCCTCTCATACTTTTGTGTCTCCTAGATTTGCTAAAGTGTTGGGAGTTGAACCGAAGATTTTTCCCGGCAAGATCTTAGCAGTAGCTACTCCGTCAGGGGAAACTTTAACCACTGATCGGTATTATGCTGATTGCGAGATTGTAATTGGAGATCAAATCTTTGGCATTGATCTGATCGAGCTGACTATCTTGGGAGTCAATGTTATCATTGGCATAGATTGGATGTCGGTGTATAGTGCAAGCATCGAGTGTAAGACCAAGACGGTGACAGTGAAGGCTCCAGGTGGACCTGAAGTCACTTTCCAAGGGAAGCAGAAATGTTCTAAGCTGGTGGCAACTATCCGCAAGGAAGAGACTCCTGTGGAATTGCAAGGGATTCCTGTGGTTCGGGACTATCCGACTGTGTTCTTGGAAGATTTTTCTGGGTTACCTCCACATCGTGATGTAGAGTTCAGCATCACTGTTCAACCGGGAAGTGCACCCATTTTTAAGGCACTGTATAGGATGGCTCCAGTGGAACAGGATGAGGTGAAACGGCAGATTGAGGAACTGTTGGAGAAAGGCTTTATTCAACCTAGTGCGTCACCTTGGGGAGCACCAGTGCTTTTGGTAAAGAAGAAGGATGGATCGATGAAAATGTGCATCGATTACCGAGAGCTGAATAAGGTCACTGTTCAGAATAAGTATCCAATTCCTCGAATTGATGATTTGTTCGATCGTCTACAAGGAGCAGCCGTATTCTCCAAAATAGATCTTCGATCAGAATATCACCAGGTTCGAGTGAAAGCTGAAGATGTGCATAAAACTGCATTTAGAACTCGACATGGGCATTACGAATTCTTAGTTATGCCATTCGGAGTGACGAATGCACCCGCAATCTTCATGGATTTGATGAACAGAGTTCTGAGGCCGTTCATTGATTCTTTCGTCGTGGTGTTTATCGACGATATTCTCGTGTACTCCAAGTCAGAGGCGGAGCACACCGAGCATCTGGCAGCAGTTTTGCAGAAGTTGGAAGAGCAGAAGTTGTATGCCAAGTTATCCAAGTGTGATTTCTGGAAATCTGAAGTGGCATTCCTAGGTCACATCCTTTCTAAGGAGGGAGTGGCAACTGACCCTCATAAGATAGAGGCAGTGAGAGATTGGGCTAGGCCTACTACAGTGAAGGAAGTCAGAAGTTTTCTTGGGATGAATGGATACTACCAGAGATTCATTCAAGGTTATGCTCAGATAGCTGTACCGCTTACTGGACTGACCAAGAAGAATGTGAGCTTCAAGTGGACTGAGCAATGTGAGGCGAGCTTTCAGGAGTTGAAAGATAGACTGACTACTGCACTTATTTTGGCTCTTCCTAGAGCAGGTGTTGAGTATGATGTCTATAGTGATGCTTCACATCGCGGGCTTGGTTGTGTCCTAATGCAAGAAGGAAGAGTAATCGCTTATGGGTCTAGGCAACTACGACCACATGAGAAGAATTACCCGACTCATGATCTGGAGTTGGCTGCGATTATCTTTGCCCTGAAGCAATGGAGGCACTATGTGTACGGTGAGAAGTTGAACATGTACACAGACCACAAGAGCTTGAAGTATATATATCAGCAGAGGGATCTGAATATGAGGCAGCGGAGATGGTTGGAAGTGCTCGAGGACATGCGACCTGAGATCAAGTATCATCCTAGAAAGGCTAATGTTGTTGCTGATGCACTTAGTCGCAAGAGCAGTTTGGCCAATTTGATTACAACTCAGAGGCATCTGATTGAGGAGCTGGACTGAGCAGGTATTGAAGTTGTCTTGCAAGGATTGGGAGCATCTTTGGCTCTGTTAAGGCTTCAGCCTACACTGAATGCAAGGATCATTGCAAGTCAAGAGGTTGATGCTGATATCTTGGAGATGAAGGAGCAGGTTGGTGCTGGCAGGTTGCCCGGATTTCAAACCAGGGACGAAGTGCAGTGGTTCGGAGATAGACTGTGTGTTCCAAATCAGACGGACTTGAAGGAGAGTATTCTTCAGGAGGCGCATGCTACTCTTCTGTCTGTACATCCTGGGAGTACTAAGATGTACAAAGACATCAAACAGCAATTCTGGTGGTCAGGTTTGAAGCGGGATGTGGCTGAATTTGTTGCGAAGTGTGAGGTTTGTCAGCAAGTCAAAGCCGAAAATCAGAGACCCGGAGGTCTATTACAGCCGTTACCTATTCCGGAATGGGAGTGGGATAACATCAGTATGGATTTCATCACGGGGTTGCCTAAGAGTTCTAAGGGCAATGATGCGATTTGGTTTATAGTCGATCGACTGACCAAGTCCGCTCACTTTTTGGCGATGAAACTCACTGCTTCGATGGACAAGTTGGCTGAGTTGTATGTTGGTGAGATTGTCCGACTTCATGGTGTTCCGTCAACTATTGTGTCTGATCGAGATGCGCGGTTTACTTCGCATTTCTGGAGGAGTCTTCAGACAGCTTTGGGTACAAAGACAGATTTCAGCACTTCTTTTTATCTGCAAACCGATGGGCAGACCGAGAGAGTCAACCATATTCTTGAGGATATGCTTCGGTGTTGTATACTAGACTTTGGAGGCAGTTGGGAAAGGCATTTACCTTTGGTAGAGTTTGCCTACAACAACAGTTTTCAGGCTAGCATCGGGATGGCGCTGTACGAAGCTTTGTATGGTAGGAAGTGCAGGACTCCTGTTTGTTGGTATGAAGTTGGGGAGCGTCAGTTGTTTGGTCCTGAGCTTGTGCAGCAAACTTCTGAGAAGATTGTTCTGATCAGGAAGAGGTTGGTAGAAGCTCAGAGCAGGGAGAAAAGCTATGCAGACAAACGGAGGAGGGACCTTGAGTTTGAGGTTGGTGACTTCGTCTTTCTGAATGTATCACCCAGTAAGGGTATGGTCCGATTTGGCAAAGGCGGGAAGCTAGCCCCGAGGTTTATAGGCCCATACAAGATATTGAAAAGGATCGGGAAAACTGTTTACCGGCTTGAATTGCCGGAAGAGTTATCTCAGGTGCACAATGTCTTTCATGTGTCTATGCTGAGAGGTTATATTACAGACCCGAGTCATCATTTTCCTGAAGTGCCGGAAGGTTTGCAGTTAGACCTGAATTACATCGAGTCTCCTGTCGAGATTGTTGATCGTCGAGAGAAAATCTTGAGGAATAAGACGATACCGATGGTCAAGGTGGTCTGGAGAAACCACTTGGTTGAAGAGGCTACTTGGGAATCTGAGGAGAAGATGTTAAAGGACTATCCTGAGCTTTTTGCTTGATTGTATTTTTTGTGTGTGTGTTGTATTTTTTTGTTTCCTCGCTCTTGACTGTAGTTCCGGGGACGGAACTATTCTAAGGAGGGAGTGATGTAATACCCTGATTTTTCAAATATATGAAAGATTATTTACTTTTACATATGGTATGCATGTGTAGTATGTTGACTATTATTTCTCAACATGATGAATAAAGAGTATTGTTTTCTATAAAGCATTTTCCTAAAGCCCAATGTTAGTTTGCTTATTTTTCTTTTAAAATATTTATTTTGGCCCAATTAATTTAAGCCCATGGTTTAATTCTTTTATTTTTTGCAACTTGTATTGTGTAACACCCTCTTTTTTTATAAGACTTGTTATGAGTGTACAAGTTTTATTAGTGTGGCTTGTGCTTACACGGTCACTCCATGTACACGTGCATAAGCACACACTTCTTGGCCGGATTGTGGAGAAGTGGGATCAAGTCATGGGTAGTTTTGTAGAGTGTGGGTAGTTATTTCAACCTCCTAGTCCATCTTAGCCCTTGATCCTACAACTCCCTAGTGCATCCTAGCCCTCCATCTCACTCTAATTGGTGTATAAATACCCCCTCTCCTTCATTATTCCTCTTACACTAAAATCCTATTGCAAGAGAGTATATTGTGAGAGAGTTGTGCGTGCTTTTTCTGTTGAGGCCGAGTAGCACTTCTGGAGTTTCGGCGTGGAGCAAGGAGCAAGAAGTCGTCCATTGCATTAAGGAGTTTCCTGGATTTCGATTACTTTCGTCAATAAGGTGGGTTCAATTTTCATTATTTCTAACTAGGAAATATATGGAATTGAATAATGATGCATGAAAAATGATTAATAAGAGTACACATTTAATTGGAAAATGATCTATTGATTGATTCATGTATGGATGGGAATTTCATGTGACTCTATTGGTAAATGACATTGTAGAAAGAATTGAAAATGGTCTGTGCAGTCGACTGTCCAGGGGACAAGTCGACTGGTACGAGGCGAATGTTTTTCATGATTTCTAAATTAGAATCCTTATTAAGACTAAAGATTTATTGTGTATATGTATGCAAATAAAGGGATAGATCGATTGCTAGATCAATATTCTCCATGTGGTACACAACCTAGAAAATATGAATGATTGATAATTGAGAAACTGGAAATGACATATACAGCCGACTGAGAATGTTAACAGGCGACTGGCCTATTGAAATAGAATATGAACAGTTCAAAATTCTATGAAACGATGCATTTTAATATGATGTCTAGAATGTTAATTTGAGATTAGCATTTACCTCTGACAGTAAATGACGAGTAAATGAAAGTGCATGCTTAGTAATTTCTTGAGAAGAGAAACATTAGCTATGTGATATTTACGCTAAATCGAAATGATGTTATGATGAGAATTACATGCTATGTTGACACGAATTTAATGTGATATGGGTAATGAAGAACAGAAAGAAAGATAATTTCTCAAATTGAAATTTAACCTGTTCAGTCGACCGAATGCTTGAAGGAGTCGACTGTACCGAACATGATAAGTGTATAATTGAACTACACAGTACAGACGACTGATTTGTGGAACAGTCGACTGTTAAATGTATGATATTTTTAAATGTGGAAACTGCGGAACAGCCGACTGACCATGTGCAGCAGTCGACTCTTCCGAGTGTTATTAATGAACTGTATTTGACTGGATAAGTCGACTGGTGGAGTTCCAAGTCGACTGTCCAGAGTGCTTTTGGTATATCTGAAATCGTATGATTTGTTTGTGGTAGAGATTGTGAATCTGGATATTGGTAAACTCTATTGTTCTTGCATGATTGTACATGAAGTAAATCATTTAATGTGAATTATGAGAATTAAATGTATATGGAAGCTATGACATGAAAAAGAAAATCTTTGAGATCATGAAGTGAACTCATGAGTTGGAAATGCTCAGATTTTAGAAATTGTGAATTTGAATTGAAATGAAAAGAGTAGCTAAGTCTCCCCCGGCGATTGAAAGAAATGAAATGAGAATTTGAAATGATAGACCAAGGTTGGTCATGTGAATAAATGAATAAGTCCGGTTGAGTGGAGAGGCTAACTCTAGAGCTTTGATTTTTATTCATGATTCTAATAAAAACTAAGGATTTAGCACATAGTGGAGATGTGATGAAAGTAGGAGAAAAACATGAGTGAGAGCCATTGGGTAGCGGCGAGAGCGTATCCCAGGAATTCCCATGATGAGTCTGGGTGAGGATGCGGCTCCAGAGTACCGTCCCGGTCGTGACGCTTGTGGGATGTTCGAAGACTACGGGTGGTGTCATGTCTACGGTGAGAGCTGAATTACCACAGGATGTCTGCATGATGAGTCATGTCAGCGATGGGATTCCCTCCAGAGTGCCTAGGCATGAGTTCGTAGGTCAGAAGACATCTAGGATACTTACCGTAGTTACAGTAGTAGAGTAAGTCATAACGAGGGATTGAACCCTATAAAGTTGAAGGACGATTAAGGGCTTGCCCTCGGACCTATGTAGTCTGGGATGCATAGAATCCGAACAAGTGCTCATTAGTGTCATGTAACATAACTAATACATTAAGGATCAAGTGCACAATCACAACACGACATCATTAGGGTATTCCCTTTATTTGGAATGTGACAAGTTTGTGTTTGTTAAATATGGAAAATTGAGTTATACTATTTCTGACATAGAGAGGATGGCCGTGTATAATGTTCGTCGGTTGAATAAACTGACGTACCCACAGTCTTATATGCAGGTATGTTAAAGATTAAAGAGGAACAAATGCTTAAGGATTCATTCAATGTTGATGTATAATTGTTTCATTATTATAAATATATTTACGTATTTTGTATTTCGATTGTTTATATAGTTTTCTGTTCTCACGAACTTATTTTGTATTTGAATATTTATTGATACATGCAATCCATGTGTTTTCAATGCATGTGTTGACTATATTTGTAAAATAAAATTAATGAAAGGTGTACATTAAATTTTATTTATGCCTAAATTAAACACATGAAAAGACTAGATTGACATAACCCACATTATGTTCAATTAAACATATTTTTAAGCTAATGAGAATGTTACTTCATTTTTCATAATTGATAACTTAATCTGTATTTTCTCTATACTATATTATTTAATGTTCATCAAATATTATTTTGTATGAAAATTTCTTTCAATCTTTATTACCTTTCATGGTCACGTTTCGTTTCTACTATTTTTCTTGTTTTCTTGTTTCGTTCTTATTAACTTTGATACTCATAGTTTTCGTATATAAGTTTACTTTATTTTCCACATTACATACTACATTTCTTTTCTTGGTACTGGTAGTTTTCCTATATACAATAATGATTTTTTCTTTGGTGTGTGCAACGTACAAATTTTACCCTAGTATGTTCTGAAGACAGAACTGTTCTGAGGGGGGGATACTGTAACACCCCGCAAAATTGAGTTATGACAATTTTTCCCACTGGTGTTAAGTACACATATATTTACTGTTACGAGTAATATCCGTAACGTACTTTGATTTAAATGTCCTACGTATTTCTGCATTTCAATTATTTATACATTTTTTGCCTCTACAAAATTTCTTTTATCCTATTCTAAGCCAACTTAAACATTTATTTTAATTATTATATTTTTACGTGCATTGCACGTGCTTTCATTACACGAGTCGAATACGTATATTCTACCGTTCCATGTAATATTATTAAGTTTTCTATCTATTCAATTACTTATGTTATAACTTGTTCAAATTCGTTTTATAAATTAAAAATCATTTTTTCTCCTATTTTGACTCTAATATATTTTTACACGTACGGTGCACGTATTTTTTACGCACGCATTGATTATATTGTCGTATACATATATAAAATTAATGAAACGTATTTTACATATTTTTTATTTCGATTGTTATAGAAAATTTTCATTTTCTCGAATTTATTTTACATTTATTAGCACGTGCTTTTCACGTGTTTCTTTTTATACACGTGGAACTTGTGCTATTTTATTACAAAGTTGTGCACTAAAATTTCATTAAGAATAATTTAAACAAATTATACCAAATTATTGTTAAGAAAAAAATAAAATAATTAATTATTAAAGAAGAGGGTATAAAATGAAATAAATAATAAAATAAGGGTGGAATGAAAAGTGTACAAAATATGTTCACAAGTGTACACGTGCAATGCACATTATAGTGATGGCCGGCCATTTCTTGGGTGGAATTGGGAGAGTGGATGAGTGGGTGTGAGTGGATTAGTGGAGAGTTTATTTAGGAGTGTGGGTAGTTTCTTTAACCACTCATTATTTCCCATATAAATACCCCCTATTCTAACCCCAAATGATCAAAAAACAAAAAACAAAACAAAACAGAAAGAAGAAAGTAAAAAATAAAGAGAGAGAAAGAGAGAGAATCAAGAGTTGTTGTTGTTGCTTTCGAGAGTCCAAGGAAGGAGCATAGTTTTCGAGGAGGAGTGGAAGGCTTTTGGGAGTTTTATTTGCTGGGAAAACTTCATCAAAGAGGTGTTTTCATTGTCTTCTAATATGTTAGTAATTGTACATGTTAGAAATATGTAGACGAATAATGAATTTGACATGTGTGTTTGTGAGGTAGCTTTTCTAGAAATATTATTTGTGCTTGCTTAATTATAATTGTGTGGTAGAAAATTGAATTTATGTGTGTATGTCTTATAGATTTGTATCTAAAGTAATATAGTGGAAATTTCATATATTGAACTCATGTAATTGGTTATCGTTTATGAAATTTATTTATGTAAATACTCCTTAAAATCTAGTTGGGTAGGGAATAATGGTTCATATAGTTCTATAAATAGAACTATAAGAAATTCATGTAAGTTAGATAACAATTTCCATAAAATTTCGAGAATAAATTGTTATAGGTTTTATTTTGTGCAAATGTACTAATTTTGAAGAAAATAATTCTCTGGAAATGATTACAAATAATAATGCATATCGAATATGAAATCGAAATTTTAACGAAATTTAGAAACAGAGAGTGTCACGGTAAAAAATCGCAATTGTAATATAATCAGATTAGTGGGCTTGATAGCCTGGTCTTTGGTGTGTTTTGGGGGAGCTCTGTACAATGGTCTCAGTTTGCGGTTCGAGTCCTTGTGTCTCCCTTTCTTTCCTGAGAAAGTATCCAAAACAGAGAGAGTCATAAAATATAAAGATATTACGTTAGAATTTTTACACCAACAGTGAGTTAGCGAGTTGGTTGTTGGGTGGATTTTGGGTTTCTATGCTCCTGGGTTCGATTCAGGGTGTACACATTTTTATTTTTGTTTTATGTTCGGGGCCAGATGATCCTCTGCTTCACCCCTCGCTAGTTTCACGACATCCTGCTTCTCCTTTACAACCTTTTCCCTCTCCTCGACTATGAGAGTCATTCCTTGGTCCGCCTTCTCCTTTTCTTGGACGGCCTGGTCATTGGCCTTCGCCAAGGCCAACTCCAGCCATGCAATTTGTGACGCCTGGTACTCTGACAAGCATATCGCCTCCTCCAAAGCCTTAGTTGTCTTTGCCCGCTCAGCTCGTTTCCGATCACTCGCCGCCTTCAGCTCCTTCTCTTGCTCTGCAACCCGCTTCAACAGGTTGCTGAAGTGGCAAGTGATTTACAAGAGTAAAAACATTTAAAGTTACAAAGGGAAAATCAACTCTAATAATTCATGGAAAGCTAAGTGCCAAGACAAAGTAACAGAGATCTTACTGCCATGTTGAACCTGGCTATCTCCAAGGCGTCGTCGCCCACCGATCCCGCTTCTGTGGCAACTCTAACCTTCGGAGTTGGGAGGTGATGAACCTTTAACCCCTGTTTCCGCCAATACGTATTTTCTGTGTATTTTTGGCATTTTGATTTTTTGTAAATTATTTTTTCGCTTTAAAATTATTTTTGTTAAAATGTATTGTTGGATCTTCTATTCAAGTCTACTTTCAATCAATGATTTTAATTGTAACTAGTTTCCAATGATTTTTATATTGTAATACAAACCCTATTAATGTTGTTATTATTATTATTGTTATCAATATTATTATTATTACTGTTATTTTTATTTTTTATTATAATTATTATGATTATTGTTATATTGTTATTATTATTATTATCTTTGATTGATCATTTAAATATCTATTTCTATTGTTAATTATGTTTGTAGTTATTTCAAGTAATTTTCATATTGTAGTACAAAATATATTTTGTTATATAATCCTACCTTTTATTGGTTATTTCTTTTCCTATTGGACTTTTAAACCCATTTACATACCCTATACCTTATTGGATCTCACCCTAAAATCTCTCTCTTCTTATTGGGTTTAAAACCCAATAACATTTCCACCTGTTAACATCATAACCCTAACTCACTATATATATATATATATATATATAACTACCCATTGTGCATATCCAAACCCTTTCATCTTCATCCCCTGTACAATCCATCTTCAACCTTCCACCTCTTCACCCCCTCCTCTGATCCTAACTCCTGCCTCCCCTCGTCGCTGATCCCCATCGTGCCTACCACCGCCTTACCTCGCCCTGCCTCCTCATCTTCCCATCTACGCAACCACCATCTTTGACCCCTACACCCTCATCCCGACGCCCCGTTGTGTAGCGCCCCCCACGACGCCAACAGCAGCAGCAACACAGTTAGCCACTGCACCGCCGTCCTCCGCCATAGTCGATAGAAACGATAGCAGTGATGCCCTCCTCGCGATCTTCTGTCGGAACAGACACCAGTGTCGCTCCCCTACCCTGCCTCCTTCCGGTGCCGCGACAACCCCCCTGTGCTCCCCTGCCTTCTTCTGACGACAGACAGCAATGACAGTAGCACCGGCACTGCCATCGTCCTCTGTGGATACCCTCGCTTCCCCGTGCTACCGTCGTCTCCTTCCTCACCGTGCTCATGTTCAACCCGATTGCCCCTCCAAATGTGTGTGCTGTAGTTTGATCATTTTGGCCGAGTGAGATCTCGATAGCTTGATCCTCTTCATCATCATCACACCTTGATCGTTATCTTGATCATCGAGATCCATGCATTGTATTCGTGATTGGTTCGTAATTCGTTCGCTTGTGTTCGTGACCGGGAAACCATTCCCATTATTCTCTCGTTATCGTCGTTTTCGTCGTTAGTTTCAAGGCAAGTAACATGTATACTTTTCTGTTGCATATACAACTACTAAATACTGCTTGTAGTGTAGTTACTTCAAGATCTATTCTCATGAAAACACTGTTAGATCTTGTCCATATGTGTTTATTTGCTCGTAGTTGTCTCATTACACACACGACAAGAAAGAACTTAGATCTAATAAACTCTTGATGTATACATGCATGTTGTTCGTGATTTTGAGGTGTTGTATGATCTTGTATGCTTAACATGTTACTGGTAGTTTATCCTGTTATAGATCTGTTAAACACCCTATACCATGTTGCTAGGACATATAGTATACCATATTTCACTTTTTGTTATGATTTGGATGTGTTTCATATAAACCTGTTGATTTTATGCTTGAAAAAGATTTCTGTTTTTTCCTGTTACTCTGTTTTTGTTTAGTATTTTAGATCCTTTTAATGTCAGTATATGAAAATTATTTGTGAATATAAGTCATAGAGAATTCTGTCTACTTTCCAGAATTTCTGACAGAACTTAGTTTTGATTTGTGAGTGACAAATTATTATTGTTTTACTACAGATATGTAGAAAATTTCATATTCTGTTTTATATGAATTCTGTATGGTTACTTATTTTTATACTGATGTTAAAGATAGTACTTTGATCCAATATTTTGCTGAGTACAACTAGACTTGATTGGGATTAACCCCTAATTTTTGTGGATTTATTCGATGACTTTTATAAACTATTCTATGCTTGCAAACAACTACTATACTTATAGAATTTTCATACTGTTCTGTAAAGAACCTAAATTTCAACATGATTCTACTTGCTGTTGATAAAAACTTTGTGAATATGAGTTATAGCCTACTGTATTTATTTTATCACCCTTTTGATGGATCTGGATTTCGACTTATATTTTGTAATCAATTTCGGTTTTAGTATTGCTGTGTCCAGAGTTTCAGATTTACAAAATTTCTGTATCTTGCTTCTTTCTGATTTTATATGCTATACTATCTATGTTGGAAAATTATGAAACTTTATTTTCTTATATTAGACATAATAGGGAATACCCAAATTTTTCTTGGATATAATAAGTAAGTTTTTATGCCATTTTCCTGTTTATGAATACAAACTTCTGATTTCTGGCTGAACATATTTTCTGGATACAATTTTGTTTTGAGCCATGTTCTTGAGAAATACCATATGACATATATATATTCGCTAGATTCGGCCGAGTGTCGATTTTTCAGATTTTCTGACGATCCAGGTTTGCATATTTGTGGCAACGGGAATTCCAAATTTGGTGCAGTACTTTCTTACTATCATGAACTGGAATTTTCGTTATTCTATCCTTTTATGTGTTGTCTATCAGCTGTGCATGTTTATCTTCCGACCTGAACCTGTTACTTGTTTATACCATGTTATTCTTGCCCTGTTTTTTTGCACATATATGCCTGTTTAACAATAATTACAAGTAATCAAGCCGAGGTTAAGGGAAAGACCTTAGTAGTGGACAATATAGGTATGTGTACTCAGAAGGGAGCCCGTGTTTCCCATTTTTATGTTTGATTCATGATGATACATGAACCTGGTTCACTTTATGTTCGATTCATGAATCCGTGGATTCGTGAACCTGTTGTACTTTATGCTTTGATGCACGAACCAACACTGTTACCTGTTGATTCATGAACCTGTTCCGGTTACCTTGTAACTCCCGTTTTCGTTTTTCGTATTTTTCGTGTATTTTTCCCTTTCTTGGTATTTGTACTCTCTTATATTTTTCTGAACCGTATATTGCAGTTGTTTTCAATGTATATTCGTTTATTACAGTTTGAGCTCTTTGTGTTTGATTGGTTGTCTTTTTGTTTCGTTCTTCATCAAATTTTTGTTCTTTCTTTCATTTGGTTCTTGGTCTCTTCATTTTTGTCCTTCGGTGTTTGTGGTGGTGATTAGTTTCTTATCTCATTCCCAAACCTTTTGTTTGATCCCTAATAGAATTACCAAAGCCAAATTAAATCCACAATCCTAATTGATATCCTATACGATTTGTATCCTATTTGAAGTCCAATTAAACAAATCCTATTACTACTCCTAATCAACCCAATTACCAATTATCCCAACTCACATACTAAACCCTAACTCTCCTCATATACATATATCTCTCTCTCCCTAAACCCTAATCCTAACCCTAGCCTCGATCTTATACCCCCGGCCTCCCCTCCTTTCCCTTACGCCGCGGTACCCGACACCCGTACACCCAGGCCGAGCCCCTCCATCCCCGGCCTGCACTCCAACGCCCCATCCCCTCCAAACCCGAGACCCCCTCTTGGCCGACCACCCTTCACACCACCTCACCACCATATTACCCCTTGCTCATCTCTCCATCTCCCTCTCCGGTGTTCCTCCGGCGCCGTCGACTGCAGCCAAGGCCGCAACCCCCCCCCCCCCCCCCCCCCCCCGTCTGCTATCTCTCTCTTGGCTTCGCTCTCTCTTGCTTGAGAGTTCACACGTGGGATAGTGCGAGTTGTTCATTGATTCGTGGATTTTCGTTTGTGGGTTTTGTTCGTTGCCGGGATCCGTTCCCATTATTCTTGATTTTCATCGTTCTTCGTCTTTGGTAAAGGCAAGCCACTTGTACTCAATTTTCTTTGTATGATACAAATCAAAAATACCGCTTGTAGTGTAGTTGGGTTCTAGAGACAATTGTTTGTGAAACCCTTGTTGATATTGTCTCTATAGTGTTTTGACCATAGCTGACTCACGACACAACATATGACATGAATTAACTAAGGTTTTGCCCGTTTTTGATTTGATCATGTATATGGGATTTTTGTGAGAAATTGAGTATATATTGAGATCCATGTGATAGACTTGTTTTAGATGTGTTAATTACCCTATTTCATGATGCTTGAACACTTGATAGACTCGATTTCATGTTTGATTGTGTTTGGATTAAGTTTCGTTGGATCTATGTTGATTTTGGTTTTTGAAGGAAATTCGATATTTTGCCAATGATCTTTCTTGATCAGTAATTTAGACCATATTAATGTCAGAATCATAATTTCCATATAACACAGGAATTGTAGATAAATTCGTCTTCTTTCTAACCTCTCTGACCTTGCTTGATTTCGTTTTTGTATGTGTGAGATATGAATGTTTTACTACAGAGGTGTAGATCATTTCTAGATTTCGTTTCTTGATGATTTTGATGACTAAATTTTTTTGATACTTGTGCTTCACATATTATTTTGATCTTAAACTTTGGTCAATTTTTCTATACCAAATTAGAAATTACCCAGAATTTTGGTGGATTTTATTGATGAGTTTTATACGTCGTTTCATGCTTGTTTCTAAAGATTGTACTTGTTGTATTTTACTCGCTGTTCTGTAAAGAATCGTATTTTCACCTCATTTCCTGTTACTGTATAAAAAATATTTGTGCAATAAAAAAATTAGCTTATTCTATCTATTTTCATCTTCCATTGGTGGATTTGGATTTCGTTTCACGGTTGGCGAGATATCACAGTTTTCGTACAGCAGTGTTGGAAATTCTAGATTTGCCAAACTGTCGTATCTTTATGAATTCTGATTTTTGATGGCTAAACTAATTTTACTGGGAAATTATGAAACTTTATATTCTGATACTAGACATATAGGGGAATACCCCAGATTTTTACTGGATTTATTTGATGAGTTTTCATGCTGTTTTCCTGCTCTTGAATTAGTTTTCCTAATTTCTTGTTGAACCTAATTTCTGTATTCAAATCAGTTTTGAGCTATGTTTTTGTGAATTAACATATGACTTATTTATACTCGCTGGATTCGGTTGGAAGTCTAATTTCTAGACATTTCAACGGATTCAGATTTGCATGTTTGTAACACTGAGAATCACTGTTTTACTATAGTATGGTCTTGCTGTCCTGAACTAGAGATTTGGTTAGTTTATTCTTTTATGAACTATCTTGCATGTACATGTTTATCTTGCAACTTGAACTTGCCACATGATCATGCCATGTTATTCTTGATATGTATGTTGTACACCTACATGCTTGTCTGACATTAATAACAAATAATCAAGCCGGGGTTTTAAGTGAAAGATCTAGTTGTGGATAATTCAGAAACGTGTACTCGGAAGGGGATCCACTGATCATACGTGATGACTTGATACATGATACTTGACACGTGATTACTTGACACTTGCATGCAAGACACGTTACTTGCCACTTGCACAACTTGACACGTGATTACATGATACATGATACTTGGAGCTTGGAGCTCGCTTACATGACTTGTCCCTCAGTACACTGCCTTCTATTGTCCACTATAAAATCTAAAGCGAAACTGTTTGTTGTTGGAACCATGTAAGGTGGGCTGCATGAAGTGCTACCTAGATAGTAATTACTATAAGACTTGAACATGATACTTGAACATGATACATGCTTGCTTGACACTTGACTACATGATATATGAGACTTGTTTACATGAGACTTGATACATGACACTTGATACATGATTACATGATACTTGACACTTGATGTTTGTTTACATGATAGTTGTTTACTTGACTCTTGATATATGCCACATGATACTTGTTCACTTTGCCATGGTAGTTGTTTATTTTGACATCATGCTTATCCCATGCTATTAGTTAGTTTTCCCCATGTACTTGTATCCTGCATTACAAGTGGTCCGTAACTTGCAATTGACGGGTACTTGTTTGCTCTTTTCCTCTTCCCTGTAATTGTTGAATTGCAGATTTTGGAGAACAGGTTACAGACGGTATTGGTGACATGAAGTATTAGTGCTGGATTTTATTATTATTATTTCTTATAGTCGCTTGAACAATTGTATTTTGATACTTGAATTTATTCTTGTATTTGGGCAATGTGAGCCAGGATTTTGACTAATTCAGATCATGACTATTTGAGATTAATGTATTTGGTTTTAAGTATTCTTGTTGGTATTTTGTTCATATGTGCGTGTTGGTTGATACTTTTGCTTCCGACTCTGATGATTCTCATGAATGTTGTAAAGATTCTTGAACAGCTTATGGATGATGAAAATCATTCGCTGGGTTTTTGTCGCGTATCCATATTCTGTATTCTTTTTGGAAGCAGGGCGTGATAGGATTTTTAGTGGTATCAGAGCCCAATTTTGACTAATGTATTAATTGCCTAATACATTAGACAAGCTTGGCTCGAACTGTGATCTGCTCAATATTTCACCAACCATACGTGCATAAATGAATTATTATTATCAACATTGATCTGGATGCTAATTGTTTTAAGTTTTGTGCGGACTATGGCTCGCAGAGGTTCTACTTCTCAGTCACAGGTTGACCCGATTGAGGCTGTCACTGCTGTGCTTGAACGGATGATTAATCAACAGCAGAACCATAGTGATTTGGTGATGGCTGCTTTGGAAGCCGCTTAAATTCCTCCGCCTGTTGCGCCTAGGCAGGATGTTCTTCCTCCCCGTCCGAGAACAATCGCAGAATTTATGAGGCTGCATCCCGATAGGTTTTTAGGCACTGAGACTCCTTTGGAGGATGAACAGTGGTTGATTCGGACAGAGCAACTGCTTTTGTCAGCTAGAGTTGCAGATGCAGATCGTGTGGATGTGGTTACCATCCAATTGGTGGACTTGGCTCATATTTGGTGGAGGACCGAGTCCGAAAGGCTCGAAAGACCGATCACTTGGGCGACTTTCACTAGGAGCTTCTTGGAGATGTTCTTTCCTAATAGCATCAGAGTTGAGATGGAGCAACAATTCTTGGTCCTGAAACATGTTGGTCGTTATTTCTTGTAATGAATTTTGTTACATATTGTTCATGCAATGTGTAACATAAGACTTTCTTGAAACAGGGCTCCAGGTCTGTGGACGAGTACGCAGATGAGTTTACGAGACTTAGCCGCTTCGCAGCTACTCTTGTGGCGAACAAAGAGGATAGGGCTCGTAGGCTCATTTTGGGGCTTGACCGATACATCAAGGTGTAGCTTGTCTCTCTTTGCTTGCGTACCTATGCTGAGGTTCTTGAGGCAGCTAGGGCCCACGAGCAGGCTCGTGGTGAATTGGTTCCTTCTCAGCGGACTGTTCTGCACTCAGTTGCTAGGTCTTCTAGTGGGCCTATTCGGAGACCTGTGTCAGCCCATCTGGTCAGGGCAGCTCCTTACTCTTCTGTGGGTCCTCCGAGAGTTGGTTTCTATGACTTTTGCCGTCTTCCGGGGCATGAGCGTAAGGATTGCAGACATGCTAATCATCGCGGTTTTGGATGTGGTGCTGCTGACCATTCAGTGCGGGACTGCCCGCAGTTGGCTCCTCCAGCCAGGGGTCCTATTCAGCCGGTTACCGCAGCTCGTGGTCTAGTTAGACCACCGCTTCCTCAGCAGCGTCAGATTGTCGGTCAGAGGACCGCTGCTCCCAAGAGAATCAGGCTTTCAACCTGATTGCTGTAGATGCTGGGTCAGCTGAGAGTGTGGTTCTAGGTATCTTTTGTTTTGTTGTTTTGTTGTTTCCATTTTTGTTTCTTCATTTCCTTCGCTTTATTTCCTTCTGCTAGTTCATTCTACATTTTGTTTTTCCTCACCCTGTTCAACCATTCTTTCCTTTGTCTCTTTTGCTTTCTGTCTTAGGCATGGTCCTTGTTTGCTCTTTCCCTACTCATGTTCTTTTTGATTCTAGGGTAACCCATTCTTTTGTCTCCTCTCGATTTGTCGCTCGCCGTCAGTTGGACTGTAGTAACATGTCAGAGCCTTGGAACATTGTGACAGGTGGTAGAGTTGTCATATGTTCCCGGGAATGCAGGCAGTGTCCTGTAATTATTGGTAGCACAGAGTTCAAAGCCAATCTGATTGTAATTGGGAATTCAGGATTCGACGTCATTCTGGGTATGGATTGGTTGGATGAAACCCATGCCATTATTGGTTGCCGTGCTAAGAAAGTTGTGTTCCAGGTTCCAGATCGCGTAGAGTTTGAGTTCCATGCCGGGGAGTCTTCCCTTGGCCGAGCTGTAGTGGATCAGGAGATTTGTGCGATGGAGTTGCATTCAGGCTGTGAGGTTGCGCCTCTAGTAGTTTGGGATTTCCTGGATGTTTTTCTAAAAGAGTTGCTTGCCTTACCCCCTAATAGGGATGTGGAGTTCGGTATTGAAGTTCAGCCGGGTACGGCGACTATATCGAAGAGTCCCTACAGTATGGCATCGGTTGAGTTAGCTGAACTTAAGGTGCAGATTCAGGAGTTGCTTGATTTGGGTTTCATCAGACCCAGTGCTTCGCCTTGGGGTGCTCCAGTCCTTTTAGTCAACAAGAAGGATGGTAGTCGTCGACTGTGTGTGGATTATCGGGAGCTGAACAGTGTTACTGTAAAGAATCGGTATCTGTTGCCCAGGTTCGATGATTTGTTAGACCAGTTGAGTGGGGCTACTGTTTTCTCAAAGTTGGATCTTCGTTCTGGGTACCATCAAGTCAAAGTGAAGGCGACTGATGTGCAGAAGACTGCTTTTAGGACCAGATATGGCCACTATGAGTATCTTGTGATGCCGTTCGGAGTTACAAATGCACCGGCCGTATTCATGAGTCTGATGAACCGGGTTTTTTCTCAGTTCTTAGATAGATTTTTGGTGGTCTTCATTGATGATATTTTGGTATATTCTCGGAATCGGGAAGATCATGCTGAGCATCTTAGAGTGGCTCTACAGACCTTAAGGGAGAATCAGCTCTATGGGAAACTCAGCAAGTGCGAGTTTTGGCTCAACAGGGTTTCATTCTTAGGCACATTATTTCCGGCGATGGTATTTCTGTGGATCCTGCCAAGGTTGAGGCTGTGAAGGATTGGCCTGTTCCCAAGTCAGTTTCTGAAATCAGGAGTTTTCTTGGTTTAGCTGGCTATTATCGGAAATTCGTCCAAGATTTTTCGAAGATAGCAGGACCATTAACTAAGTTAACTGGGAAGGATCAGAAGTTCTGTTGGTCTGATGAGTGTGCTGTGGCTTTTGTTGAGTTGAAGAACAGATTGACGTCAACGCCTGTGTTGACTATTCCCGATGGTTCAAGCGGATTTGTAATTTACTGTGATGCTTCTGGTAAGGGTCATGGAGCATTCTTGATGCAGAAGGGCCGAGTCGTTGTGTATGCATTCAGGCATGGAGGCCGCATGAGAAAAACTATCTGACTCATGACTTGGAGTTAGCGGCAGTGATTTATGCTTTGAAGCTGCGGAGACACTATTTACTTGGGGACCGGTGGAGATCTTTACAGACCACAAAAGTCTCAAGTACGTCTTCACCCAAAAGGAGTTAAACATGAGGCAAAGGCATTGGTTAGAACTTATGGCCGATTATGACATCAGTTTGGCATACCATCCTGGTAAAGTAAACTTGGTGCCAAATGCTTTGAGCAGGAGACCGGCAGCTATGTTCTTGACTCAGCAGAGGGATCTGATTGAGCAGATTAGGAGGTTGGAGTTGGAGGTTTTGTTGCCAAGTTCTTATCAGAGTTGTTTTGTGCTCCAGCTGCAGTCGTCTATTGTTGATCAGATTAAGGAGGCGCATGCTAGTGATGCACAGTTGCAGAGATTTCGAGCTGAGGTGGAGTCTGGGTCCAGAATGGACTTGGTTATTCATTATGATGGATCGCTTCGTTTTTGGTCCAGATTATGTGTCCCGGAAGGTGAAGTTCGTCAGAGGTTGCTTGAGAAATCCCATCAGCCTTCATATTCTATCCATCCTGGCGGTACTAAGATGTATCGGGATTTGAAGCTTCATTTCTGATGGCAGGGTATGAAAAGGATTGTGGCTTAGTTTGTTGCTTAGTGTTTGATCTGCCAGCAGATTAAGGCAGAGTAGGGGTGGACAACTATTATCCGAACCGACCAATCCGAACCAATCCAATCCGAACCGATCGGTTTTTAACCGATCCAATTGGGGAATTGGGTTGGTTTGGTTCTTTATCTTTAATAACCAGTTGGATCGGTTCGGTTGTTGGATTGGGCTTTCAATTAACCGACAGAACCGAACCAACCATTCTTTATACATTAATCCATTAAAAATAATAAATATAGTTCTCATTTAAATTTTTAAATATATAAACCTGGCTTTCTTGTACCAAGAGTCTCATTTAATAGACTTTAAGTTCAGTTCATAGTTCCCAGAAGACAATACATCCATTCACCTTCTGCCCATTAATAGTGATATTAATTCTTCAACAAATATACATAGGTGACTAAGGTCAGTGTGTGAATGAGTTAGTAATGTTCATTTATGGGAATACATATCATTGTTCACATGCAAAGTCCGTAAAAATAACAGATTTTGTTACAACTGTAATCATTTATACTAGTTAGTTTTAGCAAAATTTATTGGATTTCAGGATGGTTATACTTCATTCTTTTTTCTCAAAAGAAAAAAAAATTATTTATTGCATTTATACACATGTATCTTTTTCAAAACTTGCTAGCTATGTTGTTGCATCTTTCTCATGTTATCTACAAGAGTTTTGCTTTCCAATCGTTTGAAACAGAACCCTCATTATTAACATTTCATTTATTGCTTTATAGATGAGTGAGTAGATGGAAAAGTGAAGCTTTTTTTGCATATACCGCATTTTTTATTGGAAAGTGACTTTGCATAAAATGTAGGAACCTTGTTGTTTTTCTGACTAGGACAGTTTCTGGCTAGGTCAGTTTTTTCCCCCAAACCGACCAATCCGAACCATTCCAAACCGAGCTTAATCGGCTTGGATGAAAACCGATCCAATAAAGGTTCGGATCGGTTGCGGATGAAAAAAATTTAAAAACCGATCTTCATTGGATCGGTGGTGGATGATCCATATTAGGTCGGATACCGACAGATGCCCACCCCTAAGACAGAGCATCAGAGAACCGCTGGACTTCTTCAACCGCTTCCTATTCCAGAGTAAAAGTGGGAACATATCACTATGGATTTTGTGACTGATTTGCCAAGGAGTCATAAGGGCCATAATGCTATTTGGGTGATTGTCGACCGTTTGATGAAGAGTGCTCACTTCATTCATTTTCGTGCCGGGCAGTCTACTGAGAGCCTTACTGAGAGGTATATGCAAGAGATTGTTAGACTTCATGGGGTTCCAGTCAGTATTGTATCCAATAGGGATACGAGATTCAGATCTCAGTTCTAGTAGAGTATTCAGGCTAGTTTGGAGAGTAAGTTGAAGTACAGTACAACTTTCCATCCCCAGACTGATGGACAGTCAGAGCAGACTATTCAGATTCTTGAGGACATGTTGAGGTCCTGTAAGCTTTAGTTTGGTGGATCTTCGGAGGATCATTTGTATCTCGTAGAGTTCTCGTACAATAACAGCTGTCAATCCAGTATTAAAGCTGCTTCGTTTGAGGCACTCTATGGCCGAAAGTGTAGATCACCAGTGTGCTGGGATGACATTGGTGAGAGGAAGTTGTTGGGTCCATAGTTGATCACCAGGACACTTGATGTTGTGGTCCAGATCAGGAAGCATCTTCACGCAGCTCAAGATAGGCAGAGGCGGTGGGCTGATGTTCATCGCAGGGCTTTGGAGTTTGTTCTTGGTGACCGTGTTTTCCTTAAGGTACCGCTATGGTGCGGTGTCATTCGGTTCGGTGGTGGGGGCAAGCTTAGCCCTAGGTTTATTGGACCATTTGAGATTTTGGAGCGAGTGGACAAGGTGGCCTATCGTCTCGTACTGCCGTCAGCTTTATCAGGAGTGCATGATGTTTTCCATGTCTCACAACTCAGGAGATATATCCGAGATGAGAGCCACATGATCGACTACTCTGAGTTGACCATGTAGCCGGATTTGACTTGTGAGATTCTACCAGTTGCTACTGTGGATCGGCAGGAAAAAGTGCTGAAGAACAAGGTCATCAAGTTGGTTCGTGTTGCTAGGAATCCTCACTCGCCTAGTGAGTCAACTTGGGAGCTGGAGGAGGAGCTTCAGCAGAAGTTTCCTCATTTGTTTGAGTATTGGTTATTTTGCTTGTTTTGCTTTGCTTTTCTTTTTTTCGATGTTACCCTATGTATCCTTCTTTTTGAATTTCGAGGACGAAATTTTTCTTGTTAGGTGGGTAGGATTGTAACTCCCGTTTTTCGTTTTTCATATTTTTGGTGTATTTTTCCCTTTCTTGGTATTTGTATTCTCTTGTATTTTTCTGAACCATATATTGGAGTTCTTTTCAATATATATTCGTTTATTTCATTTTGAGCTCTTTGTGTTTGATTGGTTGTTTTTTGTTTCGTTCTTCATCAAATTTTTGTTCTTTCTTTCATTTGGTTCTTGCTCTCTTTATTTTTGTCCTTGGGTATTTGTGGTGGTGATTGGTTGCTTATCTCATTCCCAAACCTGTTGTTTGATCCCTATTAGAATTACCAAAGCCAAATTAAATCCAAAATCCTAATTGATATCCTATACAATTTGTATCCTATTTGAAGCCCAATTAAACAAATCCTATTACTACTTCTAATCAACCCAATTACCCATTAACCCAACTCACAGACTAAACCCTAACTCTCCTCATATATATATATATATCTCCCTAAACCCTAATCCTAACCCTAGCCTCCATCTCATACCCCCAGCCTCCCCTCCTTTCCCTTGCGCGACCATACCCGACACTCGTACACCCAGGTCGAGCCCCTCAATCCCCGGCTTGCACTTCGACGCCCTATCCCCTCCACACCCGAGACCCCCTCCTAGCCGACCACCCTTCACACCACCTCACCACCATATTACCCCTTGCTCATCTCTCCATCTCCCTCTCTGATGTTCCTCCGGTGCCGTCGACTGCAGCCAAGGCCATAACCCCCCTCCCCCCCCACGTCCGCTATCTCTCTCTGTGTCGCTCTCTCTTGCTTCAGAGTTCGCATGTGGGATCGTGCGACTTGTTCGTTGATTCGTGGATTTTTGTTAGTGGGTTTTATTCGTTGCTGGGATCCATTCTCGTTATTCTTGATTTTCATCGTTCTTCGTCTTCGGTTAAGGCAAGTAACTCGTACTCAAATTCTTTTGTATGATACAAGTCAAAAATACCGCCAGTAGTGTAGTTGGGTTCTAGAGACAATTGTGTGTGAAACCCCTTGTTGATATTGTCTCTATATTGTTTTTACCATAGTTGACTCACGACACAACATATGACATGAATTAACTTAGATTTTGTCCGTTCTTGATTTGATCATGTATGTGGGATTTTTGTGAGAAATTGAGTATTTGTTGAGATCCATGTGATAGAATTGTATTAGATGTGTTAATTACCCTATTTCATGATGCTCAGACACTTGGTAGACTCGATTTCATGTTTGGTTGTGTTTGGATTAAGTTTCGTTGGATCTATGTTGATTTTGGTTTTTGAGGGAAATTCTGTATTTTGCCAATGATCTGTCTTGAACAGTAATTTAGACCATATTAAGGTCAGAATCATAATTTCAGTATAAAACAGGAATTGTAGAAAAATTCGTCTTCTTTCTAACCCCGCTAACCTTGCTCACTTTTGTTTTCGTATGTGTGAGATACGACTGTTTTACTACAATGTGTAGATCGTTTCCAGATTTCGTTTCTTGATGATTTTGATGACTAAATTATTTTGATACTTGTGCTACACATTATTTTGATCTTAAACTTTGGTAAGTTTTTCTATACCTATTTAGGGATAACCCAGAATTTTGGTGGATTTTATTGATGAGTTTGATACGTCGTTTCATGCTTGTTTCTAAAGTCTGTACTGTTGTATTTTACTCACTGTTCTATAAAGAATCGTATTTTCACCTTATTTCCTGTTAGTGTATGAAAAATATTTGTGCAATAAAAAAATTATCTTATTCTATCTATTTTCATCTCCCTTTGGCGGATTTGGATTTCGTTTCACGATTGGCGAGATATCACAGTTTTCGTACAGCAGTGTTGGGAATTCCAGATTTGCCAAACTGTCGTATCTTTATGATTTCTGCTTTTTGATGGCTAAACTAATTTTACTGGAAAATTATGAAACTTTATATTCTGATACTAGACATATAGGGGAATACCCCAGATTTTTACTGGATTTATTTGACGAGTTTTCATGCTGTTTTCCTGCTCTTGAATTTGTTTTTCTGATTTCTGGCTGAACCTAATTCCTGTATTCAAATCAGTTTTGAGCTACGTTTTTGTGAATTAACATATGACTTATTTATACTCGCTAGATTCGGTTGGAAGTCTACTTTCTATACGTTTCGATGGATTCAATTTACATGTTTGTAACACTGGGAATCACTGTTTTACTACAGTATGGCCTTGCTGTCCGGAAATAGAGATTTGGTTATTTTATTCTTTTATGAACTATCTTGCACTTGTACATGTTTATCTTGCAACTTGAACTTGCCACATGATCATGCCATGTTATTCTTAATATGTATTTTGTACACCTACATGCTTGTCTGACATTATTAATAAATAATCAAGCCGGGGTTTTAAGGAAAAGATGTAGTAGTGGATAATTCAGAAACGTGTACTCGGAAGGGGATCCACTGATCCAACGTGATGACTTGATACATGATAATTGACACGTGATTACTTGCCACTTACATGCAAGACACGTTACTTGCCACTTGCACAACTTGACACGTGATTACATGACACATGATACATGATACTTGGAGCTTGGAGCTCGATTACTTGACTTGTCCCTCAGTACACTGCCCTCTATGGTCTACTATGAAATCTAAAGCGAAACTATTTGTTGTAGGAACCATGTAAGGTGGGCTGCATGAAGTGTTACCTAGATAGTAATCACTACAAGACTTGAACATGATACTTGAACATGATACATGCTTGCTTGACACTTGACTGCTTGATATATGAGACTTGTTTACATGAGACTTGATACATGCGACTTGATACATGATTACATGATACTTGACACTTGATGTTTGTTTACATGATACTTGTTTACTTGACTCTTGATATATGCCACATGATACTTGTTCACTTTGCCATGTTAGTTGTTTATTTTGACATCATGCTTATCTCATGCTATTAGTTAGTTTTCCCCATGTACTTGTATCCTGCATTACTAGTGGTCCGTAACCTGCAATTGACGGGTACTTGTTTTCTCTTTTCCTCTTCACTGCAATTGTTGAATTGCAAATTTTGGACAACAGGTTCCATACGGTATTGGTGACATGAAGTATTAGTGCTGGATTTTATTATTATTATTTCTTGTAGTCCCTTGAACAATTGTATTTTAATACTTGGATTTATTCTTATATTTGGGCAATGTGACCCAGGATTTCGACTTATTCAGATCATGACTATTTGAGATTAATGTATTTGGTTTCAAGTATTCTTGTTGGTATTTGGTTCCTATGTGCATGTTGGTTGATACTTTTGCTTCCGACTCTGATGATTCTTGTGAATGTTGTAAAGATTCTTGAACAGCTTATGGATGATGAAAATCATAAGCTGGGTTTTTGTCGCGTATCTGTATTCTGTATTCTTTTGGGAAGCGGGGCGTGACATACCTGTCACATGATTTCTGAGTACATGGCCCTATAGCAACCCACCACTAGATCTAAACGTAACTTGTTTGAATGTAGCAATCATGTGGTAAAAATCTGGGACGCATGAAGTGCTACCAAGATAGAAACAAATACAAGACTTGATATAACATGACACCTGTTACATGCTTACCTGTACATGCTACTTGATACCTGTTTCATGCTTACCTGGTTACATGATACCTGTTACCTGTCACATGTCACATGCACCTGTTATCTTACCGCATTATTTGATTCTGTACATGATTCATGCTAGTTGTTCTATTTTGTTGCCATGTCTATTCCATGCTATGTTTGCTTCCGCTGTTACTCTATGTTGTTATTCATTTTCTGTACTTTTGCCTGCACTACAAGCGGCCCGTAACTTGCATTGACGGGCATTTTGTTTCTCTTTTCTTTTTCCTGCAATTTGTTAAATTGCAGATTTTGGTGAGTAGGTGACTTGAGATTCTAGTTGGCTGGCGTTCTTGCTACATTATTTATTTCTCGTTGCTTATCTTGAATAATTGTACCTTGTTACATGGATTATTTGTATTGGGCATTTTGTCCCAGACTTGTGTTTTGTTCTAGACATGATTATTTGAAATTCAGTATTCTTGTTTCTTGTTTCTTGTTTCAAGTAATCTTGTTGACTATATTGATTCAGTTATGCATGCGTGGTTGACTATTTCTCTGGTATCTCTCTTGTTTATACTTGTGCTTGTTGTAAAGATCCTGACAGCTAATGGATGATGAAAATCATTCGCTGGACTTAGTTACGTATTTCGTATTCTCTTTATTGGGAAGCGGGCATGATAGAACCACTTGTATGCAGGTACCAGAGTCCCCGAGGAACCCATCGTGTTTCATAACACGCCAATTAGGGACAAACAGCTTCTTGTGCTCCTCCGTAATAATCGCTTCTACCATCGCGGTAAGGGGTGGAGCCTCCATTGCAAGAGCAGCACCGAGTGTGAATCACCCAAAGGATGGGGCAGGAGAAGTGAAAGGGGAAGACTCCAAGTTTACTCCCGAAGAAGCAAGCACATAACCTCTCGCAGCTTTCGCAAATGAAGGCATCGCGACCGCTCTCTTTCTTTTCATCTCCTTGGGGGCTTTGCCGCTCAACCCTGAACGCTTGGAAATTATTGCCATAAAATCCATAACAACAGCTTCTGCAAAACGAGTCACAAATGGTTAAAATATGAAGTGAATGAAGATAAGATATCTACAAAAAAAGGGGGAAACAAAAAGAAAATCAAAGCTGCATTTTAGGGTTGATCGGACTGAGACCCCCCCTGAAGAGAAACTCGCCGGTTACATTTTTCCAACATAGAGAGGCCGACTTAGAAGTTTCATAACCAACCCATCCTCCTCGGGACTGAAAATAGGTTCGACCTTTGCCCTCCTCGTCACCTCCTCTCACCACCTTGTAGGAATCACCCACAACTCGCTACTACGAATAAGGAAATATTTGTCTCTACAATACTTGATGGAGTAAGGGTTATCTAGCAGCTTCATACCCTGACGAGGTGAGAGATAATATCTATACTCCGACTTGTTCTTCTGATGGATCATGCAAAGTCTTCTAAGAACACTTAGTCCAGGCTCGAACCCTGCCCATTGACACTGAAGTACGAAGCCGTTAACTTGCCTCCACATGTTTGGCATATATTGAATTGGACTCAGGGAGTACCACTTTAGAACCTCAGTCACAAATGGCTGTAGAGGGGGGCGAAGAACTGCAAGAAAGGTGTCGAACCGGAAGAAGCAAGTATCGGGAGAGGTCGGCGAACAAGCTCTAACACCCGGTCCCGGCAAAAGAAGGTCGAACTTCCTTGGAATCATAATGCACTCTCGAATACGACCTAAATCTTCCTCCGAAAGTATCGATGGTATGTTGTCAACCTCTCAGTTCTCGCATGGTATGTTCTCCTCGTATGAAGGTGTCATTCCGTATACCACCCTCAACAAGAGATCGGCCGAATAGTCTCGAACTCCGTCAAGGTTCATCAAAGGGCTTGCAAGCTTACCTAACTCCCCCACTTCTCTTGTTCTCTCAAAAACTGTTCTACGATAACCGACTCCACTACCACCTTCCCCTTTCCGACCTCGGGGAAAGAATCAGTTTCCGATCCCCACCGTGGCTCAAAGGGGAGGTCTCATCCCTCGAAGACACCCTAGATATCTTTGGGAAAATAATAAATATATAAACAAAAAATATATGTATTTTACCTTGATGTCATAGCTATGGGCGACAAAGATCACCGAAAAATGCAACGCCTAGCCACGACCGCTAGCCGAACCGCCCAAGAGAAGAAAATACTTTTTTAGAAATGAAATGAAAGAATGAGGAAATGAGGGAGGGGGTTGGAGTATTATAGGGACAAGAGGTGTCGGTTAAGCTTCTTGGGCCCCCAAATGGTTGGAAAGGCCCATAAAACTAAGGAGTCCAAACGACCACAAAGACTAAACGAAAAAAACTCAAACAGGCGGGAACATCAAACGACTGGTCAACGGTCAACGGGACACGTGTCGCCCAGCCGAACCACCTTCAAGGTTCGTTGACAGACTCCCAGAAAACGTGTCCTCAATTGTGAAATCACGTAAATCCCGTTGACTGGTCAACGGGACATGTGTCGCCCAGGTGAACCATCTTCAACATTCGGTGGTGGCAGGCTCCGAGCAAATGTGCCCACGATCGTGAAATTGCGCAAACCCCGTTGACCGATCAATGGTCAATAGTCAACGCGAAACGTGTTGCAGCCGAACCACCTTCAACGTTCAGTGGCAATCTCTGAGCAAACATGCCCCCGATCGAGAAATCATGCAAAATTCGTTGACTAGTCACTATCAATGGTCAACGGGACATGTGTCGTCTAGCCGAACCACCTTCAATGATCGGTGGCAATCTCCGAGCAAACGTTCTCCCGATCGTGAAATCACACAAAAATTGTTGACTGGTCAACGTTTAATAGGACACGTGTTGCCCAGCCGAACCACCCATAAACGTTCTGTGTTAGGCTTTGAGCAAACGTGCCCCCGATCGTGAAATCACGCAAAAGTCATTGACTTATCAATGGTCAATAGTCAACAAGACATGTGCCGCCCAGCCGAACCACCTTCGACATTCTGTGGTAGGCTTCGAGCAAACGTGCTCCGGATCGTGAAATCACGCAAACCCCATTGACCGATGAACGGTCAACAGGTCAATGGGACATGTGTTGCCCAGCCAAACCACCTTCAACCTTCAGTGGCATGCTCCGAGAAAACGCGTCCCCGATCGTGAAATCACGCAAAATCGTTGACCAGTCAATTGTCAACGGTTAATGGGACACGTGTCGCCCAATCTGAACCACCTTCAACATTCGGTGGCAGTCTCCGAGCAAACGCAAGCCCACTCGTGAAATGACGCAAAATCCTAGACCAGTCAATGGTCAACAGTCAACGGGACACGTGTCGCCCAGCCGAACCACCTTCAACATCCGGTGGCAGGCTCCGAGCAAATGCGTCCCTAATCGTGAAATCACACAAAATTGTTGACCGGTCATTGGTCAACGAGACATGTGTCACCCAGCCGAACCATCTTCGACATTCGATGGCAGGCTCCGAGCAAACGTGCCATCGATCATGAAATCGCACAAACCCCGTTTACCAGTCAACGGTCAACGGTCAATCAAACACGTTTCGCCCATCCAAACCACCTTTGACGTTTGGTGTAGGCTCCGAGCAAACTTGCCGCCGATCATGAAATCACGCAAAAATTGTTGAATGGTCAATGGTCAACAGGACACGTGTTGCCCTAGCCGAGCCACCTTCAAACATTCGGTGCAGGCTTCGAGCAAACGTGCTTCTGATCATGAAATCACGCAAAAGTCGTTGACTGATCAACAAGCACGTGTCGCCAAGCCGAACCACCTTCGACATTCGATGGCAGGTTCCGAGCAAATGTGCCTCCGATCGTGAAATCACGCAAAACCTGTTGACTGGTCAATGGTCAATGGTCAATAGGATACATGTCCCCGAGCCGAACAACCTTCGACATTCGGTGGCGGGCTCCGAACAAACATGCCCCCGACATTAAATCACACAAAAATTGTTGACTGGTCAACGGTCAATGGTCAATGGTCAATGGTCAAAGGGACATGTGTCGTGTAACATCCTGAATTTTCAATTATAATTAAATCAGAGTTTGTTAGATTTCACGTGTTTTGCGTGTGCAAATTTATGTACATTTTTACTCTTAAAAATTATTTATTTTTACAACCATGAACAAGTATCTTTAAATTCTTCTCTTTTTAATTTAAAAAACCTATTTAAATTCTAGGCCTAATTGTCTAAATCTAGCCCACCCTAATTAAATTAATTATTTTAATTAGAAGCCCATGGACTTTTAGCCCACTAGATTGAACCCACTAATTTAATTATCTTTTAATTATCACAACTTGTAAGGTAGACTAGTTTTGTAATCAATTAATTAATTAAACATATACAACTAGTAACTATGGGGCCTTGTGTGGCACGTGCATTGCACTAGCACGTGTCTTGGGTGTGCATAGGTTAGGCCAGATGGTGCAGAGAGGAGTGGAGAGATGGAGTAGTGGAGAGGTAGTTTTGAGTTCATGGGTAGTTGTTCTAACTCCCTAATTCATCCTAGCCCCTAATCTACAACCATCTAGTTCAATCTTGGCCCTCCATTTCACCTTGAAAAATGTATAAATACCCCCCCTTTCTCTTCATGAAATACACTAGAAAGAATTGGTAAAAAGAAAAAAGAAAGAAAGAAACAAGTGTGAGAAAAAGATTAAGAGCAATTGTGAGTAAAAAAGAGAGAGTTGTATATGTGTGCTCTTGCATTAGAGACCGGCCTAGCATCATCAAGGGGGAGCTCGAGTTCATCAAGTACAAGAAGGAGGAGCGCTTTGGTGTGGACAAGCAAGGAGGAGAAGGCTTACAACTAGGATGAGACCGTGTGTTCAAGGAGATTTCTAGGAGTTTTCAATTATTTTCTTCAAAAGGTGGGTGATTTCTCAAGCTTCTAATGTAGATATCATGCTAGGGATTAAATTGATGAAATTGCTAAGAAGAAACTAGTTAATTTGGCCATGTGTTGCTTTAAAAGAGACTAGTTAGAAATGAAGTGAATGCTTGATGAATTGATTGATAGTTACTATAAATTGTGATTTTTACATTAGAATTATCGTTGCTGCTATGAAAAATATGTATTTGGAACCATGCTAGATGGAGAATGTGCTTGTAAATGGCGGGTTGGTTAATTGAAATAATTGATTTGTGCTATAATCAATTATTGTGACACTAGTATGATGAAAGAGATTATGTTCTAGAAATGTTGTAGAAATAAAAGAAAGCAAGAAAACAAACTTATGTGATAACTGTAGTGCTAAATTTGGTGGAAATCATGGTTGCATTTAAATGTCGAAATTGTAGACATAAAATATAAACTAAAGAGAAAAATTCATGTTTATATGTCAAAATAATAATTTTAGAGTACTGTTATGTTGCAAAACTATAATATCAGTAATCTGGAATTTTTCATGAAATAAATTAGAGGAGAAAAGAGTTTAAAAATTTTTGAAATGTGAAATATTAGTAACAAACAGAGAGTCGAATTAAAAACAATTCAACTCATCTCACATCAGTTAATCACAATGGTCATACTAGTTCACGTGTGCGCCTCAAGAACGTTACTGTTCATCAGCGGAGACTGTGTGCTTGGTTTGAGTCTCTCCAAAGACTTAAGTTTTTGAAATTTAATTTTTAATCAAAACCGAAACCTAAAGAGTAAGTGTGATTTAAGTTTACCTTTAGACAGTTAACCACGGGCTTTCTGGTCTTCGGTGGCGCCCCATGTCGGTTACTGTAGAACGGGGGGGTCTGTTGTGCGTGGGTTCGAATCTGGCTTCGGCCACTTTTAGAAAAAAATGATTTTTTTAATATTTTATTATTTCTCTTATAGTTTTAAGTATTTTAAAAATTGAGAAAAAATATTGGAAATATTCTAAAAATGGCTAGACTTCATGAGAATTTTTCTATAGCTCTTTGACTTATTATAATGAGAATTAAAGGCTATTTTTAGAAAAGAACTTGATTCAAATTATTAGAATGAAATTTGGATTAATTAATGAAAATAAATATCGCTCTTTTAAAAGAAATTTGAGTAGAGTTTTTTTTTTTAAATGAGATGTGTCGTGGTAAATTTAAGTGAATGTAATTGGGAGTTTGGCTTAATAAGTGAAAGAATGTTATTATGAAAGTAAAGGAAATTTGTGAAATCTATAATGAATGTGGTAAGCTTGAAAAATGAATTCATCATTTTATACATGAAATTTGTGCATGAAAATGAAATGGAAAATCATGATGTATTAGGAAAATTTCTGAGTGTGAATACTCAATTTTTATGAACATGAAATGAGATTAAACTTTAGAGTGTAGCTAAGTCCTTATACAGGTATTGAAAAAATTCTTTTGAGACAAAATATTGAAATGAAAGACCAAGTTTGGGTCGTCATTATTGATTGATGGTTAAGACCGATATAGAGGAAGTGATAACTCTAGGGTATTGATTTTATTCATGATTAAAACAACTAAGGAAAATACACTAGTGAAGATGTATTGAAAGTAAGAGAAAAACATAAGTATGAGGGCTTCGGACCTACGATGTGAGAGTATTCATAGGTTGCCTACTTGATGAGTTATGTCATGGCATGGATACTACTCTGGAATTATCGGGACCGTGGCGATGCTTGTGGGGTGTTTGGTAACTATAGGTGGTGCCATCGTTCCATGACGGAGGCTGAATTGTCCATAAGCTCTACATGATGCGTCCTGTCACAACGTGGGATTCCTCTCCAGGCTGTCTGGACATGGGCTCGTAACTCATAGAACATCTAGGATACTTACTGCAGTTACCGTAGTAGTTTAAGTCATAGCGAGGGAATTAACCCTACAAGATGAATAACGATTAAGGGCTTGCCATCGGACCTATGTAGTATGGGATGCATAGAATCTGAACAAGTGCACATTAATGTCATGTAATATAAATAACTGTATTAAGGACTAAGTGCACATTCACACACGACATCAATAGGATAGTCCCCCTTAACTTTGTTTGTGACAAGTGTGTGCTTAAGTAAGAGAAATTGATGTATTATATCCTAGCATCAGTTGTATGCAATTGACGTACCCACAGTTACTATGCAGGATAAAATGATTAACAAGACTAAAAAGTGATGGCTGCTTATAAAGAAATGTTCAAGTTGATGTTCAATTCATGTATTATGTTGTAATTTGCTTCCGCTGTGTAAAATGCAATCATTGTTGTAATAAAAGTTTTTAATTCCTTGTAAAATTGTACAAAGTGAAGTGTAAAGGTCTTGTGGAACTTCGAATTCAGTCTTATTTGGAATTCGGGGTGTTACAGAGTGGTATCAGAGCCACGCTTCTAAGTAGTACAAATTTATAAGGAACGACACCCTAGAGCGGACATTATAGTGTGAGTTAGGTATAGAGATTTAAATGTAAGTCACTTACATTTGTGTTGCTCTATGATTGATACTTCTTCTTCTCCCTTCCCCAAGATGGCGAACCACCACGACCCAGCGGGCGATGATGATTGGCACATAATCGAAGAAGACTACTACCCCGGACAAGGAGATCCCGAGGAATATGAAGAGGAATGGTCCGAGTCCCGAGAGATCACTCCACCTCCTGACTTATCGGACATTTCATCCGACGAGAAAGAGCCAGATCGGGGAGATCTCATCAAGACCCTTTAGAGTCAAGTGGAGACTCAAAGGGAGAGAGCAGAGTAGTTGTAGGCGTAGTATGTGAAGTGTAAGGAGAATATTGCAATCCTCAGTCATCGTATTCGGTAACTCGAGAAGACAAAGAACATGTATGATGTACTAAAGGAAGAAGTCGCTAAACTACGGGAAGAGATTAGGCAAGCCAAGAGAAACCGTAGGGATTAGAATGTTGTATCTTCTCAATGCTTCTGCTTGATGTCAAACGATGTTTTAAATTTGAATGTACAAAGTTTGAATTCAATAAAATGAAAAAAGTTGGTTTAAATTCATATTTTCTACTTCGAATTTAATAGATATTTTGAATCAGAGTTTGGCTGGAAGAAGATCAAGGAATGGAGAAAGACCCAGTTGTGGACTCGACTGGAAACAGAGTTGGCTAGAGTCTATCAGATTCTCAACGCCATTGCCATGAATCAAAACCATAGGGGGATGCTTGCGAATCCAGTTCCTGAGGTGATCAAACTCGTGAAGTTATTCAAGAGGATGAAGCCACCAGTGTTTGAAGGGAAGTCAGACCCAGATGCAGCTGACAATTGGATTCAGCAAGTCGATACTATCTTAGAAGTCTTGGAAACTCCAGAAGGTAGCAAGGTGAAGTTGGCTACATTGCAGTTTGAGAAGGATGCGGCTGTGTGGTGGCAGTCGATGAAGCGGACTATGGGAAATGGTGTTGTTGGCTGGGAGGAATTCTTGAAGGAGTTCCGAGGTCACTATTTTCCATCTAATGTCCAAGAGAAGAAGGCGATGGAGTTCCTGGCGCTGCAGCAGGGAGGCATGTCTGTTAGGGAGTATGAGACAAGGTTTACTCAACTTTTGAGATATGCACCAGAACTTGTGATGGACGAGGCGAAGAAAGCTCAGAAGTTCGAGCACGGATTGAGGCCAAGTCTGAGATCAAGGATGATAGCCCTCGATATCAAAAGGTTTGACAAGTTATTCAAGCGAGCTACAACCACTGAGGCAGATATGGAGCACTTCCATACTGTTCAGAACTGGAGGAACAATTGGAATGTGGGGAAGAGGCTCGTAATTTCTGGGAAAATCAGAGGGCAGCTGTCGGCTCAAAGGTTCAAACCTATGGGGGCGAACATTGTCAATGTGGCTGGGAGACCTGAAAATGGTTGGGTGAGACCTCCTGTGGTGACTTGTTTCAATTGTGGGGAGACAGGTCATTACCGGTCTCATTGCCCTAAGCTGCGAGATGTCGTCCGTAATGGATCAATGCATCATGTTGGGAAGAAGCCGTACCAGCAGGGGCGAGTATTCTCTTTGACTGAGGCTGATGCTGAGGAAGTGGATCACGTCATCACTGGTACGAGGGAGGATGTTTAGAAGTTTTTCTGTTGTTCTCTTTTCCCTGCTTTATTTAGTAAAACTGTTATGTAACAAGAGTGTGTTATGTAATAGGAGAACTTTATTTGAATGGAAAGAAAGCTGTTGTTTTGTTCGATACTGGATCCTCTCATACTTTTATATCACCTAAATTGCTAAAGTCCTGGGAGTCGAACCGAAGATCTTTACAGGCAAGGTCTTAGCAGTAGCTACTCCATCAGAAGAGACTTTAACCACTGACCAGTATTATGCGGACTGCGAGATCGTGATTGGAGACAGAATTCTTGGGATTGATCTGATCGAGATGAATATCCTGGGGATCGATGTTATCATTGGCATTGATTGAATGTCGGTGTACAGTGCGAACATCGAGTGTAAGACCAAGGTAGTAACAATGAAGGCTCTAGGGGGTCCTGATGTCACTTTCCAAGGGAAGAAGAGATGTTCAGATTTGGTGGCAGCTATCAGCAAGAAGAAAGTTCTTGTGGAGGTGCAGCAAATTCCAGTGGTTCCGGATTACCCGACTGTATTCTTGGAAGATTTGCCTGCGTTACTGCCGCATCGTGATGTAGAGTTCAGTATCACTGTTCAGCCAGGAAGTGCATCCATTTCCAAGGCACCGTATAGGATGGCGCCCGTGGAACAGAATGAGATTAAACGGCAGATTAACGAACTAATGGAGAAAGGCTTTATTCAACTGAGTGCGTCACCTGGGGAGCACCAGTGTTGTTGGTAAAGAAGAAGGATGGTCGATGAGAATGTGCATCGATTACCGAGAGCTGAATAAGGTCACTGTTCAGAATAAATATCCTTTTCCTCGGATTCATGACCTGTTCGATTATCTACAAGGAGCAGCTGTTTTCTCCAAAATAGATCTTCGATCGGGATACCATCAGGTTCGAGTGAAGACTGAAGATGTGCATAAGACTGCATTCAGAACTCGGCATGGGCATTAAGAATTCTTTGTTATGCCATTTGGAGTGACGAATGCACCTGTAATCTTTATGGACATGATGAACAGAGTTCTGATGCCGTTTATTGATTCTTCTGTCGTAATGTTTATCGACGATATTCTTGTGTACTCCAAGTCGGAGGAGGAGCACACTAAGCATCTGGCTGAAGTTCTGAAGAAACTTCAAGAGCATGAGTTGTATGCCAAGTTATCCAAGTGTGATTTCTGAAAATCTGAAGTGGCATTTCTAGGTCACATCTTTTCTAAGGAGAGAGTGGCAATTGATCCTTAGAAGATAGAAGCAGTGAAGGATTGGGCAAGGCCTACTACAGTGAAGGAAATTGTAACCCCTGTTTCCCGTATAAATGTATTTTCTGTGTATTTTCTGTATTTAAAATTTTTGTAAATTAGTTTTCCGCCTTCAAATTTTTTTTTGTTAAAAATATATTGTCAGATCTTCTATTAAAATCTATTTTCGATCAATAATTGTATTTGTAACTATTTTCTATGATTTTATATTTTAACACAATTCTTATTATTGTTATTATTACTTTTATTATTACTACTACTGTTATTATTAGTACTATTGCTATTTTTATCATTTTTCTTATTATTGTTATTGTTATCAGTATTACTCTTATTACCGTTATTTTTAATACAATTATTATTATTATTGTTATTATTTTTATTTTTATTATTATTATTAATATTTCTATCAAAACGTAACTGTATATTTTTATTAGATATTGTGCCAAAACCGATTTTTATTTTATTGGATTTCTTTTTAAACCCAACTATCCTATTTTAATAAAACCCACGTTTAAACCCATACCCATTTAACTCTCCCCAAACCCATTATCTTTAAACCTGAGCCTAATCACCCTAATACCCATTATTAGAATATTATACCAAACCTATTTATCCTCTCCTATACCCAATACCCCCCTAACAGACCCAAACCCGTTACCCTAATAACCCAACCCGTTAGCTCACCGTAAAACCCTACTTCCTTTCCTTATATATATTTAACACATACATGTTCATCTTCTTTATAACTCTGCGACGTTTCCCTACCAAATCTTCAACCCTAGCTCGTACCTCCTAATCCGCCTATCTCTCTCTCTCTCGATGCTCTCCCTCCCTGCAGCGACCAACAACCTCGTCCTGCTCTCTCCCCCTCCCCATGCGTTACGTCGCGACCACCGCAGCATGTGCTGCATGCAGCCGGAGCTCCTCCTCCTCTCGCCCATTCCCTAAGTCGTGACGCCATGAAGAGCCACACCTGCTCGAATGCAGAACCCCGGCGCACCCCTATAGCGTCGTGCAGCTCCTGTCGTTAGCCCCTCTGGCTGCCAGTCCCGCTGCTCAGCCATTGCCAGCCAGCCGAACAGCCAGCGGCAACAACGAGCACTTCCCGCCATTGTTCGCCACCCTCCGTCACCGATGCCGTCCCCCTTGGCCGCTGCCAGTCATCGCCATGCAGCCGCCAAGCCGAAGTGGCTGTTCTGTTCATCAAGTGGTTTGATCATGTGATGTGAGCCGTCTGATCGACTTGATCATCGTGATCATCGTGTCCCCTTGATTCAGATCTGGCCATCCGATCTTGTGATCTTCATCTTGATTGATTGATTCCTAGTCGTCCATTGATTTGATCTTGATCATCACCATCGGGGTGATCTTGGCCGTTCGTTGGATCTTGATCATCTTGCTTAATTGGATGTGGGCCGTCGATCTCCTCTTGATCATCTGATTTGATCCTAGCCATCCGATCTCTTCTTGATCGTCACGATCATGATGATCATCAATTTCCTTTGATCGCAGCCATTCGATCGATCGATCTTGATCTTCATCATTATCTACATCATCAGGAAAATCGTATTTTGATCATCTTGATCTTGATCTGATATGATCATCTTGATATGATATGATATGATCATCTTGATCTTGATCTTCGATCTCAGCCGTCCGATTGTGTTCGTGATTGGTTCATGTGCTCGTTCGATCCGTTCGTTGTGTTCGTGCCCGAGAATCCGTTCCCGTTATTCTTTTTCTTGCTCCGTTCTCGTCGTCATCTTTTAGGAAAGTAACTTGTACTCAAATTCTTTTGTATGATACAAGCCATAAATTCTGCTTGTAATGTAGTTGGGTTCTAGAGACAACTCATGTGAGATGTATGATTGATGAGTATGTCTCGATAGTATTTTGACCATAGTTGCCTCACGACACAAAATTAGACATGAAACACCCTAGGTTTTGCCCGTTCTTGATATGATGTTTATGTGAATCAATTATGAAAACTTGTGTGCTTGTGATATCCATGTGATATACTTGTTGTGGACATACTATATACCCTATTTCATAATGTTTGGACACTTAGTAGACTCTAATTCATGTTTAGTTATATGTTGATCAAGTTTTGTGTGACTCATGTTGGTTTTGTTCCTAAAGGAAATTCTGGATTTTGCCGATAATCTGCCTTGATCAATAATTTAGACCATACTAAGGTCAGAATCTTAATTTCAGTATAAAACTTGAATTGTAGAGGAATTCGTCTTCTTTCCAACCCCTCCAACCATACTCGATTTTGTGCTCGTATGTGGGAGATATGACTGTTTTACTACAGAGGCGTAATTCATTTCCAGATTTCGTTTCTTGATGATTTTGATGAGTAAGTTATTTTGATACTTGTGCTACACATTATTTTAATCTGAAACATTGGTCAGTATTTCTATATCTATCTAGGGATTACTCAGAATTTTGGTGAATTTTCTTGATGAGTTTTATATGCCATTTCAAGCTTGTTTATGAAAGCTATACTTGCTGTATTTTGCTTGCTGTTCTGTAAAGAATCGTATTTTCACCCTATTTTCTTCTACTGTATGGAAAATATTTATGAAATATGAAAGTTAGATTATTTTGTTTATTTTCATCTCGCTTTGGCAGATTTGGATTTCGTTCCACGGTTTGAGAGATATTTCAATTTTTGTACAGCAGTGTTGGGAATTCCAGATTTGCCAAACTATCGTTTATTGATGTTTTCTGATTCTTGATGACTAAACTAATCTTACTGGAAAATTATGAAACTTTATATTCTGGTACTAGACATAAAGGGGAATACACCAGATTTTTCCTAGAAATTTATTATGATGTTTTCATGCTGTTTTCCTGACTGTGAATTCGATTTTCTGACTTCTGTCTGAATGTGTTTTCTGGATTTAAATCAGTTTTGAGTTATGATTTTGTGAAATACTATATGACTTTTTTATACTCGCTGGATTCGGTTCGGAGTCTATTTTCTAGACGTTTCGACAGATTCAGATTTGCATATTTGTAATACTGAGAATATCAGCTTTACCACAGTATGGTCTTGCTGTCCTGAACTTGAGATTTGGTTATTTCATTCTTTTGTGTATTACCTATTGCCCGTACATGCTTATCTTGCAACCTGAACCTATTACATGATCATGCCAAGTTATTCTTGATAGGTTCGTGACACAAGCATGCTTGTTTGACACAAATAATAAATAATCAAGCCAGGGTTTTTAAGGAAAGATATAGCAGTGGATAATACAGAAACGTGTACTTAGAAGGGAGCCCATGTTTCCCATTTTGATTCATGTTAATACATGAACCTGTTGCTGCATGGACCAGTTGGTTTATGTACCTGTTACCTGTTGCTGCATGGACCTGTTGGTTCATGTACCTACTATCTGTTGCTGCATGGACCTGTTGGTTCATATACCTATTACCTGTTGCTGCACGGATCTGTTGGTCGTGTATTTGTTGCTTCATGAACCTGTTGCTACATGAATCGGATGATTTGTGTACCTGTTTGATTCATGAACCTGTTTCTGTTCTGATCCTTGAGTACACTACCCTCTATGGTCCACTATGAAATCTAAAGCGAAACGGTTTGTTGTAACAACCATGTGTTATAATATGGGGCGCATGAAGTGCTACCTAGATAGTAATAACTACAAGACTTGATACATGACACTTGAACATGATATATGCTTACTTGATACTTGATTACATGATACATGAGACTTGATGCTTGAACACGATACTTGACCCTTGTACTTGACTACTTGACACTTGTTACTTGTTAATTGATTTCGTGATACTTGATTCGTGATACTTGATACTTGTTTACATGATACTTGTTTACTTGACACTTGATACATGCCATTTACACTTGATGACCTTGCCATGCTAGTTGTTTATTTTGACATCATGCTTATTCCATGCTATTAGTTAGTTTTCCCCATGTACTTGTATCCTGCATTACAAGCGGCCCGTAACTTGCAATTGACGGGTACTTGTATTCTCTTTTCCTCTTCCCTGCAATTGTTAAATTGCAGATTTTATAGAACATGTTCCAGATACTATCAGTGACATGAAGTATTAGTGCTGGATCTTGTTATTATTAATTCTTGTTTCTTGCTTGAACAATATTCTATTTTGATACTTGGATTTATTTGTATTTGGGCAATGTGACCCAAGATATTTGACTTATTCAGATCATGATATATTTGGTTTCAAGTATTCTCGTTGGTATTTTGATTCATATATGCATATTTGGTTGACTCTTTTGCTTCCGACTCTGATTATTCTTATGAAATGTTGTAAAGATTCTTGAACAGCTTATGGATGATGAAAATCATTCGGTGGGCTTAGTCACGTATCCGTATACCGTATTCTCTTTTGGGAAGCGGGGCGTGATAGAAATCAGAAGTTTTCTTAGGTTAACGGGATACTACAGGAGGTTTATCCAAGGCTATGCTCAGATAGCCGTGCCGCTCACTATCTGACCAAGAAGAATGTGAACTTCAAGTGGACTGAGTAGTACGAGGCAAGCTTTCAGGTGTTGAAAGAGAAGCTAATACTGCTCCCATTTTGGCTATGCCTAGAGCAGGTGTTGAGTATGATGTTTACAGCGATGCTTCACATCGTGGGCTTGGTTGTGTCGTAATGCAAGAAGGAAAAGTGATCGCTTATGAGTCTAGGCAAATATGACCGCATGAGAAGAATTATCCGACTCATGATTTGGAGTTGGCTGCGATTATCTTCTTCTTGAAGCAATGGAGACACTATGTGTACGGTAAGAAATTGAACATGTATACGTACCATAAAAGCTTGAAGTACATCTATCAGCAGAAGCACCTGAATCTGAGGCAACGGAGATGGCTGGAAGTACTTCAGGACATTCGTCCTGAGATTAAGTACCATCCGGGGAAGGCTAATGTTGTTGCTGATGCACTTAGCCATAAGAGCAGTTTGGATTGTTTGATTACAACTCAGAGGCATCTTGCAGAGGAGTTGGATCGGGGTTCGTATTGAAGTTGTTGTGCAAGGCTTGGGATCATCTTTAGCTCAGCTAAGGATTCAGCCTACGCTAAACGAGAGGATTATAGCAAGTCAGAAGGAAGATGCAGAGATTCAGAATATGATGGAGCAGGTTGGTGCTGGCAGGTTGTCAGAGTTTCAGATTAGGGATGAAGTGTTGTGGTTTGGAGAGAGGCTGTGTGTTCTGGATCAAGCAGAATTGAAGGAGAGTATTCTTGAGGAGGCACATGCTACTCTTTTGTCTGTACATCCTGGGAGTACCAAGATGTATAAGGACATCAAGAAACATTTCTAGTGAAGTGTAAAGATCCTGTGGAACTTTGAATTCAGTCTTATTAGCAATTCAGGGCGTTACATGTCACCAACCGAACCACCTTCAACGTTCCGTGGTATGCTTCGAGCAAACGTGACCCTAATCGTGAAATCAGGTAAAACGGTCAATGGTCAACGGTCAACGGTTAACGGTCAAACATTCAACGGATACGTGTCACCTCCACCTCTTCTGAACATTCGATCTTTATGATATTCGAGCCAATCACAATCAATGCTCCTGATTGTGCCACGTCGCCAGGTATTTAATTAATTCATATATTTAATTATTAAATCAAATTAATTATTTAAAAGTTTTGAAAAAGAAAATAAAATTAATAATAAATTTATTAGAATTTCTAAAAATAATTATTAAATTCAGAAACGAAGTGGAAGCATGCTTGAAAACTGATTTGATCATTCATTCAGATGCATCTCTTCGTTTTGGTTCTAGGTTGTGTGTACCTAGAGGCGAAGTCAGGCAGAAGATACTTGAAGAAGCTCATCGGTCGCCTTATTCGATCCATCCAAGAGGTACTAAGATGTAAAGGGATCTAAAGCAGCACTTTTTGTGGCATGGTATAGAGAGAGTTGTGGCAAGCTTTGTGTCGTAGTGTTTGATCTGTCAGCAAGTGAAGGCAGAGCATCAGAGGACCGCGGGAGTGTTGCAACCTCTTGTAATCCCAGAGTGGAAATAGGAGAATATCACGATGGATTTTGGGACTGCTTTGCCAAGAAGTCCCAAGGGTCGTAATGCTATCTGGGTGATAGTAGACCGATTGACGAAGTATCCCCACTTCATTTCTTTCAGAGTGGGTCAGTCCACTGAGAGTTTTACTGAGAAATACATTCAGGAGGTTGTGAGACTTCATGGAGTTTCTTTCAGCATCGTATCAGATAGAAATACGAGATTTAGGTCTAAGTTTTTGGAGAGTCTCTAGAAGTGCTTACGTACTAAGTTGAGCTACCGTACAACGTTCCATCCACAGACAGATGGACAGTCATAATAGACGATTAAGACCCTGGAAGACATGTTGAGATCCTGCGTTGTTCAATTTGGAGGTTCGTGGGAAGATCATCTGTACTTGGCCGAGTTCTCATACAACAACAGTTATCAGGCGAGTCTCAAGGCTGCACCATTTGAGGATTTGTATGGTTGCAAGTGTAGATCTTCGGTCTATTGGGATGATATCGGCGAGAGGAAATTTTTGGGGCCGGAGTTAATCACGAACACTGTTGATGCCGTGGCTCAGATCAGGAAGCATTTGCCGGCTGCCCAGGATAGGCAAAAGAAGTGGACAGATATTCATCGAAGGCCTTTGGAGTTCGAAGCTGGGGACCATGTGTTCATCAAGGTGTCGCCGTGGAGGGGCATCATTCGCTTTTGTGGTGGGGGCAAGCTGAGTCCCCGATTTATTAGGCCGTTTGATGTTGTGGAGCAAGTGGGCAAGGTGGCATATAGACTCGCTTTAACTCCGGCACTGTCTGGAGTTCACGATGTATTCCATGTCTCCCAGCTTAGGAAGTACCTCCGGGACGACAGTCATGAGATTGACTACTCAGAGTTGTGCGTGTGGCCAGACATGTCCTGCGAGATTCAACCAGTCTCTATCTTAGAACGATGAGATAAGGTTTTGAAGAATAGAGTCATCAAACTAGTTTGAGTTTCTTGGAATCCTCACTTGCCGGGTGTGTCGATTTGGGAATTGGAGGAGGAGATCCGGGAGAAGTTCCCTCATCTGTTCGTGTAACTACCGTTTTCGCTATTTTCATTTTTCCCCTTTTTAGTAATAATTTTATATGTAATTGAATAAAATACTCTATTTTTCTTTCTTGATTTTTTTAATTAAATCTTGTTCATGAAATTCTCCGTTCTTCTTGTTGAGCTATTCTTATTGATTCTATTTTATTTTGTTAACTGTATTTTTATTTGAACCCTATTATTTTAAACTCATCTGTTATTGAACCCTAAAACCCAATTTCAATTGTTCTTGACCCAAAACAGCTATTATTGGATCCTAACACCGGGGTGAATAGAGTATGACGGGCAATGAGCTTCTTCAAGTAACTTCTGCCTGACTTCTCCCTTCGGAACACATAGACATGTCTCGAAGCAGAGTGATCCATCCTCATGAATCACCATATCAGTTCTTGAACCAGTTTCAACCTCAGCTCGAAATTGCTGCAACTGCACATCACCAGACTGTGCCTCCTTAATCTGATCTACTAAAGACGACTGCAACTGAAGCATCATACAACTTTGCATAGAACCGGGCAATACCACATCCAATTCCAATCTCCTCATAGCTTCTACAAGCTCCTTCTGCTCAGTAAGAAACATAGCAACAGGTCTTCTGCTCAAAGCATCAGGTACCGAATTAATCTTGCCAGGGTGATACTGCAAATTGATATCATAATCTGCCATCAATTCCAACCATCGCCTTTGCCTCATATTCAGCTTCTTCTGAATGAACACATACTTGAGACTTTTGTGGTATGTGAAAATATCCAGTCGGTCTCCATGTAAATAATGCCTCCAAAGCTTCAAGGAAAAAATCACAGCAGCAAGCTCCAAAATCATGTGTAGGGTAATTCTTCTTATGCAGTGTCAATTGTCTAAATGCATATGCAGCAACCTTGCCTCATTGCATCAGAACAGCACCCAAATCTCTAAGCATCACAGTGAATTACGAAACCTCCAGATCCATCCGGTATAGTCAATATTGGTGCTGACGTCAACCGATTCTTCAGTTCAGAGAAGGCTTCATCATACGACTCATCCCACACAAACTTCTGATCCATCCCAGTCAACTTGTTCAACGACCCTGCAATCTTCGAGAAATCTTGAACGAACTTCCTGTAGTAACCCGCTAGACCAAGAAAACTCCGAACTTCCGATACAGACTTCGGCGTCGGCCAATCCTTAACTGCAAAAATCTTGGACAGATCGACAGAAACTCCAATAATATGACCCAAGAAAGCCACACGATCCAGCCAAAACTCACACTTGCTAAGCTTCCCATACAACTGATTCTCCCTCAAAGTTTGGAAAACAACCTTCAAGTGCTCAGCATGCTCATCCCAATTCTGAGAATAGAAAAGAATATCATCAATGAACACCACAACAAACTTGTCTAGAAAGGGAGAGAAAACCCGATTCATCAAGTTCATAAATACAGATGGAGCATTGTAACTCCAAAAGGCATCACCAAGAATTCATAGTGCCCATATCTTGTACGAAAAGCAGTCTTCTGTACATCCTCGACTTTCACCTTAAACCTGATGGTAACCAGAACGAAGATCCAGCGTCGAAAATACAGAAGCACCTCCCAATTGATCAAATAGGTCATTAATCCTTGGCAATGGATACTTGTTCTTCACTGTGACATTATTGAGCTCTTGGTATTCAATACACAACCTGTGACTACCATCCTTCTTATTTACGAACAGAACAGGGGCTCTCCCAAGGTGAAACACTTGTCCTGATAAAATCTCTATCCAACAACTCCTGAATCTGCTTCTTCAACTCAGCCAACTCAACGGGAGCCATTCTGTACAGGCTCTTAGAGATTGAATTTGTACCCGGCTGGACATCAATACTGAACATCACTTTATGATCTGGTGGTAATCCCGACAATTCCTCAGGAAAAACATCTAGAAAATCCCGAACAACCAACGGTGTGACAACATCATCAACACACACTTTCTTCATAACTCTAACTTCCTAACTAGTCTACTTCTTTACACAAGCAAGCGGCGTTTCACCGGCACAGAATTCAAGTTCCTGACGTTCTGGCATTTGGAACACCACCTTCTTCTTGCGACAGTCAATTACAGCATGAGTGATACCAAGCCAATCCATCCCCAGAATAACATCAAATCCAGAATTATTGATGACAATCAGACCGGCAACAAAATCAACACCACTAATAACCAAGGGACTCTGTTCATAAATCTGAGAATACACGACAACACCTCCACCTGTAGTAATGTTCCAAGCTGCTGGCATAGCATTGCTAGCCAAGAGATGCAGATCGACGAAGCGGGAGGAAACAAAAGAATGAGTAGCACCAGAGTCAAAGAGAACATGAGCAGGAAAGGAATAAACAAGGATAATGTCTAGCAAGAAGTCAAAGTGAGAACACAAATGGCAGAAACAAAATGCAAGAACAGATATGAATAAGAGGCTAACATGAATAAACAACGGGATAAGAGGCTAAAATAGCAAGGAAATCCAAAATAAAATACAAAATGAAAACAACTAAAGATATACCTGCAACAATGCCCAAAGCAGTCTTAGCATCCTGTGTAGTCAAGTTATAGGCCTGACCACGACCTGTAGGAAGATTACCCTTAGGAGGAGCTCTCCTCTGGTCAAAGACCTGCCTCTGCGGTGAAAGAGGTGGTCCACCCTGACCATGAACAAGCGCCTCCTGAGGAGCAGAACCTCCAAATGGTTCAAGAGGTCTGGCCCTACGGCAATCACGAATCATGTGGCCCACACCTCCACCTGCAAGGCACTTGCGGTTCGCTATCTTACAATCTTGGCGCAAATGCCCAGTTTTGTGACAGTGCGTGTAGACTATATTCGGCCTCTGGACAGCAGGTGGGTAAGGTAATGCCCTAACAAGAAGGGGCAGAACTAGCCTCCTAATAGGCCCGCTAGAGGGTTTAGCAGCAACAAACGCTGAATAGCACGCTTCCTTAAACTGGTCTGTTCCTGAATTCTTGCAGCATCCAGGATATCAGCATAAGAGCGAAGTTGCAAGGCTTCAATACGGTCCTGAATCTCAATGTCCAAGCCCAACAGGAAACGACGGCCTTTATCTTCGTCATTTGCCACCTTAGCAGTAGCAAAACGACTTAGTCGGGCTAATTTTGCAATGTATTTGTCCACGGTCCGACTCCCCTGATTCAAGACAGTGTTTAGTTTAACGTCGATACTTTATGAAATAACAATGAAAAAGCATAAATATACACTATATGACGAACCTGAGTTAAAGAAACAAACTGTCGTTCCATCTCATTCTTGGTGGCATTAGGGAAGAATTTCGTGAGGAAGCTTTCAGTGAAGGCGGCCCAGCAGATGGGTCGGCCCAATCGTTCAGCCTCAGTTTGCCAGTGGATGTGGGCAAGGTCAACAAGTTGGATGCTCACCATATCCACACCATCCACATCCTCTATACGTGCTGCGGTCAACAACTGTTCAATCCTGATAAGCCATTGCTCGGCTTCAAGTGGACCTTCAGGACCTAAGAACTTGTCTGGATGGAGCCTCATGAAATCTCCCACATTTCTAGGTCTCGGTGGCAGCAATCCAGGTGCAGGCACAACGGGTTCTCTGTGAGCAGCCTCATAAGCCATTCTCAACTGTTCAGTATGTTCCTATTGCATCTGCAACATCAGTTCATTCTGCTTACGCTGCATTTGCATCAACTGTGCAACAGTGGCCACATCAGACTGATCATCCCCAGCACAGGAAGATGAAGCATATTTTCTAGCCATGGTCTACAATACAAATTAAATGGTTAGCGTCCAGATCATAAGTTGAATATCAATTTCAAGTGATTCCTGTATTGCACATACTATTGAGTCAAACCAATTAAAACCCAAACCTGATTAATATATCAATCAAAGACAAACTTCTTTTCGTTAGTCACGTATGAGTGGTATATTATCCTAACCCGGGCTCTGATACCACTAAAATACTTGTCACGCCTTGCTTCCCAAAAATACGAAAAACGAGTACATGACATTGGCCCAACGAATGACTAACGTCACCCATATGCTGTTTATCCGATCGACTCAATAATATAATCAATATAGAACAATTACACAGGCAATAATAATAACCTCATGAACAATAATACTTGGAATGAAACAATATAAAATATCCAAATACAATAGTAATCTAACATCTGGAAACAATAATAAAATCCGAGACATAAGCCCAATACAGTAATAAATCTCAAATATAATAGTAATAAGTCTCATAATAAGTTCAATAAAAATAACATTCAATTATAAAGCATTAGTCCTTCAGAAAGTTTGTTATCCAATTTCAGCAGGTAATTCTCCTTCATTACTTGTGAACACTTCATCTAGAAAGAGAAGAAAAATTGTCCTTAGAGCAAGTACGGACAGCAAGTAGAGAAAGCAAAGAGCGATGGAATAACGGTATAACAATGATTTCAATGGATCAAAAGGAATCAATAACATGGGACGATAATTAATAATCAATATCACGGTAATCGATGCAATGGCTATAAACAATGATTCAATATTCGGTAACAATAATCAATATCAATATCAATAATACTTAGCCAATATTTGACATCAATAGAAACAATGAGGAACAATATGCAAGATCGGTGATGTGTCAATCATTGTGTTTATTAATTATTTTAATCCTAACTAATGCACATACTACTGTGTCTCATATGTTCCATGCCACAGGTTAGATGCATACAGTCAATAACGTTTAGACTATATTGGTATATTTTATAGTTCATGTACTGGGTATGATGACGATAACAGTAATAACATGGGCCATGGTGTAATTTCATACATGATGACGATAACGGTAATAACACGGGCCATGATGTAATTTCTTACACGGTGATGATAACGGTAATAACACGAGCTATCATCCGAGTACATTCTCTATATCATCAACTACTCTAGTGAATCCCTTAAACCTCAGCTTACACGATGACGATAACGTGTAATTTCTTACACGATGACGATAACGGTAATAACACGGCCCATGATGTAATTTCTTACACGATGACGATAACAGTAATAACACGGGCCATTATCCGAGTACAGTCTCTCTATCATTAACTACTCTAGTCAATTCCTTAAACCCCGACTTATTAATTATATATCAATGCAACAATACAATATGTAATTTGAGCCATGAGATGAACAACTGTATTAATAGGAGAACAATAGGATGATAACATGGATAGGATGATTAGAATGGTGAAAATAACTCATTAAGATCATGCAATTCATCATATATACATTAACTCATGCAATAGTTCGATATAGGAATAATTAATCTATTAAAATCTGGAATATAAAAATATGGACAACAAGAGTAGTCTGTACAAAAATGCAAATTCCCGCTGTTTCAGAAAGTGAAAACTGAATCAGTCAAAAGTTATAGAAAATAGACTTCCACACGGTTCCAACTCATATATAAAGATTAAAATCCGACAACAGTAGCTAGGTCAAACATATTGTTCTTTACAGATTTCTTGTTCATGCTGAAATTCGACATCATGTTATTATAATTTTAGAATCAGCAAAAACTCAATAATAAATTCATTAAAAATATTTTCTAGACTCCCAAACATGTTAGGCAACAATCTAAAAATTTTCAGAATAAAATTTTATAATTTGATCAGCATTTTTACTGTTTAAACATGAAACGTACAAGAATCTGGAAATCTGAAAGTAAAAATATAGTTGTAGTAAAACAGACATAACTTTTGCTACACAACTCGGAATTCAGAAATTCAAGATGTTTTGGAAACCAGAAAGATAAGGCTACAATTTATATTCAGAAAGTAATTTATTTTAAGGTCATTTACTAGGTCGAAAATAGCCGTCAACATACAGCCAGCAAGCAACATATGGGGTTTTGGGTAGTTTTCATGAATAAAATAATTTTAACATGATGGGTATCAATTCTACTAGTTGATAAACTTCTCAATCAGCATGAAGGGTATAAAAACATGGTAAATAATATTAAGAGCACATACGTACATCAATTTATCATAAAAACATGGCTCAAATTACATATTGTATTGTTGTATTGATAAATAATTAATAAGTCGGGGTTTAAGAGATTGACTAGAGTAATTGATGATAGAGAGACTGTACTCGGATGATGGCCCGTGCTATTACCGTTATCGTCATCGTGTAAGAAATTACATCATGGACCGTGTTATTACCGTTATCGTCATCGTGTAAGAAATTACACCATGGCCCGTGTTATTACCATTATCGTCATCATACCCAGTACATGAACTATAAAATCTACCACTATAGTCTAAACGAAATTGACTATATGCATCGGAGCCGTGGTATGGAACATATGGGACACAGTAGTACGTGCATTAGTTAGGATTAAAATGATTAATAAACACAAGGATTGACACATCACCAACATTGCATATTATTCATCATTGTTTCTATTGATATCGAATATTGGCTAAGTATTATTGATATTGATCATTGATTATTGTTACAAAATATTGAATCATTGTTTATAGCCGTTGCATCGATTACCATGATATTGATTATCGATTATCGTCTCATGTTTTGACTCCTATTGATCCATTGAAATCATTGTTATACCGTTATTCCATCATTCTTTTCTTTCTCTACTTGTTGTTCATGACTTGCTTTAAGGATAATTTTTCTTCTCTTTTTAGATGAAGTATTCACAGGTAATGAAGGAGAATTGCCTGCTGGAATTGGAGAACAAACTTTCTGAAGGACTAATGTTTTATAATTAAACTTATTGTATTGAGTCTTATTACTATTATGTTTGGGATTTATTATTGTACTAGGCTTATGTCACGGATTTTATTATTGTTTCCAGATGTTGGATTATTATTGTATTCGGATATTTTATATTATTTCATTCCAAGTATTATTGTTCATGATATTATTATTATTGCCTACGCAATTGTTCAGTATTGATTATATTGTTAAGTTGATCGGATAAACAGCTTATAGGTGACGTTAGTCATTCGCTGGGCCAATGTCATGTACCCTATGTGCCACTTGTAAGAATTGTATGAATTTCAAGGACGAAATTCTTCATGTAAGGTGGGTAGGAATTGTAACCCCTGTTTTCAGTTATTGTATTTTTCTTGGTATTATTATCTATTGTTTTCTTCATCATCTCTTCTGAACCACTGTAATTTGATTTTCTAATTTTTTCTTATTGATATCCGCAATTAATCTATTTATAAATCCTATTTTATTTAGTTATTCTTTTTCCCCAATTGGATCTAATCCCAAAACCCTATAAAGTTTTCTTATTGAATTCCAACCCGAAACCCGCAACCCACTAACCCACCATCCTAAAATTCTATATATATTAATCACCCTAACCCTAATCTAATTAAAACCCTAATCACCCTCTGATAACAAAGCCGCTCATCCGCTACCTTCCTGCTCTGTTAGCTTCGAAACCCATCCTGCTCACCCCCATCGCCATCGCCAGCCCGTTGTCGCCCTTCACCATCACCCTTCCTCCTCACCTCCGCAACCTCCACAACAACCATCCACCGTCGACCGAAGCCACTTATCACCACCACTGCCGTCGCTCCCCAGCCATCACCCCATCCCTTCTCCCCCATCAATGACCTCCTCTTCCTCTTCAACGTGCAGTCGAACACCATCGCTCCCAACTGCCGCTACCACTGCCTCGCGATCCCCTGAGCGACGCACACAGTCGATGTCATTGTTGTGTTAGCCATTGCTGATTGGGTTGGTTCGTTACTTGATATTGGAGGTTTGTTGGTCCCGTGTTTGCACGTGCTTTTGCGAGTATGCACATTGTACGTGAGTTACACGTGTCGCCATCAAGATCCTAATCCCATTATTCTATTATATTCAGACTAATCATATAAAGGCAAGTCTTCTTGAACCTTATTATTGTTCGTGTTCAAGAATTTTCATTGATTCCTACAAGTAGCTTATATTCCCATATTCATATTTGTATTTGTTTTGTTCAAGAGTTTATCACAGATTCATCAGTGAAACTAAGTGATAAATTTATTTTAATGCATTTATCTTTGACTCGAATCCTAGTCCTTATTGCACATTGCATATGCACAGAATACATGAAATCAATTAGATCCATTCTATAGAACCGATTGATAACTGGAATGTTTCCGATTGAATATTATTTTCATAAATTAATTGACTTGATTGTAAAATGCATCGTTAACCTTGAAATTGCATGATAATAACTAAATAGAACTCTTGTTAATTAATTGCCATGAAATTGCATGCTGGTGCGACGAATTATTGTCAAATTATGTTAATTTATTTTCTGGCCTGATGTCTGCCTCTTTTTGCAATAAACTTTCGAACCTGTTGCTGCAGTAATTTAAATGAACCATGTAAACATGAATTGTAGCTCCATGTATCTACTTTCCAGAACATTTGACTGATTTGATTTGCGATATATTATCTATAAGATATCTGACTTTTAGTACTGCTAGTTCTGGATTTCCAGATTCCCAATTATATGTGTATCACCCTAATTTGTTAATAAAAAGAACATGTTAATAGTAAAATTAAAATTTGAAATTAATTTAGCTGAGACTAGACATGCGTAGGAATCACCGTGAATTTTCGTAAAATTAATTGATAAGTTTCAGACCCGATACATATATGTGAACATAATCTAACATGCTGTCTTAACATAAAAAGTTTGTAAAGAATAAGATTTGCAACCTAGTTTTTGTGATTTTTATATGTCTTATGTGTATGCACTGGAATCGGCAGAGAGTCGAGTTTCCAGAACTTCTAACGAATCCATATTTTCCATCCTGTAGCAGCAGGAATACCCATTTTTGTACAGTAATGTCCTGTTGTCCATATTGTATGATTTGCATTGATTTAGTACAAATGCATCTTGCCTTACATGTAATGAGTAGAATTAGTCACACCTTGCATTACACAATTTGGACATCTTCTTGCATGCTCACATAGGATGAAATAAAATATTACAAGTCGGGGTATTATGGATTGACTTGGTAGTGAACAATCGGAGACTGTACTCGGTAGGGCCCTTTGTGTTTACATGTTTATTGTCATGGAAGGTGGAATATCGATTTTTAATCGTGTTATCATGAAATCTTGTTATCATGTTATCATGTTATCCGAGTACACGATCTGTTGAGTTCACCATCACAGTCTAAACGATCATTGTTTGCATGCACCGAACCTGTAGTATGGGAAACAGTATTACGTGCATTTGATAGACTAATAAAATGAATCACAACCCTAAATCGACATTGCATGCTTGATCCCGTTTATTGTCTTCGTTATTGATCATTAATTGTAACTAGTGATTATCGCATAATTGAATATAGACCCTTGACATTATTGCCAATCCTTATCTCTGTTCTTGACTTTGATCCAGTCCTTTATTCTTGTTATACCATGCTTTCTTGTTCTCTATTTTTTGCTACTTGCTATCCATGACTTGCTCTAACGGACATTATATCTATTTTTATATCATGAGTTCACAGGTACTGAAGGAGTGATACCAGAAGGACTTGGTGAGAAATAATTTTAGAGAATGGAGCCCAAAAGAAATAGACTGCTTGAATTATCTTTATGCTATTTTCCCTTGAACATTATTGTTGATATTGTACTTTGTTTATGGGCATTGTTGACTCGAAGTTTGTTACTCCCAGATGTTGGATATTATGTTTTGAATTATTTATTTTATTATTGAAGTTGTTCTTCATTTATGTGATTATATTCTCTTGTGTGGTTTTGATTGTTATTCATATTGTTGAGTTAGACTGGTACAACTTATGGATGGTGTTTACATCATTCGTTGGGCCTTCGTTACGTGCTCGTATTCCCATATTTTGGAAAACGGGGTGTGACAGTTTCGGATTTTAATATGTTCAAGTTGTGATTTCTAGTGTGCAAATCTATATTTTGATGGATATAATTCTCAGTTTTGAGTGGGTAAATGCTTCAGTTTTGAAAGATGAAAACTTAAATTCTAAAGGATTTATTTTTAGTTTTTAAAGAGGAAAAGTTTTCAAATACTGCAAACTAAAGAATTGCATATTTTAGGGATGAAATTCCAGAAAATAAAGAGGCCTATTTTCAGTTTGGATTAAAATGAATTCCAGATTAATTGATGTTGGTTTTGAATATATGGAAAGAGATAATTAAAAGTAGAATTTAAAGGATTATAATGGATTGGCTTCTTGTTTCCGTAAAAGAAAGCATCTTTTACGGTAATGATGGTTTATTAAATGAAAAATGAAATGTTGAACATATTTTGTGGATGTGCGAATGTTCTATTTTTGGAATGAAGTATTCTGATTGAGGTTTTGATTTACAACTGTGGGGTTGTGGAAAAAGTGTTCTTTTCATAAAAGAGCAAATAAAAAGTGTTTTTTAAAATGATTGTGCCAAGTGGAAGTTCTTCATTGAAAATTAGGGTTATTGTGAGAACCCTAGATGGATGCTTGGGGCATTGAGTTGTGATCACTAGAGGATGAGCGAAACCCTAGGATACCGGCAGTGATTATTTTGGTTGTAGGAATTGGCTAGAGGGGCTAGTGTTCCAAATTTTGATAAGTTAAGTCCAGTAGGGTGAGCTAACTTTAGGTGACTATGGTTGCCTATATTTGAACCTAAGGACAGGCACTAGATTGGGAGTTGTGACGAGACTTGAGCAATGTATGTATGGGCTCTGTTCAGTCGGGCGGATGTATTCGGGGTTGTGTGTTTTTTATGTCCCTCTAGTATGTTTGCACGTTACACTTGTATAGTTTGGCGAGATGTATTCCGAGACTGGGGTCTATTTGCGAAATGCCTAGAAGTGAGGCAGATTTGGTATGTTCGTGCGGTACACTGTACTATCTAGCGAGATGAGTTCTGGGTCTATTTATGGAATGTATGGCGGGGAGGTGATTCTCCTAAGGTAGAGTGATGCTTACGGATGTTTGTGCATTTACACTTGTACAATCTGGCGAGATGTATTCTGAAGCTGGGGTCTATTGGCGGTGTCTAATCTTGCTTCTGTCACCGATGTAGGATTGCATAGCGGGGTATTGAACCCTAAATGAGGTGAATGCTAAGGGCATGCCATCAGACCTATGTAGTATAGGATGCAAATAATCCGAACAAGTATGCATTAGTGTGCATCGTAAGCATCATGTTTTGTTGAACAATGTTTTATGCATCTTTGTTTGTTTTTTCTGACACACTTCTTTTAGTTTCAGTATTAATTGTTGATGTATGATTCTTTTATTATTGTTTTTATTTGTGCATCAAGTGTGTGGTTGTGAGACTTTAGAGAGTCGTTGCTTTTATCAGAATTCAGTTGTGTTCAACTGACAAACCCATAGTTTTAACAGTTTTGCAGGATTGCAAAGTGAGTGGCTTGAACAAGGGGTAAAGCTCAGATTTAAGTGATGGCTGGCTTTGAATGTTTCCATGAGGTGTAATAAAAGTATATTTAAATTTCTGTTGTGCATTGTATTATGGACTGTTGTAAAGTAAGTTTTAAATTTCCCTGTATTTATATTGTGTTTGGATTACATTGAAGTAAAGATTCTGGAAATGCGTCCCTTATTTCTATTATGGAAATTCGGGGCGCTACACGAGGTCCTTTGCATGAAATGTTCTCGGTAGCGAATATTATTGGCCTACGCTCCTCAACGACACCAAAGCATATGGCCGCCAATGCGGCTCTTGCTTGAAATACACCACCATTAATCGAGTACCCCAAGCCAATCTCAGCTCCATATTAAGCCTCATCCCCTTCGCCATGTGGGGAATTGACTTACTTGGACCATTTCCCCCCGCTACGAGAAAGAGGAACTTCCTAATGGTAGCCATCGACTACTTTAACAAGTAGGTCAAAGCCAAACTGCTAGACTCCATCACAGGGCACAAGTTATAGCAATTCTTCTGGTATAACATAGTCCGTCGATTCGGGATCCCCCAAACATTAGTCACTAACAATGGAACACAATTCGATGGTAAGGGATTCATCAAGTTCTACATGGATCTGGGGGTTGAGCAGCGCTTCTCCTGTATCTCAAATCTTGGTGGGCATCTTGAAGAGGTATGATGAAGTCTCAATGGGGCTATGGGTTGAGGAACTCCCAAATGTGCTCTAGTCCTACAAAACCACGAAGAGAATCCTAACAGTAGAATCTCCATTCAACCTCACCTTTAGCATAGAAGCACTCATCCCCTTAGAAGTCAAATTACCATCCCCTTTCCTTCTATCCATCAATGAAGTGCAGAACTCGAGCAACCTCTGGGGAAATCTTGTTCTCATTGAAGAATTACGAAAGAATTTTGCCGTACGGAGACACATATATCAACAGTGGGTGAAGAAGTTCTACAACAAGAAGGTCCACCCAGCCAACCTCAAAGAGGGGACCTCGTCCTATGCAAGCTCGAAATTTGCAACCCACGCAGGAAGTGGAAACTCGCTCAAACCTGGTAGGGACCATACACGGTCTCCCAAATGATCTGACTAGGAGCTTACCAACTTGAAAACCTGAGGGGGAAGAAGATATCAAGGACCTGGGATGCCGAACATTTGATGAAATACAATGAGGGCGCTTAATGCCCTCCTCTAGAAGTTGTTTTCCATTTATAACAATATCGACGCATATAACGGTCGGAGCATATAATAAAGGCTAGCAATCAAAGCAGCCACTTGGATTTATTTTTCAATAAAAACTAATAATTTCTTTCGCAAAATTCTTGTTCAACTACAACTCATAAAGCTCACCAAATAATAAGTTCAGAGTCCATACTCATGGCTCAGAGATGCACTAGCAACTTGCAACAAAGCAAGTTCAGAGCTCAACTCACTACTCGAACTTCTCCCACAACTCGTTAATCTCTTTAACATTAAGTTTGTACTCCATACTCGTGGCTCGGAGTTGCTCTAGCAACTTGCAAGTAAGAAGGTTCGGAGCTCAACTCGACACTCGAACTACTCCTGCAACTAGTTTAACTCTGAAAAACAAAAAGTTTAGAGTTGCTCTAACAACTGGTAAGCAATCAAGTTCATGGCCCAAATCATCACTCGAACTACTCCCGCATCTAGTTAAACTCTCAAAACAACAAATTTAGAGCCCATACTCGTAGCTCGGAGTTTGTCAATCAACTGGCAAGCAAGCAAGTTCAAAGCTCAATTCACCACTCGAACTGCTCTAGCAACACGTTAAACTCTCATAACAGCAAGTTCGAAGTCCATACTCGTGGCTCAGAGTTGTTGTAGCAACTTGCAAACAAGCAAGTTCAGAGCTTAACTTACCCATCGAAAAGCTCCCGCAACTCGTTAAACTCTCAAAACAATAAGTTCAGAGTATGTACTTATGGCTCAGAAGTTCTCTAGCAACTTGCGAGCAAGAAAGTTCAGAGTTAAATCATTGTTCAAAATGAATCTCACAACTCGCTGACTCCCTTGACCAGCATGTGTTGTCCAGCCCCTCCATAGTGCTACTCCAACAACTTGCCAAGACAAGGACACAAGGGGTCCAGCTCTCTACCAGAGCAACTCTCACGACCAATGAATCAAAGACAAAGAGTTACAACTTAAAGGAGACAAGAGATGGTATTTGAACATTTAGAAAATTTTCCTTTTACATCAACATCTCAGTACAAGTCCAATGAGTACATCAAAAGCAAAGTTCAACAAGTTTACAAGTCTCCCTCAGAGACATTTTTACTTCCTCGAGACAAGAGGATGTTTCGATTGAGGGACACGGTCCACTTGTGGTTCCGCCTTGCCACGAAAGAGCTGTCTCGGTCTCGTAAATGACCCGAGCGAAGTACCCATCACGTAGACTGAGTTTGAGCCTTGCGACTATGAACGTGCACCACCCCTTCAATTGTCACACCCCGCTTACCAAAAATACGGAATACGAGTACATGACATTGGCCCAGCGAATGACTAACGTCACCCATAACCTGTTTATCCGATCAACTAAACAATATAATCAATACAGAACAATTGCGCAAGCAATAATAATAATCTCATGAACAATAATACTTGAAAAGAAGCAATATATAATATCTAAGTACAATAATAATCCAACATCTGGAAACAAAAAGCAATATTCGGGTCGAAAGCCCACAATACAATGAAATAACAATAGTCTAATAATTAAGTCTTCATGACAAAACAATAATTTATTAAGTAGCAATGCTATTAATTCCTTTCACCAATTTTGTTCTTCAAATCTATCAGGCAATTCTCCATCAACACCTATAAACACTTCATCCAAAAAGAGGAGAAAAATTATCCTTGGAGCAAGTCATGGACAGCAAGTAGAGAAAGCATGGAACAATGGAATAATGGTATAACAAAGATTTCAATGGGTCAATAGGAATCAATAACATGGCACGATAATCAATAATAAAGATTCAGCATGATGGGTATCGATTCTTTAGTCAATAAATTAATAAAACATGATGGGTATCGATTCTTTAGTCAATAAATTGTAAAATCAGCATGATGGATGTCAAACATGATAAATAAAACTAGAACACGCTCATACATCAATTTATCATCAATCAATCATCAATCAATCAAACAACATACAACCTATCAATTGTCCCTATAATAATTTATTTGTGTGATGATTATATGAACAACCCCATTATCAATTCTATATGCACTCATGAAAGATCCAAACTTCAGAGTCAAAAGTGGCACAATGTCAAGAATATTGGGGTTAGTTCGTGTAAACCCTCAATAGACCAAACAAAGATATGAACAATTTATAATACGATAACAAAAAGATCTATTTGCAAGAGTTTCAACAAAACTTGAATTTGATACAATTAGAAATTCAAGAGGATGGTGACTTGCCTTATAAACGGTGAAAACGAATACCCAGAATAACGTGATAAGAATCTCGAAGCAACGAACTCACGAACATACGAACAAGCAATTTAACACGTGCAATATACGTGTTAGAGCAAAGAGTCAACACAGCAAGAGAACTCAGCAACAAATCAAAGAGACAATAGCAACTAGCGACCAGGCCACGACAGCAAGAGGGCGGTGGCGTCGCTGGTAGCCAGTGGAGCGGCATCGACGGCAAGGGAGTCGATAGGTACGGTCGACGGTAGGGGTGCTGTGGTGGGGTCTTCGGTGGTTGCGGGGAGCGGAGTAGCACAGGGATGCGGAGGTCACGACGGGAGGGATGAGGTGCTGGAGATGGAGGGTGAAGGCAAAGGCGGGGATGGGTTCAAGAGAGAGACAGAGGAGTGAACAGGGAGGTTGAAAAAGACGGGGGTGGGCGCGGGGCTTGGATGACGAGATGAAGGATGGAGAAGAGGACGAGGAGGTCAGGAGGTAGCAGGGTGGCAGCGACGATGGGTCGCGAGGAGCGGTCGAGGGAAATGGGAGGTTGAAGGCGGGATGGGTTTTCGAAAGGGCAGAGGGGAAAAGGAGCAACAGGCGAGATGTAGGGGAGAGGTTCAACTGTAGGAGGTTGGGGTTTAAGCGGCTAGGGTTAGGGTAGAGGTTAGAGTATTTATAGGATATATTAGGACATTGGGTTTCGGGTTTTGGTATAGAGTCTAATAAAAGGTGGGATATAGTGTTTTTAACATATACGTATAAATATACATTAATCAAATAATAAGATACATATAAAATGGGGTATCTTCGGGCTTTACGAAAACCATAATAATACGAGTAATGATAATCAAAGTAATTATAATAATAATTGTAACAACATCAATAATAATAATAATAATAACGATAACAATGTTAAAATAAAATTAAATAAAAATTTAAATAATAACGGTAACAATAATAATAATAATGATATGTATCAAAATATGATTCGAGATTAACAAATTTATTAAAAATCCATATATTAATATTATTAAATATAAATAGTTGATCAATAAGAAATATAAAGTATGATCAAAATACCCCGTTATTCGAAATGAATAAATTTTCGCTTACAAAATGCTTTAATATAAATTCCGAAATAAATTTAGCACAAAATAACTTTATAAAAATCAAATTATAGCAAATACATGGAAAATACTAATTATTGGGAATGGAGGTTACAATCCTACCCACCTTACAACAAAATTTCGACCTCAAAATTTGCTCAGGCGGTACATAGGACAAAGCAAAAGCAAACTGATGAAATAACAAAATTGAGAATGAAAGGAAAAGTGGCAAAATGGTGGCAACACCTGAATATGGAAGAACATGGATATGAACGATGTGATCAAGGATGATGTTAAATAAAGATTCAATGAATGATGATGATGCAAATGAATGAACAAGAAAGTAAATAATGCAAGTAGAAATAACAACAGAACCCTGGGACTTGTGGGTTATGGGCCCACCACGCTTCCGCTGCGCTACTCTGTTGGTGAACTCCAAACTGTAGACATGTCGTTATAGATCAAGCGATGCCGATCGACGGACCAAGCAGGAAAAAAAACAGATGACACTGGAATCAAAAGAATACGGGTACGAAAAGAATGGAATCATACCCAATAAGGAATTAAGTAATGGAAGGGACAAAAGACAACAAGGAATGAAGGAACTGAATGTGAAGGGATCAAAGAGTAATCAAAATAGAATATTTTCCAGATCATGTTGGTTATCAATTGTTCATCTGATCTCTGTATTGTAAATACTGTTGAGTCAAACCGATATAACCCAAATCTGATTAATGTATCAATCAAAGCCAAACATCCTTTCGTTAGTCACGTTTGACTGATATATTATCCAAACCAGAGCTCTAACACCACTAAAAACCTTATCACGCCCCGCTTCCCAAAAATACGGAATATGAGTACATGACATTAGCCCAGCGAATGACTAACATCATCCATAACCTGTTTATCTGATCAACTCAACAATATAATCAAAAAAGAACAATTGCGCATGCAATAATAATAATCTCATGAACAACAATACTTGAAAAGAAGCAATATATAATATTCAAGTACAATAATAATCCAACATCTGAAAACAAATAGCAATATTCAGGTTAAAAACCCACAATACAATAAAATAACAATAGTCTAATAATTAAGTCTTCATGACAAAACAATAATTTATTAAACAGCGATATTATCAATTTCTTTCACCAATGTTGTTATCCCAATCCATCAGGCAATTCTCGATCAACACCTGTAAACACTTCATCTAAAAAGAGGAGAAAAATTGTCCTGAGAGCAAGTCATGGACAGCAAATAGAGAAAGCAGGAAACAATGGAATAATGGTATAGCAATGATTTCAATGGGTCAATAGAAATCAATAACATGGCACGATAATCAATAATCAAGATCACGGCAATCGATACAATGGCTATAAACAATGATGCAATATTCGGTAACGGAAATCGATAATCAATAACGGTAATACTTAGCAATATTCGGTATCAATAGGAAAAATAATGAACAATATGTAGTGTCAATGTGATGCAACTCTTAAGTCTATTAATCATTTTAATCCTAACTAATGTAGCACTTCATGCGTCCCATCTATTTACCACATGATTGCTACATACAAACAAGTTACGTTTTAGACTTAGCAGTGAGCTCTATAGTTCATGTACTCGGGAAACGGTATGAGTGATTCTTTTCAGTATTCAGTTATTCAGTCAGTCAGTTATTCAGTATCAGTATCCATAGAACAATATACAGTTATCTAGTTATTCAGTCATTCAGTAATTCAGTCATTCAGTAATTTTAGGGAAACCACGATTTCCCTTCTGAGTACAGTCTCTACATTGTTCTACTTAGGTCAACCCTTAAACCCCGGCTTGTTAAAAATTTTGTCGATGCAACAACATAATACAATATGCAATCTAGAGACATTAGATGGACAATAGTAACAATGGGGAAACAATAGGACGATAACTTGAATTGGACAATTAGAATGGTGACAATAAGACACTAGGATCATGCAATGCAACACACACACTTTAATTCATGCAATACTACGATATAGGAACAATTAATCTATTAAAAACTAGGAATTACAATTCTGGACATTAAACACAATTGTAGTAAAACGAGCATAACTTTTTCTATACAACTCGAAATTCAAAACTACAAGATGTTCTGGAAACTAGAAAGATAAGGCTACAATTTATATTTAGAAAGTAATTCATTTTAAGATCGTTTACTGGTTCCAAAATATTAGTTAACATTCAGGTCAGCAAGCAATATACACGTTTTAGGTAATTTTCATGAATATAAATTAATAAAACATGATGGGTATCGATTCTTTAGTTAATAAATTGTAAAACCAGCATGATGGATGTCAAAACATGATAAATAAAACTAGAAAATACTCATACATCAATTTATCATCAATCAATCATCAATAAACCAAACAACATACAACCTACAATAATTTATTTGTGTGACGATTATATGAACAACCCCATTATCAATTCTATATGCACTCATGAAAGATCCAAACTTTAGAGTCAAAAGTGGCACAATGTCAAGAATATTGAGGTTAGTTCGTGTAAACCCTCAATACACCCAACGAAGAGATAAATAATGGATAATACGATAACAAAGAGATCTACTTGCAAGAGTTTCAACAAAACTTGAATTTGATACAATTAGAAATTCAAGAGGATGGTGACTTGCCTTACAAACGGTGAAAATGAATACCAAGAATAACTGGATAAGAATCCCGAAGCAACGAACTCACGAACACACGAACTAGCAATTTAACACGTGTAGTATACGTGTAAGTGCAAAGAGTCAACACAACAAGAGAACTCAGCAACAAAATCAAAGAGACATCAGCAACCAGTGACCAGGCCACGACAGTAAGAGGGCGGCGGCATCGCTGGCGGCCAGTGGAGCGACGTCGACGGTGATGGCGTCAACAGGTTCGGTCGACGACAAGGGTGCTATGGTGGGGTCTTTGGTTGTTACGGGGAGAGGAGCAGCACAGGGATGCGGTGGTCGTGACGGGAGGGATGAGGTGGCTGGATGACGACGATGGGGGGTGAAGGCAAAGGCGGGGATGGGTTCAAGAGAGACAGAGGAGCGAACGGGGAGGTTGAAGAAGACGGGGGTGGGCACGGGGCTTGGACGACGAGATGAAGGATGTAGAAGAGGACAAGGTCAGGAGGTAGCAGGGTGGCAACAAAGAAGGGTCGCAAGGAGCGGTCGAGAGAGATGGGAGGTTGAAGGCGGGATGGGTTTTTGAAAGGGCAGAGCGGAAGAGGAGGAACAGGCGGGAGGTAGGGGAGAGGTTCAACAGTAGGGGGTTGGGGTTTAAGCGACTAGGGTTAAGGTAGAGGTTAGGGTAGATAATAGAGTATTTATATGATATATTAAGATATTGGGTTTTGGGTTTTGGTTTAGAGTTAAATAAAAGATGGGCTATAGAGTTTTTAAGATATGCATATAAATATACATTAATCAAATAATAAGATACATATAAAATGGGGTATCTTCGTGCTTTACAAAAATAATAATAATACGAGTAATGATAATCAAAGTAATTATAATAATAATTGCAACAACATCAATAATAATAATAATAAAAAGAATAACAATAACAATGTCAAAATAAAATAAAATAAAAGTTAAATAATGACGGTAACAATAATAATAATAATGATATGTATCAAAATATGATTCGAGATTAACAAATTTATTAAAAATCTAAATATTAATATTATTAAATGTAAATAGTTGATCAATAAGAAATATAAAGTAAGATCAAAATACAATGTTATTCGAAATGAATAAATTTTCGATTACAAAATACTTTAATAAAAATCCGAAATGAATTTTGCACAAAATAACTTTACAAAAATCATATTATAGCAAATACACGAAAAATACTAATTATTGGGAATGGGGGTTACATCAATAGAAGCTAGGTTTGATGAACTGGCTACCCCACTCTAAACATCCCCTGGGCTTTGTGACGTCCCTCACGGATGTAAGGCCAATTCGTGTAACAACGTCCCTTGACTTAACTCGTCGCAAGAGCTAGAGGTACTCCTTGTCTGTGTCCTCTCATGTAACAGCTTCAGTCGAGGGAACTCCACCACCTGCTCCACAAGTCTCTCCTTGATCTGTGCATCCGTGACCGTAATCTTCCAAAGAACCATACGAGTGCAAGCCGAGCAATTCAAATGAGTTTCGCCAGAGTGTTTGAGAACAACCTCTCTCAAGAGGGCAACTTCCAAGCTTTTGTCAAGAATGATGTTCTTCAACTCGTCCCTCCTAGACATGGCTACAAGCAAAGCACCTCGAAGACGTTCGTCTTCAACATCCTTCTCAACCGGAACAATCCTTAGGAAAGCAATCCCCAACTTCATATCTTAGCATGGAGACAAGCTATTCCATCATCTTGAGGGTCCACTCCTTGGTACTCAACCATCTGCCAACAAATAAGAGAAGATAAGTTACGATAACGCTAGTAGAAAACATTATAAGGATAAGAAGACTCCAGAGTTCCAGCTCATAGCATCACAAGTTGTTACCCACAAATAAAAACACAAGTGTTAAGACACTAAAAGCACTTTCATTCAGTCAAAACAGAAGATACATTAAATGGTGGCTAGTTCGCTATTAGGTATATACAATAAGACTGAAGGAAGACTAGAGCAAGAGGAGAAGTCAGGGATTGTAACGCCCCAATTTTTTTTCTCGAAAATCAATTCTTTCAATTTCTACATCACTTTAAACATAAACTAAGAAAGTTATATTTCAATAAAAAATTTGGCAGAGTTTCCCCTGAAATTTCCACCCCGAAAAACTAAAAGCTTACGGAATTCTGCTCTAAATTCCGTAGCTCACATCACAGGCAATAATATCAAGGGCTCCCCAGGCCAAAATGAGCAGAAACACATAAGCAATATTGTAGCGCCCCAAATTTCTAATATGAGAGCTTAGAAAATAAGTGGCGAAATCCCAGCAATCCACTTCAATACAACAATAAATACCAACAACACCACTAAAATTTTCTTTCTCTATTACAACAATTATTACAATTACAGCGGAAGTCTAAACATCTCAACATAGAATTAATCTTTATTTGCAACTCAATAATGATCTCAAATATCCTTTACAGTTTTACACCAATCACTAAATAACCCAATTGTCTCAAACTGCCCACTCAAGCATCCAACCACCAATCTAAGCAATAACCTGCAACATGTGAGGCTAGAGTTGGACCCTAACCCCAAAAACTACGGGGTCAGCCATAAATGGTGTGAGTGGTGACAAATCAACAAATAGCATAAATGAACTTAACACATAATGTCCAACAAATAATAATCAAACACTAAAGTATGAAGTACGACAAAGAATAATGGGTGATACCAAAACCAAAAGCCAAGTGTGTAAAAACAGGAAATCCGAATGCATAAAAGTGATTCAAAAAAAAACATCATGACTACATGCTGACAACGATGACTACTAAGAGATGAAGATAAACTATGATAATTTGCCCATGCTTGATCATTCCGGAGATTGATCCCACATCACAGGTATTTTTCCTGGATAATTCAGGAGATCATCCCACATCTAAACATAGACTCATAATCACAAGAATACCCCAAAAGCGTCGCCTCGACTCCGATAATTCCGTAGTTCAATCCCACATCTCAAGATAATTACTTGGATAATTCAGGAGAAATATCTCGCATCACAGGTTAACTGCCTGGATAATTCCGGAGATAGATCACACATCACAAGTTAACTACTTGGATAATTCAGGAGATTAAATCCTACATCAAAAGCCATACCGAGGTGCATAACTCAAGTTCCCATTCGTCATGACACTACCAATGCCTGTCCTTATTAATTTGGGTTACTGAACAAATCTCCTAGAGTAGTGTACCCTACCGGACTAAAAATCTGAATAACTGAAAATTTGCCTCGATGGGCCTCAACAAATAACTGAACAAACACCGGTATACTAGGGTCACCTACCTCTAGAGACTCAAAAACAAATATCTGAACAAATTCCACTTAACAAGTGGCTCAACAAAATATCTCAAAATCATGTTCTTAACTGAACATCTCAAAATCAAATACTGAACAAATATCTCAACATCAAGTACTGAACAAATGTCTCAAAATCAAACACTAAACAAAATATCTCAATTCAAATACAAAGATCCTTCAGGACCAGTCGACTGCATAAAGGACCAGTCGACTGTCCAGAGGACATATCCCAACATTTTACAAAAATAATCTAAGGCATGACCAGTCGACTTGACAAGTCATCAGTCGACTGCCCCGAGACAAAACAAATAATTCTCATCAAATATTCTAAGTATGTGAGTCGACTGAAAGGTCATAGGTCGACTGTCCCGAAAGGACTGAACAAAATCACAAACAGAGGACCAGTCGACTGACCTCAGTCTAGGTCGACTGTCCCGAACAAATCTCAAGACTGAAAATACACAGTAGGCTCGTGCCAGTCGACTGCTCTATAGGCCAGACGACTGTCGGCTACAGATTTCTAACAATAGGTCTGAACACAAATCAAACAGGGGTTTTCTAAAGATTCACTGATCATGAAATTAAAATTGTGTCCAGGCAAATAAACATCTCTCAATAATCTCCATCATGGATACATTACTCCATCAATCAATTACTCAAATCTCACATATTCACGATCTAAACTCTTAATCCTTTCATTAGGGTTTTTCTCTTCAAAATGTCTTCCTCAACTCAATCAAAAATCTGAACTACACTCACAAGATCCAGATGTTTATCATCTGATCACGACATAATCAATTCTTAATATGTCTCCCAACAATACGATCTCATAATTCAAACTTTTCCATCAACAAATCTTAGTATTCCTCATACATGACCCAATTACCAATAAGAGTTCTCATCCTCCATATCAACTAATAGATCCATATCATATTTACGATGAGACTAACAAATAATGGCATAATGATCACAAACAAGCATAACAAGGTTCTTACGTCATCCATCAATCAAGACAAACAAAACAAGCAAAGCAAACAAAACAACAAAACAAACCACTCACCTTTGTTTTGAAGAAAAGATCCGCAAAAGCTCCTACTTGCTAGATCCAAGAATTCTCCTTTGTTCTTCTAAAATAATCTCAAGAAATTCTGAATATACTCAATGACGGCTGGGAAAGAATTTCCCTTAAATATGCCGGGTAAAATATTAGGGTTATATTCCCACTTTGCAAAATAGTCCTTTTAAGAATACAATTTTACATACATAGGTTTAGTCTTGAAAACTCAATCAAATATCATTTAAATTAGGATCTAATAGAAGAATATACTTCCAAGCCTCAAAATACTGATCGTAATGTCCAGCAAATACATTTTGCATTTTAATCCATCAAAATGTCAGTTTTGCAAATAAGTCCCTTTTTTCTCAAAAATTGCAAATAGTACTAATTAATTTCAGAAAAATCTGGAAAAATACTAAATAATTCTCAAATAATAAATAATGATTTTTCATAAGGAAAACTAAATTTTTCAAACTTCTGAAAAGTCATTTGCACGTGTTTTGCACGTGTACAAAAGATAGATTTCTTAGAAAATATTTATTTAAATCCTCAAAATTATTTAAATTCATTTTCAAATAATTAAAATAATATTTGAAAATACGGGGTTCTACATCACTCCCTCCTTAGAAGAGTTTTGTCCTCAGAACTACTACTAATGAGTTCAAACACATACCAACAAAAGGAAACAATACTTCATAAATAGATCATAATCCAAACAATTTCATATAACATCACAATCAAATTAAAGATTACATCATGTATCAATCAATAGTTCAATCATTCAAAGAATTCCATTCACATACAAGAAATACATTCATTCAAACAATTCAGGAAAATCATTCAGCATGCGACCCTCTGGCTCCCAAGTAGCCTCCTCGAACTGTTGATTCCTCCACAATACCTTGACCATAGGTATCACCTTGCTTCTAAGGACTTTCTCCCTTCGATCAACGATCTCAACAGGCTGTTCCTTGTAGCTCAAGTTCACCTGTAGATCTTCAGGAACCTCCACCAACTGATGATTTTGATCGGCAACATACTTCCTCAATAATGATACATGAAACACATCATGTACCTGAGCCAACTCCTCTGGAAGCTTCAATCTGTATGCGGTCTTGCCAACCCTCTCCACGATCTTGTATGGCCCAATATACCTTGGCGCCAACTTGCCACCCTTACCAAATCTGATCACTCCTTTGGTCGGAGAAACCTTGAGAAAAACTGCATCCCCAACCTCAAACTCCAAGTCTCTTCGTCGAGTGTCAGCATAACTCTTCTGCCGACTCTAAGCTTCAACTAACCTCTTGCGAATCAGCTCAATCTGCTCTGACGTCTGCTGCACGATCTCAGGACCATACATCTGCCTCTCGCCAACCTCATACCAACAAACAGGTGTCCTGCACCTCCGCCCATACAAAGCCTCATACGGTGCCATCCCAATACTTGCATGGTAACTGTTGTTATAAGCAAACTCAACCAATGCCAAGTATCTCTCCCAACTACCACCAAAGTCCATAACACAAGCTCGCAACATATCTTCCAGCACTCGATTCACCCTCTCCGTCTGACCATCTGTCTGCGGATGAAATGCTGTACTGAAATCAGTCCTGGTGCCCAAAGCTGCTTGTAAACTTCTCCAAAACCTTGATGTAAACCTCGGATCTCTGTCAGACACAATCGAAACAGGAACTCCATGAAGTCTCACAATCTCTTCAATGTATAACTCAGCCAATTTCTCCATCGACCAAGTAATCTTCATGGCTAGAAAATGTGCCGACTTAGTCAATCGGTCCACAACAACCCAAATCGAGTCATTGCCCTTCGAACTCCTCGGCAAACCCGTAATAAAGTCCATGCTGATATTCTCCCACTTCCACTCCGGAATGGGTAATGGCTGTAACAAACCTCCAGGTCTCTGATTCTCTACCTTGATCTGCTGACAAGTCAGACACCTTGCCACAAAATCTGCTACATCTCGCTTCATGCCAGACCACCAAAAGTGGGGTTTGATGTCCCTGTACATCTTCGTACCTCCTGGATGAACTGATAACAATGTGCTATGTGCCTCCTGCAAGATACTCTCTCTCAACTCTGCATCATCTGGAACACACAACCTCTCACCCAACCAAAGAACTCCATCTTGGACACGAAATTCTGATAACTTGCCTTCTGAAACCTGCTGCAACATCTTCTGGATCTCTGCATCTGATCTCTGACCTTCCACAATCTTCTCTCTCAAGGACGGCTGCAGTCTCAACTGAGCCAAAGATGCCCCCAAACCTCGCAGTACCACCTCGATACCTGCCTGATCGATCTCTGCTGCCAACTCTCTTCGAGTAGTGATCAACCTTGACAAACTACTCTTCCTGCTAAGTCCATCGGCCACTACATTTGCCTTGCCCGGATGATACTTGATCTCAGGACGAATGTCTTCCAATACCTCCAACCATCTTCTCTGACGAAGATTCAAATCCCTTTGCTGATAGATATACTTCAGGCTCTTGTGGTCAGTGTACATATTGACCTTCTCACCATAAACATAATGCCTCCACAGCTTCAAGGCATAAATGATAGCTGCTAGCTCCAAATCATGCGTCGGATAATTCTTCTCATGCGGACGCAACTGCCTCGAACCATAAGCAATGACCTTGCCTTCCTGCATCAAGACACAACCCAAACCTCTGAGAGATGCATCGCTGTAGATGTCATAATCCTTCCCTGCTTGCGGCAATGCTAATATAGGTGCAGTAGTCAACCTTTCCTTTAACTCTAGGAAACTCTCCTCGCACTTATCTGTCCACACAAATGCCACACTCTTCCGGGTCAAACCTGTCAATGGAACTGCAATCTGAGAATACCCCTGAATAAACCTCCTGTAGTAACCAGCTAATCCCAAGAAGCTTCTCACTTCCTTCACTGACGTCGGCCTGGGCCAATCCTTCACTGCTTCCACTTTCTGAGGATCAGTACCCACTCCCTCCTTAGAAAGAATGTGACCAAGGAAAGCTACCTCAGACTTCCAAAATTCACACTTCGACAATTTGGCGTACAAGCTGTGCTCCTGCAATGTCTGTAATACCGCTGTCAAGTGCTTAGAATGATCCTCCTCCGACTTCGAATACACCAAGATATCATCGATGAAGACCACCACGAAGGAATCAATGAACGGCCTCAACACCCGATTCATCATATCCATGAACACTGCTGGCGCATTCGTCAACCCGAATGGCATCACCAAGAACTCATACAACCCATGACGAGTCCTGAAGGCTGTCTTGCTCACATCTTCCTCCTTGACTCGAACCTGATGATATCCTGACCTCAAGTCAATCTTCGAAAATACCGCTGCTCCTCGAAGCCTGTCGAACAAATCATCTATCCGCGGCAGTGGGTACTTGTTCTGAATAGTCACCCTATTCAACTCCCTGTAGTCAATACACATCCTCATCGACCCATCCTTCTTCTTGACCAACAACACTGGCGCTCCCCACGGAGATGAACTCGGTCTGATAAGCCTTTTGCTCAAAAGCTCCTCAATCTGCTTCTTCACTTCATCCTGCTCTACAGGTGCCATCCTGTACGGATCCTTGGAAATCGGTGCACTCCCCGGCTGAACATTGATACAAAACTCCACATCTCTCTGTGGCGGTAATCCTGGAAAGTCATCCAAGAACACCTGAGGGAACTTTCGAACCACCGGAATGCCCTTGACTTCATCTGCAATAGACTTCTTAGATACCATTGCAGCCACCTGCGGGATCTTCTTCCTCCCTTGGAAAGTTACTGCAGGTCCACCTGGTGCTTTCACCATCACCTCCTTCTGCTTGCAATCAATTGTGGCATCATAACTAGCCATCCAATCGATGCCTACGATGACATCCACTCCCAACACTTGTAGCTCGATCAAGTCGATGCCGAACATCCTTCCACCAATCTCGATATCACAGCCCTCGTAATATCGATCCGCTACCAGCTCTTCACCTGACGGCGTTGCCACCGACAAAACCCTGCCTGGAAATAACTTAGGTTCCAAACCTAAGATCTTTGCAAAACTTGGCGATACAAATGTATGCGATGAACCAGTGTCAAACAAAACCCTTGCTTTTATTCCATTTATTAAAACAACTCCTGTTACAATAAGAATGATGCTCAATCTTAAATTGTTCTGAAATAAAAGCTTTTATTCATTACACTGATTCAAAAATGAAAGAAATCAAAATTCCTGCATACCCTGTATTACATCTTCCGAGTTCCTCGCATCCTCCTCGGTCAATGCAAATACTCGCCCTTGCCTCTTCGGGACTTTGCTTCCACCCGAACCATCTTTCTTCAGTTGTGGACAATGGGGCTTTGAGTGTCCGGTCTGCCCACACTGAGAACAAACATGCTCTGCCAACTTCGGACATGCTGACCTGTAATGTCCTACTTCCTTGTAGTAGTAGCAGGTCACTCCCTGAGCTCCAGGTGCCTTCTGCACCGGTCTACTGAACTTCGCCTGCTTCGCGGGGAATCCCTTCCCACTCTGGCCTGATGCTGGCCTCTTGTTCCGGTTCCAAGTATCCTGCTTCTTCTGAAACAGTTCCATATCTTCTTCAGTCATCGCGGCCCTCCTGACCAGCTTCTCGAATCTCCTAATACCCAACGGAACCATCCTTGACCTCAAGTTCGGCCTCAAGCCCTGCTCAAACTTCTTGGCCTTCTTTGCTTCATCCGTGACCAACTCTGGCGCATACCTCGAAAGTTGAGCAAATTTCGTCTCATACTCCCGAACAGTCATGCTCCCCTGCTGAAGGTTCATGAACTCAGTCGCCTTCTTCTCCTGAACATCAAGAGGAAAGAAGCGATCTCTGAACTCCTCCAGAAAAGCTTCCCATGTCAAAGGCTGATCTCCCAGAGTCCTCTTCAGCGACTCCCACCAGACACCAGCGTCTTTCTCGAGCTGTATAGAAGCCAACTTCACCTTACTGGCTCCTGGAGTCTCCGATACTTCGAAGATCGTCTCCATCTTCCGAATCCAATCGTCTGCTGCTGTTGGATCAGCTTGCCCCTCAAAGACTGGCGGCATCATCCTCTTAAAGGATTCAATCTGCTTGATGGGGTCGGCATTCACCAATCCATGTCCAGCTCCATGATTGGGCGGCGGATTCTGCTGCTGCGCTTGCTGCTGCGCCACATTGAGTGCCATCAATGTGTTCAAGGTCTGATAAACCTTAGCAAACTCAGCCTCTAGGTCAATTCCCACTCCTCGAGAACTACCCGATCCATCCTCATTATTGCCACCATTTCTACCTCTGGGTGCAACCATTTTGAATACTGCAAAACGAGGGTAAAGTTAGAGCACACATACAATTCAAACTCAAATCATTACCCTATGGCAAAGCCATAACCATACCCCAAACCATAATTTCAAACCAAACATCATAATTTAATTCTATGTGATACTCACACTCTGATGTCCACACCTAGGTACTCACTCTCTAGTGTCCACACCTAGGTTGGTTGTCATACTATGTCTATTATTACATTGAAGCGGAGCTTTGATACCAATCTCTGTAGCGCCCCAAATTTCTAATATGAGAGCTTAGAAAATAAGTGGCGAAATCCCAGCAATCCACTTCAATACAACAATAAATACCAACAACACCACTAAAATTTTCTTTCTCTATTACAACAATTATTACAATTACAGCGGAAGTCTAAACATCTCAACATAGAATTAATCTTTATTTGCAACTCAATAATGATCTCAAATATCCTTTACAGTTTTACACCAATCACTAAATAACCCAATTGTCTCAAACTGCCCACTCAAGCATCCAACCACCAATCTAAGCAATAACCTGCAACATGTGAGGCTAGAGTTGGACCCTAACCCCAAAAACTACGGGGTCAGCCATAAATGGTGTGAGTGGTGACAAATCAACAAATAGCATAAATGAACTTAAAACATAATGTCCAACAAATAATAATCAAACACTAAAGTATGAAGTACGACAAAGAATAATGGGTGATACCAAAACCAAAAGCCAAGTGTGTAAAAACAGGAAATCCGAATGCATAAAAGTGATTCAAAAAAAAACAACATGACTACATGCTGACAACGATGACTACTAAGAGATGAAGATAAACTATGATAATTTGCCCATGCTTGATCATTCCGGAGATTGATCCCACATCACAGGTATTTTTCCTGGATAATTCAGGAGATCATCCCACATCTAAACATAGACTCATAATCACAAGAATACCCCAAAAGCGTCGCCTCGACTCCGATAATTCCGTAGTTCAATCCCACATCTCAAGATAATTACTTGGATAATTCAGGAGAAATATCTCGCATCACAGGTTAACTGCCTGGATAATTCCGGAGATAGATCACACATCACAAGTTAACTACTTGGATAATTCAGGAGATTAAATCCTACATCAAAAGCCATACCGAGGTGCATAACTCAAGTTCCCATTCGTCATGACACTACCAATGCCTGTCCTTATTAATTTGGGTTACTGATCAAATCTCCTAGAGTAGTGTACCTTACCGAACTAAAAATCTGAGTAACTGAAAATTTGCCTCTATGGGCCTCAACAAATAACTGAACAAACACCGGTATACTAGGGTCACCTACCTCTAGAGACTCAAAAACAAATATCTGAACAAATTCCACTTAACAAGTGGCTCAACAAAATATCTCAAAATCATGTTCTTAACTGAACATCTCAAAATCAAATACTGAACAAATATCTCAACATCAAGTACTGAACAAATGTCTCAAAATCAAACACTAAACAAAATATCTCAATTCAAATACAAAGATCCTTCAGGACCAGTCGACTGCATAAAGGACCAGTCGACTGTCCAGAGGACATATCCCAACATTTTACAAAAATAATCTAAGGCATGACCAGTCTACTTGACAAGTCATCAGTCGACTGCCCCGAGACAAAACAAATAATTCTCATCAAATATTCTAAGTATGTGAGTCGACTGAAAGGTCATAGGTCGACTGTCCCGAAAGGACTGAACAAAATCACAAACAGAGGACCAGTCGACTGACCTCAGTCTAGGTCGACTGTCCCGAACAAATCTCAAGACTGAAAATACACAGTAGGCTCGTGCCAGTCGACTGTTCTATAGGCCAGACGACTGTCGGCTACAGATTTCTAACAATAGGTATGAACACAAATCAAACAGGGATTTTCTAAAGATTCACTGATCATGAAATTAAAATTGTGTCCAGGCAAATAAACATCTCTCAATAATCTCCATCATGGATACATTACTCCATCAATCAATTACTCAAATCTCACATATTCACGATCTAAACTCTTAATCCTTTCATTAGGGTTTTTCTCTTCAAAATGTCTTCCTCAACTCAATCAAAAATCTGAACTACACTCACAAGATCCAGATGTTTATCATCTGATCACGACATAATCAATTCTTAATATGTCTCCCAACAATACGATCTCATAATTCAAACTTTTCCATCAACAAATCTTAGTATTCCTCATACATGACCCAATTACCAATAAGAGTTCTCATCCTCCATATCAACTAATAGATCCATATCATATTTACGATGAGACTAACAAATAATGGCATAATGATCACAAACAAGCATAACAAGGTTCTTACGTCATCCATCAATCAAGACAAACAAAACAAGCAAAGCAAACATAACAACAAAACAAACCACTCACCTTTGTTTTGAAGAAAAGATCCGCAAAAGCTCCTCCTTGCTAGATCCAAGAATTCTCCTTTGTTCTTCTAAAATAATCTCAAGAAATTCTGAATATACTCAATGACGGCTGGGAAAGAATTTCCCTTAAATATGCCGGGTAAAATATTAGGGTTATATTCCCACTTTGCAAAATAGTCCTTTTAAGAATACAATTTTACATACATAGGTTTAGTCTTGAAAACTCAATCAAATATCATTTAAATTAGGATCTAATAGAAGAATATACTTCCAAGCCTCAAAATACTGATCGTAATGTCCAGCAAATACATTTTGCTTTTTAATCCATCAAAATGTCAGTTTTGCAAATAAGTCCCTTTTTTCTCAAAAATTGCAAATAGTACTAATTAATTTCAGAAAAATCTGGAAAAATACTAAATAATTCTCAAATAATAAATAATGATTTTTCATAAGGAAAACTAAAATTTTCAAACTTCTGAAAAGTCATTTGCACGTGTTTTGCACGTGTACAAAAGATAGATTTCTTAGAAAATATTTATTTAAATCCTCAAAATTATTTAAATTCATTTTCAAATAATTAAAATAATATTTGAAAATACGGGGTTCTACAAATATAATATATACGCTCTGGAGGCCAAACTCACCATAGAATATCAAATGTCAAATAGAAACCATAAATTTCTTTGAAAACGAGGTAAAAATTTTAGAAAAACCGTTGTAAAACCTACCACAGGGCCCTGTACACCACAACGAGATGGGTACGGGTCACAAACACAACATACTACTCCACACTATACTCATCATCATCATATACATGCTTATACATCTAAAATACAATTTAAACCATAGATTCCACTATTCACATAACTGAACTTATACATAAAATTTAATGTAAAAGACTTCACTCAACGAAATCTATGCCTCACCTCTGCACTGCTGAGGACCTGTAACAGTAGGGGCCTAGGGTAGTCCAGAAACTCCTTAACCCCCCAAACACTAAGGGGTTAGCCATTTCTGGTATTAGTATAATTCACTAATCTAATAAATGAACCAAACTATATAATGAAAATAAATTAAAATTTCAAGTATCAAGGTAAGAAGATTCAACATGAATCTGAACATTAAAGCATCAAGAATACAACTTGTATCAAGTACTCGACAAGTCTGCATCCGTCTACATATATCCATAACTTCACACCCTTTGCTAAAGGCATCATATTAGTATATGACTGCATATATATAAATATATATATATATATATATATATATATATATATATATATATATACAACTCCTTCAATTCATACTCAATTACAAAGCAACACATTAATTTAAATTCCATTACTTTTCATTTGAACTCTCCAACACAAATGCTCATCTGTTCACAATTACCATCGCCGCATCATTTCTTTATTTTCATAAATAATCACATAAGGTCACTGCCACTTTTTTTCACACTTATTTAGCCACGCAATTCATTTACCATTCATTTGCATCTACGAACTCACGACTCGTTTTCTTTCATACTCATCTTCATTCATAAACCTTTTCTTTCTCCTTCTTATGTCACATAACATCACACTCATACAATTCATAACATCCCGTATATCTGCATAACATCTCGTTACAGGTATTCATCTTATTGCATATCATCACATGCGTCTATTTTCATCGCGTCTTATTTATAGGCATTCTCATTCCTTCATACGACTTTGGTCATCTCTCATTCTTATTGCTAATAAATCATTCTATCATTTTCACTTACCTCTCCTGTTACGATTAACTTCATTTTCATTCTCATAAATTTATACTCCGCATCCCAAATATAGTTTGGGTAATAATATATTGCACGCCGAAGCCGATAGCGTGGGTAATAATCACGGTACCCCGGGTAGATCTTGGGTAATAACCCATCACATCTCAAGCCAATAGCTCAGTTATTAATTCACTTTACCATCATTCCATCCCACAACACATCTAACATATCAACAACCCATCAACCCATCTTAGGAGTTGTGCCAAGACAGGTAGTTCCCACCATTTCAAGAAAATAGCGGGCGAGTAGTACCTCGACACAATTCCAAGGTACAACAAGCTCATAACACAACAGGTTTCTCTATAATAACCATTTTCATAGCTATTCTCTTATTACATCTGCTTCACTTCCATTCATATAATGCATAGGACATTTTCTTTACTTTCATATTTCATTCCCACAATGTATAGTTCTTCATTTTATTCATAGTAATACACACATATACTACCTTCACTTTACCCTTTTCATTCGAATACAAATTTTCAGTTATTAGCCATATTCATCTCAAATCATGCATTTGCATTACGTTCTCATTTCCACAATACACGAATACTTTCTTTTCTTTTTCATTCTCTATCATATTTCACATCGTAAGTTTCTTTTACTCACTCATGCCTCTTTTCCTTTCACACCACATGTTTTCTTTGCTTTCTCATATTTATTTCATATCATACACCATCTCTACTTTCTCATTTTCATTTCATCATACAATGTATTCTACTTTTCACTTTCCATCTCATAATACAATTCACTTTAATTTTCATTCTTTTTATATAATACACTATACCCCAAACATAGTTTGGGTAATATACACCGCACCCCAAAGCCGATAGCTTGGGTAATAATAATCACTACACCCCAAGTAGAACTTGGGTGATAACGCATCACACCTTAAGCCAATAGCTCAATTATTAATTTACTTATTCATTTCCACCTATACACTTACTTTATTTCATTTCATTTCATTTTACACCAAGTACTTTCTTCTCTTTCTCATTCACATTTCATATCATATTCATTTTACCCCAAGTCTATCATGGAGTATCAAGTCTCTCTCAGGTCTACCCTGAGGTATCAACTCTCTCTCCGGTCTATCCGGAGGTATCTGCTCTCCCAGGTCTATCCTGGGGTATCAACTCTCTCTCAGGTCTACCCTGAGGTATCATCTCTCTCTCCGGTCTATGCGGAGTTATCTACTCTCCCAGGTCTATCCTGGGGTATCAACTCTCTCTCAAGTCTACCCTGAGGTATCATCTCTCTCTCCGGTCTATGCGAAGGTATCTACTCTCCCAGGTCTTTCCTGGGGTATCAACTCTTTCTCTCAGGTCTACCCTGAGGTATCATCTCTCTCCGGTCTATGCGGAGGTATCTTCTCTCCCAGGTCCATCCGGGGGTATCAACTCTCTCTCAGGTCTACCCTGAGGTATCATCTCTCTCTCCGGTCTATGCGGAGGTATCTGCTCTCCCAGGTCTATCCTGGGGTATTAACTCTCTCTCAGGTCTACCCTGAGGTGTCATCTCTCTCTCCGGTCTATGCGGAGGTATCTACTCTCCCAGGTCTATCCCGGGGTATCAACTCTCTCCGGTCTATGCGGAGGTATCTGCTCTCCCAGGTCTATCCTCGGGAATCAACTCTCTCTCAGGTCTACCATGAGGTATCATCTCTCGTCAACCGAAATTATTGTTATTAACATTTTCTTTTCATATTATCATCACCCTTTATCATCATAGCATCTCATCTTTTATGTGAACTTACTAACACATAAACAATGATCACCATCCCACTTACCCTTTTAGTGCATCACATATAAGAAATATCACTGTAATTAACATATAAAATCATCACATCATATGATGGAACACCACAACTGTACTGTATTATTTATTTTATCATTACCCCACACATCATGAATATACCGTACTATTTATTATTTCATTCTCACATGTTTGCATCCGCCCAGTAGATTAACACATAACAACACCACATACATATATATATACACACAACACATTACCATCACACTGAATATTCAAAATCACATCAATTCACCATAAACCGACATCCCTATATACATATAACTCATCCCCATATATATAACCAATCCTTCATCTATAAATTTATATCAATACACGAGAGACGAGTATTTAATCGTCATATTGCACACCAACACCGAGCACTAATTCCCATTTACACATACACCTTATTCCGGAATTCATACCAATCATTCAGATTATACTAAAATTTTCTTAAAACAACAGATACATAAATATGTTCATACTCACCTAACAGCCCGAGAAGACTCAAAGCATCACTTCTCCATCCCGCACCCGAAGCCATCACTAATTCTAATATCACTCAGGCGTTTTATCGAATGTCTGAGATGCACACGTGCATTGCACGTAATAGACAAATTCCTACGGGATTTTTATCCCCTAAACAATAACTAGAATCACCCCCAAAATATTTTAATAGCCCAACTATACTTTCCATTACTATACGAGAAATAATTCATACATATATAATTCTCTTTTACAAACCCAAAACTCTAATTTATTAACAATTTGCAAACTCTCTAATAATATGCTAATTTCTCGCCTCCACTACCCCTAACATCTCCAAATCTCCCTACCATAATATTTCTACTCAAAAGAAGTTAACCACACTCAATTTTATACAATAAAATAATTTAGGGTTTACCTTTCCAAAATCCTTTCGAAAATCCAATGCTACCACGATGTAGAGCACCCTCCAATTAGTCTATCCCTCAATTTAATTTGAAAATGATGGAGAAATGAAGTGGATTGAGCGGGGAGAGAGCGAACCGAAGTGGGTTCGGGTGGGGGTTTTTTTTTTTCTTTTCAGTTGGGAAAGGAACGGGAGAGAAGGAGAAAGGAGAAGGGAGGGGGGTGGTTTATAAAAATGTAAATAAATAAAGAATTAGATAAATAATTAATAGTAGAGAATATTTCATATAAGCCCCCAAGTCCCAATATATTTCAAATAAGCCCCAAATCTCTACTTTAATAATACCTACAATAAAAAATATATTAAAACTACCTCGTAATAATCCTTCAAAATTATAAAATAAAGTAGACAATATTTATTCACATAAAATCTCAACTCATAACCCCCAATATATCAATAATACTAATCTAACTCAAACATCAACACCAATATCATTATTTAAAATAAAATATATCTCAAAAGATATTAAACAGGTATTTTCGGTATTTTAAAATTCGAGGTGTTACGGGGATCCACCTCAACAGATGGAGCCAACGGAGAGGAAGTCCCAACGACCCCCTTATCCTTCGCTCCTATATCCCCCTCTGGGCTATTTGCCCCCTCACCAATTATCTTCCCTTGTGCCATCTCCTCATCCTCTTCTTCCCCATCATCTCCCTCCTCCCCCGACTTCCCCGAGACCGGCTCCTCCCCTGGGTTTAGCCCCAGATGGTACCACTTCCCATCGAAGTCGGGGATACATTCAACAATGTCCTGAATAGCCTTGACATATGCCTTCTGCATGTTGGAAAATGCATGCTCCTCGGCATCAGTAGTCACCCGGTCCATCATGTCCTCCTTCTCCCTTGCCCCCGCCTCCTTCACTCTTCAACTTCACCTCAAGCTCAACAACTCAATTGCCAAGTGACTCCCCCGAAGCTCCAACGCCTCTAATGTCTTGACCACCTTTAACTTCTCCGAGTTGGACCTGTTAGTCACCGTCTTCCACTCCTTCTACTCTGCCACCTAGTTCAATAGGTTGCAGAAGTGGCAGGTGATCTACAAAAGGAAATGATAACCCAGAGATCAAATGAATCTTTCAAGTCCTCTATGTGGTTTATTAGTAATAATGCTACCTAAACCTGTGCTCGAGAGATAACTGACCGATCCTGGAAATGATAAGGGCTTGGGAAAGATCTTCAGGACATAGAGACACAAGTAAGAAAGAATGGACTTTAATCAGAGGTCTCGAACTTACCAACAGGTTGGCATGAGCAATCTCCATGGCCGAAGAGCCAACCATCTCTGAAGCCATCCGGCTCCGGTCCTTCTGGGTAGGTGGTGCCAAATAACTTCCATGCAACTATCCCGTCGCAGAGAAAGTGGTCGTGCCGCCTGATGTACCAGTCCAACACATTGATCGACCTATGCCAATTGGTGAGGACCACGTCAGCCTCAGTGGTCAACGCGGGGTGCTCTCTTGAGAGCATGACAGCCATACCCGTTCCTCTAGTAGCGGGGCTTGTCAATGTAGCATGAGGTGAGCCCATATCTACCACAGGGGTAGAGATTGAGGAGCTCTTGGCCACCTTCGCAGACCCATGCCTGATTATCGCCCTCTTCCTCTTCTTGTCCTCGGGGGCTTTGGTTCTAAGCCAGACCCTTGTCATGATTGCATCGAAATTCATGTCCTCTGCCCTTGTAAAAAGTAAACAAGAAAATATGTGAGAACATTATAGAAACAAGATGAATAAAAGCAAAGTAAAGCAACTAGAGTAAATTCATACCAGGGTCCATCAGGCTCAGACCGACCGTGAAGAGGACCCCCTCTGTAATCTGCTGCCACTTCAGTGGCTCATAAGCCATCTTCTCAGTCTCACTCAGTGTCGGGTCGGCTTTCACCCTTTTCAGTAAACAAGTCTGCCACTTGGTGGGGGAACTCCACTGCTCCAAACAACATATAACAAAGAACTTCTCCTTCCAAAACATGATGGTCTCGTGGATCTCGTGGCTCCAAACAACAGTTAACCTAGGCTCTGATACCAAACTGTAACACCCCATTTTTTTTTAAACTATTCCTTATTCAAATGACTTCTAACATAATCTATTACTTATCTACACCAAGTCTTATTTAGAAAAATACTCATAGATATTTATTAAAAATTTCTGCAGAGTTTCCACTAAAATATTAGTCCTTTTACAGGTTTTCCTTACAAAAATCTACAAACAATTACAAAAATCAATGTACATGTAATATATATCAATCCTCCCCAAGCCAAGTAATTTAACCTCACACAGGTAATAATAAATACGGCTCTGGGGCATAATAGTTCATAACATGCAAGATACAAATTAAAAACCAAAAATTCTTTTGAAAACTTATATGATTTTTAGAAATACTTTAGACAAACCTTTCAAAAACCAACCACAGAACCCAGTACTCCACAACGAGGTGGGTACGGGCTTACATACTTCATCACAACATTATATATATCATTATACCTTACAGTTATACACATAATCTCCCGTAATACAAAATAATACATCATAATATCCCATATTCACATATAATACATACACATTTATATAACCCATTCTATTACGAGCAAAATAAAACTACCAAACTTCAACAACTATCTCACCTTGCTGCTATCAAAACCTGCAGGAGAGTTAGGGTCGTCCACCCATAGGGAGGGACTCCCCTAACCCCCAGAAAACAACAGGGATTAGCCATATCTAGTGTGAGTATAATTTACTAGTTTTGCAAATAAATTAAACTGTATAAAGAAAATAGAATGAACATAAGAATATCCAGATAATAAAATTCAACCTGAAATATGAACATTAAAACATCATAAATATGACTTTATATAAAAGTTCTCTTCTAAATCTGCACCCATCTACATATCCATAACCACTCTCACTACATTGAAGTTGTGCCTCAGCAGGTAGTTCCCACCATTTCCATGGAAATAGCGGGCAAGTAGTTCCTCAGTACAATTCCAAGGCATAGCAACTTATATTAACTCATACCACACTTATTTTTAGTTTTAAAATCATTCCCATATTCATCACTTAACACACATCACTATATGCATCACACAAATATCACATATAACTTTTTTTTCATATAATATTATATCATACATACACATTTTCTTTACTTCTCGTACTCTTTTCCATACTTGTTTGAGTTATTCACATTAACTTTACACACATAATTCCTTCATGGTTAATCACATATATGCCAAACCATATCAATTCATGTAGATAATTCTTCCACTTTATATTCAAAGACATAACACTATAATAATTCACATATATAACTTTTTTACTTTTCATATTTAATCACACACACAATGTTCATCCATTAATAAATATTTTCATATCACCATTTATTTATTTTCATATATAAACACATAATGCAATTTCCTCATTTTTCATACTTATTTAACCACATACTTTGTTTACCATTCATTTTCATTTACATACTCATGACTCATATTCTTTCATACTCATCTTCGTTCAAATACATTTTCTTTCTCATTCTCATATTACATAACATCACACTCATCAATCTTACAACATATTGATATTTATTCTCATCATATTTCACATCAATTACTTTCTTTTCTTTCTCATTCCCATTTCATTTCACATTTATTTGTTTTATTGATTTGTCGACCAGTGAGCCATAGTATCCCACTATACTTAAAGTCGACAGCCCAGTAAACACGCAGACCTCTGCTCCCCGGGGTATTACGCGTTCGAGGCTACATCTTTCTCCCAGCCTATGCCAGTGAGGGAAACACACACCCCAAGTAGAATTTGGGTACTTCCTCCAGACAAAGCCAGAGAGGGAAACACGCACCCCAAGTAGAACTTGGGTACTTCCTCCCAGCCGAACCCAGAGAGGGAAACATGCACCCCAAGGCCGATAGCCTGGGTAATAATCATGCTCCCAAGACAAGATGGGTAATAAACGGGCCTCAGGCCGTTAGCTTGAGCGATAAAAACAGGCACCCCAAACATAGTTTGGGTAATAACCACTCACCCCAAGGCAGTCCTTGGGTATTAAGAGGTCTAGCCCAAACCCGCAGGATTTCTGTAGGTACTGGTCAACAAAATTTATTTGTTATTATCATTTTCATTTCATCTTTCCATCTCATATTATCACCACATAGCATCTCAGCTTTCATTTCAATAACTTGTCACATCTTTGACATTTACCATGAAAATTATTATCTCACTTTATTATCCCATATCATCTCATCTTTTATCTTAAAACATTAACACATAATCGGTGTTCACCATATTATTTTTCTTCTCATTGCACCACATATATGCATACACAATGCTATTTTATTCATAAGATTGCTACATCATATTATTACATATCATGAATGCACCATATTATTTACTTTATCACATTACCATATATTAAGAATATGCCATGTTATTTAGCTTACTACATTATGTTATTACACATTAATTCCACTTTGAACATCTCTATATCATACATATACCAACTCATTAATTTCATCATTTATAATATCACTTCTCATTATGACCCATATATCATAAACATACACCTTATTGGTCAACACATCATAACACCATCTATTTATGTCATTTCTATTTATCAATCGTATATTATATCAACCCCAATTACTTCATAATATCATACATATACCCAATATATCACCCATAACACTCAATATCCAAAATCACACAAATTCACCATATTACTCAATTTCAACATATAAAATTCCATATTTCTATGAAATCTTCATTTAACTATAACTCACACAAATCACATCGAATCATTATAAAATTTTGTCACAACATAATAGATACCTAGTACAACCATACTCACCTGACGAACAGGCAAGAATATACTCCTCGCTCACCCGATCGTCAATCGAACTTCACTTTTTGGTACCTATACTAAAAATTATCGAACCCATAAGCCAATTACTCAAAATACACATGATCTATCCCCCGAATGTACATTAAACATACTTATACCTTGCATATATTATACCTAAGCATCTTAAATCAACTATTTTCTATTCTAATTGCCAAATCTCAAATTTTTTAGACCAATAAACTTTATTTTCACAATTTCTTGATACTAGAAAAATTCCTAATAATTATTAAACAATTGATAAAATTAATCGTAGATGCTTCTAAATTATCTCATATAATTACACATCATCTTAATATTTCTTAGTATACAATAGCCATGACTTTACTAAACTCAAACTCTGTGTTAGGAATAGTTTCTAAATTATTATCATTAAAATTAAAATCTTTCACCTTAAGCGTTTCTACAAGATCTAAGCAACCTTCTACTATGAATTTTATGCAAGGAAAAGTAAAGCACTATCACGCCCCGCTACCCAAAAGAGATACAGAATACAAATACGCGACAAAAGTCCAGCGAATGATTTTCATCATCCATAAGCAGTTTAAAAATCTTTACAACATTTCACAAGAATAATCAGAGTCGGAAGCAAAATAATCAACCAATCATGCACATATGAACCAAAATACCAACAAGAATACTTGAAACCAAAATATATTAATCTCAAATAATCATAATCTGAATAAGTTAAAATTCTGGGTCACTTTGCCCAATACAAAATGAATCCAAGTATCAAAATATAATATTGTTCAACCAAGCTACAAGAAATAATAATAATAAAATCCATCACTAGTATTTCATGTCACCGATACTATCTGGAACCTGTTCTTCAAAATCTGCAATTTAACAATCGTAGGGAAGAGGAAAAGAGAAAATAAGAACCCGTCAATTTCAAGTTACAGGCCGCTTGTAATGCAGGATACAAGTACATGGGGAAAAACTAGCTAATAACATGGAATAAGCATGATAATAATGTATAACAACTAGCATGGTAAGGTGAACAAGTACAAGTAGCATGTGTCAAGTGTCAGGTAAACAAGTATCATGTAAACGAGTAACAAGTATCAAGTGTCCTATAAACATGTATCAAGTATCATGTTTCAAGTCTCATGTATCATATAGTCAAGTATCAAGTAAGCATGTATCATGTTCAAGCATCAAGTTCACGTGTCATGTATCAAGTCTTGTAGTTATTACTATCTAGGTAGCACTTCATGCATTCCAGTTTTTACTACATGGTTGCTACAACAAATATTTTCGCTTTCGATTTCATAGTGGACCATCGAGGGCAGTGTACTCAGGGACAAGTATCAAGTATCGAGCTCCAAGCTCCAAGTATCATGTATTATGTAATCATGTGTCAAGTTGCGCAAGTGGCAAGTAACGTGTCTTGCGTGCAAGTATCAAGTAATCACGTATCAAGTATCATGTCTCAAGTCATCACGTAGGATCAGTGGAACCCCTTCCGAGTACACATTTCTGAATTATCCACTACTAGATCTTTCCCTTAAACTCTGGCTTGATTAATTATTATTAATGTCAAACAAGCATGTATATGTGCAAAACATATCAAGAATAATATGGCATGATCATGTAACAAGTTCAAGTTGCAAGATAAACATCTACGGGTGCAAGATAACTCATAAAAGAATAAATTAACCAAATCTCAAGTTCAAGACAGCATGACTATACTGTAGTAAAACAGTCATTCCCGGTGTTACAAACATGCAAATCTGAATCCTTCGAAACATCTAGAAAATAGACTCCCAATCAAATCCAGAGAATATAAATAAGTCATATATTAATTCTCAATATCATAACTCAAAACTGATTTGAATCTAGAAAATAGGTTCAACCAGAAATCAGTAAATTGAATTCACTGTCAGAAAAACAGCATCAAAACACATCAAATAAATCCAGGAAAAATCTGGGGTATTCCCCTATCTTTCTAGTATCAAAATATAAAGTTTCATAATTTTCCAGTAAGATTAGTTTTGCCATCAAAAAACAGAAAACATCAAGAAACGATAGTTTGGAAAATCTGGAATTCCCAACACTGCTGTACGAAAACTGTAATATCTCGCAAACCGTGAAACGAAATCTAAATCCGTCAAAGGGAGATGAAAATAGACAAAATAATTTAACTTTCCTATTTCATAAATATTTTTTATACAGGAAAAGGAATTAGGGTGAAAATACAAATCTTTACAAAACAGCGAGCAAAATCCAGCAAGTATAGTCTTTATAAACAAGCATGAAACGACATATAAAACTCATCAATAGAATCCACCAAAATTCTGGATAATCCCTAAATTGGTATAGAAATAATGAAGAGAATTTCAGATTAAAATAATATGTTTAACACTAGTATCAAAATAGTTGAGTCATCGAAATCATGAAAAAACGAAATCTGAAAAGAAATACACCTCTGTAGTAAAACCACCATATCTCACACATACAAAAACGAAATCAATCAAGATCGGAGAGTTTGGAAAGAAGACGGATTCCTCTAAAAATCATGTTTTATACTGAAGTTAAGATACTGACCTTCATATGGTCTAAAATACCAATCAAAACTTATCATCGACAAAATACAAATTTTTCTCTGAACAACAAATCAACATCCAACACACGAAACTTGTTCCAAACACAACCAAACATGTTATAGAGTCTACTAAGTGTACAAACATCCTGAAATAGGATATATGGCATGCCCACAACAAGTATATCACATGGATTCAAACAAACACACGATTCTCACAAAAAACTTGTATATATGATCACATCAAGAACGGTCAAAACCGATGTTGCTTCATGTCAAATTTGTGTCGTGAGGCAACTATGGTCAATAGCACTATACAGACAATACTCATCAAGAATACACCACATACGAGTTGTCTCTAGAACCCAACTACACTACAAGCGGGATTTATGACTTGTATCATACAAAGAATTCGAGTAAAAGTTACTTGCCTTAACCGAAGACGAAACGAACACCAAGAATAACGGGAACGGATTCCCGCCGAACGAACAACGAATACCAACGAACCACGAACAAAAACTACGAACAAAAACCCACGAACCAACGAACGAAGCACGAACACAAAACACAATCGAGCACACGCAACCCCGACGAGCACCAAAGCGCACTCAAGAGAGAGCATGAGGGAACGACTGTAAAAAGACAGCTGGGAATTCAATACCAACAGGGCATAGGTAATTAACTAGTTGTTTGGTTTAGTATATATGGTATTGGGTTAAGCGGACAGTTGGGAATTCAAGCAAAATTTAGGTAGGGCAAAAAGAAACAGAACAATAGAAAAAAAATATACGGTGGACAAAAAAATATGAAGGGATAAAAAATAATCAACTCGATCAAAATGGAACGAAACAAGAGACGAACAAAAATCAAGAATTCAAATAAAAGAGACCAAATAATATGGGAATATATATATATAGAAAATAAATCCAATATACGGTCCAAAAGAGGTACAACAGAATCAAATACAAGGAAAAGAAAATACACTCCAAAAATACACAAAACGAAAAACAGGGGTTACAATCCTACCCACCTAACAAGAAGAATTTCGTCATTGAAATTCAACAAGAGATACATAGGGTAACCCCAAAAACAACCAAAAAGAATAAAACAAAACTACTCAAACAAATGAGGAAACCTCTGCTGAATCTTCCCCTCCAGCTCCCAAGTCAACTCACCGAGCGAGTAAGGATTCCAAGCAACACGAACCAACTTGATAACCTTGTTCTTAAGCACTTTCTCCCGCCAATCCACAATAGCAACTGGCAGAATCTTACAAGTCAAATCTAGACGAACGGTCAACTCAGAATAGTCGATCACGTGGCTCTCATCTCGGATATATCTCCTGAGTTGCAAGACATGGAAAACACCGTGCACTCCGGATAACGTTGGCCGCAATGCAAGACGATAGGCTACCATGCCTACTCGCTCCAAAATTTCAAACGGTCCAATAAACCTAGGGCTAAGCTTGCCCCCACCACCGAACCAAATGACACCGTGCCACGGCGATACCTTTAGAAAAATATGGTCACCAACACCAATCTCCAGAGCTCTCCGTTGGACATCAGCCCATCACTTCTGCCTATCCTGAACTGCCTGCAAATGCTTCCTGATCTGAACCACAGCATCAACTGTCTTGGTGAACAACTCGGGACCCAACAATTTCGGCTCACCAATGTCATCCCAGCACACTAGCGATCTACACTTCCGCCCATAGAGTGCCTCGAACGGAGCAGCTTAATACTGGCTTGAAAGATGTTATTGTACGAGAACTCTATGAGATGAAAATGGTCCTCCTATGATCCACCAAACTGAAGCATACAGAACCTAAACATGTCCTTAAGAATCTGGATGGTCCTCTCTGAATGTCCATCAGTCTAGGGATAAAAAGTTGTGTTGTACTTTAATTTACTCCCCAAACTGTTCTGAAGAGTCTCCCAAAACTAAGATCTGAATCTCGTATCCCTGTCGGATACAATACTGAATGGAACCCCATGAAGTCTAACAATCTCTTGCATATACCTCTCAGCTAGGCTCTCAGTAGACTGCTCGACACGAAAAGGATTGAAGTGAGCACTCTTCATCAAACGGTCGACAATTACCCAGATGGCATTATGACCCTTAGGACTCCTCGGCAAAGCAGTTACAAAATCCATAGTGATATGTTCCCACTTCCACTCTGGAATAGGATGTGGTTGAAGAAGTCCAGCGGTTGTCTAATGCTCTGCCTTAACCTACTGGTAGATCAAACACTGAGCAACAAACCGAGCTACAGCTCCCTTCATACCATGTCACCAAAAATGAGGCTTCAAATCCTGATACATCTTAGTACCGATGGGATGGATAGAATAGGATGACTGCTGGGCTTCCACAAGCAACCTCTGACGAATTTCACCTTTCGAGACACATAACCTGGATCCAAAATGAAGCGATCCATTAGCATGAATGACCATGTCCATCCTGGACCCAGACTCAACCTCAGCTTGAAAACTTTGAACCTGTGCATCACTAGCCTGCGCCTCTCTAATCTGATCAACAAGAGACGACTGAAGCTGGAGCACCAAACAACTCCGATCAGAACTCGGCAACAAAACCCCAACTCCAACCTCCTTATCTGCTCAATCAAATCCTTCTGCTGAGTCAAGAACATAACTGCCGGTCTCCTGCTCAAAGCATCTGATACCAAGTTTACTTTACCAGCATGGTATTGCAAACTGATATCATAATCAGCCATAACCTCCAACCAACATTTTTGCCTCATGTTTAACTCCTTCTGGGTGAAGACATACTTGAGACTTTTGTGGTCGGTAAAGATCCACTCGGTCCCTAAGTAAATAATGTCTCCACAACTTCAAAGCATGGATCACTACCGCTAACTCCATGTCATGGGTCGGATAGTTCTTCTCATGCGGCCTCAACTGCCTCTATGCATACGCAACGACTCAGCCCTTCTGTATCAAAATTGTTCCAAGACCCTTACCAGAAGCATCACAGTGAATTACAAATCTGCCTGAACCATCTGGAATAGTCAACACAGGCGCTGACGTCAATCTGTTCTTCAACTCAACAAAAGCCACACCACACTCATCAGACCAATAGAACTTCTGATCCTTCCCAGTCAGCTTAGTCAACAATCCTGCTATCTTTGAAAAATCTTGGATAAATTTCCGATAATAGCCAGCCAAACCAAGAAAACTCCTGACTTCAGAAATTGACTTGGGAACAAGCCAATCCTTCATAGCTTCAACCTTAGCAGGATCCACAGAAATACCATTGTCCGTGATAATGTGCCCCAAGAATGAAACCCTGTCGAGCCAAAACTCGCAGTTGCTGAGTTTCCCATAGAACTGATTCTCTCTCAAAGTCTGTAGAACCACTCTAAGATGCTTAGCATGATCTTCCTGATTCCGAGAATATACCAAAATATCATCAATGGAGACCACCACAAACTATCCAAGAACTAAGAGAAGACCCAGTTCATAAGACTCATAAATACAGCCGACGCGCTCGTAACTCCGAACGGCTTCACCAGATACTCATAGTGGCCATATCCGGTCCTAAAAGCATTCTTCTGCACATCAGTCGCCTTCACTTTGACTTGATGATATCCAGAACGAAGATCCAACTTCGAAAAAATAGCAGGCCCACAAAACTAATCAAACAAATCACCGATCTTGGGCAACGGATACCGATTCTTCACAGTAATACTGTTCAGTTCCCGATAATCCACACATAGTCGACGACTACTGTCCTTCTTATTGAAAAAAAGGACTGGAGCACCCCAAGGTGAAACACTGGGTCTGATGAAACCCAAATCAAGCAACTCCTAAATTGCACCTTAAGCTCTACTAGCTCAACCAGGTGCCATCCTGTAGGGACTCTTCGATATAGGGGTCGTACCCGGCTGAACTTCAATACCAAACTCCACATCCTTATCAGGGGGTATGCCAGGCAAATCCTCTGGAAAAACATCCAGAAAATCCTGAACTACTAGAGGTGCAATCTTACAGCCTGAATGCAACTCCATCGCACAAATCTCCTGATCAACTGCAGCTTGGCCAAGGAAAGACTCCCCAGCATGGAACTCAAATTTTGCACGATCTTGAATTCGAAATCCAACTTTCTTGGCACGGCTATCAATAATGGCATGGGTTTCACCCAACCAATCCATACCGAGAATAACGTCGAATCCTGAATTCCCAATTACAATCAGATTAGCTTTGAAATCTGCTCTACCAATAATTACGGAACACTGCCTGCACTCCCGAGAACAAATGACAACTCCACCACCTGTCACAATATTCCAAGCCTCTGAGATGTTGCTGCACTCTAACTGATGGCGAGTGAAAAATCAAGAGGAGCCAAAAGAATAGGTTGCCCCAGAATAAAAAAGAACACGAGCAGGGAAAGAGCAAACAAGGAAAACAGCTAAGACATAAATCAAAAGAGACAAAGAAAAAGAATGGTTGAACAGAGGTGAGGACAAACAAAATGCAGAAAGAACAACCAGAAAGAAATAAAGCAAAAGAGAACAACAAAACAACAAAAACAAAAGATACCTGCGACCACACCCTCAGCTGACTCAACATCAGCAGCAGTCAGGTTGAAAGCCTGACCTCTCCTAGGAGCAGTGGTCCTCTGACTGACAAACTGGCGCTGCGGAGGAAGCAGTGGTCTAACTGGACCATGAGCTGTGGCAACTGGCTGAACTGGACCCCTGGTTGGAGGAGCCAACTGCGGGCAGTCCCGCACCGAATGGTTAGCAGCACCACATCCAAAACAACGACGATTGGCATGTGGGCAATCCTTGCGTTCATGCCCTGGAAGATGGCAAAAGTCACAAAAACCAACTCTCGGAGGACTTGCAGAAGAGTAGGGAGCTGCCCTGGGCGGAGGGACTGGAACAGGTCTCCGAATAGGTCCACCAAAAGGCCTAGCAACTGAGCGTGGAACAGTCTGCCAAGAAGGAGCCAACCCCCATGAGCCTGCTCCTGAGCTCTAGCTGCCTCAAGAGCCTCAACATAAGTACGCAAGCGAAGAGAGACAAGCTGCACCTTGATGTCTCGCTCAAGCCCCAAAATGAACCTACGAGCCCTATCCTCTTCGTTCGCCCCAAGAACGGATGCGAAGCGGCTAAGTCTCATAAATTCAGCTGCGTACTCATCCACAGACCTAGAGCCCTGTTTCAAGAAAGTCTTATGTTACAACATTGCATGAACAATATGTAACAAAATTTCATTACTAGGAATAACGACCAACCTGTTTTAGGGCTAAGAATTATTGCTCCATCACAACTATAGTGTTGCTAAGAAAGAACTTCTCCAAGAAGCTCCTAGATAAAGTGGCCCAAGTGATCGATCATTCGAGACTTTCGGACTCGGACCTCCACCAGATATAAGCCAAGTCCACCAACTGGATGGCCACCACATCCACACGATCGGCATATGCCACTCTAGCTGCCAAAAGAAGTTGCTCTGTTCTGATCAACCACTGTTCAGCCTCCAAAGGCGTCTCAGTGCCTGAAAATCTATCGGGATGCAGCCTCATAAAGTCTGTGACTGTTCCCGGAGGGAGAGGAAGAACGTCCTATTTAGGCACAACGGGCGGAGGAACTCGAGCAGCCTCCAAAGCAGCCATCACCAAATTGCTATGGTTCTGCTTCATATTGATCAAGTGCTTAAGCACACCGGTGACAGCCTCAAGCTCAAGTTGATCACCCGGGACACGAGAAGAACCTCTACGAGCCATAGTCTCCACAAAACCAAAAACAATTAGCATCCAGATCAATGTTGACAATAATTCATTTATGCATGCATGGTTGGTGAAATGTTGAGCCGATCCAAGTTCGAGCCAAACTTGTCTAATATATTAGGCAACTAATATATTAGCCAAACATGGTGCTCTAATACCACTAAAAACCTTATCACGTGCCGCTTCCCAAAAGAGATACAGAAAACGGATACACGACAAAAGCCCAGTGAATGATTTTCATCATCCATAAGCTGTTCAAGAATCTTTACAATATTTTACAAGAATAATCAGAGTCGGAAGCAAAATAATCAACCAATCATGCATATATGAACAAAAAAACCAACAAGAATACTTGAAACCAAAATATATTAATCTCAAATAATCATGATCTGAATAAGTCAAAATGCTGGGTCACATTGCCCAATACAAAATGAATCTAAGTATCAAAATACAATATTGTTCAAGCAAGATACAGGAAATAATAATAATAAAATACATCACTAGTACTTCATGTCACTGATACCATCCGAAATCTCCAAAATTTACAATTTAACAATTGCAGGAAAGAGGAAAAGAGAAAACAAGTACCCGTCAATTGCAAGTTACGGGCCGCTTGTAATGCAGGATACAAGTACATGGGAAAAAACTTGCTAATCACATGGAATAAGCATGATAACAATGTATAATAACTAGCATGGTAAGGTGAACAAGTACAAATAGCATGTGTCAAGTGTCAGGTAAACAAGTATCCTGTAAATGAGAAACAAGTATCAATTATCCTGTAATCATGTATCAAGTGTCATGTTTCAAGTCTCATGTATCATGTAGTCAGGTATCAAGTAAGCATGTATCATGTTCAAGCATCAAGTTCATGTGTCATGTATCAAGTCTTGTAGTTATTACTATCTAGGTGGCACTTCATGCATTCCAGTTTTTACTACATGGTTGCGACAACAAACAATTTCGCTTTCAATTTCATAGTGGGCCATAAAGGACAGTGTACTCAGGGACAAGTATCAAGTATCAAGCTCCAAGCTCCAAGTATCATGTATCATGTATCATGTAATCACGTGTCAAGTTGTACAAGTGGCAAGTAACATGTCTTGCGTGCAAGTGTCAAGTAATCACGTGTCAAGTACCATATCTCAAGTCACCACGTAGGATCAGTGGATCCCCTTCCGAGTACACGTTTCTGAATTATCTACTATTACATATTTTCCTTAAACCCCAGCTTGATTAATTATTATTAATGTCAAACAAGCATGTATATGTGCAAAACATATCAAGAATAATATGGCATGATCATGTAACAAGTTCATGTTGCAAGATAAATATATACGGGTGCAAGATAACTCATAAAAGAATAAATTAATCAAATCTCTAGTTCAGGACAGCAAGACCATACTGTAGTAAAACAGAGATTCCTAGTGTTACAAACATGCAAATCTGAATCCGTCAAAACTTCTAGAAAATAGACTCCCAACCGAATCCAGAGAATATAAATAAGTCATATAGTAATTCACAAAAACATTACTCAAAACTGATTTGAATCTAGAAAATAGGATCAACCAGAAATCGGTAAATCGAATTCACAGTCGGGAAAATAGCATCAAAACACCTTAAATAAATCCAAAAAAAATCTAGGATATTCCCCTATCTGTCTAGTATCAAAATATAAAGTTTCATAATTTTCCAGTAAGATTAGTTTAGCCATCAAAAATCAGAAAACATCAAAAAACGATAGTTTGGCAAATATGGAATTCCCAACACCGCTGAACGAAAACTGTAATATCTCGCAAACCGTGAAACGAAATCCAAATCCATCAAAGGGAGATGAAAAAAGATAAAATAATTTATATTTCATATTTCATAAATATTTTTCATACAGGAAAAGGAATTAAGGTGAAAATACAAATCTTTACAGAACAGCGAGCAAAATTCAGCAAGTATAGTCTTTATAAACAAGCATGAAACGGTATATAAAACTCATCAATAAAATCCACCAAAATTCTGGGTAATCCCTAAATAGGTATAGAAATACTAACCAAAATTTTAGATCAAAATAATATGTTTAGCACTAGTATCAAAATAGTTTAGTCATCGAAATTATCACGAAATGAAATCTGAAAAAAGAAATACACCTCAGTATTAAAACCACCATATCTCACACATACGAAAATGAAATCAATCAAGGTCAGAGAGTTCAGAAAGAAGACGGATTCCTTTAAAATTCATGTTAATACTGAAGTTAAGATACTGAGCTTAATATGGTCTAAAATACTAATCAAAACTGATCATCGACAAAATACAGATTTTTCTCTTAACAACAAATCAACATACAACACACGAAACTTGTTCCAAACACAACCAAACATGTTATAGTATCTGCTAAGTGTCCAAACATCATGAAATAGGGTATATGGCATGTCCACAACAATTATATCACATGGATCCAAACAAACACAAGATTCTCACAAATAACTCGCATATATGATCACATCAAGAACGGTCAAAACCTAAGTTGTTTCATGTCAAATTTGTATCGTGAGGCGACTATGGTCAATAGCACTATATAGACAATACTCATCAAGAATACACCACACACGAGTTGTCTCTAGAACCCAACTACACTACAAGCGGGATTTATGACTTGTATCATACAAAAAAATTGAGTACATGTTACTTGCCTTAACCGAAGACGAAACGAACACCAGGGAACGACGGACTGACGGAACGACGGGACAGAGCGAGAGAGAGCACGAGGGAACGACGGTAGAAAGACGGTTGTCGTTGTCGCTGTTCCACGGCCTGGTGCCGACAGAACAGGGACAGAGTGGGAGGGCAGCGTCGCCTTGCGGTTGTCGCACTACTGTCGCTGTCGGCGCACCGAAACAGGGCAGAGAGAGAGACGGGGATGAGGAGAGGGACATGGGATGGAGAGGGGGTGCAGAGGAAAAGGAGTTCGGAAGTTGGGAGACGGCAGAAGAGATAGGAAATAGGGTTGCATGGGTTTTAAATATATAGGGTTTATATATATTAGGGTTGAATAGGTGATGACGGTGGAAACAGAGTAGGGAATGGTGCGGGTCGGGTTTGAGGTGATAACGGGTCAGCATGTGAGTAGGGAATGAGTTGTTTAATCATCTGGGTAATATGAGTAGGTTAATAATCTGGGTAATAGTGTAACCCCTGTTTCCCATTTCTGGTATTTTGCGTGTATTTTCTATATTTATTTATTTTTTTAAATCTATCTTTTTCTCGTTTTCATATTCATTGTTAAAATTATATTATTGATCTTCTGTTAAGATCTATTTTTAATTTATCTAAAAAAAAAAGATCTATTTTTAATTACTAAATTTTATTTTGAACTAGTTCCCGATGATTCTTTTTATTATTTTGATTATTATGAATGTTATCATTTCTATAAAAACCTTATTGTATTGCTAGTATTTGAGTGTTAACCCAATGTAAACTATTTGATTTATTGTACTATTGTATTACTAATTGTTATAATTGATTTAGTTATTTATTTTTTTATAAACCCTAATTGTATATTTTATTAGTGTATTTTTAAAACCCTAACCCTATTTTTTTTCTCTATTGGATTTTACCCAATACCTAATTATTCTTAATAACCCAAATACCCATTATCGGAAATAATACCAAATCCACAACCCAATTCTCTACCCATACCCATTTATAAAATCCATTACACTATATCAACCCTATAACCTCCACCTATTTAACCCTATAATAAATCCCCAAAACCCATCTGCATTATTAACCCACCCGGAACCCACTTTCACCTTAACCCTATAACCCACCTAAATACCCTGTTTAACCCATTTACCCGTTCAAACCCATATAAGCCTAACCCTAATTCCCATCACCATCTCTCCTATATATTAACTGTTCATCTCCCCCATCCTTCCGCCGCTTCGCCTTCTTCCCTACTGTCCATCTTCCCATCCCCAGAGCCTCATCCTCTCCCCTCCCGTCCGTCTGCACACTCCGACGCGCAGCCAGACCACAGCGACAGCAACGTCCCCAGCTAGACAACAGCCCTGGCGACCCCCCCTGTCGCACTCCTTCGACGACAGTAGTAGATGACTACAGTTATGCAGCCAGCAGTGGTCACAGCTTCCCTGCGTCAACCAGCCGCTACCGCAGCGCCATCCGCCGTCTTCTCCCCGCGTTGTGTTCCCCCGATCGCGCCCCTCGCTGGCACTGCCCATTTGCGCCGTCCTCCACCTGCGGCCGCCACCTTGCCACCCTATGCCGTCGCCGTCTACAGCCGTAGCCAGTGCAGCCATGAGTGGCTCTGTTTGATGGAGTTTTGATCTTCCATTGATTGTGGGCCATTGACCGCATCATGATCATCATCGTCTTGGTTTTAATCCCTTGATTGAGAGCCGTCTGTTGGATCTTGATCATCATCAAGTCTCGATCAGCTGCCCGATCATCGATCAATCTTCATCACATCTCGATCATCATGATCATTGTCATCATGGAGTTCTTTGATCACTTTGGTTGGTGGCCGTTAGATCGTCGATCTGATCCGATCATCATTATCATCATCAAGATACTGATCACATCTCGATTTTGATCTTGATCTTCGATCAGAGTTGTCTGATCTGATCTGATCGCCTTGATCTCTTGATCTTTTCATCTCAGTCGTCTGATCGTGTTCGTGATCTGTTGTTCCTTGTGTTCGTGATTAGTTTGTGATTCGTTGTGTATGTGTTCGTGCCCCGGGATCCGTTCCCGTTATTCTTGTTCTTGCTCTATTTTTGTCGTCATCTCTCAGGCAAGTAACTTGTACTCAAATTCTTTTGTATGATACAAGTCAAAAAATACTGCTTGTAGTGTAGTTGGGTTCTAGAGACAGTTTGTGTGTGCAACCCCTTGTTGATATTGTCTCTATAGTGATTTGACCATAGTTGACTCACGACATAAAATTGACATGGAACAACATAGGTTTTGCCCGTTCTTGATTTGATCATGTATGTGAGATTTTTGTGAGAATTTGGGTATTTGTTGAGATCCATGTGATAGACTTATTTTAGATATATTAATTACCCTAATTCATGATGATTGGACACTTGGTAGACTCGATTTCATGTTTGGTTGTGTTTGGATTAAGTTTCGTTAGATCTATGTCGATTTTGGTTTTTGAGGAAATTCGGTATGTTGCCGATAATCTGTCTTGATCAGTAATTTAGACCATGTTAAGGTCAGAATCGTAATTTCAGTATAAAATATGATTTGTAGAGAAATTCGTCTGCTTTCCAATCCCTCTAACCTTGGTCGATTTCGTTTTCTTATGAGTGAGTAATGGCTATTTTACTGCAGAGGTGTATTCGATTTCCAGATTTCGTCTCTTGATGATTTTGATGATTAAATTAATTTGATACTTGTGCTACACATATTATTTTGATATGAAACTTTGGTCAGTTTTCCTATATCTACTTATGGATTACCCAGAATTTTGGTGAATTTTATTAATGAGTTTTATATGCCGTTTCATGCTCGTTCATGAAAAACTATACTTGCTGTATTTTGCTTGCTGTTCTTTAAAGAATCGTAGTTTCACCCTGATTCCTTTTACTATATGAAAAATATTTGTGAAATATAAAAGTTAGCTGATTCTATCTATTTTCATCTCCCTTTGGCGGATTTGGATTTCGTTTCATGGTTTGCAAGATATCGTAGTTTTCGTACAGCAGTGTTGGGAATTCTAGATTTGTCAAACTATCGTTTATTGATATTTTCTGAGTTTTGATGACTGATCTAATTTTTCTGAAAAATTATAAAACTTTATATTCTTATACTAGACAGGTATGGGAATACCCCAGAATTTTTCTGGAATTTATTATGATGTTTTCCTGCTGTTTTCCTGCTCTTGAATTCGTTTTCCTGATTTCTGGCTGAACGTGTTTTCTGTATTCAAATCAGTTTTGAGCTATGCTTTTGTGAATTAACATATGACTTATTTATACTCGCTAGATTTGGTTGGGAGTCTATTTTCTAGACGTCTCGATGGATTCACATTTTCATATTTGTAACCCTGGGAATCACTGTTTTACTACAGTATGGTCTTGTTGTCCTGAACTAGAGACTTGGCTATTTTATTCTTTTATGAACTATCTTACATACATACTTGTTTATCTTGCAACTTGAACTTTCCACATGATCATGCCATATTATTCTTGATATTTTTTGCATACCTACATGCTTGTTTAACACTAATAATAAATAACCAAGCCGAGGTTTAAGGCAAAGAATGATTAGTGGATAATTCAGAAACGTGTACTCAGAAGGGGGCCCGTGTTTTCCGTTTTGATTCGTGTTGATACATGAACCTGTTGGTTCATGTACCTGTTACCTGTTGTTGCATGGACCTTTTGGTTCATGTACCTATTACCTGTTGCTGCACAGATCTGTTGGTCATGTACCTGTTGCTTCATGAACCTGTTGCTACATGAATCGGATGATTCGTGTACATGTTGCTTCATGAACCTGTTTCTGTTCTGATCCCTGAGTACACTACCCTCTATGGTCCACTAAGAAATCTAAAAGCGAAACTATTTGTTGTAGCAACCATGTGTTATAATATGGGGCGCATGAAGAGCTACCTAGATAGTAACAATTACAATACTTGACATGACATAACTTGACACCTGTTTACCTGTATACATGAATACCTGCTACCTACTTTCCTGATACATGTTCACCTGTTTACCTGTATACCTGATTACCTGTTACATGATTACCTGGACATGATACTTGACACTTGTTACTTGTTACTTGATTTCATGATACTTGATACATGTTTACATGATACTTGATTACTTGACACTTGATTCATGCCATTTACACTTGTTCACTTTGCAATGTTAGTTGTTTATTTTGACATCATGCTTATCCCATGCTATTAGTTAGTTTTCCCTATGAACTTGTATCTTGCATTACAAGCGGCCCGTAACTTACAATTGACAGGTACTTATTTTCTCTTTTCCTCTTCCCTGCAATTGTTGAATTGCAAATTTTGGAGAACAGGTTCCAGATGGTATTGGTGACATGAAGTATTAGTACTGGATTTTATTATTATTATTTCTTGTAGCTTGCTTGAACAATATTGTATTTGATTACTTGGATTTATTCTTGTATTTGGGCAATGTGACGCAGGATATTTGTCTTATTCAGATCATGACTATTTGAGATTTATATATTTGGTTTCAAGTATTCTTGTGGTATTTTGGTTCATATGCGCATGTTGGTTGATACTTTTGCTTCCGACTCTGATTATTTCGTGAGATATTGTAAAGATTCTTGAACAGCTTATGGATGATGAAAATTATTCACTTGGCTTTTGTCGCGTATCCATATTCTGTATTCTTTTTGGGAAGCGGGGCGTGACAAATAGTATTTAGTGTAGAGATTAAATAGGGTTGGATTTTAGTGAAGTGGGTAATGGGTAAAATAATACCAACAGGGCATTGGTAATTAACTAGTTGTTTGGTTTAGTATATAGGGTATTAGGTTCAGTGGACAGTTGGTAATTCAAGCAAAATTTAGGTAGGGCAAAAGAAACAGAACAATAGAAAAAAAATATAGGGTGGACAAAAAAATATAAAGGCATCAAAAATAATCAACTCGATCAAAACGGAACGAAACAAGAGACGAACAAAAATCAAGAATTCAAATAAAAGAGACCAAATAATAAGAGAATATACATATATTGAAAATAAATCCAATATACGGTTCAAAAGAGGTACAACGGAATCAAATACAAGAAAAAGAAAATACACTCTAAAAATACACAAAACGAAAAACATGGGTTACAAGCACACAATCCAACTATCAAAGGTACAAATTAATATAGCTTCACGAAACCCTCCCCAAAAATTGACGCTACCACATTGTAGAGCACCTCGAACTATCCTAGAATCCTTGAAAATTTTGAAGCTTGAAGTGGAGAAGGTGGGCCGATTGAAGACCCTAGGGTTTTGGGGGTAATGGGTTTCAGCCGAAATGGAAATGGGGAGGGGTTGGCGATCTAACGAAATTGGCACGCCCCGCTTTTCTAAAGAATACGGAATACGGATACGCAACAAAAGCCCAACGAATAATTTTCATCATCCTTAAGCTGTTCAAGATATCTTTACAACATTCTCAAGAATCATCAGAGTCGGAAGCAAAACATACAACCACATGCACATAATGAGCCAAAATACCAACAAGAATACTTGAAACTATATATATAAATATCAAATAGTCATGATCTGAATAAACAAATATCTTGGGTCACATCGCCCAAATACAAGAATAAATCCAAGTCTCAAAATACAATATTGTTCAAGCAAGCTATAAGAAATAATATAATAAAATGCAGCACTAATACTTCAGGTCTCCGATACCATCTAGAACTTGTTCTCCAAAATCTGCAATTCAGCGAATGCAGAAAAGAGGAAAAGAGAAAAATACGTACCCGTCAATTGCAAGTTACGGACCACTTATAATGTAGGATAAAAGCACATGGGAAAACTAACTAGCAACATGGTATAAGTATGATGTCAACATAAACAACTAACATGGTAGAGTGAACAAGTGTAAATGGCATGAATCAAGGGTTAAATAATCAAGTATCATGTAAACATGCATCAAGTGTTAAGTATCATGCAATCATGTATCAAGTGTTAAGTTTCAAGTCTCATGTAAATAAGTCTCATGTATCATGTAGTCAAGTGTCAAGCAAGCATGTATCATATTCAAGTATCAAGTTCAAGTATCATGTTCAAGTAGCATGTATCAAGTCTTGTAGTGATTACTATATAGGTAGCACTTCATGTAGCCCACCTTACATGGTTGCTACAACAAAAAATTTTGCTTTAGATTTCATAGTGGACTATAGAGGGCAGTATACTCGGGGACAAGTTAAGTAATCGAGCTCCAAACTCCAAGTATCATGTATCATGTAATCACATGTCAAGTTGTGCAAGTGGCAAGTATCTTGTCTTGCGTGCAAGTATCAAGTAATCACGTGTCAAGTATCATGTCTCAAGTAATCACGTAGGATCAGTGGATCCCCTTCCGAGTACACATTGCTGAATTATCCACTATTAGATCTATCCTTAAACCCCGGCTTGGTTATTTATTATTATTGTCAAACAAGCAAGTATATGTGCAAAATATATCAAGAATAATATGGCATGATCATGTAACAAGTGCAAGTTGCAAGATAAACATGTACGAGTGCAAGATGGTTCAGAAAAGGCTAAAATAGACAAATCTCAAGTTCAGGACAGCAAGACCATACTATAGTAAAACAGAAATTTCCAGTATTACAAACATGCAAATCTAAATCCGTCAAAACTTCTAGAAAGTAGACTTCCACACGAATCCTATAATTAAGTCATATATTAATTTACAAAAACATAGCTCAAAACTGATTTGAATACAGAAAATAGGTTCAGCCAGAAATCAGGAAAATGAATTCAAGAATAGGAAAACAACATGAAAACACATTAAATAAATCCACGAAAAATCTGGAGTATTCCTCTATATGTCCAGTATCTAAATATAAAGTTTCAGAATTTTCCAGTAAAATTAGATCAGTCATCAAAAATAAGAAAACATCAAGAAACGGTAGTTTGGCATGTACGAGTGCAAGATGGTTCAGAAAAGGCTGAAATAGACAAATCTCAAGTTCAGGACAGCAAGACTATACTGTAGTAAAACAGTAATTTCCAATGTTACAAACATGCAAATCTGAATCCGTCAAAACTTCTAGAAAGTAGACTTCCACACGAATCCAGCGAATATAATTAAGTCATATATTAATTCACAAAAACAAAGCTCAAAACTGATTTGAATACAAAAAATAGGTTCAGCCAGAAATCAGGAAAATGAATTCAAGAAAAGGAAAACAGCATGAAAACACATTAAATAAATCCACGAAAAATCTGGGATATTCCCCTATATGTCCAGTATCTAAATATAAAGTTTCAGAATTTTCCAGTAAAATTAGATCAGTTATCAAAAATAAGAAAATATCAAGAAACGATAGATTGGCAAATCTGGAATTCCCAACACTGCTGTACGAAAACTATGATATCTCGAAACCAGTGAAACAAAATCCAATTCCGCCAAAGGGATATGAAAATAGATAAAATATAATAACTTTCATATATCACAAACATTTTTCATATAGTAAAAGGAATTATAGTGAAATTAATGTTCTTTACAGAACAGCGAGCAAAATACATCAAGTATTGAATTCATAAACGAGCATGAACCAACACATAAAACTCATCAACAAAATTCACCAAAATTCTGGGTAATCCCTAACTAGATGAAGAAACATTGACCGAAGTTTTGGTCCTGTCATTCAGAGGTTCGAATCCTTCCATCCCAAATCCTATCCTCTCAAAAGTAAAGATTCTTTCACAATTGTATGTTTATATATGGTTTTTCCATATCCGAATCAGCAAAAAATTTGGATACAGATCAGGATCGAATCGGATATATTCATACTTATTCGGCAGCTACGATCCCAACAAGAATAACTACATCATCAACTTGGTCAACAAAGGCATGGTGTTGACATGAACATGATGTAAAGAATCAAGTAAACAACATAGCATAGTACTACTGAAAAATTTCTTACTTTGATTGAATGCAGAAGCGAAATGCGGAAATAGAAAGTGTAGCCGACATCCTCCTTACGAACAAGCCTGTATGGTGGCCACTCCGAAAAGAAGCTATCGCAATGCTTGTTACACCGTCACAACCTCGGGACCGAAAGGGAGTAGTGGTTGGGAAGGAACTATAATGGAAGTACAGGAGGAGGAAGAATTGAGGTTTCTTCTTCTCTTGAGTATGAAGAGTATGACTAATGTCATCCTTATAAATGGATGGATGAGAAAAGCCTAGCCTCCACCTCTACATATAGAGGGAGGCAGGAGCTAGATCTTATTCGATGGCCATGATCTAATTCCAATAGACCCTAGGCATCTCCTTCATCCCATAAAAAGATGATATACAACAACCAACAAAAACAAAACCAACAAAAAATACTTTTTCCCAACTACTTGGGGTCGGCTACATGAATCCTGGTTTTCCCTTCTGCTCGGTTTAGCACAATATGTTATGTAAGTTTTCAAGCTATCATATTTTTTCTCACCATTTTCACCAAAGTAAGTTTAGGTCTTCCCCTACCCCTAACTCTACCCGCAATACATATCAAATCACTCTTTCTAACGGGAGCACTACTAGGTCTATATATGACAAGTCCAAACCACCTAAGGTGATTCTCTCTCAATTTATCTTGGATAGGAGCTACATTTACCATGTCTCGTATATACTCGTTTCTAATTCTATCCTTCCTGGTTTTACCACACATCCATCTTAGCATCCTCATCTCCCTACACTCATTTTTAGACATGTTGTTCCTTTATTGCCCAACACTCTGCTCCATACATCATTGTAGGTCTAACAGCCATCCTATAAAATTTTTTCTTCAACTTCTAAGGTATACAGTTGACACACAAAATCACCGTTAGCGTTACTCCACTTAAGCTACCATCCTTGGATCCTATATATAACAACTTCACAAATCTCCCCATCTCTTTAAATAATTGAGCCTAAATATCGGAAACGGTCTCTCTTAGGTATCTATTGACAATCAAGTTTCACTACTTCCTTATTTGTGTTACGGATATCACTAAAATTAGACTCCATATACTTTGTTTTAGTTCTTATTATTCTAAAGCCTCCAGTTTCCAAGCTTTATCTTGCAATTTTAGTTTATCGTTGATTCCTGCTCTAGAATGTTGATTCTTGATTTTGATGATCACAACACACTGCAACATGTATCTGTGCTATACTTTATAATTGCAGGTTGTATACACAAAGGTCACATTACTATACAGGTGAACAAATGAACAAGCAAAAGCTCTAGATAAAGACAATGGCTAAAGCTTCACTCAAGACTCAAGTCAAGACATATGCTTTAAGTGTCATATATTGTTATGTCTTGTAAACAAATGTAATCTTTTATATTTCTTGAGTCTTAGTATGATGTAAAGCCTTGTCACACACACATACACTCACTCTTTTACAAATGAGTGTTTTTCAAACTTCAAACGAGGTCAAAACAGTTTGGAATAGTTTAGCTGTTGAGTACCAGTCGACCGATACCTATACCAGTCGACTGAGTCGGTACAAAACTGACTAAACTTATTCAAACTCTGACCAGTCGACTGTTCAAGTGCATTTGACAGTTTTGTGTTTTTAAAATCGTTTTTCAAATTCAAATATTTTTAGATCCGTTGGTTGACAGTTGAACAACTGATTCACCAACGTCCAGTGAATCTATCTCTATAAATAGAGATTAGAATCCACTGTTAAAAGGTCTAATACCCCAAGCATTTTCTTTGAGATCTTAAGTGTTACATTTTTCAAGAGACAAAAGCTTTCAAATCATTGAGTCTTGGTTCTCTGTTTTCAGTCCAGTATAACATCTGATTTCGTTCTGGACTGAAGATAGAAGTCAACCTATTGTAGCCACGCACTATATCACAAAATCACAAACAAGGCTATAGGTTGATTGTAAAACAAATTTATTGTTTTTCTTTTCCTCTCGGTTGGAGAGTAGGACTCTAGGTTATAGAGTCAGTTGTGTCACTCTTGGGGGAAGAGTGGGTTGCTTTCTCTGGTTGAGAGAAAAGACTACGGGTTAGACGAGGTTGTTGTCTGAACGCCGTAGGGTATTCTTGTAAACTTTTTCAAGAATAGTGGAAATCTCAAGTGGGTTGCTTGGGGACTGGATGCAGGTCGGGAGGACTAAACCAGGATACATCGTGTGCACTCTGTAGTTGTATTTCTCTTACTTACATTTACATTTTCTCTGTTGTGTTAGTACTGTAAAACTTGTCTGGACAGTCGACTCAGTACATTATCAGTCGACTAGTCAGACTCGTATACTCTGAAAATTAACTGTTCATAAGTCGTATGTTTCTACTTTAAGTCGACTTCACAGAGTTGTTTGAATTATCTTTTATTTGGTTAGTTCATTCGAGTGGTTCACTCCTAAGTCGACTGTACCGAAGAAAAATTCTTATTCCGCAGTTTTATTTTAATAAACACTATTCACCCCCCCCCCCCCTCTAGTGTTTGTTGCCTCGCCTACAGGATCCAACACTTGGTATCAGAGCAAGGTTAAAGGCTATGGCAACTTCTTCAAATGCAAATCAGTACCATGAGGGCCAATCTACACAAAGGCCACCTCTCTTCGATGGAACAAATTACAACTATTGGAAGTGCAGAACGAAGATCTACCTCCAATCTATCAATTATGAAATATGGAACATGACTGAAACAGAATACACTGCTCCTACTATTCCATATGCACAATGGAATGATGACATGAAGAACCAAACAATGAATAATGCAAAAGCAATGAATGTATTATTCTGTTCTCTTACAAAGGAAGAATTCAACCGTGTGTCAAATTCAACAACTGCACATCAAATCTGGCATACACTCGAGGTAACTCATGAAGGAACAAACAAAGTGAAAGAATCTAAAATATCTGTTCTTGTTTACAGGTTTGAAATGTTCCGCACGAAGGAAAACGAAAATGTGTCCGAAATGATTACCAGATTTACTGACATTACAAACTCACTTGTGGCACTTGGAAAGATATACACTCAAGCAGAAATGGTGAGAAAGGTCCTTCGTGCACTCACTCCTGAATGGGAAAAGAAGACCACTGCAATAGAAGAAGCAAATGATTTATCACAACTTTCTCTTGAGAATCTTGTGGGAAATCTAATGGCTTATGAGGTTCAACTTGAAGAACGGAAAAAGGATGCAGAACCACAACAGGCAAAGAAGAAATCATTAGCGTTTAAAGCCATGACAGACTCAGAAAATGAAGAAGAAGATGAAGAGGAGATAGCCATGTTCACAAGGAGATTCAAAAAATTTCTAAAGAAAGGTAAGTTCAATTCCAAATTTAGAGATTCTAATGATCCTCCAACTTGTTTCAGGTGTAATAAAACAGGTCACATGAAGAAGGATTGTCCCCTAGAAAATACAAAGAATAAAGAAAAGACATCCAACTTCAAGAAGGACAAGTACACAAAGAGCAAGTTTGCCAAAAACAAAAAGGCTTATCAAGCAACTTGGGATGACAGCAATTCTTCCTCAGAAGAAGAAACTGATGAAACCAACGAAGTTGCATACATGTGTTTTATGGCTTCACAAGATCATGTAAGTAGTGATTATGATTCAGAAGATTTACTTGATGCTTTTAATGAAATCTTTCAAGAGTTGAAAAAGAAAAGATTAGAGTTAAGAATCTAGAGAAAGTTAATCAAACACTTTCTCAAAAAAATCTTAACCTTGATAAGGAAGTGAAATCTTTAAATTCTCGTATTTCAAGTTTAGATACGGATCTTGAATCTCTAAAAAAGAATTATTAAGAGATATCCAAGAACGTATCTAAATTCAATAAAGGAAAAGAGAATTTAAATGATATTCTTCATAATCAAGTGAAATCTAGTCAAAAATATGGTCTTGGTTTCAAAAACTCTCTTATAAAAGAATCTTCTTCTAAAAACACTAGTAGAAATAAACCTGAATCTATTTCTAGTGTTAGACATAAACTGTATGAATTTTTTTGAAAGCCTAAGGTTATAAATTTTAGTGATAAAAGCAAGTCTAAAGTTCGATCAAGTCGATTGAGTCCATCCACCAGTCGTCTGTCCAGAGGAACTGAATCTTATTTAACAAGATTAAAACCTCATATAAGTCGACCTATCGTATCATCCAGTCGACTGACTTACAGTAGAAGTCGACTGAAGGATGCTGTAAAGTCGACTGGACAGAACAAACTAGTATGGGTTCCAGTTAACTTGAATTTGAATGATAGAACTGCATATATCAATTCATATATGTTAAATGTATGTAATTCTGTTAATTTTATTCCTACTTATGGAGGAAAATTAAACTCATTATGGATTTGGTTTCCCCCTAACTAATATGTTTTGGACCCAATGAAAAGGGTACCATATTCAAATTGAATATTTTATAGGTACCAAAGAAAGATCGTTGGATACTTGATAGTGGGTGTTCAAAACATATGACTGGTCATGCCAATCTCTTATCCACCATACAAAGCATTAATGGAGGAACAGTTACCTTTGGTGATAACAACAAAGGAAAAGTCATAGGAATCGGCATGGTTGGTAAAAATTCTAACCCCACTATAGAAAATGTGTTATTAGTAAGTGGATTAAAACATAATTTGTTGAGTATTAGTCAATTGTGTGATAAAGATTATAAAATTGTATTTGAAAAAGATGCTTGCTTAATTTATTATTCTACTATGAAAAACATTATTTTTCAAGGTTTTCGCAAAAACAATATTTATGAATTATGTTTGAATACAAATGAGTTTACAAATGATTTTTGTTTAATAGCTTCTAATAATAATTCTTGGCTTTGGCATAGAAGATTTGGTCATGTGAATATGAAAAATCTCTCTAAAATATCTAAGTATAACCTAGTTAAAGGACTGCCAAAACTATCCCTTAAAAAGGATAAGTTATGTGATGCATGTCAACTAGGAAAACAAATTAAATCCACTTTTAAAACAAAAGAAGTAATCTCTACTAGTAGGCCACTTGAGTTAATTCATATGGATTTATTTGGCCCTACTAGACTTGCATTTTTAAATAAAAGTAGATATGTATTTGTTCTAGTAGATGATTTTTCATGATTCACTTGGACATTCTTTTTAAAACATAAAAATGATGCTTTTGATGAATTTGCAAATTTTTGTAAACGAATTCAAAATCAAAGATCTTTAACCATAGCCACTATTAGAAGTGATCATGGTGGAGAATTTGAAAATGAAACGTTTACAGAATATTGCAACAAGAATGGTATAACACATTCATTTGCATTTCCTAGAGCTTCACCACAAAATGGAGTGGTTGAAAGGAAAAATAGGACTTTACAAGAATGCGCACGTACCATGCTTGTTGAAAGCAATTTACCTAAGTATTTTTGGGCTGAAGCCGTTGCTACAGCTTGTTATGTTTTAAACAGGATTCTAATAAGACCTAAGCTAAAGAATACTTGTTATGAGTTATTTTTTAACAAAATTCCCAAAGTCTCTTATTTTAAGACATTTGGTTGTAAGTGTTTTATTCTGAACACTAAAGATAATTTGGATAAATTTGATCCTAGATCTAATGAGGGTATCTTTATAGGATACTCAAATAGGAGTAAAGCATATAGAATTTTCAACAGGTCAACAATGACTATTGAAGAATCAATGCATGTTACATTCGATGAATCTCTGTCTTCATCTAATTTAATTAAAGATGATGAAACTGATTCATCACCTTTAAATAAAGTAATTACATCTTTAGAACAAACTAGTCTCGCAGATAAGTCGACTGAGAAGGACATCAAGTCGACTGATGTAAACTAGTCGACTGAGGAACTTGTCAAGTCGACTGATCCTATTGTGATGTCTCCAACTTTACCAAAATCATTTGTTGAAGTTAGAGATCATCCTCATGACTTAATAATTGGTGACATCTCTCATGGTATTCAGACACGATCACATATTAATATGATATCTCATACAGCATTCTTGTCAGATTTTGAACCGAAAAATATACAAGAAGCATGTGAGAATGAATTTTGGATGAATGCCATGCAAGATGAGTTAAACCAATTTATAAGGAATGATGTATGGGATTTAGTTCCACGACCTCCGATCATACTATTATTGGTACTAAATGGATATTTAAAAATAAGTTAGATGAATCAGGACAAGTTGTTAGGAACAAAGCTAGACTAGTTGCTCAAGGATATAATCAAGAAGAAGGCATAGATTTTGATGAAACATATGCTCCTGTTGCTAGATTAGAATCAATTCGTATCTTATTATCTTTTGCTTGTTTCATGAATTTTATACTTTATCAAATGGATGTTAAAGTGCTTTTCTTAACGGGTTTATTAAAGAGAATGTTTATGTCAAACAACCACCAGGTTTTGAACATGAACAATTCCCAAACGATGTTTATAAATTGAAAAAAGCTTTATACGGTCTTAAACAAGCACCACGTGTTTGGTATGATCGCTTAAAAACTCTTCTTCTAGAAACAGGGTTTGAGATAGGAAAAGTAGATACTACCTTGTTTATCAAGAGAATTAAGAATGATATTTTAATCATACAAATATATGTTGATGATATAGTTTTTGGTTCTACTAATAATAATCTATGTCAAGAGTTTGCTAACACCATGAAAAACGAGTTTGAGATGAGTCACATGGGTGAACTCAATTATTTTCTTGGACTACAAATTAAACAGTCTTCAAATGGCATATTTATTAATCAAGGAAAATATGCAAAGGAATTACTCAAACGGTTTAACATGGATAGTACAAGTAGTAAATCCATACCTATGGCTAAAACTACTACCCTTGACAAAGATATATTAGGTAAGAGTGTCGATCAGAAACTCTATCGAGGTATGATTGGTTCACTCTTATATTACTGCTAGTAGACCAGATATTATGTTCAGTGTTTGTTTGTGTGCTAGATATCAGTCTAGTCCTAAAAAGTCTCATTTAAAAGCAGTGAAACGAATTTTAAGATATATTAAAGGCACATCTGTTTATGGCTTATTTTATCCACGCACCGATAATTTCCAACTTTTGTCGTATAGTGATGCTGATTTTGTTGGTAGTAAAACTCGCAAAAGTACTAGTGGAACATGTCACTTTTTGGGACATTCACTGGTTTATTGGTGCAGTAAAAAGCAAAATTCAGTGTCCCTATCTACTACAGAAGCTGAATATATCGCTGCAAGTTTGGCATGTGCACAAATTCTGTGGATGAAACAAACCTTATTAGATTATGGTATTTCTTTTGAAAAACCTTCAATAATGTGTGATAATACCAGTGCAATTAATTTATCTAAAAATCCGGTTCAACATTCACGTACGAAACATATTGATATTCGACATCATTTTCTACGTGATCATGTTTTAATATGAGACATATCTTTAGACTTTATCTCCACTGATAAACAAGTAGCTGATATCTTTACAAAACCCCTTAAAGAAGACATTTTTATAACTTTAAGAAGAGAACTAGGGATATGTAATTTTCATGATATTTGTTGAAAATATTTCTGTTAAGTCGACTGTCCCGTATTTTCTATATACTTATTTTTCTCAATGACCAGTCGACTGAAATTTCACCAAGTTGACTGATCAATTGTTATAAATACTTATTTTTTCTCTCGACTAAGTCGACTGTCTCCTAAAACCAGTCGACTGTCGCAGGTCAGTATGTCTTCATCGTCGAATCATCACATAATTCTTGAGACAAATTGTTATCTTTTTACTCGCCCATGACTCCTGTGTGAGCCGTTGATCTCATTCCTATTCAATCCCAACCATCTGTTTTCTGTTAAAAACCCTCTCTCAGCCCCAATTTTTCACTTTTACTTTTCCCCAATCTGAAACCCTAAGGAGAAGGAGATCGATCCGGAAGTCGACTGCCGCATCTGTTTGGAGCTGCTGTCTTCCAATCTCTTTGCTGCTGTTTTATTCCATTCTCCTTGTTGGTATAATCCTTTTAAATCTGACTTCTCTTTGTTTGATTCACTTATATCTCTTAATGGCTCCGGAAAGAACTAAGAGATCCCATGTTGATGATAGTTCTTCATCAAAGGATTATTCTCAATATCTTAGGAGTCCTGAACTATTAGAAAAGTGGTATCTTATTTGTAACATTGTGATCTTTCCGGGTAGATTTGTCAATTTCAATGATTTAGATAGGTTCAATCTCATTTCTCTTTTTCAACATTGTAGTCTATATGAGTTTTCATCCTTAGAAAATCAACCCGACTATTACCCACAACTCATCTATCTATTTTATACCAATATGAGAGTAGTTCAAACAGATGATGGAGAAATTGTTGTTTATTCTTCGGTCAAAAATAAGATGATTAAACTCACATCCGAGAGAATTAATCTTATAATGGGTATATATGATGAGGGACTTGATTTAGGGGAGATCATTTTAGATGATGCATCTATCCTATCAAAAATCTTTTTGCCCAATCATGGACCCCCCATGACTAGTCGATCTATCACACCAATTGCAAAACTAGTTGCCAAAATACTCGCTTATAATATTCTTCCCAAAAGAGGGAGTTATGATCAGTATTCTATGGAATTGCAACAAGCAGTTTATACAATTTTTGGAAGAATTAATATCAATTGGGGTCGTGTCATTTTTTCGAGACTCCATCAGTCTCATAGCCACTTTTTACCATTTGGTGGTCTCCTCACTCGTGTCTTCCTTGCTTATGATATTGATCTCGACTCCGAGACCAATGTTATTAAGCATTATGAGTGCTTCGATCGTGCTAGTTTAGCCCGTATGAAGCTTCTTGACCCTCCATCTAGAACTTCCCCTAGGTCTCCTCCTCCAATCCAAGTTCCTCTCGCAACTTCGGCTAGACCATCTTCAGCCTCCAGTTCTTCTCGTCCTCGTGCTGATTTTGATGATCCACATTCTCTATATCATTGTGTTAACTATCTAATGGAACGTCAAGACACTCTTGATTCTCATATTAACTCCCTTGACTCCAAAATCTCCCATCTGACTCATCTTTTTACTACTCAATTTCCACCACCGTCTCAAGCTGTTGATGAAGACACAGAAGACGACGGTTGATGACTTTTTAATTTTATTTTCTATGTATTTTTCCTTCTTTTTATCTGCTGTTAGGTTTACAAAGACTTTGTTATTTCTGTAAGAGAACGTTATTTTCATTGTTATCTTATGTTTTTGTTGATGACAAAGGGGGAGAAATACCTTCCATTGTGTTTACTATGTTTGCTTATTTTTTCTCTGTTAAGTCGACTGATCACATTATAAGTCGACTGATATTGCTGTGTTTACTGTGTTTATTTTTTTTTGTTACGTCGATTGATCACATTATAAGTCGACTGCTACAGTTTGTTAAAGCTTTTTGCTGTTTTATGATACATCTTTATGTATGCATGTTGTGCTTTTAATAGGGGGAGCATATCACTTCAATGCTTGTATTCTTTATGTTATTATAATCAGCTATTGTGTTGTCATCATCAAAAAGGAAGAGAATGTTGATTCTTGATTTTGATGATCACAACACACTGCAACATGTATCTGTGCTATACTTTATAATTGCAGGTTGTATACACAAAGGTCTCATTACTATACAGCTGAACAAATGAACAAGCAAAAGCTCCAGATAAAGACAATGGCTAAAGCTTCACTCAAGACTCAAGTCAAGACCTATGCTTTAAGTGTCATATATTGTTATGTCTTGTAAACAAATGTAATCTTTTATATTTCTTGAGTCTTAGTATGATGTAAAGCCTTGTCACACACACATACACTCACTCTTTTACAAATGTGTGTTTTTCAAACTTCAAACAAGGTCAAAACAGTTTGAAATAGTTTAGCTGTTGAGTACCAGTCGACCGATACCTATACCAGTCGACTGAGTCGGTACAAAACTGACTAAACTTATTCAAACTCTGACCAGTCAACTCATTATGGCAACCTAGTCGACTATTCAAATGCGTTTGACAGTTTTGTGTTTTTAAAATCGTTTTTCAAATTCAAATGTTTTTAGATCCGTTGGTTGACAGTTGAACAACTGATTCACCAACGTCCAGTGAATCTATCTCTATAAATAGAGATTAGAATCCACTGTTAAAAGGTCTAATACCCTAAGCATTTTCTTTGAGATCTTAAGTGTTACATTTTCCAAGAGACAAAAGCTTTCAAATCATTGAGTCTTAGTTCTCTGTTTTTAGTCCAGTATAACATCTAATTTCGTTCTGGACTGAAGATAGAAGTCAACCTATTCTAGCCACGCACTATATCACAAAATCACAAACAAGGCTATAGGTTGATTGTAAAAAAAATAATTAATTAGGTCTGTTTGGTTTGTTGTTTTTTCCTTTTTTTTGTTTTCCAAAACTCCAAAATCCGTTTGGTTATGTTGTTTTTTGAAAACAGTTTTCACAAAACTCCACTTCACCTGTTTTCTGTTTTTTCACATCCTCTTTCTAAATCTATTTATATATATTATTATTATTATATATATATTTATAAGATATTACTGTTACATATATTATTATTATTATATATTACTATTATATTATATATTATTATATATATCATTATATAATTTATTATTATTATAATAAATTATTTAATATATTACTATAATATATTATTAATAATTATATATTATTATAATTATAATATGTTATTATATATATGTATATAATTAAATATGTTTATTATAATAAATTATTTGATATTATTATATAATATACAATTATTAAAATATACTATTATTTTATATATACTATTTTATATATACTATTATTATTATATATATTATTATTTTATTTATACTTTTTTATATATATTATAATTATATTATATTATTATTATATATTATTATTTTATATATACTATTTTATATATACTATTATTATATTATATTATTATTATATCATATTATTATTATATATATTATTATTATTATATATTACTATTACATATTATTATATATATTATTATTATTATATATTACTATTACATATTATTATATATATTAATATATATTATATTACTATTATATATTATTATATATATTATTATATAATATACTATTATTATAATATATTGTTATCTATATATTTACAATATATTATTGTTACATATATATATTATTATTATTATTATTATTATTATTGTATATATTATATAATTATATATATATATATATATATATATATATATATATATATATATATATATATATATATATATATATATATATATATATATATTGATATGGCTAAAAATAGGGATTAATCGGAACCGTCCAAATCAGGCTCGAATCTTGAAGCCCAGGGATAAAACGGTGATTTCACCAACAAAATAATGTCTGAGATGGGTACTGGGTCTCTCCGTCAAAAACCCAATAACCCACAAACGGATCCATTTCAATCGGGCGCGGGTTTTAACCAGCGATGAAGTCCGATCAGAGGGATAGAATCAAGGCCCCTGATTAGATCCTAATCAACGGCCCTGATTCATGCCTATCCCTCCACTGGGGACTAGGGATTACATTCCTGATTTGTTTACAAGGAGAATATTCCTTATCAGATCATGGGGATTACATTCCTAATCTGTTCCCTGAGACGCCTATAAATACCCCCCAACCATCTCCATTAAGAGGTAATCAATCTTTCACCAGTTTTTGCGCTCTCTCATAGTCTTCCAGATTACTAACTTGAGCGTCGGAGGGTGCATCGCCGGGAACAACCCCGGTGTTTCGCACTTTTGGCAGGTGTATAGCGGGAGCGACGATCAAACCCCGACGGAACAGGTACGTAGGTTTACTATTCAGTTTCCCTAAGAATCCACAAATACTATCTGTTTGCCCCCACACCAAATTTAGCGGCAACAGATTGACGCCTTCTGTGGGAAGCAAACGAATAGAGACCTCTCCTCTTCCCGGTGAACAGATCTTCTCCAGCCATGCCACCTCGGAAAGTCAGGTCAAGGGGGTCCAACCGAGGACCCAACCCTGATCAGCAGCAAGAAGTCTCCCCTAATCCCGCTCAACAACAAGGGCAACTTCCCCCTACAGCGGAAGACCCGCTCCAACAGGATCTTCCCCCTCCTAATCAGCCGCCTCCAAAGGTTCCTAACCCTTAGAAACAGCCTCTTCATCAAGAGCGCGTCTCCATCCACAACGCCTCCACGGACTCTATGGCCTCCCATCATCCCCGAGCCTCTGGTCGCCACAATACGGCCCTCAACCGCCAGAAAGATGATGATCTCCGCCGCCATCTGGATGAAAAGCGGGCCCGAGAAGGAACCTCCCGCCAACACCATCCGGGCGAGCGGTCTCCTCGCCACCGGTACTACAGGTCCCCCGTCCGCAGAGGGAGGAAAGAGTCCCCCGAGCATTACCGAAGAAGGCACTCCCCCGCGGGTCGGCAACAGCCCAGGAACAATGAGGCACCAATCACCCGTGCCGAGTTCCAGCAGTTCCAAGCGACCGTCCTGCAGGCTCTCAACCTCCGTCGAAACCCTAATGAGCCGAAGGCCCCATCTCCTCTTCCAGTCCGAAGCCCTCGCCGATCTCCTCCTCCGGTCCGAAGCCCTCGCTGACGGTCCCCATCTCCTCGTCCTGCTCCTAGCAACTCCCAGCGTACCCCAAGTCCTCGTCGCTCCCGAAGTTACCATCGTCGTAGCCCCCGCTCTCCCTCATACGAAGACGAGTCTAGGGGGTCGGCTGATTATCATCGGAGAGATGACACCATGTACCGCCGTCTTCATGAAGTAGAGAGGCGCCTGGGCCAGATAGACTGAGAAGAGGAGCTTAGGGGGAGGACCTTACGTCCTAGCCGACCCCCTTTCTCCCGAACCATAGTGGATGCACCTGTGCCGTTCGATTTCAAACCTCCCCAATTTGAGACTTACACCGGGGAGACCGATCCCGTGGATCACGTCGAAAGCTTTAAGACCTTGATGCTCCTCCATCAAGCTTCCGACGCCCTCCTCTGCAAAACTTTCCCTGCAACTCTCAAGGGCCCAGCTCGAGAATGGTACTCACGCCTTGCCCCTGCCTCAATATTCTCCTTCGAGCAGTTCGAGACCCTTTTCGTCACCAATTTTGTAAGCAGCCGAAGGGCTGAGAAGACCAGCATCTCCCTATTGCACCTCCACCAGAAGAAGGGGGAAAAATTGAGAGACTATGTGAAGAGGTTCACAGCCGAAGCCAGATCCATAGCATCCCTCGACCAGTCGTTCGCTGCGGCAGCATTTCAATCTAAGTCCTCAATTCCAGCCTCCGCTCCTCCCTCGCCAAGAAGCCACCACAGAACTTTTCCGACCTCCTCCTTCGCAGTGAAAAGTACATCCGGGCCGAAGAGGCCGAGCAGCGACCTAACTGGGAGGGGTCTTCCTCCGGGTTTAAGAGAAAGGGAACTGAGGAGGAAGGAGCCAAGAAGCTCTAGAAGGACAATGCCGACCAGCGCCGACCTCCCCCCTGGTTCGAAAAGATCACTCCCCTCACCACTAACGTCTCCACTATTCTGATGGAAGTCGAGAAAGAAGGGGTCTTACCCATTGCTCCGAGGATGAACACCCCCGCCAAGAGAAGAGATAAAGAAAAATGGTATTGTTATCACCGGGACCATGGGCATGACACCAACGATTGTCGTGCCCTGAAGAACGAGATCGAAGCCCTTATCCAGAGAGGGCAGCTGACCAGGTTTATAAGAAAGGACCGAGCCGAACTTCCTCCCCCGCCTCGGGGGGCTAACAAGCGTCTGGAACGAGAAGAGACGCCTGACTTTGAGGAAGAACGAGTCGTCCACCTCATCCATGGGGGCCCAATGGGGGGCTCCTCCAACTCCTCTCGGAAAGCATTCATAAGGGAAGTCAATTCGGTCCGAACCACCCCTCCTCCCAAAGGCCTCGGAGTGCCCGTCACATTCTCCAACAAAGATCTTGAAGGTGTCTGCACCCCTCATTGTGACGCACTCGTCATCAGTCTTCACATGGCGAACTTCAAAGTGGAGAGGATCTTAGTAGACAACGGCAGCTCCGTCAACATCCTCTTCCTCGCCTCTTTTAAAGGCCTAAAGCTCTCCCGGGACAGACTCAAGCCCGCTGGTTACACACTCCACGGGTTCACGGGAGTGCTAGTGACTATTGAAGGGGTGATTGCCCTCGACGTAACCGCTGGCAAAACTCCTACTACCCGAACGGAGTCGATGGACTTCATGGTCGTAGATGTCCCAGCATCCTACAATGTCATTTTGGGTCAGCCCGGCCTGGCAGCCCTTGAAGCCGTTCCTTTCGTCTATCATCTCAAAATGAAGTTCCCCACTCGGGCCGGAGTAGGGGAAGTAAGGGGCAATCAGGAGTAGGCCCGCAAGTGCTATATGACCTCTACCCTCGGACCTGTCCTCTCCTTAGAAACTCAGGAAATCCCCCAAGATGTTGCTCGACCAACGTCCGAGTCGGTGGACGAATTGGAAGAAGTGCTCTTCTCTGAGCAGGAGCCGGCTCGCAAGTTCTTTGTCAGCAAGACCCTCCCGTCCGCCCTGTACTCAGACATTGTACAATGCATCTGAAGGAATCAAGACCTCTTCGCTTGGTCAGCTGCAGATATGTCCGGTATCTCCGAAGAGCTCTTAGTCCACCGCCTAAGCGTCGATCCGGGGTCCAAACCGATTCAGCAGAAAAGGCGCAAGTTCGCCCCCGAGCGCCAGCTCGCTATTAAAGAGGAGGTGGACAAACTCTTGAAGGCCCAGTTCATACAGGAGGTGAACTATCCTGAGTGGTTGTCGAATGTGGTGATGGTGAAAAAGTCCAATGGGACGTGGAGAATTTGTATTGATTTCACCGACCTCAACAAGGCCTGCCCCAAAGATCCCTTCCCTCTGCCGAGTATTGACACTCTGATTGACGCAACCTCGGGACATGAGCTCCTCAGCTTCATGGATGCCTTCTCAGGTTACAATCAGATAAGAATGTTCCTCCCGGATATCCCGAAGACTTCGTTTGTGACCGACCAAGGCCTCTATTGCTACAGAGTCATGCCGTTCGGTCTAAAGAATGCAGGTGCAACATACCAACGCCTCGTCAACAAGGTTTTCCAGGCTCAGATCAGCCGGAACATGGAGGTGTACGTTGACGACATGCTTGTGAAAAGCATCCGAGCCATTGATCATGTGACTGACCTCCAAGAGGCGTTTGATGTTTTGAGAAAGCACAATATGAGACTCAACCCGAACAAGTGTGCGTTCGGCGTCTCATTAGGGAAGTTCCTCGGCTTCATGGTTAGCCAGCGAGGAATTGAAGCAAATTCGGAGAAAATCAAGGCCATATTGGACATGGCCCCTCCTAGAAATGTTAAAGAAGTTCAGAGACTAACAGGCCGCTTCGCCGCCATAGGGCGTTTTCTCTCAAAGTCCGGGAAAAAATGCCTCCCCTTCTTCAAGGCCCTCAAGGGGGCTAAAGGATTCGAATGGGGGCAGCAGCAACAGGAGTCCTTCGACCAGCTCAAGGCTTACCTCGTCAATCCCCCTCTCCTCAGCAAACCGATCCCTGGTGAGCCCCTATACCTCTACCTGGCAGCCTCCGAGCAGACCCTCAGTGCGGTCAAGGGAAGAAGACCGGGACCAGAAGCCCATCTACTATGTCAGCAAAGTGCTTCGGGACGCTGAGCTCCGATACCCGAAGATTGAAAAGATGGCTTATGCCCTGGTAATGGCCGCGAGAAAGCTTCGCCCGTACTTTCAGTCCCATTCGGTGGTCGTTCTTACCGACCAGCCGCTGAAGCAGATCCTCTATAAGCCGGAGACTTCGGGTCGCCTTATGAAATGGTCGATCGAGCTGAGCCAACATGACATATCATATCAGCCTCGGACTGCAATCAAGGCTCAGGCGCTGGCCGAATTCATAGTTGAGAGTACCATCCCTGAGCCCAGCCAAACAGTGAAGGGACCACCAGTCTGGTCGATTTATGTTGACGGATCCTCCTGCAATGAGGGAAGCGGGGCAGGAGTCATCCTGGCAGGCCTGGATGACTTCATCCTCCAATACTCCCTCCATATAAACTTCAAAGCCTCGAACAACGAAGCCGAATACGAAGCGCTCATAGCCGGCCTTGGAATGGCCCGGAATGCAGGGGCGCAACGCCTCCGAATCTTTAGCGACTCTCAGCTAGTCGTCAATCAGGTCCTTGGCGAATATGAAGCACGTGATGGCAGGATGGTTAGATACTTAGCCAAGGTCAAGAGCCTCATGGCGCTGTTTGAAGAGGCCCTCATCCAAAGGATCCCCCGAGAAAAAATGCTCAGGCCGACGCCCTATCCAAATTAGCCTCCTCTTCCCTTCAAGGTCTTGAGCAGACCGTATTGATAGAAGTCCTCCTGAAGCCGAGCATAGAGGACGAAACACCTGACTCCGTTGAAACATTGCCCGTCCTCCTCGAAGACAATTGGATGAAACCCCTCGTCGAATTCTTAAGGGACGGACTCCTCCCCGAGGATCCGAAGGAAGCAAGAAGAATCAGAACCCGAGACGAGCGTTATACATTAATCGAAGGTATCCTATATAAACGCTCCTTCACCCAGGTGGACGGTCGGCCTTACCTGAGGTGCCTTTCCCCCGGGCAAGCCGACTACGCCCTGCAAGAACTCCACGAGGGCATCGGCGGGGCCCATTCTGGGTCCAGGGCTCTAGCGCGCAAAGTGTTGAACTACGGGTATTTTTGGCCCACTCTCCTACGGGACGCTGAGCGACACGTTCAACAATGCAGCTCCTATCAGAAGTATTCAGACATCCGACGCCTTCCTCAAGCACCGCTCACCTCCCTATCAAGTCCAATCCCCTTCGCCATGTGGGGGGATGGATTTACTAGGGCCGTTTCCACCAGCCCCCGGACAGCTTAAGTTCCTAGTCGTGGCAGTCGACTATTTCTCGAAGTGGATAGAGGCCGACCCCTGGCCACAATCACCGAACATAAGGTCGTTCAGTTCTTTTGGAAAAGTGTGATCTGCCGATTTGGCGTTCCCAGGGTCCTGGTTACGGATAACGGAACGCAATTCACTGGGGCCGCCTTGTGAGCTTTATGTGAAGACCTCGCCATACAACACCGATTCTCCTCCGTCTCCCATCCTCAGTCGAATGGCCAGGCCGAGAATGCCAACCAACAGATCCTTTCAGGCATTAAGAAGAGGTTAGACAAGTGTTCCAAAGGCTTGTGGGTCGATCAGCTGCCCAACGTGCTGTGGAACTACCGCACCACAAAGCGGACCCCAACAGGCGAGAGCCCGTTCAATCTCACCTACGGGTCTGAGGCCACCATCCCCCTAGAAGTCGGGTTACCCTCTCCTCGTCTGATGGCTTATGAAGAAGAGCAGAACGCTAAAGAGCTCAGAACAAGCCTAGATCTCATAGATGAAATCCGAGAAAGAGCTGCCATACGCCAGCAAACTTACCGAAGAAGGATTGAGCTAGCATACAACAAAAGAGTCCGCCCAACGGACCTCAAAGAAGGGGACCTGGTCCTCCGAAAGTTGGCCATCTCATTCCCAGGTCAGAAAAGCAAATTGGCCTCAAATTGGGAAGGACCTTACAAAATCTCTAAAGTAATCCGCCCCGGCACATTCCGACTAGAAGATCTCGAAGGCAGGGAGATTCCCAGGGCTTGGAATGCCGACTATCTCTTAAAATACCAAGAGAAAGCGGCAACGCCTCTCTAAGTAATTCGAGATGTCGAACCATTCTTTTCTTGTTACTTGTAGTAATTTTCTTTTATTTTTCATTGTAATAACGGCTAGCAACTTCAGAAGCAGCCGATCATTGGATATTAATAAATAAAGTTTTTCATATTTTTGCTGCTATTACATCTCTCTTTAATCTAATAATGGTTCGGAGTCCAACACTTGGCTCGATTCTACTTCACAAGTTCACTCCTAAGCGAGCTAGAAGTAGCTCGCCATTCGGAATTGCTCCTACAACCCTTAAACTAATCTAACGATGGTTCGGAGTCCAACACTTGGTTCGATTCTACTCCGCAAGTTCGATTCTAAGCGAACTACAGGTAGCTCGCCATTCGGAATTTCTCCCACAGCCGTTGAATGGTTCGGAGTCCAACACTTGGCTCGATTCTACTTAACAAGTTCGCTCCTAAGCGAGCTAGAAGTAGCTCGCCATTCGGAATTGCTCCCAGAACCCTTAAAATAATCTAACGATGGTTCGGAGTCCAACACTTGGTTCGATTCTACTCCGCAAGTTCGATTCTAAGCGAACTGCAGGTAGCTCACCATTCGGAATTGCTCCCACAGCCGTTGAATGGTTCGGAGTCCAACACTTGGCTCGATTCTACTTCACAAGTTCGCTCCTAAGCGAGCTAGAAGTAGCTCGCCATTCGAAATTGCTCCCACAACCCTTAAACTAATCTAACGATGGTTCGGAGTCCAACACTTGGTTCGATTCTACTCCGCAAGTTCGATTCTAAGCGAACTGGAGGTAGCTCGCCATTCGGAATTGCTCCCACAGCCGTTGAATGGTTCGGAGTCCAACACTTGGCTCGATTCTACTTCACAAGTTCGCTCCTAAGCGAGCTAGAAGTAGCTCGCCATTCGGAATTGCTCCCACAACCCTTAAACTAATCTAACGATGGTTCGGAGTCCAACACTTGGTTCCATTCTACTCCGCAAGTTCGATTCTAAGCGAACTGGAGGTAGTTCGCCATTCGGAATTGCTCCCACAGCCGTTGAATGGTTCGGAGTCTAACACTTGGCTCGATTCTACTTCACAAGTTTGCTCCTAAGCGAGCTAGAAGTAGCTCGCCATTCGGAATTGCTCCCACAATCCTTGAACTAATCTAACGATGGTTTGGAGTCCAACACTTGGTTCGATTCTACTCCGCAAGTTCGATTCTAAGCGAACTGGAGGTAGCTTGCCATTCGGAATTGCTCCCACAGCCGTTGAATGGTTCGGAGTCCAACACTTGGCTCGATTCTACTTCACAAGTTCGCTCCTAAGCGAGCTAGAAGTAGCTCGCCATTCGGAATTGCTCCCACAACCCTTAGACAACTTCACCGATGGCTCGGAGTCCAACACTTGGTTCGATTCTACTTTGCAAGTTTGCTTCTAAGCGAACTAGAGGTAGTTCGCCATTCGGAATTGCTCCCACAGCCGTCGAACTATTTTACAGATAGTTCGAAATCCCGCCAATGGTTCGGAGTTACAGCTCTGACAAACCCCAACCCGCTCGACGCCAAACACTGAGCGACGGGTGATTCGAACCAACCTCCAGCCACGATCACTTCGGCCAGAACCTACCCTCAAAAGGAAGTTTAGATTAAGGTTTTAGGGGACCTACGCCTCGGTTCCGGACTTTGGTCATCACCTCATCCACCCGAAGCGACCTCCCCTCGGTTCCGGACTACGGTCGCCAGCACTTCTGCCTTGTCCTACCCCGGCCCTGACACCCACATTGAGGCCGTCAGGAACGGGAAAAGAACAACGCAGTAGTGTGACCACTCTTCCGAACATCTCGAGACCAAAATTTTTCACGAAGCTGGCATCTGCCCAAGGGCAGACACCGTAGATGCCACTAGAACTCAAGACTGTGATGACAAAGATTACAAGGGGGGTGTGGTACTTATAGCCTTCCCCCATGAGGCTGTCATTATGCCCCTAGGGAATCCAACAATCGTGCCTAGGGAGCTGAAGCGCCGCGTATTAATTAAGGGACACCATTCTCAATGCCCTTGGGAAGGTGAAACGCCCCCACAGATCCCGAAGCATCACTTAATGCTGTTGGAAGTCCGCTCCCGTCTTTTCAGGACGACGCTCGAACAACCAAGTGCCCACACCCCAAAACAGAAAGTGCTTCGAAATATGCCGAGCGAGATTCGAAACCCCGGCTAGAACATGCCGGCCGACGCAAACACTCGCCTCGCAGTTCATCTCAAACCTGCCCGGCTAACACAATCACAACAAAATTCAGCAAGACAAAAGTGGTTCGCCCCCGATAAGCTAACTCGACGACGGTTTGGAGCCCGACACCTGGCTCGATTATACTTCGCGTGATCGCTTTTAGGTGGGCTAGTTGTAGTTCGCCACCCGCGATCGCTCCCATAACTGCCAAACCACAAGCAACGATCCGAGGCCTGATACTTGTGCCTAGACGCGCTTTGAGGGCTCACCGCCCACCACTCCACACAAGGCTACATGATCGGATACCAGAGACGAAGTTCGGCACTACTGGTCGAACATTCACCTCACCGGTCGACAACGAGCATGCAGCCAACTTAGAAGCCTCGGCACAACCAACAATAGTCGCGAAAGTAAAGAACACACAAGGTCGGCAACAACATTTTATTAATGAACCGGATGCGGTACAACGACGGACACAGCAGAATTACAAGTCGTTAAAGAAAAAGTTACAATGCCGACTTATTACAATTAGAAAAAAAATATATATATATATATATACAAAAGCTCTCGCAGTCAACGTCTTCAGCGCTTTTTTGGAGCCGGGGCGTTCCGCTTCAAAGACACTCGAGAGTGACGACGCTTGTCTCCGGAGCGCGACCCCAAGCCGGCAAATTGAGACGTATCCTCGGCACCACTTCTGGCAGCCACTCCGACGGATGCTCCGCTCGACGAAATCGCTACCGAGCTCTGCGCGTGCCCCGGACTAGGATGGCCGACCCGCTGACGGGTTGCCATCTCGTAAAAGCTAATGCCCCACTCACTCTCCACGCGAGTGCATGACGTGCTTCGGACGTTGATTGGTCCCGAATGTGGCTTAAGACGAGCCACTTCTGCCTCCAACTCCGAGATCCGATCACGCAACGAGTTGTCTTTGACATTAACTTCGAAACGAGGGGGTATTGCGGAGTCCGGAACTCCTGATCGACTAGCTATGAGGCGCCGAAGGTGGGTGACCTCGATGCTTTTATCCACCGTCGCTCTCTTCAGCGCTTCCACCTCGGCTGTCAACTGGACCCGTTCGGTCGTCAACTTGGCCACTTCAGCCGTTAGCCCCTCGCCCTCCTTCCGAAGCTTCGTCTCTACGGAGTGCAGATGCTGTATCTCGGAAAGCAAGTCGTCCCTCTCCGCTGTTATTTTGGACAAGTTATGACGGATGCATTGAATCCGAATCTCATTACTGAAAGCGGTTGGCGAAAAGTCACCTTCTCCTGTGGGAGTCATGTCGGCGATTCGGCTCTCCATACGACGAATTTTGATGTCTCGCCGGCCGAGGACGAGCTGAAGATGGTTCCGCTCGCTTTCGGCTCGGCGCAACCCGAGCTCGACTTCATACAGCCGCTCTCGGCACTTGGCCAGACACAACCTCGTCGCCCCGAGGCCGGCCTCGGCTCGAGCCTCCTCATCCGAGCGAATTGCCTCGGCATCCTGGTCAACCACCACGAGCTGAAAAAAGATCAAAGTAATCAGCAGAAAGGTCGAACACTGCCGGAGCGCCCCACTTTGAAAAATTTCCAAAAAACAAGAAACCTCCGAGACAAAAAGAGAATGTTTGACGAAAAAGGGGCAAAAGACGGAGATCCGAACACCAATACTTCAAAAAATTTTCTTTTCATTCATTTCAAAAAGGCAGCGGTGGCCAGTCCGCTATTAGGCGTTACAATGATTGAAAAGAAAAACAAAAAAAACAAACACACAAAACAAGAAAACGAGGAGCGGAGTCAAGGCTCGACCTCTTTCCCCGGGCGACGAGTTCGGGTGGGAGTCGGCTGCTCCGAAGGGGTCTGCACCGCCAGCGGAGTGACCACGGTACCGGGGACCTCCTCGGTGACATCGACCTCTGTGTCACCTTCATCATCCCCTTCCTCCTCCTCCCCCTCGGACTCAGGGTCGAAGCCTTCGACGTGGCCGGGGAAGAGCCTCCACCCCGAGACGTCCACCTCGGGGTACTCCTTCGACACCCGGTCGATGGCTGCGGCGAAGGCCTTCGCCATGTTCTGGGCGAGGAACCCCTGCGCCTTCTCCAGGGTCGCATCCTCCGCCGCCTTCACAGCTGCCGCCTTGGCTGCCTCTGCTTCGGCCAGCCGCTTTGCCGACCCCTCCTTCTGGCGAAGGAGCTTGCCCTCCAACCTCGTCACCTCGGCCTCGAGGTGAACCATCCTCGCCGACCTGACCTCGTGCTCGACGCGGAGCTTGTCGAGCTTGTTCGAGAGCCGAACTTTTTCATTCCGAGCTTGGTCGGATTCTTGCTTTAGCTCCTTCTCCAGAGCCGTCAACCTCTCGGTGAGGTGACCAAAGTGGACGATGATCTGTAGCAAGGAAGAACACAAGGAGTTAGAAATATTTTTTTTGGATTAAAGGAGCACAATGAATGAAAGAAGTTCAAGGCTTACCGACACCGCCGAACGAGCGATCTCGATCACGACATCACCCTCTCGCCCGACCTCCATGGCGGCTCGGTCCTTCGGAGTGGCAAGGTGCTTGACGGCCTGCATGCTGGCCAACGAGTTGCCGAGGAACCCGTCATGCTTCCGGACTTGCCAGTCCGGAACGTGAATTCTTTTGTGCTCCTCCGTCAGGAGCTCCTCGGCAACTGTAGTCAGGGGCGGAGTCGCCATTCCCAGGGCTGCGGCGATAGGGAACTCGCTGGTAGCAGCCGGAGCCGAGGTCCCCACCACGGTGGCGTCAGGACTGTCGAGGACCTCCACCTCATCGGCCGGAGCCGTGATCCTCGGAGCCTTCGAGGTCGACGGCAGCTTGGTCATGACCCTCTTGCGCTTCTTAGGCGCCTTGCTCGCGAGCCCCGCCCTTAGCGCCAGCACTGCGTCATAGTCCATGGTTTCTGCATCAAGAGCAAAAATTGATTAACACTTTGCAAATAACAAGGAAGAGAGTACGGAAATCAAAAACATAACAAGAGCCGCGTACTGGGGTCTACGCGGTAGAGCCCTCCCTTGTAGAGGATGTCTTCCGTGAGCTCCCTCCAATCGAGCTTCGGCCGATCTAGGAGAATTCGGACCGCCTCTTCTTCTTCTACAGAGAGCTTTGGGAGCGCCCTCGCCCTTTTCGGCACCCCTTCTATCCAGTCCGAGGGGATCGGCCATGCCTCTCGACTCCACACAACGAACCACTTCTCTCGCCAGTGCTTAATGGAGTCAGGGCATATGACGAGCCTGCCATCGTGCCTCGGAGTCAAGTAATACCGGTACTCTGACTTATTCCCTTGGTGGAGCCGGTATAACGTCCGAAGCACGTTCAGCTGCGGCTCGATCCCTGCGGCCTGGCAGTGGAGAACAAAGCCATTTATCACTCGCCACGCATTCGGCATGAGTTGGATGGGGCTGACCCCGAACCAACTCACCACTGTAACGGCGAACGCGTGGAGAGGTAGCCGAGCCCCGGCGATAAAGGCATCGACCGGCCAGCAACACATCGTCACTGGCAGCGGCGAATTGGCCCTAACCCCGGGACCCGGCAACATGAGCTCAAACTCCTCCTGGATGTGGAAAGAGTCCCGGATCACTGCTAAATCCTCCTCGCGCAGGATCGACGCCGCATCATCCGCCTCCGTAGTTTCCCTCGCGGCATTCTCCTCGAAGGACCTCCCCCTCCCATGAACAATTCGCTCGGCCTGATCCTCCGGGAGCTGCCTAACTCTATGGAGCCCCGTCAGCGGCCCTGGCAACTGTCCGAACTCCCCCATCCTCTTCGGATCCACAACAATCGAATCCTTGCCGAATACCTTCTTGCCCTTCGTCGGAGTCGACTCCTCGACCTCAAGGGAGGGCTCGGACCAAGATATCTCTTCGGACACAGAAGCTACAGACATAATTTAGAAGTTACCTTAAAGAGAATGGCAGCCGGAAAACTTCGCTGGAAGCTAACGTCGATCACCGGAAGAAATCGCCTAAGCACAAAAGACCGCCTGAGCAAAAGAGCGAAGAAATGAGAAATGAGGAAGGGGGTGGGGATTTATAGAGAGATGCATGCCAAATGAGGATGATGGGCCTGTACGACCGGCCCATATACACAAAACGACAAAGCGACCTCAATCGTCGCATTGTTTGCCACGCCTAATCATGCGTTGCATTTAATGCGCGTCTCATCTGATGGAAGCCCAGAGGTCACCGCAATTAATAAACGTCCCATCTGTCAGAGTTGTCATAAGTTGTCAGAAGTTCAGAAGACGCACAGTAGATGCAAACTCCTATGACGAAAAACGACAAGTTGTGGACCTCGGCACCAGCTGCCGAGCGTTCTCGGAACCGACCCCGTTACGGGGGAAAATTCGAGTTCGGCTCCAGCTGCCGAGCGTTCTCGGAACCGACCCCGCTACGGGGGAAAAATCCGAGTTCAGCGCCATCTTCCGAGCGTTCTCGGAACCGACCCCGTTACGGGAGAAAATTCGAGTTCGGCTCCAGCTGCCGAGCGTTCTCGGAACCGAACCCGTTACGGGGGAAAATTCGAGTTCGGCTCCAGCTGCCGAGCGTTCTCGGAACCGACCCCGTTACGGGGGAAAAATCCGAGTTCGGCGCCATCTTCTGAGCGTTCTCGGAATCGACCCCGTTATGGGGGAAAAATTCGAGTTCGGCTCCAGCTGCCGAGCGTTCTCGAAACCGACCCCGTTACGGGGGAAAATCCGAGTTCAGCGCCATCTTCCGAGCGTTCTCGGAACCGACCGCGTTACGGGGGAAAATTCGAGTTCGGCTCCAGCTGCCGAGCGTTCTCAGAACCGACCCCGTTACGGGGAAAAATTCGAGTTCGGCACAAGCTGCCGAGCGTTCTCGGAACCGACCCCGTTTCGGGGGAAAATTCGAGTTCGGCTCCAGCTGCCGAGCGTTCTCAGAACCGAGCCCGTTACAGGGGAAAAATTCGAGTTCGGCACCAGCTGCCGAGCGTTCTCAGAACCGACCCCGTTATGGGGGAAAAATTTGAGTTCGGCACAAGCTGCCGAGCGTTCTCAGAACCAACCCCGTTACGGGGGAAAATTCGAGTTCGGCACAAGCTGCCGAGCGTTCTCGGAACAGACCCCATTACGGGGGAAAATTCCGAGTTCGGCGCCATCTTCCGAGCATTCTCGGAACCGACCCCGTTACGGGGGAAAAGTCGAGTTCGGCACCAGCTGCCAAGCGTTCTCGGAATCGACCCCGTTACGGGGAAAAATTCGAGTTCGGCACAAGCTGCCGAGCGTTCTCGAAACCGACCCCGTTATGGGGGAAAAATTCGAGTTCGGCACAAGCTGCCGAGCGTTCTCGGAACTGACCTTGTTACGGGGGAAAAATCGAGTTCGGCACTAGCTGCCGAGCGTTCTCGGAACCGACCTCGTTACGGGGAAAGATTGGACCTCGAGTCGTACCGAACTCCCTCTCAGCGCTGATAACCGTGCCGAACTCTCCCCCCTCTTCGGAAAGATGGGTCGAACCGCATACAGACCCCGGCCCCCTAGTAAGCGAGCTCTAGAAGGGGTCGGAGGCATGATACGAGCACAGGTGCCCCTCAACAAAGGAAAAAGGTCGAACCATTCGCCAAGAGATCGCGAAAAAATAATTAAAAATTTGGGAAATCAAGAAAGAACTCCTGGAAGGCAATTGTAAAAATGGGGAGCGCCTTCTCGTCCCCAAGCAAGCAATTAGTGCCAAAAACCATCTTCTAAGACCCCCAAACGTCGAATTGGCACTTCGCAAAGTTAAAAGGATATCCCTGCAAGAACACCACATGACCAAGAAAGCTCAGGGGTGACTCAGAGCTCAACTCACTTGAAAAATCGTCAAAATACCTCCTTCAAGACTCAAAACCTTCCATTTGGGCTCCGATACAACCCCACCAGCCATTAAAACAGTTAAACTACTCCACAAAGGCCAATCAAACTCAGCCTTTCGGAGTGGGGGGCTCGTGATATGGCTAAAAATAGGGATTAATCGGAACCGTCCAAATCAGGCTCGAATCTTGAAGCCCAGGGATAAAATGGTGATTTCACCAACAAATAAGGTCTGAGATGGGTACTGGGTCTCTCCGTCAAAAACCCAATAACCCACAAACGGATCCATTTCAATCGGGCGCGGGTTTTAACCAGCGATGAAGTCCGATCAGAGGGATAGAATCAAGGCCCCTGATTAGATCCTAATCAACGGCCCTGATTCATGCATATCCCTCCACTGGGGACTAGGGATTACATTCCTGATCTGTTTACAAGGAGATTATTCCTTATCAGATCACGGGGATTACATTCCTAATCTGTTCCCTGAGATGCCTATAAATACTCCCCAACCATCTCCATTAAGAGGTAATCAATCTTTCACCAGTTTTTTGCGCTCTCTGATAGTCTTCCAGATTACTGACTTGAGCGTCGGAGGGTGCGTCGCCGGGAACAACCCCGGTGTTTCGCACTTTTTGCAGGTGTATAGCGGGAGCGACGATCAAACCCCGATGGAACAGGTACGCAGGTTTACTATTCAGTTTCCCTAAGAATCCACAAATACTATCTGTTTGCCCCCACACCAAATTTAGCGGCAACATATATATATATATATATATATATATATATATATATATATATATATATATATATATATATATATATATACACTATTATTATTATTATATATATCATTTTTTCATATATACTATGTTATATGTACTATTATAATAATCTATTATTATTATAATATATATTATTATTATTATTATATATTACTATTATATATTATTATATAATTTATTATATAATTTATTATTATTGTAATAAATTGTTTAATACATAACTATAATAGATTATTATTACATATGTATTATTATAATTATTATATGTTATTATATATATGTATATAGTTAAATATGTTTATTATAATAAATTATTTCATATTATTATATAATATAAAATTGTTATAATACATTATTATTTTATATGTACTATTATTATATTATAATATTATTATATATTATTATTATTTTATATATACTATTTTATATATACTATTTTATACTATTTTATATGTACTATTATTATATTATACTATTATTATATATTTTATTAATATGTATATTATTATTATTATATATTATTATTACATATTATTATATATATTAATATATAATATATTACTATTATATATTATTATATTTATTATTATATAATATACTATTATTGTAAAATATTGTTATATATATATTTATAATATATTATTGTTACATATACATTATTATTATTATTATTATTATTATATATATATATATTATTTATTATTATATATATTATATTATTAATATATATATTATATTATTATTTTTATTTATATATATATATATATATATATACACTATTATTATAATATATATTATTTTTTCATATAAACTATTTTATATATACTATTATAATAATCTATTATTATTATAATATATATTATTATTATTATATATTACTATTATATATTATTGTATATATTATTATATAATTTATTATGACTGTAATAAATTATTTAATATATAATTATAATGGATTATTATTAATATATATTATTATAATGATTATATGTTATTATATATATGTATATAATTAAATATGTTTATTATAATAAATTATTTCATATTATTATATAATATACAATTATTATAATATATTATTATTTTATATATATTATTTTATATATACGATTATTATATTATAATATTATTATATATATTATTAATTTATATATACTATTTTATATATACTATTATTATATTATATTATTATTATATATATATTATATTATTTTATTATTTTATATATACTATTATTTCGTATATACTATTTTATATATACTATTATAATAATCTATTATTATAATATATATTATTATTATTATATATTACTATTATATATTATTATATATATTATTATATAATTTATTATTATTATAATAAGTTGTTTAATATATGATTTGAATATATTATTATTACATATATATTATTATAATTATTATATATTATTATATATATGTATATTATTAAATATGTTTATTATAATAAAATAGTTTATTATATTATATATATCAGTATGTATGTATATGTCAGAGTATATATACTGTATACAGTATATACATACAACCAAACCTATACATACATTATACTCTCATTTTCAAAAAACTATTTTCATAAAAAATTATTACCAAACAGCTTTTACACTCTCATTTTCAGAAAACTGTTTTCAGAAAACTCTTTTCAGAAACTGTTTTCAGAAAACTGTTTTCAAAACAACAAACCAAACGCTTATTGTTTTTCATTTCCTTTCGGTTGGAGAGTAGGACTCTAGGTTGGAGAGTCAGTTGTGTCACTCTTGGTGGAAGAGTGGGTTGCTTTCTCTGGTTGAGAGAAAGGACTACGGGTTAGACGAGGTTGTTGTCTGAACGTCGTAGGGTATTCTTGTAAACTTTTTCAAGAATAGTGAAAATCTCAAGTGGGTTGCTTGGGGACTGGATGTAGGTCGGGAGGACTGAACCAGGATACATCGTGTGCACTCTGTAGTTGTATTTCTCTTACTTGCATTTACATTTTCTCTGTTGTGTTAGTACTGTAAAACTTGTCTGGACAGTCGACTCAGTACATTATCAGTCGACTGGTCAGACTCGTATACTCTGAAAATTAACTGTTCATAAGTCGTCTGTTTCTACTTTAAGTCGACTTCACAGAGTTGTTTGAATTATCTTTTATTTGGTTAGTTCAGTCGACTGGTTCACTCCTAAGTCGACTGTACCGAAGAAAAATTCTTATTCCACAATTTTATTTTAATAAACACTATTCACCCCCCTCTAGTGTTTATTGCCTTGCCTACAGGATCCAACAGTCTCATCCACTAAAACGACATCATCGGCAAACAGCATACACCAAAGCACCTCATCTTGTATTTCTTACGTCAATTAATCAATAACCAGAGCAAAGAGTTAAGGGCATAAACCGGAATCTTGGTGTAAACCTACTGTAATATGTTACTGCTCTCTCCTGTGGTTGTTCTAATTGTGGTCATTTCCCCTTCATACATAACCTTAATCTGAGGATTCATGTTCATAGAATTTGATAAAGTTGTTTGGTACCTGAACGCAACCCTTCTCGTTACCCACTTGATTGGGAGACTTCTCCAAAGCAAGACCTAACCAATCCGGCCTACCAATTGAGGGAAGGAGAATGGTTGTGTCCCAATGGGCCCAAACCAACTAACATCTCCTACTCAGACACTTTTGTTCAGGTACTCCCATTATGTTGCTCTTAAACTCACCAGCCACATCCACTGAATCGACTCATGCTGGTTAAGGGGCATATTGGGACGGACTTGAATAGAGAGCATAACTTCCAATTCCCGGTCAAGGGCAAGAAGAGAGCCACACAACCAAGTGTAAGTAAAAGAGTCATCCTCATCGTCATTGTCTAGTGTCTTCCATGCCACATTAGGTCAAGCACTCTCCTTATACCAAATGTATGAGTCCATGATCCACGGGAGAAGCTCTAAAACCTACGAAGCTGTGCCTTAGGCTATGGAAACATGCATCACATTCTCAGGACATGTTGCCGAGATACCTATCCTCAAGCAAGAACCATTGCATCCTTCTGTTTTCCTGACTGGCACTGCTGGCTTGCACTTACATATTGGCAACCTTTGGTTGAAACAATCAAAGTAGTGAACAGAGTTTCAATTGCAGAAACTGGTTGTGTAAAGCTCATCTTGTCAAGACCACTTCCTTTTCAGGCCGGTCGACACTTTATACGCTATTTGGACGATTCTTAGCACACACTTGTATGATCCTAGCGTGTTATGGAAGAGCATCAAAATTCCATACTGAATAGTGAATGCTTGTCGGCTAAACTGCTACATATAGACTTTGACCAGTCCACATTAATGGGTAGTATGTCCTGCACTTCCACCATCGCGTCACACTCAGCACCTTGCAGATTTCGAGTTCACGTCCGACACTTATTAAATAAGAGGTTCGATTAGTAATGCAACCTTTTACTGGACCTAGCCAAGGAGGTATGCTTAAGAGTAAGCCATGCCATTACCTTCCGACATGACTTTTATATGTGTACAGTTCATGAATTTATATCACAAATATTATCAATATATAAATTTTAAAAAATACGAAAAAAATCAATTGGCAAAAAAAATAATGCAAAAAACCAAATATACACCCGAACTCAAAATATGTCTAGAGTGACCAATGTCTTAAATGCATGCACTAACAAATAGTCATAGTTACATCCAAGAAATATTTACATCCTACGGAGCCCCATGACTGCCACATGGAACTCAAACATGGCCCGATCAAACGGCTTCGGGAGCAAATCTGCAATCATATCCTTGGTCGACAAGTAAATCTGATCAATCTTCTTTGTCTCGCGAAGCATTCATATGAAATGATACCTCATCAAGATGTGCTAAGACCTGCCATTGTACTTGGGATCCTTTACTAGCGTAAGGGCATATATATTGTCAGAATACAGTGTGATAGGTCATTTCTCACAACCATTCTGATATAGTTGCTCGTAGAACCTCGTCTACCAAATAGCCTATTGGACCGCAACAACACTGGAGATACTCGGTCTCCATAGTGGACAAAGCTACACATGACTGTTTCTTGCTGCACCAAGAAATGGATTTACTAGCAACAGTGAACTCATATCTCAAAGTGGACTTGCATTCATCTAAATCACTGCCCCAGTCTACATCCATGTATCCTTTGAGATGGAGATCTCCACCTTGGTAGGATAATTGATAATTTGTAGTCTTTCGCAGGTATCGCATTATGCACTTTACTAGCTTCCAATGCGCCTCACCGTAATTGCCTTGATGTCAGCTCATTACCTTCACTACTTGGCAATTGTTCGGTCTGGTGCATAACATTGCATACATCAAACTACCAACTGCACTAGCATAGGGTATCTTTGTCATCAAACCATTCTGTTTAACAGTCTTAGGTCGAAAGTAACAGGATAGGTCTGCTCCTTTCTCAGTAGGGGTGTTCATTGGTTTAGCATCCTGGATATATAAATGCTCAAGAACCTTCTTCACGTAAGTTTCTTGCTCATGCCAAAAAGTCGTTCTGAGCGATGTTAAGAGATCTTTCCAAGAATGTAGTTTGCTTCACCAATGTTCTTCATCTCAAAAGTGGAGAACACCCACTTCTTAGTTGTGACAACCCAATTGGGGTTGTTCCCAACAATCAATATATCATCCACGTACAAGCTTAAAATCAACATATTCCCTTTGGACTGTTTCACATATACGCAGTGGTCTTCCTCTCACATTGTGAAGCCAATCTCTGTGATAGCACTATGAAAGCATAGGTATCACTGCCGAGATGACTGTGTAAGACCACAGATGGAGCAAATTGTGCTCATACCCATTGACCTAAAGCCTACTAGTTGGTCCACATAGATATCTTCGTTCAATCCTATATTGAGGAATGTAGTTTTAGCATCCATTTGGTGTAACACTAGATTGAGATGGGTGACCAATGCTAGGATAAAGCGAATCGATGCAATTCTCTCCACTAGGGAGAACATCTCATCGTAGTCCACACCCTCCTTTTGGGTGTAACCTTTCGCAACAAGTTGAGCCTTGTACTCTTCGACCGGCCCTTCCTCATTACGCTTGATCTTGAGAACGCATTTGTTCTGGATTGTTTTGCTTCTTGCTAGCATCCAAATTCCATACTTGATTCTTCAACATAGAATAGATATCCTCCTTCATAGAATTTTTCCACTCGTTCGTGGTATACGAATTGAGAGCATCCTTATAGGATTTTTTCTCATCATTTTATTGGTGGCCTTTATCCTCGACTACCCATCACTTATGGGGTGTTACCTTTCTCTGACTCTTTCTTATAGCGGGAATGATTACAGTAGAGATGTTGGCAATATGAGACTTGTGTTTCCTTTTTCGCTACTTTCAACCACCTGGTCTTCTCTCCCACTAGGAACAACAACCATAGGGTCACCCTCTCTTAAAGTGTTGTCCGGTAGAATTACTGGTGGAGTGCTCCCACTATTTAGAACAATTATCTCAGTCTATATAAGAGTGGCCCCCACTATCCGAAGCTTCCCTATTTTGCAACGATGGAGTATTGCTCCAAATAGCAATAAAGAGTGTGGTTCTTTGAAACCGGTTAGTATATATGCCCCCCCCCCCCAAATCAAGAGTCTGCTCACTTTCCTGTTCTATATCCAACTTCCAGAGTTGGAAATTTTTCTAGACTTCTCCTCTGCTAGAATATTCATCCTCAATGAACGTTACATCCTGTGACTCAAACTCTATTAGCTGACCATTTGGTTTTTCGTAAATCGTCACCTAGCCCTTAGAGTATTCGAGATACCTTATAAAGATACCCTTTCTACCACTTGGGTCCAGCTTCCCTACTAGTGGAGCTGGGGTGTGCCGAAACCTTACAAACCCCCAGCGGTGCAAATGGTCCAAGTTGGGCTTTCACCTAGTCCATAACTTGTAAGGAATAATGGTAATGGACTTACTCGACACAAGGTTTAGTACATATGTTGCGGTTAATAGTGCATCTACCCAAAATTTTGGAGGCAAATTAGTGTGAGACATCATAGACCTAACCATCTCTAACAATGTTTGATTCTTTCTCTATGCAACACCATTTTGCTGAGGAGTGTGAGGTGTCATCAGTTGTCTTTTGATACTTTTCACTACACAGAGTTCCTTGAACAGATTAAATAAGTACTCACATCAATGGTCATTTTTAGGAACTTGCACTTTTCGGTATAGTTGACTCTCATCTTCAAAAATGATGCGACGATATCATTCTACTGCAATAGACTTGTGAGAAATCAAATAAACTTGTTTGTGCCTGGTGTAATTGTTACACCCCGAATTCCAAAATACAACTGAATTCGAGATTCCACAGGATCTTTACACTTCTTTCGTATAATTTTACAAGGAAATTAAATTTTTTCACTTTACATCAGAGTTACAAGAAATCTTTACACTTTACATTTTATAGCGGAAGCAAAATTACAACATTTGTATAAAAGTACAATAGTATTTGAGTAATCTCTAAGCATCAGTTCTCCTTTAATCTTTATCATGTCATTTACCCTGCATATAAAACTGTGGGTGCGTCAGTTCATTCAACTGACGAAATATTATACACGGCCATCCTCTCTATGCCGGAAATAGTATAACGATTCTCATTTCTTAACAAATCACAAACTTGTCACAAACAGAACTAAAGGGACTATCCTATTGATGTCGTGTTGTGAACGTGCACATAATCCTTAATGCAATTACTTATATTATATGACACTAATGCGTACTAGTTCAGAGTTTATGCAGCCCATACTACATAGGTCCGAGGGCAAGCCCTTAATCGTTCTTCTTCTTGTATGGTTCAATCCCTTGCCATGACTTAATCTAGTACTGTAACTACGGTAAGTATCCTAGATATTTTCTGACCTACGAACTCATGTCTAGGCACCCTGGAGGGATTCCCAACGCACTGACACATGACTCATTATGCTGGCATCCTGTGGTAATTCAGCTCCTACCATAGACATGACACCACCCGTAGTCGTCAAACACCCCACGAGCGTCGCCACCGGGACGGTACTCTAGAGCAGTGCCACGCCCTATCATGACTCATCATGGGACATCCTGTGAATACTCTCACGCCGCCAATACAATGGCCCTCATACTCAATGTTTTTCTCTTACTTTCATCACATCTTCACTGTGTATCTAATCCTTAATTTAATTGAATCATGAATAAAAATCAATCTCTTAGAATGTAGCACTTCCACTATACCAGTCTTATTCATTTAATTCACATGACTCAATCCTTGGTCTTCTCATTTCAAAATATCATTTCACAATTCTTTCATTGCCGGTATAAGGCTTGGCTATACCCTAATTCTCAATTTCAACTCATAATTACAATGTCATATTCGTAAGATCTTTTCATGATTAATCACAATTCATATTTCAAAAGCATAGTATTCATGTATTCACATCTTTCATAACTCATCACAATCAATAATTCAATGCATAGATACTTGAAAACTGAAATTCTTCAAACATGTCACATTCACTAGTTTATAAGCTCACATAATTCTATTTCAATCCATTCCAATTCCACAGTTCACATTTTCAATATGTTTCACAATTCATACCTTTCAAATTTCTCATTACCAAAATCTTATTTTAAACTTGTTAAACAATCCCTTCAATTTCTTAAAGCAACAATTTAAGTTAATAAAAAGAGTTCCTTTTGTAAAAATAGTCTCACTTATACAAAGCCTCAAGTCATAGAGATTTTCTCCCTAAATACATATATTATTTGAAACTTCAGAGCAGTTGACTGATAACCCTGACCAGTCGGCTGTTCTGTGAGGTTCTAAAGCTCGAGAATAAAATAATTAGAGAAGTCGACTGTCTCATATGGCCAATCGGCTGTTCTGCTATAATTTTGTAAAAAAACAAACGATCAGGGCAGTCGACTGTTGCAATAGTCGGTCGACTGTGCTACTAGTTTTTTATTTCTCAAAAAACATTTTCAGTTCCTTTTTCTTCCCTTTTTGAAATATAACTTTCCAGATTAAAACTACATTTGATTCCACCATAACCAATATTTTTAAAGGTATTTCTCACTCTTTTAAAACATGTAATTAGCCATAGTTTGCATTTTATGAATACTATTTCGACATTTGAAAACCAAAACATAATTGTTCATAACCAAAGATGGTTTCTCACACATAACACACCACAATGATGTTTGCTTACACATTGATAACTAAGATATTTTTAGAGCACGAAATCAACTTTATAAGTGAGTTAAAACTTCCATTTTTATTAATTAATGTACACATGATGCATTCATTTATTTATATGCAAAAAGGACATTCTTTATCATTTATTCAAATTTTCCGCATGATAAATATCACAATAGGGAAATTCATTACATCTATTAACAAACAATTCAATCAATTCAATTAACACACTATTCTAATTTAGCATTTTTTAATCAATAAGCATGGCTCAATTCCTTACTAGTGAATTTAACATAATTGCAATTTAAACATAACTAACATGCATTCTTATGTTCATAACAATGAGAAACATACACTTTGACCCATAAGCAATAACTCTAGTAATCAATCAACACACATTTGCTAATTAACAATTTTCTTCTAATTAGACAAGCATGTATTTCATTTCAACTAGTAGTTAATAATAATAATTCAATTATCATTCCCTAGCATGAATTCTACTTTAGAAGTCATGAGAAACACCCACCTTTTGAAGAAAATCCAATTAAGAAAATTCCCTAGAGCCTCCTAGATTGCGAGCTAGTGCTTTCTCCTCCTAGATTGCAATGCACGAACTCCTCTCCTTGCTCCTTGCCAAAACCAAGAGCTTCTTCTTGTAGGGATGGCCGGCCTCCAATGGGGTGTACACACAACACACAACTCACACACTAATATGTATATATATCTCCTTTAATATTTAGAATACAAGTAGAAAAGGAGGGATTTATACTAGTTTTGAAGTAGATTGGAAGGCTAGGATTGATTGGATAGTTGTAGAATGGAGGGCTAGGATAGGAGCAGAAGTTATAGAAACCACCCACACACAATATAATTACCCATGAACACATACCCACACTCTCCATCTCTCCAAGCACAAACTGGTCCCAAATTAGTGTGCGTTGCACACTACGTGCTTCGCACGTGCCACCTAGTACCCCTATTTAGAAGTTTGTACAATTTAATTAATCAAAATATTCACTATTTGTCTCTACATGACAAGTGTGACCATTTAATTGATTTAATAAATTGGTGGGCTTCACAATTAGTGGGCTTAGGCTTGTGGGCCAAGACAACAAATTAATAATTAATTAAAGTGGGCTAGAACAATTAATTAGTGTTTTAGTCTTTTGGAAAAAAAATAGGCATTTTTTTAGAAAAATAAAAGAAAATAATTGTTCATACTAAAATGGGATCTTATATAAAATAAATAGATAATATACACATGAAGTTTGCACGTGCAAAACACGTGAAAAAAATAATTAATTTATAAAAATTGAAATTTGGGATATTACAGTAATCATCTACAAATGTGACAAACTAAGAGTATCCTTTGTGCGATTGAGTATTCATGGTTCAACAGATATCCGAGTGTACTAGTTCTTAAGGGAGTCTTGCATGGAGTGCTTTGTTAAATTGTTTCCTAGTTTCTTTTCTTGTCAAACAAGTCTCACAAGAGGGAAGGGTGACCTTTGCAAGCTGTTCTAAAAGTCCTTCTTTAGCTAACCGAATCATTCTATCAATCCCAATGTGACCAAGTCAAAGCATGCCAAGTCAAAAAAATTACAGTAGTAGAAGCAACAAAAGATCATGACTAGAAACTTAAAATATAGAAATCGTTTATTAAGGCACCAAAACCAAACGTTTCATCCTCGTGGACAATGGTTACATTGTTAATACCAAAAGGCAAAATTAAATCCTAACCATCCTAATGCAGAAATTGTTACAGGATTTCTCCTTATTCCTAGAGCATACAAAACATCATGAAGAATCAAAGTGCGCCCAATGCATAGCTTTAGCTCATATGAACCGATGCCCAGGACCATTTCCTGTGAACTATTCCCCATGAAAATAGTGTGTGATCCATTGGGAATATGATGGAAACTTGTAACGCCTTCCTTGTCCCGCACTATGTGCTTGGTCACTTCAATAACAATAATCCACATAGAATTAGAATTAGCTAGTATAACATCTATGTAAACAAAAGCAATAGTGTTTGAGGGAGAAGATGATACCTTCTTTGGCTCAGTGCAGAAGTGTGGTCCATTGGGAACGTGATGGAAACTTGTAAAGACCTCCTTATCCCGCACTATGTGCTTGGTCGCTCCAATACGAATAATCCACATAGAATTAGAATTAGCTAGTATAACATCTGTGTAAACAAAAGCAATACTATTTGAGGAGGGAGATGATACCTTCTTTGGCTCAATGCACTAACGAGCAAAGCGTCCCTACTTCTTACAGTTAAAACACTCAACATTAAATTTGTCTTTTGGTTTCTTGGAATGACGAGAACCACGGTGTTTCTTTGCCTTACAATGGACTCCAAGTCATAGAGGAGAGGAGGAGGCATCTATAAGATCCTTCTTGCAGGGTCTATGTGCCTTGCACCTGACAGCCTGGGCTAGGAGCACTGAGCTTGCCTTGGTCAAACTGCGATGCTCGTACTCCAACTCGAGGTGGGAATTAAGGCCCTGCAGTGTAGTAAAACCGTTGACGATCATAACAAACAAGTCCCAGGAGGCAGGCAGAGTCCTCAGCGTAGTGTCAACCTACTGCTCATCAATCATCGCATGCCTGGCAGTGATAAGATCCCAAATCATCTAAGTTACAATATGTAGATGCTCAACCATGTCATGTTTTGCATTCGTCTTGTACTTTTCAATCCTCAACAAGACAGTCTTGAGACAAGCTAAAGATCCTTGGCCATTGGGATTTCCCAGAACTCACCAATGAGATCATTATGCATGATGCCCTTGACAATGTTGCACGCTTGGTCACCCTCCTTTAGCCATTCTCAATATTTCATAATCTTATCGCGCATTTTTTCACCAGTATCACCCATATGTATAATGGGTTCTTGCATAGTGACAGTGATATGACCACTCAAGTCCTCACTAAAGAGAATAAGCTTGACTTTTCTACAGTAGATGTCATAGTTTTTCTCATCAAGTCTTCTCCATTAGCAAGGCCAGTAACTAAGGTCTTATAAGACTTCACCGGTACTATACAGTGAAACAAAAAAAAATAAAAAACAAAAACACGTACAGTGGACATATCAGAACATACACAAGCAAGAGTACAACCCAAAACATGTAATTAGTATTAGCCCCCTATCGAGAAAGTCTAGAGAAATTTTCATTGATATTTTGTACTAAACTCAACATCGTAAAAAACCTCGAAAAGAAATAACACAACTACAAGATTCTACAATGCAACTCTTATATCCAATTTATTTGTATTTTGAAAAAATAAAAATAAAAAAATGATAAAAACTGTAAATAATGACTAATTACTTGTTTGGCCAAGGGAGTTCGCGAGCATGCATGTGGGACATTGTGGAAACACATTCACTTTACAAATTAACTAGGAGCAAAAAACATAAAGAAATAAAAACTATAACATTTTCTCTTTCTTATCTTCATTTGTTGCCCCCAGAAATGCATCACTAGGGCCCTCATATAATAAATAAAATTACATAAAGCCTTTGAGTGCCCACTGAGCACAAAACTGCATTCAATCGTGAACTAAAGTCTCTATCTGTGATGAAGAGCCCCATTAGGTTTTGAAGGCAATCACAGATTAAATGCACAGGAGAAAAATTTTAAAAAAAATCGAAACCTAGCCATGGATCCATGCAAAAACCATAAATCGTGTTTAAGAGTTATACTGTAAACATGGATCTGTTGTCTCCATAGTATGCCGATCACAGCACTGCAACATTGCAGTGCCTCTACGGTATCTACACGAACGGAACGAAAAATGGCTCTCCCTCAGACCGAGGTGCTAGCTGTGGGAATGGGATATTCCTCCTCACAATCTTTCTCTCACACTTTCTGTGACGACTAGGATTTTTTACGTGTCTTTTACATAGATACATATCATATATATAGGTGCAGAAAACCAACCCTGAGAGAGTAATAAGGTTGTTGGGCACACAATCTGACCTGGGTCAGATTGTATGTGGGCCGTTGAACTTTAGTCCGTCCATTTAATCTAAGTAAATGTCCAACCAATGTCAGGAGTCCAAATCTTACTTCGATCCATTCTAAGTGTGTGACCCTGTATGTTTCCATTACGTTGACAATAATACTAAAATCATATTCTAGTACTACAAACAGTGAGTGGTATCTAGCAATACATCGCTGCTATTCACGTAACGGAAATGTCAGTGATTTGACATAACTTATCCATGACTAATGTAATGCCCTGGATCCCCGTTACCGGACATCTGGGATGCAATCAGAATCTTTGCCTTCAAATGCATCTCAACACAGTAATAACACGGAAATTTAAAAACTTTTTATTGCCAAATAAAGTCATTACATCATCAGCTACAACCATTATCTTGTTCTTGAACAAGGAGTACAAATGTAACACCCCGAATTCCAAAACAGACTGAATTCGAAGTTCCACACGATCTTTTCACTTCTCTCCGTACAATTTTACAAGGAAATTAAAACTTTTATTATATCAAAGTTACGTCTTGAATTACTAAATTTACATTTAAACAGCAGAAGCAATTTACAATAATTTACATGAATAAAATATACAATACTTGAAACATTCTTTAAGCAGCATGCATACTTTAATCTTGTCAATTTCTTTATCCTGCATAGAACTGTGGGCTCGTCAGTTTATTCAACTGATGCAAGGATATAATACATCAATTTTCTCGTACTTAGAAAGCACACACTTGTCACAGGCAAAGCTACGGGGACAATCCTATAGATGTCGTGTTGTGTTGTGCACTTAGTCCTTAATGTAGTTATTTATAATATATGACACTAATGCACATGTGTTCGGATTCTATGCATCCCATACTGCATAGGTCCGAGGGCAAGCCCTTAATCGTTCTTCATCTTGTAGGGTTCAGTCCCTCGCCATAACTTAAACTACTACGGTAAATATCCTAGATGTTCTATGAATTACGAGCACATGTCCAGACAATCTGGAGGGAAATCCCACGCACTGACATGATGCATCATGCAGGCAATCTATGGACAATTCAGCCTCCGTCATGGAACGATGGGACCACTCGTAGTCACCAAACACCCCACAAGCGTCGCCATCGGGAGGATAATTCCGGAGTAGTGCTCATGCCGTGCCATGACGCATCAAGCAGGCAATCAGTAAATCACTCTCACACTGCCAATCCGATGGCTCTCATACTCGTGTTTTTCTCTTACTTTCGTCACATCACCGCTATGTATCTAGTCCTTAGTTTATTTGAATCATGAATAAAATCAACTCCTAGAGTTAGCTCTTTCCTTTATACTGGTCTTAAACATCAATCAACAACATGACCAAACTTGGTCTTTTCTATTCAATATCTCATCTAAAAAATATCTTTCAGTGCTGGTATAAGGCTTAGCTATCCTCTATCTTTCAATTCCATTTCATGTTCATAGCATTTGTGTATTCATATTCATAAGACTTTTCATAATTCATCATGATATTTGATTTTACTTTCATGTACAATTTCATGCATAAGACAAATAAATTCATTTTCTAACTTGCCACATTCATTCTTCATTCTTTCCACATAATTCTCTTATTCTCATTTTACCAATACTAAATCAAACATTCATACTTTCGATTTTCCCATTATCAAAAGTCTCTTTTCAAACTCTTTTAATGAATACATTTTTCTTTATCCAAAGACACTTTAAACTAACAATTTATAGTAAGTTCTTTCTTGAAAAATAGTCTCAAATCCTCATTTACACTAGGCCAAGGGTTATAGAAAATTATCTCGTGAAATCTGGATATCAATTAAATCGTCAGGACAGTCGACTGTTAAAGCATAGTCGGTCGACTGCTTTGCGAAGATTAAAAACTTGAAAATTAAAATAGTCAGGACAGTCGACTGTTAAGGCATAGTCAGTCGACTGTTCTGCGATGATTTAAAACTCGGAAATAAACAGTCAGGATAGTCGACTATTAAAGCGTAGTTGGTCGACTGTTCTGCGAGGATTTAAAACTCGAAAATAGTCAAGACAGTCGACTGTTAAGGCATAGTCGGTCAACTGTTTAGCAACTAAAATCCGAAATTTGGATTTTATATAGTAACTAAAGATTTTCAAAAACCATTTAACTCTCACTTTTCGTATAAAAGACTATTCTTTTATTTGTACAAAAATGGAATCAATCTTACTAACAATAAGCATGTATGATTTGTTAATCAATCTACTTTCATAACAAGGAGATTTTCTCATAGCATCATATAACCACACATTTATTCACATTGTATTTTTCCACATTCATGAATAACTCAACATAAAGGTTCACAATTTCTTAGCAAATGAGCATATTATCAAATCATCACCACAATATTTCTATTCATATCATTCAAACAATTTACTACTTATTTCATGCAATTTCACATGGGTTCATTTTCTCCTTAAACATGATACTAACATGAAGTAATATTTCATTTTCTTGTTTATTTTAGCATGATCAAAACTCAACCTAGCATGATATCTATTTAGAAGTTGGAGAAAATTGCCCACCTTATTTGTTGAGAAAACAAAAGAAACTCCTAAGAACTCCTATAATGATCAAAAGAGGCCTTCTTCTCCTAGTTTTAGCCACCAATTGACGTCTCCTCCTAGTATGGTGAGCAACCCGAGCCTCCCCTTACTTCTTGAAGAAATGCAGGCCAATATAGAGGAAAGAACACACAATTTTGAAACCCTCAATCTTTTGAACTCACTATTCTCTCAATCTTTCACTCAGTAGTTGTATTTCTTTTTCTTTTTGATATAGATTAGGTGCAAAGACAACTAATGTAGGGGGGGGGGGTATTTATACAAATTTTTAGTGAGAATAGAAGGCTAGGATTAGATCAAGTGGTTAAGGATCAATGGCCTAGATGAATTAGGGAGTTGTCATTACTTCCCACGATGGAGTAACCACCTCTCCACCTCATCCACTCTCCTCCTCTTGATACAACCCGGCCACCCCTCAAAAGGTGTGCAATGCATGGGCTAGTGCATGCACGCGCCACCCTAGTGTCCCCCATTTACAAGTTGTTCATGTTAATTAAATTAATTGTCTATTAGTTGAGTCTACACTACAAGTTAGGCTAAAATAAAAAAGAATTAAATTAAATGGGCTTACTAATGGGCCAAAAGACCATGGGCTTTATTAATTAATGTGGGCTACCAAGAGACAAATTGGTTTAGGATTAAATTAGGCTTTTAAAAATAGTTTTTTTGGAAAGTAAAGAGAATAATTACTAGCTCAAACTGTGAAAAAATATTTTTCTAGAAAAATGCATATGAAATTATACGTGCAAAATACGTAAAATCACAAACACTAATAAATAAAAATTCTGGATGTTACAACACTCCCTCCTTAGAATAGTTCCGTCTCCGGAACTACACTTAAAGGGTGAGAGAAAAAAAATACAACACGAAGAAAAGAAAAGAAGAGAAAAGAAGTTACAAATCAAACAAAGAGCTCAGGATGATCTTTCAACATTCTCTCCTCGGATTCCCAAGTAGCCTCTTCAACCAACTGGTTTCTCCAGACTACTTTGACCATCGGTATTTTCTTGTTCCTCAAGACTTTTTCTCGACGATCGACAATCTCAACCGGAAACTCAATGTAACTCAGATCCAACTGCAACCCTCTCGCACATCGGGCAAATGATGACTCCAATCTGGAATGTACTCTCTCAGCATAGACACATGAAAGACATTGTGCACCTGAGACAACTCTTCCGGCAACTCCAATCGGTAAGCAGTTTTTCAAATCCACTTCAATATCTTGTACGGACCTATGAACCTTGGGGATAACTTCCCGCCTCTGTTGAAACGAATCACACCCTTGCTAGGTGAAACTTTCAGAAAGACAAAGTCCCCAACCTCGAACTCAAGGTCCCTACTCCGATTGTCTGCATAGCTCTTCTGCCTCTCTGAGCATCCAACAACCTTTTCCTGATCAGATTGATCTTTTTAGAGGTCTGCTGCACAATCTCAGGCCCAAATATCTACCGCTCCCTAACTTCAAACCAACAAACAGGTGTTCTACACCTCCAGCCATACACTGCTTCGTACAGTGCCATTCCGATACTAGTCTGAAAACTATTGTTGTAGGCAAACTCTACCAGAGCTAGATGTCTTTCCCAACTGCCTCCAAATTCTAGTACACAACACCGAAGCATATCCTTAAGAATATGGTTGACTCTCTCGGTCTACCCATCGATCTGCGGATGAAACGTAGTGTTGAAACCCATCTTGGTACCCAGAGCTGTCTGAAGACTCCTCCAGAAATGCAAAGAAAATCGCGCATCTCGATCAGACACAATGGTTAACGGAACACCATGCAGCCTGACGATCTCTCTAACATATAGCTCGGCCAACTTGTCCATCGACGAAGTGAGTTTCATTGCCAAGAAGTGAGAGGACATGGTTAGTCGATCGACTATGACCCAAATCGCATCATTGCCCTTTGAACTCTTGGGCAAACCCGTGATGAAATCCATACTGATGTTATCCCACTTCCATTCCGAAATAGGTAACGGTTGTAATAGACCTCCGAGTTTCTGATTATCGACTTTGACCTACTGACAGATCTCATACCTCGCCACAAACTAGACCATATCCCGCTTCAGACCTGACCACCAGAAATGTTTCTTAATGTCCTTATACATCTAGGTACTCTCAGGATGTACAGACAAAAGAGTAGCATGTGCCTCCAAAAAAATACTCTCCCGCAATTCTGCTTGATCCGGAACACAGCCTCTCTCCAAACCACAACACTTCATCCCTGATCTCTAGGACTGGTGCCTCTGCATCGACAACCTAAGCTTCCATTTCTGCTTTGACCTCTCCAGCTTGGCCACCCTCCCCTCGGTGGAACACAGGGCATAGGCATAATTCTCGAGGTGGTCCTCGAGTTGTCCATGGCTCCACTTGTACGCGGCCAGCTCACGGGATAGCTGGGCTACTGCCCTCTCGATGGCAGTAGGCGGTGGAGGTCGGGGAGTCTGAGTAGCATCGACTGGTACTACGGTACCGTTGCCATTGGCCCATCCATTCGAGCGTGCGGCATCAAAGCTCAGCATCTGCAAGAGAAAATATGGGAATCAGCTCAGATACAGAAATTATAAAGCATATTGTAGAGTTGCAGTATTAATATGGTTTACAATCGTCTACCATCTGACTAAACCTGACTCTCGCATCACATCTAAGTCTAATCTCCTGTGGTGTTAGACTACAATTTGAAGTAAGCTCTGATACCATTTCCGTAGGCCCTCGAATTCCTAACATAGGAACCCGTGACACTCTTCTAGGATCTTCCTTCAAATAAGTCACAACAAAACAAAAATCACAGAAAATTAAAAACTTTTATTACATCAAGTTTGTTATTACAATGTCCAATGTTTACAATATTTACAATAGATTGTTACAACAAGAATGTACAATGAAATTTGGACAGTAACTTTCACTTGGATGCTTCCCCCCTGCTTCTGCTCTCTCGCGCTCCCAACTCGGTAGTTCTGCACTGATAACTGTGGGTACGTCAGTTAGTTACAACTAACGAAATGCTATACCTGACTATCCTCTCTACGCCGTAGTATAATGATTCTAATCTCAACAACCACAAATAATGTTTGATGCAAAGAAAAAGGGTGATGTCAAACAAGTGTCGGTGTATGCCATGACCTAATCTAATGCACACTATGCACTCATGCTCCTAAGTTAATGCACGCTTGGTTGAAAGATATGCATCCCATACTACACACCTCCAGACCAAATGACGTTCTTCAATTTAATGGGGCTCGATCCCCCGTTATGCAATCCTGACCTTGTGCTCTCTCCTGTTTCTAATACCAATGATGGTGAGGCTGCAGGCCCCTGGTGGAAACTAGTCACTGCTGTCAATAGTGGTGTCCAGATCTATTAGTTTTATCCACTATGTCCAGTATCTTAGTCACGGCTTCCGTCGTCCCGACTTTATTCAAAAGTATGTAATTGCATCTACGTCTTGCCGGACCTCACCAAAAGCCAATATATGGGCACAAGGGCTCCATTACCGAGGGATTAAAGCAACTCCCGATAGAGTCTAGCTCCCCGGGACATCATCTAATCCGCCTGTCCACATTGATCGACAAAGAACCTGATGAATATAAGGTTTTCCCAACTCCACTACACTCGTCCTTACACTAGAACAGAACTTGTAGTCGAGACGATGTCAACGCTCCAAACCTCCTCAAAGGTTGTTTCGGATCATTAAGGCATTTCTGTCGAGATAGTAGAGCCCCCACAGAGTCTTCCTGACTCTATCTGTGGGCATCTCGAGGTCTCTGTCCGCATTAAACGAACCTAAGATTTGGTTAGCGGTGATGATGCCATGCGTCCCCCCTGACAAGCGAACACCCTCGCTTGTGCCTGTGCTTACATTCAACCAAGACTCGATCTAATCCTACCAAAATTATCAAGCTACCCTACTCCCAGATTAAGAATAAGGTTGAAATCAAGATTTGCTTCATAGTCCAAACTCTAAAACCATCACTTTAGTCAACCTTTGATTTCTCTTCCATTTTTCCATATTTTCCATCCCCGAGTTAGGCGATAAATCCATTATTTCCAAATCCCCGACTCAAATAAACAACTTGCATTGCTATGAACAACTAGTTCAATTTCATGTGTAGGCTCTCCTCAATTTGTTACCTTTATCAAAGAATGGATCTTAACCCAAATCCCACACTAGGACTCAACTAGCCCTCAAGTTCAGCCCACACTTGGAATGAACCCACGGCGAATCTCCCCACTGATTGTCGCGAACACATCGACGCTTGGAGTTTGATCGCATCCTCGGCCCGACCAATAACATAGCTTTCTGCTAAACTCAACACTCCACGGTCCTTAACAGGTGGCAGCTCCAAACACAACCCATGGAATCCATCCATGTACAACAAATATGTCGGTGCACGAGTCATCTCCTCCAACGCGTTCGATGCGACATTCTACTCATCTAGATTGGTCAACAAGACTCAATCTCTGGGTCTCATCTTACCCAATGTATCCCAACAAGGTAAACTCCACTAGGAGTAAGTCCTAACCCACAAACACCCAAAAAGGGGGTTCAAGGGTCCTAAAACGACAATTTAAATTACCAAACAGTAAGCACACACTTGGCATTTATGCCAAAATAGAGTCACTCGCAGTCCCGTTCCCTCGAAAAATTGTGATCGGGCACTCACCATGCTTCTACTAAAGGTGAACAGCAAGTACAACCACGCAGTGGGCATGAATATCATCCCAAGGTGGTCTACAACCATACCCCAACATCCTATACAATTTCACTTTGAAACAATGAACAACGTTTGTCCATTTGGGTCTACAACCACTATGAGCTACTCCCTTGCAAGAAACATTAGATAACCTCAGTCCTAACTCATCCTTACACTTCTGAAATGTTTCTTGACCACAACAAAAACTCTAAGCTAGTAAGATACAAGTTCAAACTTGTTTCTATGAACTTGGTGCAAACCAGTGATCTCCACAATTCACTGTGTTTCTGTCCTTATTTACAAAAATCATATAAAATTGAATACTGGTCCAAATTTGAAATTATTTACCATTCCAGAAAGGTCTAAGTGTCCACTACAAGTCCCTAGTTAGAAGGATCTTCAGATAAGGTCGTCTAGACACTCTTATGGGTCCATCTTTAACAAGTGTACAGTATCTTAGAACAGAAACATCATGTCGACACAGTCATGGGGTAAAATCTAATTAAAATATCATATGGTGTTAGATCATCATGGAACTTCAGAATCTAGTTCCTGACACATGATGTTACAACATACTCAAAAATCAAGGGATTCCATGAAGTAAATCTCCAAATATGCTTCTTTGATTATCAGCCAAAAATAGGGCAGAATCAACAGTAGTTCTGCACACTAAAATATCTAGTTCATTTTGCATGATTTAATTGACATAGTTACATTGGTCCAAATCTCATGAAATTTGAAATGTAGATCTTAGATACATCTTAAAACAACATACTAAAATTTCAGATCAATCCCATAAACATGCAGTTAGATCCAAGTCATTATTTCCACAACAGTAACTATCAAAACTGCTTCTTTCTATTCTAACCAGCATGCAAGTTCGTATTTTATTTAAATAGCAGGAAAAATCTTAAAAACCCATAAAAATTAATGAAGGTGTAAGACACCTATAAGATCATTCTCTAAAAATTTCAGATCAAAATATCAAGTATAGTTCATGCAATGAGCTACAGACTAACACCCAAAATTCAGTCTTTTAACAGTATTTTCTAGTTTAGACTACTTAACACAAAAAGTGGTCTAGGTTCATTCATATAGCATGCATGTCACTTTTTCAGTCATCAATCATCATTCCAAACATCCAAGAATCAACAAACAAAAGATTGGAAACACCCACCTTGTTGGTAGTTGGTTCTTGCTTGAGAAAGACCTCCTTCTTGATTCTTCTTGATCCTAGCTTCCTCTCATTCGCTTGAGCTCCTAGTTCTTCTTCTCCTTGGCTTTCCTTATTCTTCTCTCCCCAAATCAGTACCTAAGAGTGTTTGGAATGGGGTTTGGAGTTATAGGAAGGAAGTAGAAGTTTGTAGTAAATGGTAGAAGAGAATGGAGTGAAAGGGGTTTATCAAATGAGAAGAGAGCAAGAGAGGGAGGGGGGTGGACGGATTTGAAGGGCATGGGGAAGAGGTGAAGGGGTCTCATCAAGTTGGAGACAAGCTACTTTGGATGGTGATGGGTGGGCACTTTTCAAAACAAAGATGGTTTCTTGGTTCAAACCCTAAGAAACCCTAACTCATTTTTTTTCCCTCCTTCATGCATAGGCCGGCCAACCAATGGCTTGACCCACTTGGTTGGGTTCAAGTGTTGGGGTTTGGTTCGGTTTCATTCGGGCTCATAAATCTGACTCAACATGTACATACATTCATATATACATGTATATATTTATACATATATTCGCATGTACGATGTAGGCTATTAGTGAGAAGAAAAACTGCTTTAACCAAAAATATACAATTGTTATAACTAGTAGCGTTCGGTTTGTTCACAAGATACATTCGTCAAAAAACAGGGTTGTTACACGTATACATGTTCAGTTTTTTACCATACACGTATTGTCTCCATTGCTTTAAGGTGAAGATAATCGTAGCCAACTCTAGGTCATGAGTCGGATAATTCTTCTCATGCGATCTTAGTTGCCTAGAACCATAAGCGATCACGTTCCCTTCTTGCATTAAGACACAACCAAGCCCACGATGTGAAGCATCGCTGTAGACATCATACTCAACACCTGCTCTAGGAAAAGCTAAAATGGGAGCAGTAGTCCGCCTCTCTTTCAACTCCTGAAAGCTTGCCTCGCAATGCTCAGTCCACTTGAAGTTAACATTCTTCTTGGTCAGACCAGTGAGTGGCACGGCTATCTGAGCATAGCCCTGAATGAACCTCCTGTAGTATCCAGTTAGCCTAAGGAACCTCCTGATTTCCTTTACTGTAGTAGGCCTTGCCCAGTCCTTCACCGCCTCTATCTTCTGCGGATCGTTGCCACTCCCTCCTTAGAAAGGATGTGACCTAGGAATGCCACTTCAGATTTCCAGAAATCGCACTTGGGCAACTAGGCATACAACTCATGTTCTTGAAGCTTCCTTAAAACTGCTGCCAGATGCTCTGTGTGCTCCTCCTCCAACTTAGAGTATACAAGAATATCGTCGATAAACACCACAAAGAAAGAATCAATAAACGGCCTCAGAACTCTATTCATCATATCCATAAAAATTGCGGGTGCATTCGTCACTCCAAATGGCATAACTAAGAATTCGTAATGCCCGTGTTGAGTTCTGAACGCATTCTTATGCACATCTTCAACTTTCACTCGAACTTGATGGTATCCTGATCAAAGATATATTTTGGAGAAAACAACTGCTCCTTGTAGAAGGTCGAACAAGTCATCAATTTGGAGAATAGGATACTTGTTCTGAACAGTGACCTTATTCATCTCTCGGTAATCGATGCACATCCTCATCGAACCATCCTTCTTCTTTACCAACAGCACCGGTGCTCCCCAAGGCGGCGCACTCGGTTGAATAAAGCCATTCTCCAAAAGTTCCCCAATCTGCCGTTTGATCTCATCCTGCTCCACAGGCACCATCCTATATGGTGCCTTGGAAATAGGTGCACTCCCTGGCTAAATAGTGATGCTGAACTCTACATCACGATAAGGGGGTAACCCAGGCAAATCTTCCAAAAATATGGTCGGATAATCCCGAACTACTGAAATTTGCTGCACCTCTACAGGAATCTCCTTCTTCTTGCTAATAGCAACAACCAAGCCTGAACATCTCCTCTTCCCTTGGAAAGTGACTTCAGGTCCTCCTTGAGCCTTCACTGTTACTTCTTTGGCCTTGCACTCGATGCTTGCACTGTACACCGACATCCAATCAATGCCAATGATAACATCAACTCCCAAGACATTCAGCTCGATCAGATCAATCCCGAAAATTCTTTCCCCAATCTTGATCTCGCAGTCTGCATAGTACCGATCAGTGGTTAAAGTCTCCCATGATGGAGTAGCTACTGCTAAGACCTTGCCAAGAAAGACTTTCGGTTCAACTCCCAAAACTTTAGCAAACTTAGGTGATACAAAAGTATGAGAGGACACAGTATCGAACAAAACAACAGCTTTCTTTCCATTCAAATAAAGTTCTCCTGTTACATAACACACACTCGTTACATAACAGTTCACTAAATAGGCAGAAAAGAAAAACAACAGAAAATACTCCTAAACATTCTCCCACGTACCAGTGATGACGTGATCCACCTCATCAGCGTCAGCTTCAGTCAAGGCAAATACTCGCCCCTGCTAGTACGGCTTCTTCCCGACCTGCTGAGTTGATCCCTTATGGACGACATCCTGTAGCTTAGGACACTGGAATCGGTAATGACCTAACTCCCCACAGTTGTAACAATGTATCACCAGAGGTCTCAACCACATATTCCAGGGTCTCCCAGCTACACTGACAGCGTTCGCCCCGGTCGGTTTGAACCTTTGGGCCGGCGGCTGTTCTCTGACATTTCCAGTAACTACGGGCCTCTTTCCTACATTCTAGTTGTTCCTCTGATTTTGAACAGCATGGAACTGCTCCATGTCCGCCTCAGTGGTAGCAGCTCGTTTGACCAATTTGTCAAACCTCCTGATACCGAGGAGTATCATCCACGATCTCAGACTTGGCCTCAAACCAAGCTCGAATTTTCGAGCCTTCTTCGCCTCGTCTATCACCAATTCGGGAGCATACTTCGAGAGTTGAGTGAACCTTGTCTCATACTCCCTAACCGACATGCCGCCCTGCTGCAGCGCCAGAATTTCCAAGGCCTTCTTCTCCTGGACATCTAATGGAAAATAATGAGTGCGGAATTCCTCCAAGAATTCCTTCTAGCCAAGGACAATATCTCCCATCGTCCACTTTATCGACTGCCACCACACAGCCACATCTTTCTCGAACTGCAGTACAGCCAACTTCACCTTGCTGCCCTCTAGAGTCTCCAAGACTTCGAAGATAGTCTTGATCTGTTGAATCCAATTGTCAGTGGCATCCAGGTCCGACTTCTCCTCAAACACCGGTAGTTTCATCCATTTGAATGATTCCACGAGTTTGATTGCTTTGGGTCCTGGATTCACAGGCATCCTCCCTTGGTTCTGATTCATGGCAACGGTATTGAGTGTCTGATAGAACCTCGCTAATTCCGTTTCCAAGTCCAGACCTTCTCCGCTTCTAGCTCTTCTTTCAACCATATTCTGATACAAACGATCCATTAAATTCGAAGTAGAAAATATGAATTTAAATCAATTCTTCATTTCATTGAATTTCAAACTTTATACATTCGAATTTAAAATATTTCTGACATCATATGAAAGCAGTAAGAAGATACAACATTCTAGTTCCTACGGTTCCTCTAAGCTTCTCAAAGCTATTCCCATAGTTCCGCCACTTCCTCCTTCAGCACATCGTACATGTTTTTCCTCTTCTCGAGTTCCCAAACACGATGACTGAGCGTGGCAATGCTCTCCTTGCACTTCGCACACTATGCCTACAGCAGCTCCGCTCTCTCCCTCTGAGTCTCTACCCGCCTCTGAAGAGACACAATGAGACTACTCGAAACTGGTTCTTCCTCGTCAGAGGAATCATCAGATGAATCCGGAGGTGGAGTGATCTCTCTTGACTCAGGCCATTCCTCTTCAAATTCTTAAGGATCTTCTTCGTCAGAATCAGCTTGCATTGGGTAGTAATCCTCCTCAACTATGTGCCGATCATCACCGCCAGCTGGGTCGAAGTGGACCGCCATCTTCGAGAAAGGAGAAGAAGAAGCATAAATCATAGAGCAACAAAAATGTAAGTGACTTACATTTAAATCTCTAGACTCAACACATGCTCTAATATCCACTCTAGGGTCTTGTTCCTTATAAATTGGTACTACTTGGAAGCCTGGCTCTGATACCACTCTGTAACACCGCGAATTCCAAAACAGACTGAATTCGAAGTTCCACAGGATCTTTTCACTTCTCTTCGTACAATTTTACAAGAAAATTAAAAATTTTATTACATAAGAGTTACATCTTGAATTACTAAATTTACATTTAAACAACGGAAGCAATTTACAATAATTTACATGAATAAAATGTACAACACTTGAAGCGTTCTTTAAGCAGCATGCATACTTTAATCTTGTCAATCTCTTTATCTTGCACGAAAACTGTCGGCTCGTCAGTTCATTCAACTGACGTAATGATATAATACATCAGTTTTCTCCTACTTAGAAAGCACACACTTGTTACAAACAAAACTACGGGGACTATCCTATAGATGTAGACTATTCTGCGATGATTTAAAACTCGGAAATAAACAGTTAGGACAGTCGACTGTTAAAGTGTAGTCGGTCGACTGTTCTGTGAGGATTTAAAACTCGAAAATAGTCAGGACAGTCGACAGTTAAGGCATAGTCGGTCGACTGTTCACCAACTAAAATCCGAAATTTGAAATTTATACAGTAACTCAAGATTTTCAAAAACCATTTAACTCTCACTTTTCATGTATAAGACTATTCTTTTATTTGTACGAAAATGAGATCAATCTAAATAACAATAAGCATGTAGGATTTGTTAATTGATGTCTAATTTTTATACAATTATTTGTACTGATTTACCCATTAAAATTGCCTGTATTCGTCTATATTTTGTTTAATTCATCTTATTTCCCTAAGATTTAAAGTAAGTAATTATTTTTGAAGAAATAAGACATTTGATGCAAAATGTGAATATTTTTTGTAAAAATCAACAAACAAAACAAACTGATTGATTTATTAATTTTTCTTGTTTTGGTGAATTTTAATTTTTACAATTTGGCCTTATGAAAAGCAAAATAGAAATTTTTAATTGCCAATTGAGGTGAAAGTGAAATAATTTTTTTTTAAAAGGGTTTAAATGAGCTAATATGATTGTTAGTTAGTTTAATTAAATTTAAACTAATTAATTTTATTTTTATTGTTAAATCCTAATTTCTTATTTTATTTTGTGTGTGCAGCACGTGAAAGAGAAGAAAAAGAAGAAAGAAATAAAGAGCAAATCATGGAAGAAAGCAAATAAATGAAGAATAGAGAGTTTTTATGCCAAAGTAAACCCTAATTCTGCCTATAAATACATGACCAAGAGAGAGAGAAAAAGGAGCGCTTAACGAAGACACACAGTGACGGTTACTTCAATAAAGAAAAAAAAAACTGAGCCAAGCTCTGTGTTGTGAAGACAGCACCAGAGCACGTGGGCCAGAGCAGAGAAGCAGCAAGCTCGGTGCTTTGGCATGCGGAACGAGGCGACAGCAGGCAGGCGTAAAATTAGAACAAAAAAAGACAGCGCGCGTGTCAGCATACCGCTGACGTGGTGGCACGGTTCTCAAAGGCGAAAGAGACAGAGTGCCAGCCGCTCTGTGTTGCGGTGCAGAATCCAAGGCACTGACGTCAGCGGGGTGCAGATCAAGACGAAATCGGAAAAGAAGAGAGAGATTTGACTTTGGGCACGCTTTTCGAGGCTGTTTGGTTTGCAATTTCTTTTAAAAAGCAGTCCTTTTTGTATCTCTTTTCTTTCTCTAATTTTTTATTATGCAATCCAAGACAATATTTGTTAGTTGCAATTTCATTATGAACTATTTTTTATTTTTCTAGGGCTTCGATGTAGCCTAGTTTTGAGAACATAATTTTAATTCCATATTATTTTTCTATTTTTCCATGGTTGTGTGTTTGATTTTTATTCTTAATGCGTACAATTGGTGGACAGACATTTGTATGATTTATTGGATCATGGAGAGACCGAGAGGTAATTTGTGATTTAGAACTATAAAATTAAACACCATTAATTGAGCGAAATTAGAGAAGATTTACTGCGATTGATATGACCGTTAAGAAATTCATAGAACTTAATGAATTTTCGATTAATTAAATTTGCATAGAGATATGACAAACTGTTAGTTGGTGATATTTTGGGTGTTGTTCGAGAGAAAGCATTGAATAATTTGGGGATTTATACAACTTGGAAAAATAATATTTTTTACTCATATAGAATTATAAATTGTGTGGGATAAACTAGGTAAAGTCAAAGCCCTAGAATTGAATTTACAATTAATAAACAATATAAATTCATAATCCGTCTCGTTTCATTAATTTAGTTTTTGATTTAGATTAATTTAAATTTGTTGTCTTCTTTATTAATTTTGATCTTCCAAATAGTGATTCTCTAGTAATATCGATACTCAATAAAATAATTAGTCCTTATGGGTCCGGCACTCTTTTCACTTAACTATACTACTTGTTGCGATTTGTACACTTGCAAATATTCACATCAAGTTTTTGGCGTGGTTGCCGGGGACTAGTTATTCTTTTATTGATATTGAAAATTGCTAGATTATTACTAGTTTGGATTTTTATTTTTATTTTTGTTTTATTATTATTTTACCTCTTTATTTTCTTTTGACTTACTTTTACTTTTATTTATTTATTTATTTATTTTTTGTTTTTCTATTTTTTCAATACTTATATTTCAGGACATACTAATACACTATCATGGCGAACAACGATGAGAACAAGGCTTTGAGAGACCATGCTATGCTCTCAATTCATGGAACAATATCAAGCATAAAGAGGCCGGTTATTGAAGCTAACAATTTTGAGATTAAACCGGCGATTATTCTAATGATTCAACAGACTGTTCAATTTTGGGGACTACCGCACGAGGATCCTCATGTTCATATTGCAAACTTTCTAGAAATTTGTGACACTTTCAAGCACAACGGAGTATCAGATGATGCAATCAGATTGAGACTCTTTCCTTTTTCACTACGAGATAAGGTGAAGGCTTGGCTACATTATTTACCACTCCGTAGTATTACTACTTGGGAGGGACTTGGATAAAAATTTCTTGCTAAATATTTTTCGCCGGCAAAGACAGCGAAGCTAAGAAATGATACTGCCACATTCATTCAATTCGAGACTGAGTCTTCGTATGATGCATGGGAGAGGTACAAAGAGTTATTAAGAAAGTGTCCTCATCATGAACTACGAAATGGCTGCAAATTCAAATATTCTATAATGATTTGGGAGTTACACATCGATCTATGGTTAACGCGGCAGCTGGTGGTGCACTTATGGGCAAAACTCATGAAGCGGCCTATGAACTTTTAGAAGAGATGTCATCAAATAATTACCAATGGTCTTCAGAGAGAACAATGCCAAGAAAAGTAGCTGGAGTTTTTGAACTTGATCCGATTTTTACTTTAAATGCAAAAATTAATATTTTATCTAAGCAAATAGGAAATATGAATTTTAATGCAATTCAATCTAATATGATTTGTGATCTTTGTGCAGAAAATCACTCAAGCACAGATTGTCAAGTGGGGAACCCTTTTGCTCCATCAAATGCCGAACATGAAAATTTTGTGTCAAACATTCAAATGCAAAACAAATATTATGCAAACACATACAATCCAGGATGGAGAAACCATCCCAATTGTCCATGGAACAATGATCAAGGAGGAGCTAGACCACAACAAAATTTTCAACAAAAAAAAGAAGCTGACATTAAAAGAGATGTTCATGCAACACATGCAGAAGACAGAGCACTACATGCAAAAGACAGAACAATACATGCAGAAGACAGATTTGGCAATACAAAATAATACGTCTTCAATTCATAATCTTGAGGTTCAAATTAGTCAAATTTCAAATATTCTTAATGAAAAAACTGCAGAAACAATATCAAGCAACATAGTTGTCAATCCCAAGGAGCATGTCAAAGCAATAACACTAAGCAGCAGAAGGACAATTGAGCAACCACAAGAAGAAATTGGCGAACAAAATGTGGTTGAAAAGGAAGATGGGTACGAACCAAGTGTGGAGGAACAAACGCAGCATGAGTAAGTAACTTTTGATATTTTTAATTCATTAAAGTTCCCTACCGAAGAACAGTCATGTTTTCAAGTAAGTGAAACTGATTTAATTGTGGGCAAGAAACATAGTGCTAAATTTGAAAAGTCACCAATCGAAGTATGTCCAATAAATTCAGCAACTCTCGAAGATGAGAAAAAAAAGATTTTGAAATATGTTATGTATTTGGATGCTGCACCATCTATTCATTCATTTTCTCAACAAAAATTCTAAGAGGTGGGGATATCAAAGACATCATCATTATGGAAGAAACGACTCAAACTAGAGCTTAAACCTGATCCACACCTGAAGAGAAGAATTAGAAAAGACGTTTTGATGTTGTTGGATCTTGGCGTTACATAACCATCTCACTTCCAAGTCTGGCTGAAGACTAAAAACATAGCACTTCTTGCGAGGCAACCCATGTTTTCTTTTACTGTATTTATATTTTCTTTTCATTTTTAGTTTACTTAATTTTAATTTTTGATTTTATTTTGTAGGATTGCATAAATTTTGAAGTCGCCGGGCGAAGCTGTTTTCTACACCTTTATTGATGGTTGTTTTTAAGCAGTATGGAGTCAGAATCTGGAAAACTAGTTCAAAGAGAAATTGCAGACAATTGTCTTAGCTTTCCAGCAAAAAAACAAATTAGCCCATTTGGACACCTACAACTCCAGATATCGCAAAAATACTGAACGCCGCGCGTGCAGAATTTTTAAGACGAATCAGGGGAGAAATTCTAAACTTTTTGCATTCTTTTTGTTTCTCTTTTCCTTTCCCATTAAGGACAATGTGATATTCAAGTTTTGGGGGAAGGGTTCCAAATTTATTTTTATTTTATATATTTTTGAAAAGAAAAACAAAACAAAAAGGGATTGCAATTGGGCTCACCATTACACTTTTGAGTTCTTTATTGTGATAAGCATTGAAATAATTTTTTTTTAGGATAGACAATTTCTTATAAAGTAAGAGTAAGCATACTTATTTACTTTAGGATTATTGAATTTCAAAATTTCTTACAAAATTGTAAGAGTCATGCGGTTATACATAAAAATAAAAAAAATGTGATGATTTTCTTGTGATTATCCCCTTTGATCTAGTCCTAAGCAGAGTTTAAGTAAATAGAGTAATAATGAAAAAAAAAATTATGAATAAAGTCAATCTACTCCAATGTTTTAAGTTGCTTAGTAACTAGGGGTATTCATCACCAATGTTTATTTTTACTTCAAACGACAACTTGAAATATGAGTATGCAAAGTACTTTAAGTTTGTGACTTGTTGAGTAACCGGGTGAATTTATCACAAATATTTGCATTCGCATCAAAAGGCAAGTGACAACTTAGAGAAGAGAAGAAAAAAAAAACTCTAATTTGCTACTCGGTTTGTAGTAGTGAGTAAGGAAAATGACAGATGAAGTTGTTACATACTATAATTACATTAATTGCATGACAAATATAATTGAGTTTGGAATTATGAATAAATAATTGCACTGGAGAAAGTGAGTATGCTTGGTGTTACTTTATTTGATATTGTTTATATATTTAATTACAATTTTTGATGTTTGCATGATGTGATCTCTTAGTGTGATGAGTTGAGCCTACTATTGATTATTATTCTTTGATTTATGGTTTATGTTTTGCTCGAGGACAAGCAAAATCTTAAGTTTGGGGGTATTTGATGTGTCTAATTTTTATACAATTATTTGTACTCATTTAACCATTAAAATTGCTTGTATTCGTCAATATCTTGTTTAATTCATCTTATTTCCATAAGATTTCAAGTAAGTAATTATTTTTGAAGAAATAAGATTTTTTATGAAAAAAGTGAATATTTTTTGTAAAAATCAACAACAAAACAAACTTATTGATTTATTAATTTTTCTTGTTTTGTTGAATTTTAATTTTTACAATTTGGCCTTATGAAAAGCAAAATAGAAATTTTTAATTGCCAATTGAGGTGAAAGTGAAATAAATTTTTTTTAAAAGGGTTTAAATGAGATAATATGATTGTTAGTTAGTTTAATTAAATTTAAACTAATTAATTTTATTTTTATTGTTAAATCCTAATTTCTGATTTTATTTTGTGTGTGCAGCACGTGAAAGAGAAGAAAAAGAAGAAAGAAATAAAGAGCAAATCATGGAAGAAAGCAAATAAATGAAGAATAGAGAGTTTTTTTGCCAAAGTAAACCCTAATTCTGCCTATAAATACATGACCAAGAGAGAGAGAAAAAGGAGCGCTTAACGAAGACACACAGTGACGGTTACTTCAATAAAGAAAAAAAAAAAAACTGAGCCAAGCTCTGTGTTGTGAAGACAGCACCAGAGCACGTGGGCCAGAGCAGAGAAGCAGCAAGCTCAGTGCTTTGGCATGCAGAACGAGGCGACAGCAGGCAGGCGTGCCGTTAGCACAGAAAGAGACACCGCGCGTGTCAGCATACCACTGATGTGGTGGTGCAGTTCTCGAAGGCGAAAGAGACAGAGTGCCAGCCGCTCTGTGTTGCGGTGCAGAATCCAAGGCGCTGACGTCAGCGGGGTGCAGATCAAGACGAAACCGAAAAAGAAGAGAGATTTGACTTTGGGCACGCTTTTCGAGGCTGTTCGGTTTGCAATTTTTTTAAAAGCAGTCTCTTTTTGTATCTCTTTTCTTTCTCTATTTTTTTATAATGCAATCCAAGACAATATTTGTTAGTTGCAATTTCATTATGAAATAATTTTTATTTTTATAGGGCTTCGATGTAGCCTAGTTTTGAAAACACAATTTTAATTCCATATTATTTTTCTATTTTTCCATGGTTGTGTGTTTGATTTTTATCCTTAATGCGTACAATTGGTGTGTTAGGGTTATATACTGAAAGCATCACTTTTGTATTAACTTCATTTCCTTATTTTTTTGAATGAGAATCATATGGGCATATGTTTGCATATTATGTGTATTATAATGCAAGTATCTGATATTCTATAAGGTTGATAATATAGTGTGAGGTGACACACAGAAGATCATATTATCAGTTTCCTATGGAATATATAAATAGTTCACAACCTAGACGGACTTGGATAATCCATTGGAAAGGTTGTAGTGTAATCTGGTATTAGTCTATCTTGACTATAGGTTTACACTAGTACACTTTGTGTCTATTGAACAGGACCACTTGAGGTTGTTCTCTTTGTACTGACTATAAAAGAGAACAAACACCTCTGTTATTATGGATGCTTATGCTCTTAATCCAGATATAATAACAGACATGTATATGCAGTGTGCATTACTTTGACTCATAAAAGAGTGAGATTCATTATGGATCAACAACCTCTATGAATTGGGTAATAGCATTGTATGTATGATGGGCTGTTGATTGTAAAAGGAATCCATGTCCCGATACGTCGGATTGATGATGTCCCCTTAAGGAGCTCATAAGGATTGTCATGTAAACCCTGCAGGTGGATTACATCCGACATGACAAATAAAGTTGAGTGGTACTACTTAAGGATAAAAGATGTTGATCAATATAGTTATCAGTAACTTAATTTGATCGACGGACATTCGATATCTTAACATGGGGAGCTCAACGAGCATATAATAAAAGGAGCCCATAAATATAATTTGGGATTAGGAAGGTAGTGCAACAATAGCTCCTTAGTGGACCGAGCTATTATTAATGGGCCTGGGATATGTGTTCGGGCTGAACACGGGATACCCAGATTCGTTAGGAGACCTAACCCTAATTTCTCCTTTTGGTCCCTGTCGTAGCCTTATATATATCCTATTCTCTGGCCGTCATTTATCATCAGAGATATAAGATTTTTCTCTAAATTCGTGATTCACGTAAGGGGAGAAAGAGAGGTCAGCCAAGGAGAAGAAAGGTTGGGAGATCGTTGCCCACACGACGTCCAACCGGAGGAAGGAATACGTGCAGAAGATCTTGGGGTCGCAAACGGCTCGAAGTTGCTAGAAACCATCGTCTTCTTCTCATCGCAGGTATAATTCGTGAACCCTATATTCCGTTATAAAGGGTTAGATCACATATTAAATCTGTTTAGCCTTTATGATCAATACGCACACCAATCCGTAGTCCTGGGGATCATCGTTGTTCCATCATGGTGGACAGACATTTGTATGATTTATTGGATCATGAAGAGACCGAGAGGTAATTTGTGATTTAGAACTATAAAATTAAATACCATTAATTGAGCAAAATTAGAGATGATTTACCGTGATTGATGTGACCGTTAAGAAATCCATAGAACTTAATGAGTCTTCGATTAATTAAATTTGCATAGAGATATGACAAACTATTAGTTGGAGATATTTTTGGTGTTGTTCGAGAGAAATCATTGAATAATTTGGGAATTTTGGTCTACAACTTGGAAAAATAATCTTTTTACTCATATGGAATTATAAATTGTGTGAGATAAACTATGTGAAGTCAAAAGCCCTAGAATTGATTTTGCAATTAATAAACAATATAAATTCATAATCCGTCTCTTTTCATTAATTTAGTTTTTTTATTTAGATTAATTTAAATAAGTTGACTTCTTTATTAATTTCGATCTTCCAAATAGTGATTCATCTAGTAATATCGGTACTCAAAAAAATAATTAGTTCCTGTGGGTTCGACACTCTTTTTACTTAACTATACTACTTGTTGTGATTTTGTACACTTGCAAATATTCACATCAAGTTTTCGGCAATCTACTTTCATAACAAGGAGATTTTCTCATAGTTCACATCATATAACCACACATTTATTCACATTGCATTTTTCCACATTCATGAATAACTCAACATAAAGGTTCACAATTTCTTAATTAGCAAACTAGCATATTATCAAATCATCACCACAATATTTCTATTCATATCATTTGTTACCGCTGATTTCGGTGTGGGGGTAAACAGATAGAATTTGTGAGTCCGAGAAAAACCTGAACAGTTGACTCAGCCTTCTTGCTCCTGGCGCAACCTGCAAGGAAGTGCAAAACACCGGGGTTGATTCCGGCGACGCACCCTCCGACGCTCTTGTCAGTAATCAGAAGAGATTAAGAAAGAGCTTAAGGTGTGGAAAAAGTGATTAACCTGTGACAATCGTAGGTTGGAGGTATTTATAGCCGCCATAGGAGTGAAGTTAGGGGCCTGATTTCCTATCCAACTGTTTAGGAGTAAAATCCTCCCAATTAGTTTAGGAAACTAATCCCTAATCCCCAGGTGAGAGGGTAACTGCCAATCAAGCCCTTTGATTTGGTCAAATCAGTGGCCTTGATTCCCTCTTGTTGAGCCGGGTTTGTATCGGGTCGGAACTCGTACCCGGCTAAGGCGGATCCATTCGCGGGTTATTGGTTCTTTGCAAAAGAGACCCAGTACCTGCTTTGGACCCGTTTGTACGCAAAATTACCATTTTACCCCCGGGCGTCAAGATTCGTGCCTGATTTGGGCGGTCCTGATTGAACCCCGATTTTAGCCATATCACGAGCCCCCCACTCCCGAAGGCTGAGCTTGATCGGCCTTTGGGGAGTAGTTCATGTTGTTCTAATGGCCAGTGGTGTTGTATCGGAGCCAAAGCGAGAGGCTGCAAATCTTGAGGGAGGTAGTGTGGTGATTCTTCATGATCGGTTGGTGTTCTTGCATGAATATCTTCTCAGCTTTGTAATCTTTCGATGAACAGTACTGTCGTTTCCCTCTGTTGAGAGTCGCGTCTTACCGGCGTCACAACTCCGACCCCTCCCAGAGCTCGACGACCAGGATGCCGAGGTCAGAGATCGGTTCAGCGATTCTTTCCGATGGGGAGAGGGACCTCGGCGTGGTCGCGAGCCTAGAGAGTGGGCTCGTCGAAGTCCGAAGGCCAGATTTCTCACGTACAGGGGGTCGGAACCAAGGATGTTTGGCAGCCAACGTCGACCTTAGGCCTATAACACGGTCGGTGGCGAGAACGTTCGGCGCAGGTGCCGAACTCAAGTCCGTAGTACGATCGGTGGCAAGAATGCTCAGAACGGGTGCCGAACTCACGCTCGTAATACGGTCGGTGGCAAGAACGCTCGGCAGCTGGTGCCGAGGCTTGAGACTTAGAGATTTTTTGGAGGTCTTGACTGCCGAACTCAAGCCCGTAATACGGTCGGTGGCAAGAACGCTCGGCGCGGGTGCCGAACTCACGCCCGTAATACGATCGGTGTCAAGAACGCTCAGCAGCTGGTGCCGAGGCTTGAGACTTAGAGATTTTTTGGAGGTCTTGACTGCCGAACTCAAGCCCGTAATACGGTCGGTGGCAAAAATGCTCGGTGCGGGTGCCGAACTCACGCCCGTAATACAATCGGTGTCAAGAACGCTCGGCAGCTGGTGCCGAGGCTTGAGACTTAAAGATTTTTTGGAGGTCTTGACTACCGAACTCAAGTCCGTAATACGGTCGGTGGCAAGAACGCTCGGCGCGGGTGCCGAACTCACGCCCGTAATACGATCGGTGTCAAGAACGCTCGGCAGCTGGTGCCGAGGCTTGAGACTTAGGTTTTTTGGAGGTCTTGACTGTCGAACTCAAGCCCGTAATGCGGTCGGTGGCAAGAACGCTCGACGCGGGTGCCGAACTCACGCCCGTAATACGATCGGTGTCAAGAACGCTCGGCAGCTGGTGCCGAGGCTTGAGACTTAGAGATTTTTTTGGAGGTCTTGACTGCCGAACTCAAGCCCGTAATACGGTCAGTGGCAAGAACGCTCGGCGCGGGTGCCGAACTCACGCCCGTAATACGATCGGTGTCAAGAACGCTCGGCAGCTGGCGCCGAGGCTTGAGACTTAAAGATTTTTTGGAGGTCTTGACTGCCGAACTCAAGCCCGTAATACGGTCGGTGGCAAGAACGCTCGGCGCGGATGCCGAACTCACGCCCGTAATACGATCGGTGTCAAGAACGCTCGGCAGCTGGTGCCAAGGCTTGAGACTTAGAGATTTTTTGGAGGTCTTGACTGCCGAACTCAAGCCCGTAATACGGTCGGTGGCAAGAACGCTCGGCGCGGGTGCTGAACTCACGTCCGTAATACGATCGGTGTCAAGAACGCTCGGCAGCTGGTGCCGAGGCTTGAGACTTAGAGATTTTTTGGAGGTCTTGACTGCCGAACTCAAGCCCGTAATACGGTCGGTGGCAAGAATGCTCGGCGCGGGTGCCGAACTCACGCTCGTAATACGATCGGTGTCAAGAACGCTCGGCAACTGGTGCCGAGGCTTGAGACTTAGAGATTTTTTGGAGGTCTTGACTGCCGAACTCAAGCCCGTAATACGGTCGGTGGCAAGAATGCTCGGCGCGGGTGCCGAACTCACGCCCGTAATACGATCGGTGTCAAGAACGCTCGGCAGCTGGTGCCGAGGCTTGAGACTTAGAGATTTTTTGAAGGTCTTGACTGCCGAACTCAAGCCCGTAATACGGTCGGTGGCAAGAACGCTCGGCGCGGGTGTCGAACTCACGCCCGTAATACAATCGGTGTCAAGAACGCTCGGCAGCTGGTGCCGAGGCTTGAGACTTGTTGATTTTGACAAAGCAGAGGAAGTTGAAAGAGTTTTTGTTCTCTTCAAAAAAGTCTCAGGAATCTGCCGAACTCACGCCCGTAAGACGGTCGGTGTCAAGAATGCTCGGCAGCTGGTGCCGAGGCTTGAGATTCGACGGTTCTGACGGATGTGATGGCCTCTGGGTTTCTGACAGATGTGACGTCCATTAATGCTGCGTCCCTTGAGCTTCTGCTGACGTGACTGTCATTAATGAGCCGTTCAGCCAGGCGTGGCAAACAAGGCGACGATTGGAGTCGCCTTTTGTCATTTTGTGGGAGTGGGCCTGTGGTAAAGGCCTGTTAACCTCGATTAACGCGCTGGCTTCTCTATAAAACCCCCACCCCCTCTTCATTTTTCACTTTTCAACTCTTCGCTCTGGTGTTTTGGTTTGTTCTTGCTAGAGCTCCAGGTGATCGCTGATCTTTTTCCGGCGAGCTTTCCGACGACATCTCCGTTCAAGGTAACTTATATTTTAGTTTCTAAACATGTCTGTCTCCGTCTCCTCTTCTTCGTCCGAGCCCTCCCTTGAAGTTACCGAAGCTCTGACCTCTAGCCGACCTCACAAAAGCAAGAAGGTGTTCGGCAAAGATTCCGTCGTGGTGGAGCCGAAGCGCATGGGGGAGTTTGGCAGATTACCGGGGCCGCTGACTGGGCTTCACAGGGTTCGGGAGCTTCCGGAGGAGGACACCGAACGCATTGTGTACGGGAGGGCCCGGTCATTCGAGGAGAATTCGGCAAGGGAGATGACAGAGGCTGACGAGACGGTGTCAATCCTTCGTGAAGAGGACTTGGGGGTGATCCGGGACTGCTTTCAGATCCCGAAGGAGTACGAGCTTATGTTGCCGGGTCCCGGGGTTACGGCCAACTCGCCGCTGCCGGTGACCGTGTGTTGCTGGCCGGTCGATGCCTTTATCGCCGGGGCTCGGTTGCCTCTCCATCCGTTCGCGGTTGCTGTATTAAGTTGGCTCGGGGTCAGCCCCATCCAACTTATGCCGAACGCATGGAGAGTAATAAACGGCTTCGTACTTCACTGCCAAGCCGCTGGGATTCAGCCAGAGCTGAACGTGCTTCGGACCATCTACCAGCTACATCAGGGGAACAGGTCGGCGTACCGGTACTATTTGACTCCGAGGCACGGAGGCAGGCTCGTCGTGTGCCCTGATTCCATCAAGTACTGGCACGAGAAGTTTCTTCTGGTGCGTAGCCTGGAGGCCTGGCCCATACCTGTTAGTTGGGTGGAAGGTGTGCCGAAGAAGGTGAAGGCGCTGCCGACACTTCGGCCCGAAGAGGAGGAGGCTGTACGGGTACTCCTGGGTCGGCCGAAGCTTGACTGGAAGGATCTGACCGAGGACGTCCTGTTTAAGGGAGGGCTCGGTCATGCCGATCCCAGTACGCGGCTTCCTTTATTCATTATCGTTGTTTTACTTCTTGCACTTCATTTTTCATGGCTTGTTCCGAGCTAATCAACTTGTCTTATGGTGCAGAGTCTATGGATTATCAGGCGGTGTTGGCGCTGAGGGCAGGCCTCGCCAACAAGGCGCCGAAGAAGAGGAAGAGGGTGGTCTCCAAGCTGCCGACGGCAAAGTCTCCGAAGGTTACCGAGGTGACCGAGGAGGTGGAGATCCTGGAGAGCCCGGCTCCTGATGGCGTGGTTGCTTCGATGTCGACCAGGGTCGGCGAATTTCCCATCGCCGTAGCCCTAAACATGGTGACGCCGCCGCTGACGCGAGTGGTCGAGGAGCTCCTGACCGAGGCTCACAAAAGGATCCACGTCCCGGACTGGCAAGTTCGGAAGCATGACGGGTTCCTCGGCAATTCTCTGGCGAGCATGGAGGCCATCAAGCACCTCGCCACAACGAAGGATCGAGCGGCCATGGAGGCCGGACGGGAGGGAGACGACGTTATCGAGATAGCGCACTCGGCGATGTCGGTGAGTGTCGGATCTATCCCCCCCTTTTTTATGCCGACCTTCTTAAGTTGAAATTTTTATGACTTCCTTGACTTCTAATTGTAGATCGTCGTCCATTTTGGGCACCTTACCGAGAGGCTGGCGGCCCAGGAGAAGGAGATGAAGAAGGAGTCCGACCAAGCTCGGAAGGAGAAGGCCCAGATTAGGAATGAGCTCGACAAGCTCGAGTTGAACTTTGAGGCGAAGTCGGCGAGGGTTGCCTACCTCGAGGACAGGGTTGCGATGCTGGAGGGCCAACTTCTTCAGCAAAAGGAGGAGGCGGCCAAGCAGTTGGCGGAGGCTGCCGAGGCCAAAGCGGCGGTGGTGAAGCAGGCGGAGGATGCGACCTTGGAGAAGGCGCAAGGCTTCCTCGCCTAGAACATGGCCAAGGCCTTCGCCGATGCTCTCGCCCGGGTGACAGAGGCCTACCCCACCGTGGACTGCTCGGGTTGGAGGTTGTTCCCGGGGCACGTTGAAGGCTTCGACCCCGAGTCGGAGGGGGAAGAAGAAGAAGAGGAGGAGAAGGGCGACGACGAACCTGTGGCCGACCCCTCCGTCGGAGTTCAGGGGTCGGTGGTCACCCCCTTGGCGACGGTGGCCCCTTCAGAGGTATCGTCCCCGACCCCCTCTCGCCGCCCCGGGAAAGAGGTCGTGCCCTGACTCTGTTTGTTTTTCCTTTTGTTTTTGAAGTGTAATGCCTAATAGCGGACTGGCCACCGCTACTTTTTTGAAATAAATGAAAAACACAAACTTTTAGGGCTCGATTTCATGTCTTTGTCTGTTGACTGTTGAGCGCTCGAGCATTTGTTCGAAAGAACCCCCGAAGTCTGGGACTTAGACGACGTCTGAATCTTTGTTGCTTGTTTGCGTTTCTTTTTAGCTTGTTGTGGTAACCCAAGATGTCGAGCGCACAAGCTCGGATGACAAAGTTCGCGCCGAGGTAGGCCTTGGGGCGACGAGGCTATGTCTGGCGAAATGTAGAGAGCGACTTTACGAAGTCGAGCTGGGACTGCGCCGAGCCGAAAGCGAGCGAAGCCAGCTTCAGCTCATCTTAGGGCAGCGGGACAGCGACATTCGACGTCTGGAAGGCAGGATTGCCGAGATGACCCCCTCGGGTGAAGGCGAGGTTTCGCCGATAGCCTTCACTAGCAGTCTTCGGACCAAGTGCTTTCGCCACACATTGTCAAAGGTAACGGCGGAGAGGGACAATCTGCTTTCGGAGATTCAGCACTTGCAAATTGTGGAGACAGAGCTTCGGACGGAAAGGGAGGAGCTGTCGACTAAGGTGGCCAAGCTTACAGCTGAACGGGATGAATTAGCGGCCGAGGTCAATGTGTTGAAGAGAGCCACGGTACATAGGAGCATCGAAGTCACTCATCTTCGTCATCTCATTGCGAGCCACGCAGGTGTTCCGAACTCGGCAGTACCTGCCTGCTTCGAGGTCGAGGTGAAAGATGGCTCCTTGAGGGGTCGGATTTCCGAACTGGAGGCAGAGGTAGCTCGCCTCAAACCACGTTCGGGGCCAATTAATGTGAGGAGCACTTCATGTACCCGAGCGGAGAGCGAGCGTGGCATCACTTTTTACGAGATGGCGACCCGTGCGCCTCTCGGCCATCCGAGCCCGGGGGATGCGCAGAGTTCAGTGGCCGTCTCGTCGAGTGGTGCATCCGTTGGCATAGCTGCCAGGAGTAGTGCCGAGGATACGTCGCAACTCGCTGGCCTGGGGCAGGTTTCTGGAAGTAAACGTCGCCGACCTCAGGTGTCTCTGAAAAGAAACATCCCTGCGCCTCGGAGGCATTGACGATCATTTTTCTTCTTCATTTTTTTTTTTGAAAACTCTTTGTATTCATCCAAGTGTAACGGGTCGGATAGTCGATCCTTGCTTCTTAATGCTTTGTAATCATGAAGCGTGTAAGAGTTGTTTTTTAATAAAATTGAAGTTGACTCGCCCGTTGCTGTATTGTAGTTGCCCCACTCTTAGTTTAGTCGTGGAGTTGGCTTTAGAAATTCGGTCGGAGCCGGGGTTTGAGACTTGGGACGTTTTTTGGTGGTCTTGACTGCGGAACTCAAGCCCGTAATACGGTCGGTGGCAAGAACGCTCGGCGCAGGTGCCGAACTCGCGCCCGTAATACGGTCGGTGTCAAGAACGCTCGGCACGGGTGCCGAACTCACGCACTTAATACGGTCGGTGTCCAGAACGCTCGGCAGCTGGTGCCGAGGCTTGAGACTTGTTGATTTTTTGATGACCTTGACTGCCGAACCCGAGCCTGTGATACGGTCGGTGGCAAGAACACTCAGCGCGGGTGCCGAACTCACGCCTGTATTACGGTCTGTGCCAAGAACGCCTGACAACCAAGTGTTGGAGTCTGAATCATCGTTAATTCAAGGGGGGTGTGGGAGCAATTCCGAATGGCGAACCACTTCTAGCTCGCTTAGTAGCGAACTTGTGAAGTGGAATCAAACCAAGTATTGGACTCCGTACCATTCGACGGTTGTAGGAGCAATTCCGAATGGCGAACTACTTCTAGTTCGCTTAGGAGCGAACTTGCGAAGTAGAATCGAGCCAAGTGTTGGACTCCGAACCATCGTTAATTCAAAAGGGGTGTGGGAGCAATTCCGAATGGCAAACCACTTCTAGCTTGCTTGGTAGCGAACTTGCGAAGTGGAATCGAACCAAGTGTTGGACTCCGTGCCATTCGACGGTTGTAGGAGCAATTCCGAATGGCGAACTACTTCTAGTTCGCTTAGGAGCGAACTTGCGAAGTAGAATCGAGCCAAGTGTTGGACTCCGAACCATCGTTAATTCAAAAGGGGTGTGGGAGCAATTCCGAATGGCGAACCGCTTCTAGCTCGCTTAGTAGCGAACTTGTGAAGTGGAATCGAACCAAGTGTTGGACTCCGTACCATTCGACGGTTGTAGGAGCAATTCCGAATGGCGAACTACTTCTAGTTCGCTTAGGAGCGAACTTGCGAAGTAGAATCGAGCCAAGTGTTGGACTCCGAACCATCGTTAATTCAATGGTTGTGGGAGCAGTTCCGAACGACGGTCTACCGTGGGCTCGTCCGGGGACGAGCCGAGGAGGTGAAGTCGAACGGGATGTGGACTCCGAACCATTGGTCGAAATCACAATTTAAAAAGTAGGTGGTAAGAGGGGAGAGAAACACGCGAATTCACAAACACAAAAGAGCTTTCTTTATTTATAATCGACGGCGAACCGTTTTACATAGTACAATTTATGAAAATGGGTTACAAGTCGGAGGACTGGAATGGCTCGATATCTCCTGATACTTAGATCGGCGCCGGAGCACTTTCTTGGTATTTTAGGAGGTGGTCGGCATTCCAGGTCCTCGGAAGCTCTCTGCCCTCTAGGTCTTCAAGGCAATATGTTCCAGGCCGAACAATTTTCGTGATTCTGTACGGCCCTTCCCAGTTCGGAGCTAGCTTGCTCTTCTGACTGGGGAGGGATATAGCTAGCTTTCTCAAGACCAAATCTCCTTGCTTAAGGTTGGCGGGTCGGACCTTTTTGTTGTACGCCAGTTCAACTCTTCTTCGGTAGATCTGCTGCCGAATCAATGCCCTTTCCCTCAGCTCGTCTATCAAGTCCAAGTCTGCTCTGAGGTCCCTGGCATTCTGTGCTTCGTCATAGGCTGTGAGCCGAGGGGAAGGTATTCCGACCTCAAGAGGTATCACGGCCTCAGACCCATAGGTGAGGTTGAAAGGGGACTCGCCTGTGGGGGTCCGCTTGCTCGTGCGGTAGTTCCATAGGACGTTGGGGAGTTGGTCGACCCATAAACCCTTGGAACTTTTGTCGAGCCTTTTCTTGATGCCTGCGAGGATCTGCCGGTTAGCATTTTCTGCCTATCCGTTCGACTGAGGGTGGGAGACGGACGAGAAGCACTGCTGAATGGCCATGTTGTCGCATAGAGCTCGGAACGCTGCGCCCGTGAACTGAGTCCCGTTGTCCGTTACGAGGACACGGGGGACGCCGAACCTGCATATGATGCTCTTCCAGAAGAACTGTACCACTTTGTTCTCGGTTATAATGGCGAGGGGCTCGGCCTCGACCCACTTCGAGAAGTAGTCAATGGCTACGACCAGGAACCTGAACTGACCCGGAGCCGGAGGGGAGGGCCCTAGTAAGTCCATGCCCCACATTGCGAAGGGGATGGGACTTGATAGGGAGGCGAGGTTGGCCTGAGAGAGGCGTCGGATGCTAGAGTGTCTCTGACAGGAGCTGCATTGCCGAACGTGTCGTTCGGCGTCTTGAAGGAGGGTCGGCCAGAAGTACCCATAACTCAAAGCTTTTCGGGCCAAGGACCTAAACCCCGAGTGCGCCCCTCCGATGCCTTCGTGGAGCTCTTGTAGGGCATATTCGGCCTGATCTGGAGAGAGGCACCTTAGGTACGGTCGGCCGTCTATTTGAGAGAAAGAGCGCTTGTATAGGATACCCCCGATCAAGACATAGCGCTCGGCCCGAGTTCTGACTCGGCGTGCTTCCTTGGGATCCGAGGGCAGAACCCCGTCCCTTAAGAATTCTACCAGTGGCTTCATATAATTATCTTGTAGCATGACCGGCAACGATTCCGCCGAGGCAGGGGTCTCGTCTTCGATGCTCGGCTTGGAGAGGACTTCGATCAGTACGGTCTGTTCGAGACCTTGCAGTGAGGACGAGGCCAATTTGGAGAGGGCATCGGCCTGTGACTTCTCTTCACGAGGGATCCGCTGGATGAGCGCTTCCTCGAAATGGTTCATGAGGGCCCGAACCCTGGTGAGGTACTTCGCCATCCGCTCGTCTCGGGCCTCGTACTCACCCAAGACCTGATTTACGACGAGCTGGGAATCGCTGTGGATTCGGAGGCGCTGCGCCCCAGCACTTCGTGCAAGTCCGAGGCCAGCAATGAGTGCCTCGTACTCTGCCTCGTTGTTCGAGGCCTTGAAGTTCATGCGGATCGCGTACTGGAGGACGAAGTCGTCAGGGCCGTTCAGAATGATGCCGGCGCCGCTCCCTTCATTACATGAGGATCCGTCCACGAAGACTGTCCAAATGGGGGGTCCATTCGGGACGTGGCCGACCTCAGGAATAGTGGACTCTACGACGAAGTCGGCAAGTGCCTGCACCTTAATTGCTGTCCAAGGCTGGTAAGAGAGGTCATGCTGGCTCAGCTCTATAGACCACTTCATCAGCCGGCCCGAGGTCTCGGGCTTGTAAAGGATCTGCTTTAGTGGTTGGTCTGTGAGGACGACGATCGAGTGGAACTGAAAGTATGGCCGAAGCTTTCTCGCCGCAGTGACTAGGGCGTAGGCCATCTTCTCTATCTTCGGATAGCAGAGTTCGGCGTTCCTAAGCACCTTGCTCACGTAGTAGATCGGCCTTTGGGTTCGATCCTCTTCTCTTACCAAGACAGCGCTCAAGGTCTGCTCGGAAGCAGCCAAGTAGACAAAGAGAGTCTCGCCCGGGACCGGTTTGCTGAGCAGAGGGGGGTTCACTAAGTAGGCCTTAAGCTGGTCGAACGACTCCTGTTGTGGCTGGCCCCATTCAAAACCCTTAGCCCCCCTAAGTGCTTTGAAGAAGGGGAGGCATTTTTCCCCTGACTTCGAGAGGAACCAACCGATAGCGGCGAGCCGACCAGTCAGCTTCTGCACCTCCTTGATGTTCCGAGGCGGGGCCATGTCTAATATGGCCTTAATCTTCTCGGGATTAGCTTCGATCCCTCGTTGGCTTACCATGAAGCCGAGGAATTTTCCCGAGGAGACCCCGAATGCACACTTGTTCGGGTTTAGCCGCATGTTGTGCCTTCTCAACACGCCGAAGGCCTCCTGGAGGTCGGCCACGTGATCTGAGCCTCGGACGCTCTTGACAAGAATGTCGTCAACGTACACCTCCATATTTCGGCCTATCTGGTTTTGGAAGACCTTATTGACGAGGCACTGATAGGTGGCGCCCGCGTTCTTCAAGCCGAACGGCATGACCCGGTAGCAGTAGAGGCCTTGGTCGGTGACGAAGGAGGTCTTCGAAATGTCCGGGGGGAACATTCGGATTTGATTGTACCCCGAGAAGGCGTCCATGAAGCTGAGGAGCTCATGGCCCGAGGTGGCGTCAATAAGGTTGTCGATGTTCGGGAGAGGGAATGGATCCTTCGGACACGCCTTGTTTAGGTCGGTGAAGTCAATACATATCCTCCACGAGCCATTGGACTTCTTGACCATTACAACATTCGACAGCCACTCGGGGTAATTTACCTCCTGTATGAACTTGGCCTTCAGAAGTTTATCAACCTCCTCCTTGATGGCCTGTTGTCGCTCGGGAGCGAACTTTTGCCTCTTCTGCTGAACCGGTTTGCACCCCGGTTCGACACTTAGGCGATGGACGAGCAGCTCCTCGGAAATGCCGGGCATGTCCGCGGCCGACCAAGAGAACAAGTCGCGGTTATCCCGGATGCATTGAATCAGGTCCGAGTACAGTGCGGTCGGCAAGGACTTGCTGATGAGGAACTTCCGGATCGGGTCCTCGTCCGAGAAGAGCACTTCTTCTAACTCGTCCGCCGGCTCGGACGTTGGCCGAGCTTTTGGCTCGAGGATTTCTAGTGTCTCGAGCGAGAGCACTGGTCCTCCGGTGGAAGTCATGTAGCACTTCCGGGCTGTTTCTTGGCTTCCCCTGACCTCCCCTACTCCCGACCGAGTGGGGAACTTCATTTTCAAATGATACGCCGAGGGGACAGCTTCCAGGGCGGCTAGGCCGGGACGGCCTAGAATGACATTATACGCTGCCGGGACGTCGACGACCATGAAGTCCATCGGCTCGGTCCGGGTAGTAGGGGTGCTTCCCGCAGTAACGTCTAGGGTTATCACCCCCTCGACGGTTACCGGGACCCCCGTGAACCCGTGGAGTGTGTAACCGGCCGGCTTGAGACGGTCCCGGGATAGCTGCAGGCCTCGGAAGGCCGAGAGGAAGAGGATATTGACCGAACTCCCATTGTCTACTAAAATCCTCTGCACCTTGAAGTTGGCCATGCGGAGGTCGATGACAAGGGCATCGCAGTGTGGGGTTCGGACCCCTTCGAGGTCGGCATCGGAGAAAGACACAGGGACGCCGAGACCTTTGGGGGGAGGGGCACTGTGGACCGAGTTGACCTCTCGGACGAAGGCCTTCCGGGAGGAATTAGAGGAGCCCCCCATGGGACCTCCGTGGAACAGGTGCAGAACCCGTTCCTCCTCGAACTCGGTTGTTTCCTCGCGCCGCTCGGAGCGCTTATTAGTCCCCCGAGGCGGAGGAGAGTTGCGATCCGTCCGGTCGTTAACCTTCACGAACTTGGCCAATTGCCCCCTCCGGATGAGGGCTTCGATCTCATCTCTCAAAGCCCGACAGTCGTTCGTGTCGTGGCCGTGGTCTCGGTGGTAGCGACACCACTTGTCTTTGTTCCTCCTCTTCGCCGGGGTGTGCATCCTCGGAGCTGGAGGGATGACCCCCTCCTTCTCCACTTCCATTAGGATAGTAGAGACGTTAGTGGTGAGGGGAGTGAACTTCTCGAACCTGGGGGGAGGGCGACGCTGACCGCTATTGTCCTTCTGAGCTTTCTTGGACCCCTCTTCCCCCGTCGCCTTCCTCTTCAACCCTGTGGAGGGTCCTCCGAAGCTCAGAAGGGCTTCAGCCTCCTCTGCTCGGATGTACTTCTTGCACCTCAGGAGGAGGTCGGCGAAGTCATGCAGTGGCTTCTTGGCTAGGGACGATCGGAGGTTGGCGTTGAGGACGTTCGACTGGAACGCCACGGTCGCCACCGACTGGTCTAAGGAGGCGATAGACCTTACTTCTGTGGTGAATCTTTTCACATAGTCCCGCAGCTTCTCTTCCCTTTCCTGCTGCAGGTTCAGCAGGGAGAGACTTGTCTTCTCGGCTCGCCTGCTACTCACGAAGTGAGTAATGAACAGTGTTTCAAACTGCTCGAACGAGAAGATGGAGGAGGGGGCGAGCCTGGAATACCATTCCCGAGCTGACCCCCTGAGGGTGGCAGGGAAGGTCCTGCAGAGCACGGCGTCGGAAGCTTGGTGGATCAGCATCAGGGTCTTGAAGCTTTCGACGTGATCGACCGGGTCGGATTCCCCTGAGTATGTTTCAAACTGTGGCGGTTTGAAACTCCTCGGTATGTGGGCCTCCATGATCGATCGTGAGAAGGGGGGTCGGCTGGGACGGAAGGTTCCTGCTCGGGACTCCTCCTCCTTGTCCATGCGGCCGATACGCCTTTCCACCTCGTGGATACGGCGGATGAGGGCGTCGTCCCTTCGCTGGTAATCGTATGACCCCCCGGACTCCTCTTCATAGGAGGGGGAGCGCGGACTCTGGCGCCGATAGTCCTCGGATCGGCGAGGACTGTATTGCTGCCGCTGGCGGCTGGGAGCCGGGGAAGGACTTTGGGTTCGGCGGCAAGGACTGGGGTCCCTCGGGGGAGTCGGAGCCCTCTGAGCATTCTGGACGTTCTGCCGAAGGTTGAGAGCCTGCAGAACGGTCTCCTGAAATTGGAGGAATTCGGCCCGACTGATAGGCACCTCTCGGTCCCTCGGATGACGCCGATCCCCGGGGCAATGCGGCCTCCTCCTTCGGCGCTCGGGAGACGCCGCTCGGCCTCTGCGGTCCGGGGACCTTCTGCCGTCTCGGCGACGAGGGGATCGCTCACCCTGATGCTGGCGGGAGGCTCCCTCTCGGGCCCGCCTCTCGTCAAGGTGGGTGCGGAGGTCGTCGTCCTTCTGGCGGTTCAGGAGTGTGATGCGGAGGTCGGAATGATGAGAAGCCATTGAATCAAAGGACCCATTATGGGCCGAAACATGCTCCGGATTGAGGGGCTGCTTCTGTTTCCGAGCATTATGGCCGGAAGGGCCATTGTTGGGTTGCTGCTTGGGATGAGGAGGTGGGACCTACTGGGCCGGTGGAGGAAGATCAGACTGTGGAATAGGATTGACAGGGGCTTCCTCCGTAGGGTCGGCGGTGGTGGCCACACGGTTCGACCCTCAAGATCTGACCTTCTTCGGAGGCATGGCTGCAGAGGACAACGAGGAAGAATCTGAGGCTGTTCGTGTGGTTTTTCCCACAGACGGCGCCAATCTGTTACCGCTGATTTCGGTGTGGGGGTAAACAGATAGAATTTGTGAGTCCGAGAAAAACCTGAACAGTTGACTCAGCCTTCTTGCTTCTGGTGCAACCTGCAAGGAAGTGCGAAACACCGGGATTGATTCCGGCGACGCACCCTCCGACGCTCTAGTCAGTAATCAGAAGAGATTAAGAAAGAGCTTAAGGTGTGGAAAAAGTGATTAACCTGTGACAATCGTAAGTTGGAGGTATTTATAGCCGCCATAGGAGTGAAGTTAGGGGCCTGATTTCCTGTCCAACTGTTTAGGAGTAAAATCCTCCCAATTAGTTTAGGAAACTAATCCCTAATCCCCAGGTGAGAGGGTAACTGCCAATCAAGCCCTTTGATTTGGTCAAATCAGTGGCCTTGATTCCCTCTTGTTGAGCCGGGTTTGTATCGGGTCAGAACCCGTACCCGGCTAAGGCGGATCCATTCGCGGGTTATTGGTTCTTTGCAAAAGAGACCCAGTACCTGCTTTGGACCCGTTTGTACGAGAAATTACCATTTTACCCCCGGGCGTCAAGATTCGTGCCTGATTTGGGCGGTACTGATTGAACCCCGATTTTAGCCATATCATCATTCAAACAATTTACTACTTATTTCATGCAATTTCACATGGGTACATTTTCTCCTTAAACATGGTACTAACATGTAGTAATATTTCATTTTCTTGTTTATTTTAGCATGATCAAAACACAACCTAGCATGATATCTATTTAGAAGTTGGAGAAAATTACCCACCTTATTTGGAGAGAAAACAAAAGAAACTCCTAAGAACTCCTAGAATGATCAAAAGAGGCCTTCTTCTCCTAGTTTGAGCCACCAATTGACGGCTCCTCCTAGTATGGTGAGCAACCCGAGCCTCCCCTTGCTTCTTGAAGAAATGTCGGCTAATATAGAGGAAAGAATACACAATTTTGAAACCCTCAATCTTTTGAACTCACTATTCTCTAAATCTTTTACTCACTAGTTGTATTTCTTTCTCTTTTGATATAGATTAGGTGCAAAGACAACTAATGTAGGGGGGAGGGGGGGGGGAATTTATACAAATTTTTAGTGAGAATAGAAATTTAGGATTAGATCAAGTGGTTAAGGATCAAGGGCCTAGATGAATTAGGGAGTTGCCATAACTTTCCATGATGGAGTAACCACCTCTCCACCTCATCGACTCTCCCACTCCTCTTAATACAACCCGGCCACCCCTCAAAAGGTGTGCAATGCATGGGCTAGTGCATGCACGTGCCACCCTAGTGTCCCCCATTCAAGTTGTTCATGTTAACTAAATTAATTGTCTATTAATTGTGTCCACACTACAAGTTAGGCTAAAATAAAAAGGAATTAAATTAAATGGGCTTACTAATGGGCCAAAAGACCGTGGGCTCTATTAATTTAATTAATTTATTAATTAATGTGGGCTACCAAGAGACAAATTGGCCTAGGATTAAATTAGGCTTTTAAAATAGAATTTTTGAAAAGTAAAGAGAATAATTACTAGCTCAAACTATGAAGAAATATTTTTCTAGAAAAATGCATATGAAATTATACGTGCAAACCACGTAAAATCACAAACTCTAATAAATAAAAATTTCGGATGTTACAACAAATTACATTAACTCGTTACAACTTATTAAAAAAATATTTACAGACTCCTCTTGTAGAGCTATCAACTGTCTCCCAGAATGGTAATCGACCGATCACCGCCGAAACTCCGCTGAATGGCCAAGCTGCTTCCCTGGGACTTGCCCCTGGGCTCGAGTCTTCCGCTGCGCAACTCTGATATTTCTGCACCTTCTTGTATGGTAGGACCGGTACCTAAAAAGTGGGGAACATCAGTAATTCTACTGACGCAATGCTGATAAGAAACAATGATCTCCAACTTGCACATCCACAAACCACCTTGAATGGAAAAAAGAAATGTGGATCCTAAATTCCTAGTGTTCATGTATGCCATGCCCTGAGGTCTAATGCATAATATAAGGTACAAAAATGGATGCACTTAATCAAATGCAAGCAAGACTTTAGAAACGCATGCATCCCATACTACATACGCCCAAAATCTAGCCATCTGTCTCCATTCTTAGGGATTCGAACCGTCTCCATGCAACACATTCTATTATTGTACTCAACCTGTTCCTGATAGATACAACGTGGCTGGTGAATCCTACAGTTATTACTGCTAAACACAGTGGTATTGTAACTTTTGTATCCCATTTTTTGTATTTGTATTGTATTTCTTTTCTTCTAGTGTATCCTATCTATTTGTACTCTTTCTTTTTCTTGAACCATGTATTTGTTCTTCTTTTCCTATATATATTCATCTATTGCTTGTCAGCTGTGATTTATTATTTTTGTGATTCATTGTCAGCCAATTATTCTGTCTCTAGATGATTTATTGTTTCTAATTTATTGCATTTCTAGCCTAATTTCTTATTTATTTGGTTCTACCTTATTGGATCTGTTTTTCTAACTAATCTACCCTATTCGAACCTTTCTACCCATCCTACTGGATCCTAACCTGCTACCCAATACCCTCTTCTTTGACCCAGTCTTTCCCAGATATTTCTTCACGTCTGTATCTGCTTAACAAGCAAATCATATCATCCCCCATCTTCTCTTGATTTTCCAAATCCGTACTTGGCAAAATCTCTCATTACAATCCCCAACAAAATTTTTAATTCCTATCTAAATTTGCTATCCCCTAATTCTCCATCATCTCTCTCCTCTCCCTACCCATTTACCCCCTTCTTCCCCGACTTGCATCCCGTCGGCCTGACCCCGCCGCTGTGCACCTCCGACCGCCGACCACCCTCGGCGACCCCCTATGTCGCGCCCTCCTGCCGAGCGCCGCACACCAGTCCACATCGGCAGTAGCCCCCGCCTTTCTCCCCTTCTCCTCCCTAAGCCACGACAGTAGCCACACCAGTGCCAGACACAGCCAGCAATAGCAGCACCAGCGCTGTTGTGCCGCCCTGTCCGTTGTCATCCTCATCGCCGTGCACACACTCCTCTGCCTTAGTTTGTGTGTATGCAATTGATCCCCTGGCTACTCTTCTTTGTGTGCTTGCAATTGATTTCGTGAGAGTGGTGTTCGTGATCCGTTGGTATTGTGTTCAGTGTCGGGAATCTATTCCCGTTATTCTCATTCTCTCGTCAGACTCGTCGACTATATAAGGCAAGTAACTTGTATTAGTTTTATTGTATATACAAGTACCAAATACCACCTGTAGTGCCACTTTTGTTTCTAGATTCGTTATCATAAAAAAACTCTTGGTTGATCTTGACCCTATTTGTAGACCCATCCATTGTTTCGATCGGTCATCATATTTGTTACACACACAACATGAAATAAATTTAGACCTAATTAGATTCCTGATATATGAATGTATGTTGTTTCGTGATCCATGATATGTTGTATACTCAGTAAATAATTGATGTGTTAGTTGTAGTATCTTGTGGTAGACTTGTTTAAGACCCATACCATGTTGTTTTGGACATCTATTATACCATGTTTTGTATTTTGTTATAATTTGGATTTATTGCATATGAACTATTTGATTTAATGCATAAGAAGAGATTTTTGTTTTTGCTGCTACCCCATTTTGTTTCAGTATTTTAGACCCCGTTGAGGTCAGTAAATCAAATTAGTTTGTGAATATAAATCGTAGATCTCGATGTCTATTTTCCAAAATTTTCGACATGTCTCAGTTTCGATTTGTGAGGTATGAGTTATTGCTGTTTTGCTACAGATGTATTGAAAATTCTAGATTTTGTTTTATGTGATTCCTGTATAGTTATTCATCTTAATACTGATGTTAAAGATAAGATTTGGATCTAATATTTTTCTGATTATGACTAGACTTGACTTGGAATAACCCCAAATTTTTCTAGATTTATTTAATGTCATTTATAAACTATTATATGCTTGTGAACAAACTACTATATTTCCCAAACTGCACGATGTTCAGTAAATAATCACGTTTTCAACCTGATTCTAGCCGTTGTTGGTTAAAACTTTGTGAATATAAAATGTATCCTGCTGTATCTATTTTCCAACCCTTTTAATGGATTAGGATTTCGAGTTATAATTTGTAATCTATCACTGTTTTGGTACTGCTATGTCAAGAATTTAAGATTAATAAACTTGCTGTATCTTGCTGTTTTCTGAATTTATTTGACTATGCTATCTGTGTTGGAATATTATGAAATTTTATTTGCTGATACTAGACATATTAGGGAATAACCCAGATTTTTCTTGGATTTAAATCATTAAGTTTTATGCCATTTTCATATTTGTTACTACAACCTTGTGATTTCTAGCTGAACATGATTTCTGTATATAATTCTGTTTTGAGCCATGTTTATGTGGTTATTGTGTGACTTATATATATGTGTTGGATTCGGCCGAAATTCTATTTTCTAGATTTTTCTGACATATCCAGATTTGCATGTCTGTGCCAACGGGAATCCCAGATTTGGTACAGTACTGTCTTGCTGTCCAGAACTAAAAGTTTTGTTGTCCTAAGCCTTGATGAGACGTTTTTCACCCGTTCGTGTCCTTTATTCTACTTGTACTTGTCCCTTGTTATCTTACCATGTTTCTTGCCTTGTATGTGTACGTCCATGCTTGCTTTAAATAATAATAACAAGAAACCAAGCCGGGGTTAAAGGGAAAGATCTAGTAGTGGAAAATACAGAAATATGTACTCGGAAGGGGATCCATAGATCCTACGTGATACTTGATACTTGATACTTGACACGTGATTACTTGACACATGATACTTAATACTTTATACTTGACACGTGATTACTTGATACTTGATACTTGTACCTAGTACACTGCCCTCTATGATCCACTACGAAATCTAAAACGCAATTTGTTTGAATGTAGCAACCATGTGGTAAAATTTGGGACACATGAAGTTCTACCTAGATAGGACTGGATACAAGACTTGAAAATAACATGGTCACTTGCTCATCCTTGTTACTTTCTTGAACATGCTACTTGACATTTGTTACTTGTTATTTGCTTGCATGTTACTTGCTACTTGTTACATGCCACTTGCACCCGATTATCATGCCATGCTATTTGTTTCTATTCTTGATTATGAGTTAGTTATCCTATTTTGCTGTCACATTCCTTCCATGGTTACTTATGTACCTGCTTCCGCTGTTACTCTATACTTGTCTATCTGTTTTCCTGTACTTATTGCCTGCACTACAAGCACCCCGTAAATTCCAATGACAGGCATTTTGTTTCTCTATCCTCTTCCTGCAATTTGTTAAACTTGCAGACTTTGGTGCCTAGCTGCCGAGAGATTAGGTAACCAAACATTCTAGTTGGCTAGAGTTCTTGCTACAATTATTTTTTTTTGTTTCTTGAATAAATATAAATGTTACATGGATTATCTTGTATTAGGCATTTTGTCCCAGATTTGTGTTTTGTTCCAGGCTTGGTTATTTGAAGATTAAGTATTCTTATTTTAAAAAAATCCTGTTGGTCATATTAATTCATTTATTCATGCGTGGTTAATTATTTCTCTTGTATATCTCTTGTTTATCCATGTACATGTTGTAAAGATCCTTACAGCTTATGAATGATGAAAGCCAATCGCTGGACCTGTGTCGCGTATCTGTATTCCGTATTCTTTTTTCGGAAGCAAGGCGTGACAGGTATTCTCGTTTGCCACTAGTGCCCAATCCGGTCTGGATCACACCAAATGCCGTGACGAACCTTCTGGTGCAAACCCTTGTACCCATGACATCAAAATATAAATATATAACAAAACCCACGCTCATAAGAACATGATGGCCTCGAGGGTCAATCCCCCTATCCGACAGGAGTTTCTTTCCCGTTCTTACCACGGCACTTCAGGAATTAACAGAGCGAGATAAGGCTCCCGTGTGCTCAGCTAGTGAGCAGACACATGTCGTATCCCTACGATAGGAAGAGACAACCCTGGTTATCACCACCTAGTGCTGGCTCCTAGAACAAGTCGAATTATAGAGAATCACCCCTAATACCAACTTGGTCTTCAAGCGAAAAGTAAAGAAACTTAATTAAATAGTAATTACTAAAATATGCTTGTCACCATAGATCATGCACGAAGTTTTATCAACCAATTGATCCCGGAATGGTCTGTCAAAATAATAACCAGGCGAGTCGATACTTATCGGCTGCCATACTCCTATTGGTCCTTACCAACTTCCCGTCCCGTAACCCTCAGCGAATGGTACAACGGCGCCCAAGAAATGCCTTTTACCGGCAATACCTTCAAACATGACACCCAACTATTGACAGACCAAGGCGATAAAACCCAAACAAACATACTCAAAAGTGATAAAGTCAATATCTTGAGTATAGCATCGCTACTAGTTCACAAATCCATAACTTCTAATCCTTGTATCGGGATGCATGAATTGATACCTTGGGGGAAGCTAAGAATGCCTACGGTTGATAGTCATAGGGTATCACTCAACCCTAATGACTAACTCAAGTCACAAACATCCTCAACAGGAGTTAAACTCCTTAAGGACAGTAATAATCACCAATCATCCCCAATAGTGAGTCCATTAACTCTTATTCACAAGAGGGGGAAAATATTCCAAACACATTGTCAAAATCAAGACTAACCCAACTATGTTGTTTCTGCCTGAAACTTAGAAAGGTCATAACTCCCACAATACAACTCGTATTTGGGTATTCTAGCCCATTCTGGAAAGCTAAGAGTCTAGGCTACAACTCTCTAGTTGACCATAACATCAAATTCGTCCATCTAATTGCCCTAAAAGGCCTTATTATCATCAGCTTGTGTACTTCCTGTACACTGGCTGCACCTTACCGACAGCATAGAAACATACTCACTCATCAGAATGACACAAATCCAGGATTAATGGAAAACTGAGCATGTCCTCTACGACTCTCTAATTGATCACAAGTCCAAATTACTTCATTTGAATACCACAAAACATTCATCTTTCTCAGGTGTACAGAACCATACATAATGTACTACTTAAACGGAGCCTATAGCTCAAAATCTGGTTTCTGTTCCAACTTGCAAAAATCATATCTATTACTCTACTTATAGAAATTTCTTGACATAAGGCTTCTTGGAAAGCTTAGGATGTCCACTACAGCTTCCTAGTTGTACACTTCCTCATATTCTGCTCATACAGAGCCACAAAGTTATAATCTCATCAGGGTGTCAATTCTGAGTAAGTTCTGCACAGTACTCACTTAGAATCTCATAATAAATCCCATGCATAACCAATGGTTATCAAACTTGTATTTTCAGAAACTAGACATCATCATGTATAGTATTCTCAAAAGATCTCATCCTGATTCCAAGTATTCAATGAGTTCTACTTATTTCAATCATGTATAAATGTTCTACTGTTTATCAGTCACTTTCATGAATACTCTTACTTAAACTATTTTTAACCTGCATCAAATGTCATCAAAATAATTTCAATCTTTTTCTGTAGGGTCTCGATTCATACAAGATACTACATTAAAAATTTCAAAGATATATCATGCATCAATTAATTCTAAAACTTCCTTCAAGTTCAGGTTCAACAAAAGACAGAACCAGTCTCTGTCTTACGACCCGGTCATCAAGATTCATTTTATTAAAATACTAAATAATGTCCGAACAATCCAAAATAATTCATATAGTCTGTAAACATGCATAAGATCATTCTGTAACAATTTCAAGTTCATATTTAATCTATATTGCTCTATGGAAATTCGGAAACTTAGCATGCAGGTTGTGTTTTTTATATTTTCAATCTCAGATTCTGAACAAACTACCACTAACCATCATCCTCATAGCTACTATTACTTATTTCATGCAAGAAATCAAACAAGGAAACAAGAACAAAAGTCCCACCTTTTCCATCAAAAAAACAAGAACAAAAGTTTAGAGAACTCCCTACCTTTTGGTGTAGTTGAGAAGATCAGAAAAGCCAAGCCTCCTTCCTCAAGTTCCTCCTCCAGAAGCTCTTGATCACCTCTTTTTTTCCTTCTTCTTTCACTCTCTCCTTCTCTCTTTCTCCAAAAAATTTTAGAATTCTGAAATGGGAGTGAAGAGAGGGGGTTTTAATAAGTGAGGAGAGTGAGGGGTGTGCAGGGGGGTGGCCGGCCAAGGTGGGGTAGGGGGGGAGGGGGGGTGAGGTGGACTCCATGTGGCATGGAGGTTTTCTCAAAACAAGCTCTCAAGCTCATGGTTTTTGAGATATTTTGTCATGCTCATTTCTAGCCATTAGATCCTTGATGATATGGGATGAATGGCTATACATGAATGCATGTAAAGAGAGAAAATATATTTAAATTGTAGTTTCATACAAATTGATAATTGCATATGTACCACACGTATATACTAGTATACGTACTAGTGTCGATTCTCTCATTCTCCTGCACCACGGTGAACACGACCATTCACACATATAAAATCAAGCAAATCAATCACACCACAACATATATAAAAACATTATTCTATCCGGGTTTTTACAGTACTCCCTCCTTAGAATTGTTCTGTCCCCAGAACGACACTAGTGGGAGAACAGAAAAGAAAAACAAACTCCTAAAATAAATCTGGATACAAAGTCTTCATGCGGCTCCCAGGTGGGTTCTTCCACGAATTCATTCCTCTAGAGAATCTTGACCATCAGGATGACCTTGTTTCTCAGCACCTTGTCCTGACGATCAAGTATCTTGACTGGTTGCTCATTGTAAGAATCTGCAGATCTTCTGAAACTTCTTGTAACTGATGGCTTGAATCCGGCACATACTTTCGTAGCATAGAGACGTGGAACATGTCATGCACATAGGATAACTCAGCCGGTAGATCCAACTTATAAGCCATCCTACCAATCCTCTTCCAAATCTTGTATGGTCCAATGTATCTCGGAGCTAACTTTCCGCCCTTCCCGAACTTGATAACTCCTTTAGTCGGCGACACCTTGAGAAACACAAAATCACCTTCCTCAAATTCTAGATCTCTTCGGTGGTTGTCAGCATAGCTCTTTTGCCTTCTCTGTGCTCCTTACAGTCTCTTCTAGATAAACTCGATCTTTTCTGAGGTTTGCTGTACGATTTTCAGTCCAAACATCTTCCGCTCTCCTACCTCGTACCAGCACATGGGTGTTCTGCATCCTCTGCCATAAAATGCTTCATATGGAGCCATACCAATGCTTGCCTGATAGATGTCATTGTAAGCAAACTCTACCAAGTAAATTTTTGCATCTCTGTCGGGGACTATCGACACTGGCACTCCATGTAGCTTCACTATATTTCGATGTAGATTTTGGCTAACTTCTCCACTGACCATGTTGTCTTAACTTTAAGGAACGATGTCGATTTAATCGGTCTACAATCACCCATATTGAGACATTTTCCTTAGGGCTCCTAGTTAATCCAGTGATAAAAATCAATACTGATGTTCTCCCATTTCCACTCTGGAATGGGTAGAGGCTGTTGTAATCCTCCTGGTTTCTGATTCTCGGCTTTGACTTGTTGGCACGTCAAACATTTGGTCATGAATTCTGTTATGTCTCGCTTCATCCTTGACCACCAATATTACTGTTTTATATCATGATACATCTTGGTGTTTCCGGGGTGAACTGCAAACAATGTGGAGTGAGCGTCCTTCATGATGTCCTCTCAACTCCTTGTCCTTTGGTACACATGGTCTGTTACCAAACCATAGTGAACATTCTCTTATACTGAATTCGGGCAGTCTCCCTTCATTCTTTACTCGCCAATGATGTTGATCCATGCCTTGATTGTAGTCCCTGCCGGTTGGTGACCACTCCCTCCTTAGAAAAATTCGAAGTCACAAATCGCCGCTTCAGCCCTTAGCAGTTTCTTTTGATGATCTTGCTAAATGTTTGACCTAATCGTCCCTTGTCCTGGCGAGATTTCCTCTTTAGCGTGCTCATGGCGGTTGCCTTATCGTAAGCTGATCTTGGAAAACTCCACCATATCCAAAAAATGACGGAATTGGTCGTTAGTAGATCCTTCCTCAAGCCTAGTCTTGATTTATTTATGGTGATGGCATCTGGTTTCTGCTAATTTCTACCAGAGCCTTTCTTGGTATATTGCGAATTCTAGTCTCGATACTAAGTAGTTGGTGGGCTTTATTGTTCTCCCCCAACTCCTGCACCGCGACTCATCCTCATTTGTCGTTCGACTGCAGACTTGTTACCTGCACATCGGGTTAAGAGTTGGCTTTTTAGACATCCGGTTGCATATTTGCCTTCTGGACATTCGGTTACAGACTTGCCTTCCGATATTCAGTTGCAGGTTTGCCTCTATTGATGTCTGGTTACAGACTAGCCCCCATAGAACATGGCCGCATGAAGCTTGTTAGTAAGGAATGAAATACATTGGGACTGGTTCAGATATAGGGAAGATCATAATCATAATTTAAAAAGCGCTACCATATGATTTACAATCATCCTATCTGCCAAACTAAACTTAATTTATCTGGCTTCCAGGTCTAATTTCCTACCGTGTTAGACTGTAATTTGAAGTCAGCTCTGATACCACTTTTTGTAATGCCCTGGATCTCCTTTACTGGACATCCGTGACACAACCAGAATCTTTGCCTTCAAATGCATCTCAACACAGTAATAACACGAAAATTTAAAAATTTTTTATTGCCAAATAAAGTCATTACATCATCAGTTACAAACATTATCTTGTTCTTGAACAAGGGGTACAAATTATATTAACTCATTACAACTTATTACAAAAATATTTACAGACTCCTCTTGTAGAGCTATCAGCTGTCTCCCAGAATAGTAATCGACCGATCACTTCCGAAACACTGCTGAATGGTCATTCTGCTTCTCTAGAACTTGCTCCTCGGCTTGAATCTTCCGCTGCGCGACCCTAATATTTCTGCACCTTCTTGTATGGTAGGACCGGTACCTAAAAGGTGTGGAACGTCAGTAATTCTACTGACACAATATTGATAAGAAACAACGATCTCCAACTTGCACACCCACAAACCATCTTGAATGGAAAAAGAAACGTGCGTCCTAATTTCCTAGTGTTCGTGTATGCATAATATAAGGTACGAAAATGATGCACTTAATCTAAGGCAGGAAAGACTTTGGAAACACATGCATCCCATACTACATACACCCCAAATCTAGCTGTCTGTCTCCATTCTTAGGGATTCGAACCCTCTCCATGCAACACATTCTACTATTATACTCAACCTGCTCCTAATAGATATAACGTGGATGGTGAATCATACAGTTAATACTGCTAAACACAGTGGTATCCACGTTTGCCACTAGTGCCCAATCCGGTCTGGATCACACCAAATGCCGTGATGAACCTTCTGGTACAAACCCTTGTACCCATGACGTCAAAAATATAAATATATAACAAAACCCGTGCGCATAAGTGTAACGCCCCGAATCCCAAATACACTGAATTCGAGATGTTCTACAAGATCTTTCCGCTTCCTTTAGTACAATTTTACAAGGAAATTTGACCTTTTCACTTTACATCAGAGTTTACATGATTACATTAAACTTTACATTGCACGGCGGAAGTAAACTTTACAACAATGAAACAAATGTACAACAACATTGAATAATCTTTAAGCATTTGTTCCTCTTTAATCTGTATCAAGCCATTTACCTGCATATAAGACTGTGGGTACGTCAGTTTATTCAACCGACGATCATTATACACGGCCATCCTCTCTATGCCGATAGTATAACTTATTTTCCATATTTAGCAAACACAAACTTGTCACATATCAAACTAAAGGGACTACCCTATTGATGTCGTGTTGTGATTATGCACTTAGTCCTTAATGCATTTATTTATATTACATGACACTAATGCGCACTTGTTCGCATTATATTCATCCCATACTACATAGGTCTGAGGGCAAGTCCTTAATCGTTCTTCATCTTTGTAGGTTTCAATCCCTCGACATGACTTAATCTACTACTGTAATTACGGTAGGTATCTTAGATGATCTATGAGTACAAGCACGTGTACGGAAAATCCTGGAGGGGAATCCCACGTCATGTCACGATGCATCATGAAGACAGCCTGTGGCAATTCAGCCTCCTTCATGGCACACGATCCTCTTGCAGTCACCAAACATCCCACAAGCGTCGCCACCGGGACGATAATTCTGGAGTAGTGCCCACGCTATGTCTTGACGCATCAAGCAGGCAGCCTGTGGATCACTCTCACACCGCCAATCCGATGGCCCTCATACTCGTATTTTTCTCCTACTTTCATCACGTCTCCACTATGTACTAATCCTTAGTTTTTATCACAATCATGAACAAAAATCAAAGCTCTAGAGTTAGCCTCTCCACTAAACCAGACTTATTCATTCATTCAAACATGACCAACCTTGGCCTTTCTTTTAAATTTTCATTTCATTTATTTTCAATGCCAGGGGAGACTTAGCTACTCCTTTTGTTTCAATTTTCAATTCACAATTCCCAAAATGAGCATTTCCAACTCATAAATTCATTTGTTGATTTGTCATACTCAAAAGTAGTTCTCTATTCCAATCATGATTTCTAATTCGTTCTAATAGTCCATAACTATACATGAAATTCAACTATTCATCATGTAACTCATGAAATGTTATTTTCACATAAAAACCCACATCACTAATTATTCAATCAAAGGTGAACATTTACGCTTCATAATTTCCACACTATTCTCAAATGAGAATAATTTGCATCACATTACACAATATAATTTCTTTTTGCCAAATTAGTTTTCTAATCCTTCATTTCAAATCATTTTTGCAAGATATAATTTCACAAAGAATATCAATGTAGAACTATAGTTCTATTTACTCATTTAGTCACAAATTATACTTTACTTTATGTAAATCATTCCCAAATTATTTTTAATAAGTCCCATGTATTTTTAGAAGAATAGTCATATTTTTTTCATAATTTTTGGACCACCAAAACACCCAAAAAAATAATTTTTCCTAAACTGCCGATGCCAAGGATTGAACCCAGCACCAAGGAGAACACAGCCGAAAGCACAGACCAACAGGCCATTTGTGCCAGTAGTATAAAAGGAAGGCAGAGAATATTTAATGCTCTCGGTCGCTGATTCTTATACTTTTAAAAATTCATGAACAAAATATGGTGCCACAGGGATTCGAACCGACCACCACAGGGAACCCAACCGCATACTCTGACCACTTGAGCTACGCGCTCAGGTTGTCAAGGTACAACTTAAATTCTTTTTATTATCATTCTCTCTGTTATTAAGACAATTCGATATTCAACAAGTCCTCATTTCATTTTGTTTTTTTATAAAAACTACTGAAAAATTCAGATTGACTAACATTATCATATGTTATATTCCAGTATAATAAAATAATTTTTCCAATAATCAAAACACATTTTCATACATTTAATTAAAATTGTGAACTATCACTACCACATTTCTTCTTTTTCGACATCACTTAACAACTAACGCCATTAATCTCTTTATCAACAATTTTCACATTAATTTTCTGTCTTTAATCATCTACCTAACATACAAACTCATATTTTAATTTATTCATGCCCACATTAACACAAAAGATCTAATTAACACATGAAATAGCATTATCAACCCACTAGCTTTTGTATGTAATTCTTGATAGTAATAAATGTGTTTTTTTCAATCAATCCATGATCCTAATCAATTCACATACAACTTAAATAACAGAACCACATACAAATTTGCACATCCACATTTCAATCATTCAATGGGTTATTTTTCCCTAATTAAAATGTGCTCTTCTTAATCTTTTTCATGCTTCATTCATTCATTTCTAACATGCATTTCTAATTTAGAAATATGGAGAATTTACCCACCTCGATGGAGAGACAAACACAATTAGCAACTTCCTAACAAAAGTCCTTGCACACGAACGGTCCTCCTCCTAGAAGCGCGCACTCGAGCCTCCAAAAGCACCAAAACCGAGCTCCCCTTCTTGATGAAAACCGGCCTCTCTTCTCCTTGGTGTTGCAAGCACAATCCCACACACTCTCAATCCTTTAACTCACACAATCACTACTAGATAAGGTATTTTAGACTATAGGTTTGGAAGGATTAATAGGCACAAGAATAACTAGCCCGGGGGCCGGGGGGGGGGGGGGTATTTATACTAAAAATCGAAGAGAATGGATGGCTAGGATCAAGTGATTGGTTATAAGATGGAGGGCTAAGATGAAATTAGGAGTTGCATTAACTACCCACCACCAAGTAACCACCAAGCATGATCACCACTAAAATTTTGATTTTCCCTCCAAAAGATTACAACCAACCATGCTAGGAATGTGCATATTGCACGTGTACGTGCAATGCACGTGCATGCCACTTGGTCCAAAAATTGTACATTAAATTTTTGTATAAAAATAAAATAGTCTTTAAATTGTATTCTACATGGCAAGTTGTATAAAAATAGTTCTTGGGCTTTAGTTTTTGGGCCAAAATAATTATTTTAAAAATAAAATAAATTAAATTTTTGGGCTTTAGGAAAAAGGTTTTTTGTCTAATTGAAAGAAGGCTTTATAGAAAAATAATTAAAGGCACATATTTAAATATCTATACTCATCATGGTGAGAATATTTATCAAAAATATTGTACGTGCACACTACGTGCAAAATAAAAATAATTTTTCATTAAATGAAAAAAATCAGGGCATTACAACACTCCCTCCTTAGAATAGTTCCGTCCCCGGAACTATAGTCAAGAGCGAGAAAACAAACACTCACAACAAGAACAAAAAGATATAAATATACAATCAAGCAAAAAGATCAGGATAGTCCTTCAACATCCTCTCCTCAGACTCCCAAGTAGCCTCTTCAACCAAGTGGTTTCTCCAGACTACCTTGACCATCGGTATCGTCTTATTCCTCAAGACTTTCTTTCGACGGTTAACAATCTCGACAGGTGACTCGATGTAATTCAGATCCAATTGCAAACCTTCCGGCACTTCAGGCAAATGATGACTCGGATCTGGAATATAACATTTCAGCATAGACACATGGAAGACATTGTGCACCTGAGACAACTCTTCCGGTAATTCAAGCCGGTAAGCAGTTTTCCCGATCCTTTTCAATATCTTGTACGGGCCTATAAACCTCGGGGCTAACTTCCCGCCTTTGCCAAAATGAACTACACCTTTACTGGGCGATACTTTCAGAAAGACGAAGTCACCAACCTCAAACTCAAGGTCCCTTCTCCGGTTGTCTGCATAGCTTTTCTGCCTGCTCTGAGCTTCTACCAACCTTTTCCTGATCAGAACAATCTTCTCAGAGGTTTGCTGCACAAGCTCAGGACCAAACAACTGACGCTCCCCAACTTCAAACCAACAAACAGGTGTTCTGCACTTCCTGCCATACAAAGCTTCGTACGGCGCCATCCCGATGCTAGTCTGAAAACTGTTGTTGTAGGCAAACTCTACCAAAGGTAAATGCCTTTCCCGACTGTCTCCAAAGTCTAGTACACAACACCGGAGCATATCCTCAAGAATACGGTTGACTCTCTCGGTCTGCCCATCAGTTTGCGGATGAAAAGCAGTGCTGAAATCTATCTTGGTACCCAAAGCTGTCTGAAGACTCCTCCAGAAATGCGAAGTAAACCGCGCATCTCGATCAGACACAATAGTTGACGGAACACCATGAAGCCTGACAATCTCGCCAACATACAACTCAGCTAACTTGTCCATCGAAGCAGTGAGTTTCATCGCCAAAAAGTGAGTGGACTTAGTCAGTCGATCGACTATAACCCAAATTGCATCATTGCCTTTAGGACTCTTGGGCAATCCCGTAATGAAATCCATACTAATGTTATCCCACTTCCATTCCGGAATAGGTAACGGTTGTAATAGACCTCCGGGTCTCTGATTTTCGGCTTTGACTTGCTGACAAACCTCACAATTCGCCATAAATTCAGCCACATCCCGCTTCAAACCTGACCACCAGAAATGCTGTTTGATGTCTTTGTACATCTTAGTACTCCCAGGATGTATGACAAAAGGGTAGCATGTGCCTCCTAAAGAATACTCTCTTTCAGATCCGCCTGATTTGGAACACATAGCCTATCTCCGAACCACAGCACCCAATCCCTAATTTGAAATTCGGGCAACCTGCCAGCACCAACCTGTTCCTTCATCTCCAAAATATCAGCATCAACCTCCTGACTTGCAATGATCCTTCCATTCAGTGTAGGCTGAAGCCTCAACTGAGCCAAAGATGCTCCCAATCCTTGCAAGACAACCTCAATACCTGCTCGATCCAATTCTTCAATCAGATGCTTCTCAGTTGTAATCAAACTAGCTAAACTGCTCTTGCGACTAAGTGCATCAGCAACAACATTAGCCTTCCCGATGATACTTGATCTCAGGTCGCATGTCCTCAAGCACTTCCAACCATCTCCGCTGCCTCAGATTCAGATCCCTCTGCTGATATATGTACTTCAAACTCTTGTGGTCCGTGTACTTGTTCAACTTCTCACCGTACACGTAGTGCCTCCATTGCTTCAGGACAAAGATAATCGCAGCCAACACCAGATCATGAGTCGGGTAATTCTTCTCATGTGGTCGTACTTGCCTAGACCCATAAGCGATTACTCTTCCTTCTTGCATTAAGACACAACCAAGCCCACGATGTGAAGTATCACTATAAACATCATACTCAAGACCTGCTCTAGGCAAAGCCAAAATAGGTGCAGTAGTCAGCTTCTCTTTCAACTCCTGAAAGCTTGCCTCACATTGCTCAGTCCATTTGAAGTTCACATTCTTCTTGGTCAGACCAGTAAGCGGCACGGTTATCTGGGCATAACCTTGAATCAATCTCCTGTAGTATCCAGTCATTCCAAGAAAACTTCTGACTTCCTTCACTGTAGTAGGCCTTGCCCAATCTCTCACTGCCTCTATCTTCTCAGGGTCAGTTGCCACTCTCTCCTTAGAAAGGATGTGACCTAGGAATGCCACTTCAGGTTTCCAGAAATCACACTTGGATAACTTGGCATACAACTTCTGCACTTCCAGCTTCTTCAAAACTACTGCCAGATGATCTGTGTGCTCCTCCTCTGACTTGGAGTACACGAGAATATCGTCGATAAACACCACGACGGAAGAATCAATGAACGGCCTCAGAACTCTATTCATTAAATCCATGAAGATTACGGGTGCATTCGTCACTCCAAATGGCATAACTAAGAATTCGTAATGCCCATGTCGAGTTCTAAATGCAGTTTTGTGCACATCTTCAGCTTTCACTCAAACTTGGTGATATTCTGATCGAAGATCTATTTTGGAGAAAACAGCTGCTCGAACAAATCATCAATTCGAGGAATGGGATACTTATTCTGAACAGTGACCTTATTCAGCTCTCGGTAATCGATACACATTCTCATCGATCCATCCTTCTTCTTTACCAAAAGCACTGGTGCTTCCCAAGGTGATGCACTAGGTTGAATAAAGCCTTTCTCCAATAGTTCCTCAATCTGCCGTTTCACCTCATCCTATTCCACTGGAGCCATCCTATACGGTGCCTTAGAAATGGGTGCACTTCCCAGTTGAACAGTGATGCTGAACTCTACATCACGATGTGGGGGTAACCCAGGAAAATCATCCAAGAACACAGCCAGATAGTCCCGAACTACAGGAATCCCTTGCACTTCCACAGGAGTCTCTTCCTTGTGGATAGTTGCCACCAACTTAGAACACTTCTTCCCTTGGAAAGTGACTTCAGGTCCACCTGGAGCCTTCACTGTTATCGTCTTGGTCTTACACTCGATGCTTGCACTGTACACGGATATCCAATCAATGCCAATGATAACATCGACTCCCAAGATAGTCAGCTCGATTAGATCAATCCCAAAGATTCGATCTCCAATCACAATCTCGCAATCAGCATAATACCGATCAGTGGTTAAAGTTTTCCCTGATGGAGTAGCTACTGCCAAGATCTTGCCTGGAAAAATCTTCGGTTCAACTCCCAACACTTTAGCAAATTTAGGAGACACAAAAGTATGAGAGGATCCAGTATCGAACAACACAACAGCTTTCATTCCATTAAGATAAAGTTCTCCTGTTACATAATACACACTCATTACGTAACAGTTCACTTAATAAATGGGAAAAAGAAATGACAAAAACCACTAAACATCTGCCCTCGTACCAGTGATGACATGATCAACCTCATCAGCATCAGCTTCCGTCAAGGCAAATACTCGCCCTGGTTGGTACGGTCTTCTCCCATTCTGCTGAGTTGGTAGATTGCAATCACCATTCTGTGGTTTGAGACATTGAGATCGGTAATGTCCTGTTTCACCACAGTTGTAGCAAGTTACTGCAGGAGGTCTTACCACATTGTTCCCAGGTCCTCCAGCCATACTAATAGCGTTCGCCCCTGTCGATTTGAACCTTTGTGCATATGGTTGCCCCTTGAAACTCCCAGAATTGGCAGGCCTCTTTCCAGACTGCCAGTTGTTCCTCCGGTTCTGAACAACATGAAACTGTTCCATATCTACTTTCGTCGCTGCTGCTCTCTTGACCAACTTGTCAAATCTTCTGATACCAAGAGGTATCATCCGGGACCTAAAACTCGGTCTCAATCCATGCTCGAACTTACGAGCCTTCTTAGCTTCATCCATCACTAATTCAGGAGCATACCTAGAGAGCTAAGTAAACTTGGTCTCGTACTCTCTCACTGACATGCTACCTTGCTGTAGTGATAGAAACTCCATAGCCTTCTTCTCTTGAACATCGGAGAGAAAATAGTGACTGCGGAATTCTTTCAGAAATTCCTCCCAGCCAAGCACTATGCCTCCCATTGTCCTCTTCATCGACTGCCACCACACAGCCGCGTCCTTCTCAAATTGTAGAGTCGCCAACTTCACCTTACTGCCTTCAGGGGTCTCCAGCACTTCAAAGATTGTCTTTACTTGACGAATCCAGTTGTCAGCCGCATCAGAGTCTGACTTCCCTTTGAATACCGGTGGTTTCATTCGTTTGAATGATTCCACTAGTTTAATCGCTTCAGGCACCAGATTCACAGGTCCCCTTCCTTGGTTCATGGCCACAGCGTTGAGCGTCTGATAGACCCTCGCAAGTTCCGTTTCCAGATCCAAACCTTCACCGTTTATAGCTCCTCTTCTAGCCATATTCTGATGCAAAATATCCATTAAATTCGAAGTATAAGACATGAATTTTAAATCAACTTGCATTTCATTGAATTCCAAACTTTATACATTCGAATTAAAAAACATTTCTTGACATCAGAATGAAAACAGTAGAAGCTACAATAGTCTAACTCCTACGGTTACTCTTCGCTTCTTGAAGTTCTCCCCGTAGTTCATCAACTTCATCCTTCAGCATATCGGTCAGATTCTTCCTCTTCTCGAGTTTCCATACACGATGACTGAGAACAGAAAAGTCGTCCTTGCGCTTTGCCAGCTGAGCCTCCAATAATCCGACTATCTCTCGCAGTGTTTCTACCTGCCTCTGAAGAGAAGTCACAAGACTATTCGGAACTGGTTCTTCTTCTTCGTCAGAAGAAGATTCATCAGATGAATTCGGAGGTGGGGTGATCTCTCAGGATTCAGGCCATTCTTCTCCGTCAGAATCTGATTGCCCTGGATAGTACTTGTCCTCGGAATCTGCCTGTCCAGGATGGTACTATTCCTTAATGATATGCCAGTCGTCGTCTCCAGCAGGGTCGAAGTGGTCAGCCATCTTAAAAATTGGGAGGAAGAAGCATAAGTCATAGAGCAACACAAATATAAGTCACTTACATTTAAATCTCTAGACACAAACACACACTCTAATGTAAACTACTAGGATGTCGTTCCTTATAAATTTGTACAAGTGTGGAAAGCGTGGCTCTGATACCACTTTGTAACACTCCGAATCCCAAATACACTGAATTTGAGATGTTCTACAGGATCTTTCCGCTTCCTTTAGTACAATTTTACAAGGAAATTTGAACTTTTCACTTTACATCAGAGTTTACATGATTACATTACACTTTACATTGCACAGTGGAAGTAAACTTTACAACAATAAAACAAATGTACAACAACATTGAAAAATCTTTAAGCATTTGTTCCTCTTTAATCTGTATCAAGCCATTTACCTGCATATAAGACTGTGGGTACGCCAGTTTATTCACCCGACGATCATAATACACGGCCATCCTCTCTATGCCGGAAATAGTATAACTTATTTTCCATATTTAGCAAATACAAACTTGTCACATATCAAACTAAAGGGACTACCCTATTGATGTCGTGTTGTGATTGTGCACTTAGTCCTTAATGCATTTATTTATATTACATGACACTAATGCGCACTTGTTCGGATTCTATACATCCCATACTACATAGGTCCGAGGGCAAGCCCTTAATCGTTCTTCATCTTTGTAGGGTTCCATCCCTCGCCATGACTTAATCTACTACTGTAAATATGATAGGTATCTTAGATGATCTATGAGTACAAGCACGTGTACAGAAAATCCTGGAGGGGAATCCCACGTCATGTCACGACGCATGGTGAAGACAGTTTGTGGCAATTCAGCCTCCTTCATGGCACACGATCCTCTTGCAGTCACCAAATATCCCACAAGCGTCGCCACCGGGACGATAATTCTGGAGTAGTGCCCACGGCATGTCTTGACGCCTCAAGCAGGCAGCATGTGGATCACTCTCACACCGCCAATTCGATGGCCCTCATACTCGTGTTTTTCTCCTACTTCCATCACGTCTCCACTATGTACTAATCCTTAGTTTTTATCAAAATCATGAATAAAAATCAAAGCTCTAGAGTTAGCCTCTCCACTAAACCGGACTTATTCATTCATTCAAATATGACCAACCTAGGTCTTTCTTTTAAATTTTCATTTCATTTATTTCCAATACCGGGGGAGACTTAGCTACTCCTTTTGTTTCAATTTTCAATTCACAATTCCCAAAATGAGCATTTCCAACTCATAAATTCATTTGTTGATTTGTCATACTCAAAAGTAGTTCTGTTTTCCAATCATGATTTCTAATTAGTTCAAATAGTCCATAACTATACATGAAATTCAACTATTCATCATGTAACTCATGAAATGTTATTTTCACATAAAAACCCACATCACTAATTATTCAATCAAAGGTGAACATTTACGCTTCATAATTTCCACACTATTCTCAAATGAGAATAATTTGCATCACATCACAAAATATAATTTCTTTTTGCCAAATTAATTTTCTAATCCTTCATTTCAAATCATTTTTGCAAGATATAATTTCACAAAGAATATCAATGTAGAACTATAGTTCTATTTACTCATTTAGTCACAAATTATACTTTACTTTATGTAAATCATTCCCAAATTATTTTTAATAAGTCCCATGTATTTTTAGAAGAATAGTCATAATTTTTTCATAATTTTTGGACCACCAAAACACCCAAAAAAATAATTTTCCCTAAACTGCCGATGCCAAGGATCGAACCCAGCACCAAGGAGAACACAGCCGATGGCACAGACCAACAGGCCATTTGTGCCAGCGGTATAAAGAGAAGGCAGAGAATATTTAATGCTCTCGGTCGCTGATTCTTATACTTTTAAAAATTCATGAACAAAATATGGTGCCACAGGGATTCGAACCGACCACCACAGGGAACCCAACCGCATACTCTGACCACTTGAACTACGCGCTCAGGTTGTCAAGGTACAACTTAAATTCTTTTTACTATCATTCTCTCTGTTATTAAGACAATTCGATATTCAACAAGTCCTCATTTCACTTTGTTTTTTTATAAAAACTACTGAAAAATTCAGATTGACTAACATTATCGTAAGTTATATTCCAGTATAATAAAATAATTTTTCCAATAATCAAAACACATTTTCATACATTTAATTGAAATTGTGAACTATCATTACCACATTTCTTCTTTTTCGACATCACTTAACAACTAACGCCATTAATCTCTTTATCAACAATTTTCAAATTAATTTTCTGTCTTTAATCATCTACCTAACATACAAACTCGTATTTTAATTTATTCATGCCCACATTAACACAAAAGATCTATTTAACACATGAAATAGCATTATCAACCTACTAGCTTTTGTTTGTAACTCTTGATGGTAATAAATGTGTTTTCTTCAATCAATCCATGATCCTAATCAATTCACATACAACTTACATAATAGAACCACATACAAATTTGCATATCCACATTTCAATCATTCAATGGGTTATTTTTCCCTAATTAAAGTGTGCTCTTCTTAATCTTTTTCATGCTTCATTCATTCATTTCTAACATGCATTTCTAATTTAGAAATATGGAGAATTTACCCACCTCGATGGAGAGACAAACACAATTAGCAACTTCCTAAACAAAAGTCCTTGCACACGAACGGTCCTCCTCCTAGAAGCGCGCACTCGAGCCTCCAAAAGCACCAAAACCGAGCTCCCCTTCTTGATGAAAACCGGCCTCTCTTCTCCTTGGTGTTGCAAGCACAATCCCACACACTCTCAATCTTTTAGCTCACACAATAACTACTAGATAAGGTATTTTAGACTATAGGTTTGGAAGGATTAATAGGCACACGAATAACTAGCCATGGGAGGGGGTATTTATACTAAAAATCAAAGAGAATGGATGGCTAGGATCAAGTGATTGGTTATAAGATGGAGGGCTAAGATGAAATTAGGAGTTGCATTAACTACCCACCACCAAGTAACCACCAAGCATGATCACCACTAAAATTTTGATTTTCCCTCCAAAAGGTTACAACCGGCCTTGCTAGGAATGTGCATATTGCACGTGTACGTGCAATGCATGTGCATGCCACTTGGTCCAAAAATTGTACATTAAATTTTTGTATAAAAATAAAATAGACTTTAAATTGTATTCTACATGACAAGTATAAAAATAGTTCATGGGCTTTAGTTTTTGGGCCAAAATAATTATTTTTAAAATAAAATAAATTAAATTTTTGGGCTTTAGGGAAAAGGCTTTTTGTCTAATTGAAAGAAGGCTTTATAGAAAAATAATTAAAGGCACATATCTAAATATCTATACTCATCATGATGAGAATATTTACCAAAAATATTGCACGTGCACACTACGTGCAAAATAAAAATAATTTTTCATTAAATGAAAAAAATCAGGGCATTACAATAAGAACATGACGACCTCGAGTGTCAATCCCCCTATCCGACAGGAGTTTCTCTTCCGTTCTTACCATGGCACTTTAGGAATTAACAGAGCGAGACACGGCTCCCGTGTGCTCAGCTAGTGAACAGACATAGCTCGTATCCCTACGATAGGAAGAGACAACCTTGGTCACCGCCTAGTGCTGGCTCTTAGAACAAGTCGAATTATAGAGAATCACCCCTAATACCAACTTTGTCTTCAAGCAAAAAGTAAAGAAACTTAATTAAATAGTAATTACTAAAATATGCTTGTCACCCAAGATCATGCACGAAGTTTTATCAACCAATTGATCCCTGACTGGTCTGTCAAAATAATAACCCGACGAGTTGATACTTATCGGTTGCCACCCTCCTGTTGGTCTTGACCAACTTCCTAGCCATTAGATCCTTGATGACATCACTGTGAGAACGTACACCATGGTCACTGTGAGAACCGCTTATGACACTCACGTAACGATCCAAACAGCGTTCTCATGGTAGGTCAATCCAGTACATTATTACTCTAATATGTATCGATGTGAAGACTTGATATCTCATATCTATGACCCGTAAGAATGGTCATCAGTCTACGCACACACTAGTCTCTATGTATTATCGTTTTTCTAATTCACAATAATCCTTGACTAGGGACATTTAAGAACTGTGTTCTGATTTCAGCCAATAGGATCTCACAATCAAGTCATGCACTTGATATCGAATGACATTGAACTTGCTATTCTAATGACTTCATTATGTTCATTTAATTCACAATAAATAACACGATAAATGAAATGCCTATATTTAAAATAAATGTCAATACAAAACTAGCCTCTAGGGCATACACCAACAAGGACGACTACTTTATCCAACATAAAATTAGTCATAAATAACATACAAACAGTCATATATAAAGGATGATCCGTTCATCGACAAAAAATTAACACATCACAAAACACATGTTTTGAGCATTTTACTTATTTGCAACACTTGCAAACCTACGAAAACAATGTTATAACAATATAAACATAATTTATTTTGCAAGCCATTTTGTCTTCGACTTCAAACCCTGCAAAAAACTCATGCAGTGCATCAATGAATGAACTCTAAACCACTCGACCAGTGAAAACTGCCTCAGTAAACTACAAATAATAATGAGAAAACCATTTATAATTAATGTAGGGAAATTTGAAATTAATTAGGGAAACTTCAAAGTCTTAGAACCAAAAAAAGTCTAAAAGACCGAGTTTACTAAAAACTCTCTTAGTAAGTTATGCATCTTCTTGGTGAAAATTTATAACAAATCACTAGGTTCAAATTTGGTGAGAAAACGAATTTGAAAGTGCTTAAATTTGCCTTAGAAAACCCAGAAATGTAACCAAAAATCTTAACTAGTCTGTTTAGGCCGAATTTGGATCCGTGTTGGGTCTCTTTGGCTCAGTCAATGCTGGATCTAGCCTAATCAGGCTCATAGACCTTGATGGATTAGATCCAGTTTGAACAAAAAGTAAAACACAGCCGAACTGGTACGATTCGAGTATGTCCCTTGATCCAAACCCATGTCCATACCCGTACGGGTCGGACCTGCACCCAGACCTAAACCCGTAACTTGCAAGTAGCCTGAAGCTGTCTTACGCACAACATGTGCACTCGTGCCCTTTAGATGGGCATGTGCTGTGGACATGTTGTCAGTGTCGAGTCTGGGTTTTATGATCCATATCCTACCCAACTCGGAACTGACCCCAATGACCTGCATCCACGCACATGCTCTACTGGTGCTTCTACGGTGCGGGCTTGAAATTAAAATCCAAGCCCAAACCTAATCAAGCCCAAATCTAACCTGGCCCAACCAGAACATCTCCACCCATCTCCTTCCTTGATTCCAACCCGAGCACAGCCTGAAATCGCATCTAACCGGGATGAAACCCTAGGCCAGGCAAGGGAGTGAAGATTGTGGTGCATGAAAGGCATTGGACGCGACCAGCCGCAATGGTGGTTCCAGTTAGCTCCGCCGACCCCCTCATGCTTTCTCCTTTGAACCTGATGACCAACCCCACCGGGATGATGGGTTTCACCCCTGTCCCAATGGTTGGTGATGGCTGCCTCGGTAGCCCCTGTTAGTCCAGCCAACCTGTAACACCCTGCAAGTTTTTAAATTTTTTTATTTTTAAATTTTTTTCCAATTTTATAACTCCAAATTCAATTCTCTTAATTTCTATACCACTTTAAACATAAACTAAGATAGTTATATTTCAAATAAAATTTTGGTAGAGTTTCTCCTAAAATATTAGCCCTTTTACAGATTTTCCTTACGGAAATCTACAAACAACCACACAAAACAATGTACCTATAATATGTCTCAATCCTCCCAGGCCAAATCATTCAACATCACACAGGAAATAATATCCATGGCTCTAGGGGCATAATACTTCATAATAAGCAAGATACAAATTAAAAACCAAAAACTATTTCAAAACATATATGGTTTTTAGAAAAACTTTAGAAAAACCTTTCAAAAATCAACCATAGAACCCAATACTCCACAACGAGGTGGGTACGGGCTTTCATAATTCATCGGAGCACTATACATACATATCCAACACCTTACATTTATACACATAATCTCTCATGATACCAAATAATAAATCATCTACCCCCATTACTACATATCATATATATATATATATATATATATATATATATATATATATATATATATATATATATATATATAATCCGTCAATTACAAACAAAAATACTACAACCAAACCATATCACTACCTTGCCTCGCTGCTATCAAACCTGCTAGAGAGTTAGGGTCGTCCACCCTCAGGTAGGGACTCCCCTAACCCCTAGAAAATAATAGGGGTTAGCCAAGTCTGGCGTGAGTATAATCAAATATAATTTTAACTTAGAAAGAATAAAAAAACAAAAACAGAAATATTGAAAATACCAACATGGTAGTAAATTTAAGTTATAAACAATGGAGTGCTTGAGAATAAATGTACATTTGAAAATTATAATGGAATCATATCATCAAATAGCCCACAATATAGTTATTGCAATCCCACCTTTTAATCACCACCATATATATATATATATATATATATATATATATATATATATATATATATATATATATATATTACAACTTTCATTCCCGAATATATATTACTTCACTCTATTACTAGATAATCATCATAATATCATGTATAAGGTTCTATTACCATAATCTTACACCATATATATATATATATATATATATATATATATATATATATATATATATATATATATATATATATATTACTTCACTCTATTACTAGATAATCATCATAATATCATGTATAAGGTTCTATTACCACAATCTTACACCATATCGGATCTTTATATATATATATATATATATATATATATATATATATATATATATATATCACCATACTTTTTGTTTAAAACAAAACACAATTTCACTTCATAACTTAACTTATTTCATTCGCTTTATACACATACATTCCATTCATCATATAAAGATTAAAACATTCATTAAAGCGCACCACATTCATTATTTATCTACACTCTTATTTCATCACACTTATCATTTACTTTCTTTTCATTTGTAAACCCATACAAATTCCATACCTTTCATTTCACTCATTCTCTTTAATACCACTTAATATTCTCATATCCATTTCCATACACAAACATATACACAGGAGAATTTTCTCACACAGAGTCTGACAGCCCCGAAGCAACGTCCTCCTCCTGGCCAATACCAGTAAGGGAAAACACCGCACCCCAAGTAGAACTTGGATACTTCCTTCCAGCCGAAGCCAGCGAGGGAAAAGAAAACACCGCACCCCAGCGAATCTGGGTACTTCCTCATGGCTTGTAACAACCCGAATTTTCATATGAATATATGTATGTTTTGTGAAGCACTTAAATGCTATAGTTATTTATTTATTTTTCTTTTTTAAGCTTTTAGTATGGATTTGACTCTTAAGCTTCAACTAGACCCGACTGAACCCGAGGTAACCCTAGTTTGACTCAACACTTGTAGTGTATCATGGCATGTAACAAAACAACAAAAAAAAAAAAAAAAAAAAAAAAAAAAAAAAAACTTGTGCACATGCACAAGCCCAAATCCGGCCAAGCTTTGAAAGGGAAAATGTAACCCTAGTTTTTCATTTTTGTATATGTTTGGGTGTATTTTCCTTTCCCTTATATTTGTACTCCTCTTTGTATTATTTTTTTTGGGCCGTATATTGGACTTTATTTTCAATATATGTTCATTTTATTTTATTTTATCTTTTGGTGTCTGTCGTTCTATCTTTGGTTCCATTCTTGTTCGAATTGTTATTTTTGCACTTTGTTCATTTTCGCTCTATTTTCATTGTGTCTCGTGTTGTGGGTGCTCGTGGTCTCTTTTTGCCAAACCTGTTGTTATCCTATTGCCAATTTAAACCTAAGATCCAAATAATTATCAAAACACAATTATCAAATCCTATTCTAACTCTTAATAACCAACTCCTATTGCTACTACTACCTGATTCCTAAAAATAGACCCACACTCTGACTTGACCCATTTGTTGTTAACCCCTCACACCCGGGCCATCTACCCCTATCCCATGTAGAACCGACTCGTTAACTCATTTCCCCTACCTCCCTATGCCTACACCCGAACCCATTGCACCTCCGATGACCTTGCACCTGCACCCCTCGACCCTAGCTGATCGCCTGCACCCCGAGCATCCCATCACTCTCTCCGTCTCTTTCTCCCCGGTTCTGTCGCGCGTGCCAAGCAACAGCAGCAGCGACGCCAGCCAAGGCCAATGCCGCCGTCGTGACCACTTCCGACCTCTCTCTCTCTTGGTTCTGAGCGTGCATAGCCGTTGCACGTGTGATTTCTTTGGTTCGTGGTTGTTTTGTTCATGGGTTTTTGTTCGCATTCCCATTCGTGGTTCGTTGGTATTCTTTGTTCGTTGCCCGGAAATCCGTTCCCGTTATTCTTATTCTTGATTTTCGTCGGTTTCATCATCGGTTAAGGCAAGTAACTTGTACTCAATTCTTTTGTATGATACAAGTCATAAATACCGCTAGTAGTGTAGTTGGGTTCTAGAGATAACTCGTGTGTGATGTATCTTGATGAGTATTTTTTCTATAGTGTTTTTGACCATAGTTGCCTCACGACACATATTTGACATGAAACAACTTAGGGTTGACCGTTCTTGATGTGATTATATTTGTGGGATAATTATGAGAAATCGTGTGTTTATTTGGATCCATGTGATATACTTGTTGTGGACATGTCATATACTTTATTTCATATTTTTTGGACACTTAGTAGACTCTATACCATATTTAGTTGTAATTGGAACAAGTTTTGTATGAATTATGTTGGTTTTGTTGTGAAAGGAAAATCTGTCTTTTGTTAGTGATAAGTTTTGATTGGTATTTTAGACCATATTAAGGCCAGTATCTTCACTTCAGTATTAAATATGATTTTTAGAGAAATCTATCCATAGTTGCCTCACGACACAAATTTGACATGAAACAACTAAGGTTTTGTCCGTTCTTGATGTGATCATATATGCGAGTTATTTGTGAGAATCGTGTGTTTGTTTGGATCCATGTGATATACTTGTTGTGGACATTTCATATACCCTATTTCATGATGTTTGGATACTTAGTAGACTCTATAACATGTTTGGTTGTGTTTGGAACAAGTTTCGTGTATTGTATATTGATTTGTTGTTAAGAGAAAAATCTGTATTTTGTCCATAATCAGTTTAGATTGGTATTTTAGACCATATTAAGGTCAGTATCTTAACTTCAGTATTAATCATGACTTTTAGAGGAATCCGTCTTCTTTCCGAACTCTCTGACCTTGATTGATTTTGTTTTCGTATGTGTGAGATATGGTGGTTTTACTAGTGAGGTGTATTTCTTTTCCACATTTCATTTCTTTATGATTTCGATGACTAAACTATTTTGATACTATTGTTAAACATATTATTTTGATCTAAAATTTTGGTCAGCATTTCTATACCTATTTAGGGATTATCTAGAATTTTGGTAGATTTTATTGATAAGTTTTATATGTCGTTTCATGCTTGTTTATAAAGACTATACTTTCTAGATTTTGCTCGCTGTTCTGTAAAGATTTGTATTTTCACCATAGTTCCTTTTCCTCTATGATAAATATTTATGAAATATGAAAGTTATTATTTTGTCTATTTTCATCTTCCTTTGGAGGATTCGAATTTCGTTTCACGGTTTGCGAGATATTACAGTTTTCGTACAGCAGTGTTGGGAATTCCAGATTTGCCAAACTACCGTTTCTTGATATTTTTTGATTTTTGTTGGCTAAACTAATCTTTCTGAAAAATTTTGAAATTTTATATTCTGATACTAGACATATAGGGGAATACCCCAGATTTTTCCTCAATTTATTTGAGGTGTTTTGATGCTGTTTTACTGACTTTGAATTCGATCTTCTGATGTCTGCCTGAACATATTTTTTGCATTCAAATCAGTTTGAGCTATATTTTTTTGAAATACTATATGACTTATTTATATCCGCTGGATTCGGTTAGGAGTCTGTTTTCTAGATGTTTTGACGGATTCAGATTTGCATATTTGTAATATCAGGAATCGCAGTTTTACTGCAGGTGGTCTTGCTGTCTTGAATTAGAAATTTGGCTATTTATTCTTTTATGAGTTATCTTGCACCCGTACGTGTTTATCTTGCAACTTGAACTTGTTACTTGATCATACCATGATATACTTGCTTGTTATGTGACACATACATGCTTGTATGACATTAATAATAAATAATCAAGTCGGAGTTTTAGGGAAAGATCTAATAGTGGATAATTCAGAAATGTGTACTCGGAAGGGGATCCACTGATCCTACGTGATTACTTGAGATATGATACTTGACATGTGATTACTTGACACTTGCACGCAAGACACGTTACTTGCTACTTGCACAACTTGACACGTGATTACATGATACATGATACATGATACTTGAAGCTTGGAGCTCGATACTTGATACTAGTCCCTGAGTATACTGCCCTCTATGGTCCGCAATGAAATTTAGAGCGAAACTGTTTGTTGTAGAAACCATGTGGTGTGGGATACATGAAGTGCTACTTTGATAGTAATCACTACAAGACTTGATACATGATACTTGAAAATGATACATGCTTACTTGATACTTGACTACATGAGACTTGTTTACATGAGACTTGATGCATGACACTTGATACATGATACTCGATACTTGATGCTTGTTTACATGATCCTTGTTCACTTGATACTTGATACATGCTACTTGTACTTGTTCACCTTACCATGCTAGTTGTTATATCTTAATATCATGTTTATTCCATATTATTAGTTAGTTTTTCCCTTTTACTTATATCCTACATTACAAGTGGCCCGTAACTTGCAATTGACGGGTACTTGTTTTCTCTTTTCCCCTTTCCTGCAATTATTAAATTGCAGATTTTGAAGAACAGGTTCCATAAGGTATTAGTGAGATGAAGTATTAGTGCTGGATCTTGTTATTGTTATTTCATGTTGTTGCTTGAACAATATTGTATTTTGATACTTGGATTTATTTTTGTATTTACGCAATGTGACCCAGGATATTGATATATTCAGATCATGATTATTTGAGATTAATACATGCTGGTTTGAAGTATTCTTGTTGGGATTTTGGTTCATATATGCATGATTGGTTGATTCTTTTTCTTCCGAATCTGATTATACTTGTGAAATGTTGTAAAGATTCTAAATAGCTTATGTATGATGAAAATCATTCGCTGGGCTTTTGTCGCGTATCCGTTTTCTGAATTCTCTTTTGGGAAGCGGGGCATGACAAGGTTTTTAATGGTATCAGAGCCTGGGTTTAGCTAATGTATTAGTTACCTAATATATTAGACAAGTTTGGCTCGAACTGGGATCGGTTCAACATTTTACCAACCATGTATGCATAAATAAAATATTATCAACCTTGATCTGGATGCTAATTATTTTTGGTTTTGTGCAGACTATGGCTCATAGAGGTTGTTCTTCTTCTCGTTCCCAGGATGATCAGTCTGGGCTTGATGCTGTCACCACTGTGCTTGAGTGCTTGATTAACATGCAACAAAACCATAGTGACTTAGTGATGGCCGCTTTGGAGGCTGCTCGAGTTCCTCCGCCTTGTGCCTACGCAGGCTGCTCCTCCTTCCCGTCCAGGAAAAGTCACAGACATTATGAGGCTGCATCCCGACAGGTTTTCAGGCACTGAAATGCCTTTGGAGGCTGAACAGTGGTTGATTAGGACAGAGCAACTTCTTTTGGTAGCTAGAGTGGCAGATGCAGATCATGTGGATGTGGTGGCCATCCAGTTGGTGGACTTGGCTCATATCTGGTGGAGGTCCAAGTTCGAAAGGCTCGAACAACCAATCACTTGAGCCACTTTCACTAGGAGTTTCTTGGAAAAGTTCTTTCTTAGCAGCACTAGAGTCGTGATGGAGCAACAATTCTTAGCCCTGAAACAGGTTGGTCATTATTTCTAGTAATAGAATTTGGTTACATATTGTTCTTGCAATGTTGTAACATAAGACTTTCTTGAAACACGGCTCCAGGTCTGTGGATGAGTACGCAACTGAATTTAGGAGACTTAGTCGCTTTACAGCCGTTCTTATGGAGAACGAAGAGGATAAGGCTCATAGGTTCATTTTGGGGCTTGAGCGAGACATCAAGGTACATCTTGTCTCTCTTCGCTTGCATACTTATACCGAGGCTCTTGAGGCAGCTAGAGCTCAGGAGCAGGCTCATGGTGGATTGGCTCCTTCTCAGCGAACTGTTCCGCACTCTGTTGCTAGGCCTTCTGGTGGGCCTTTTCGGAGACCTATTCCAGCCCGTCCGGTCAGGGCAGCTCCTTACTCTTCTGCGGGTCCTCCGAGAGTTGAATTTTGTGACTTTTGTTGTCTTCCAGAGCATGAGCGCAAGGATTGCCAATGTGCCAATCGTCGTTGTTTTGGATTTGCTGTTGCTGACCATTCGGTGCGGGACTGCCCACAGTTGGTTCCTCCAGCTAGGGGTCCAGTTCAGACAGTTGCCGCAGCTTGTGGTCCCGTTAGACCACCTGCTTGCCCCGTAGCGCCAGATTGTCGGTCAGAGGACCACTGCTCCCAGGAGAGGTCAAGCTTTCAACCTGACTGCTGCAGTTGCTGAGTCAGCTGAGGGTGTAGTTGCAGGTATCTTTTGTTTTTATTATTTTATTGTTCTCTTTTGTTTCTTCATTTCCATTGCTTTGTTTCTTTCTATTTGTTCTTTCTGCATTTTGCTTTTCCTTACCCCTGTTCAACCATTCTTTTCTTTGTCCCTTTGATTTCTATCTAAGGTGTTGTCCTTGTTTGCTCCTTTCCTGCTCATGTTCTTTTTTATTCTAGGGCAACCCATTCTTTTATCTCCTCTCGATTTGTCGCTTGCCATCAGTAGGAGTGCAACAACATGTCTGAGGCTAGGAACATTGTGACAAGTGGTGGAGTTGTCATTTGTTCCCGGGAGTGCAGGCAGTGTCCCGTAATTATTGGTAGCGCAGATTTCAAAGCCAATCTAATTGTAATTGGGAATTCAGGATTCGACATTATTCTGGGTATGGATTGGTTGGGTGAAACCCATTCCATTATTGATTGTCATGCCAAGAAAGTTGTATTCCAGATTTCAGATTGCGCAGAGTTTGAGTTCCATGCCGGGGAGATGTGCCTTGGCCGAACTGCAGTTGATCAAGAGGTTTGTGCAATGGAGTTGCATTTAGGCTGTAAGGCTGTACCTCTAGTGGTTCGGGATTTCCTGGATGTTTTTCCACATGAATTTCGTAGCTTACCCCCTGATAGGGATGTGGAGTTCGGTATTGAAGTTCAGCCGGGTACGGTGCCTATATCGAAGAGTCTCTAAAGGATGGCACCGGTTGAGTTAGCAAAGCTTAAGGTGCAGATTCAGGAGTTGCTTGATTTGGGTTTCATAAGACCCAGTGTTTTGGCTTGGGGTGCTCCAGTCCTTTTTGTCAATAAGAAAGATAGTAGTCGTCGACTGTGTGTGGATTATCGAGAACTGAATAGTGCTACTGTGAAGAATCGGTATTCGTTGCTCAGGATCGATGATTTGTTTGACCAGTTGAGTGGGCTGCTATTTTCTTGAAATTGAATCTTCGTTCTGGGTATCATCAAGTCAAAGTGAAGACAACTGATGTGCAGAAGACTGCTTTCAGGACCAGATATGGCCACTATGAGTATCTTGTGATGCCGTTCGGGGTTACGAACGCACCTGTTGTATTCATGAGTCTTATGAACCGGGTCTTCTCTCAGTTTTTGGATGGATTTGTGGTGGTCTTCAATGATGATATTTTGGTGTATTCTCAGAATCGGGAAGATCATGCTGAACATCTTAGTGTGGTTCTGCAGACTTTGAGAAAAAATCAACTCTATGGGAAACTCAACAAGTGCGAGTTTTGGGTTGACAGGGTTTCGTTCTTAGGGCACATTATCTCAGGTGATGGTATTTCTATAGATCCTGTCAAGGTTGAGGCTGTGAAGGATTGGCCTGTTCTCAAATCAGTTTCTGAAGTCAGGAGTTTTCTTGGTTTAGCTGGCTATTATCGAAAATTTGTCCAAAATTTTTCGAAGATAGCAGGACCGTTGACTAAGTTGACTAGGAAGGATCAGAAGTTCTGTTGGTCTGATGAGTGTGATGTGGCTTTTGTTGAGTTGAAGAACAGATTGACGTCAGCACCTATATTGACTATTCCCGATGGTTCAGGCGGATTCGTAATTCACTGTGAAGCTTCTAGTAAGGGTCTTGGAGCAGTTTTGATGCAGAAGGGCCGAGTCGTTGCGTATGCATCGAGGTAGTTGAGGCCACATGAGAAAAACTATCCGACTCATGACTTGGATTTAGCGGTAGTGATTTATGCTTTAAAGCTGTGAAGACATTATTTACTTGGGACCGAGTGGAGATCTTTACAGACCATAAAAGTCTCAAGTACGTCTTCACCCAGAAGGAGTTAAACATAAGGCAAAGGCATTGGTTGGATCTTATGGCCGATTATGACATCAGTTTGCAATACCATCCTGGCAAAGTAATCTTGGTGCCAGATGCTTTGAGCAGGAGACCGGCAGTTATGTTCTTGACTCAGTAGAGGGATCTGATTGAGCAGATGCGGAGGTTGGAGTTGGAGGTTTTGTTGTCAAATTCTGATCGGAGAGTTTTGGTGCTCCAGCTTCAGTTGTCTCTTGTTGATCAGATTGAAGAGGCGCAGGCTGGTGATGCATAGTTGTAGCATTTTCGAGCTGAGGTTGAGTCTGGAGCCAGAATGGACATGGTTATTCATGCTGATGGATCGCTTCATTTTGGGTCCAGGTTATGTGTCCCGGAAGGTGAAGTTCATCAGAGGTTGCTTGAGGAAGCCCATCAGTCCTTTATTCTATCGATCCAGGCGATACTAAGATGTATCGGGATTTGACGCTTCATTTCTAGTGGCAGGGCACGAAAAGGGTTGTGGCTCAGTTTGTTGCTCAGTGTTTGATCTGCCAACAGATTAAGGCAGAGCATCAGAGAACCGCTGGACTTCTTCAACCGCTTCTTATTCCAGAGTGGAAGTGGCAACATATCACTATGGATTTTGTGAGCGCTTTGCCGAAGAGTCCTAATGGTCATAATGCTATTTGGGTGATTGTCGACCGTTTGAGGAAAAGTGCTCACTTCATTTCTTTTTGTGTCAGGCAATCTACGGAGAGCCTAGCTGAGAGGTATATGCAAGAGATTGTTAGACTTCATGGGGTTCCAGCCAGTATTGTATCCGACAGGGATACGAGATTCAGATCTCAGTTCTGGGACAGTTTGGGGAGCAAATTAAAGTACAGTACAGCTTTCCGTCGCCAGACTGATGGATTATCAGAGAGGACCATCCATATTCTTGAGGACATGTTGAGGTCCTGCATGCTTCAGTTTGGTGGATCATGGGATGACCATTTGCATCTCGTAGAGTTCTCATACAATAATAGCTTTCAGGTCAGTATTAAAGCTGCTCCGTTCGAGGCACTCTATAGGCGGAAGTGCAGATCGCCAGTGTGCTGGGATGACATTGGTGAGAAAAAGTTGTTGGGTCCGGAGTTGATCACCAGGACAATTGATGCGGTGGTTCAGATCAAGAAGCATTTGTAGGCAGCTCAGGATAGACAGAAGCGATGGGCTGATATCCATCAGAGAGCTTTGGAGTTTGGTGTTGGTGACCATGTTTTCCTAAAGGTATCACCGTGGCACGGTGTTATTCGGTTCGGTGGTGGGGGCAAGCTTAGCCCTAGGTTTATTAAACTGTTTGAGATTTTGGAACGAGTAGGCAGGGTGGCCTAACGTCTTGCATTGCCGTCAGCATTATCAAGAGTGCACGATGTTTTCCATATCTCACAACTCAAGAGAAATATCGAGATGAGAGCGACGTGATCGACTATTCTGAGTTGACCGTTCGGCCGGATTTTACTTGTGAGATTTCGCCAGTTGCCATTGTTGATCGGCGAGAGAAAGTGCTTAAGAACAAGGTCATCAAGTTGGTTCATGCTGCTTGGAATCCTCACTCTCCTAGCGAGTCGACTTGGGAGCTGGAGGAGGAGATTTAGCATAAGTTTCCTCATTTGTTTGAGTAGTTTTAGTTTTGGTTCTTTTTTGTCGTTTTTGGGGGCACCCTATGTACCTTATCGTTGAATTTCAAGGATAAAATTCTTCCTGTTAGGGGGGTAGGATTGTAACCCCCATTTTTCATATTTTTGTATTTTTGGGTGTATTTTCCTTTCCCTTGTATTTGTACTCCTCTTAGTTTTTTTTTTTTTTTGGGCCGTATTTTAGACTTTACTTTCAATATATGTTCATTTTATTGTATTTTATCTTTTGGTGTCTGTCGTTCTATCTTTGGTTCCATTCTTGTTCGAATTGTTGTTTTAGCTCTTTGTTCATTTTCGCTCTATTTTCATTGTGGCTCGTGTTGTGGGTGCTCGTGGTCTCTTTTTGCCAAACCTGTTGTTATCCTATTGCCAATTTAAACCCAAGATCCAAATATTATCAAAAGCCAATCATCAAATCCTATTCTAACTCCTAATAACCAACTCCTATTGCTTCTACTACCTGATTCCTAATACTAGACCCACACTCTGACTTGACCCATTTGCTGTTAACCCCTCACACCCGGGCCATCTACCCCTATCCCATGCAGACCCGACCCATTAACTCATTTCCCCTACCTCCCTGCACCTACACCCGAACCCATTGCACCTCCGATCACCTTGCGCCTGCACCCCTCGACCCTAGCCGATCGCCTGCACCCCGAGCGTCCCATCTCTCTCTTTGTCTCTTTCTCCCTTGTTCCATCGCGCGTGCTAAGCAACAGCAGCAGCGACGCCAGCCAAGGCCAGCGCCACCGCCGTGACCACTTCTGACCCCTTTCTCTCTTGGTTCTGGGCGTGCACGGCCGTTACACGTGTGATTGCTTTAGTTTGTGGGTTTTTGTTCTCGTTCCCATTCCTGGTTCGTTGGTATTCGTTGTTCGTTGCCCAGGAATCCGTTCCCGTTATTCTTATTCTTGATTTTTGTCGGTTTCGTCATCGATTAAGGCGAGTAATTTGTACTCAATTCCTTTGTATGATACAAGTCATAAATAACGCTTGTAGTATAGTTGGGTTCTAGAGACAACTCGTGTGTGATGTATCTTGATGAGTATTGTCTCTATAGTGTTATTGACCATAGTTGCCTCACGACACAAATTTGACATGAAACAACATAGGGTTGACCGTTCTTGATGTGATTATATTTGTGGGATAATTATGAGATATCGTGTGTTTGTTTGGATCCATGTGATATACTTATTGTGGACATTCCATATACCTTATTTCATGTTTTTCGGACACTTAGTAGACTCTATACCATGGTTGGTTGTGATTGGAACAAGTTTCGTATGAGTTATGTTGGTTTTGTTGTTAAAGGAAAATCTGTATTTTTTCAGTGATTAGTTTTGATTGATATTTTAGACCATATTAAGGTCAGTACTTCACTTCAGTATTAAATATGACTTTTATAGAAATCTGTTTTCTTTCCAAACTTTCTAACCTTGATCGATCTCATTTTCGTATGTGTGAGATATGATTGTTTTGCAACAGAGGTGTACTTCATTTCCAGATTTTGTTTCTTGATGATTTTGATGACTAAACTATTTTGATACCAGTGCTAACCATATTATTTTGATCTAAAATTCTGGTCAGTATTTCTATATCTATTTAGGGATTACCCAGAATTTTGGTGGATTTTATTGATGAGTTTTATATGTCGTTTCATGTTCGTTTATAAAAACTATACTTGCTGGATTTTGCTCGTTGTTCTATAAAGATTTTTGTATTTTCACCATTGTTCCTTTTCCTGCATGAAAAATATTTATGAAATATGAAAGTTAGCTTATTTTGTCTATTTTCATCTCCCTTTGGTGGATTTGGATTTCGTTTCACCGTTCGCGAGATATTATAGTTTTCGTACAGCAGTGTTAGGAATTCCATATTTGCCAAACTAATCTTACTAGAAAATTTTGAAACGTTATATTCTTATACTAGACATATAGGGGAATACCCCAGATTTGTTCTGGATTTATTTGAGGTGTTTTGATGCTGTTTTCCTGACTTTGAATTCGATCTTCTGATTTCTGACTGAACGTCTTTTTTGGATTTAAATAAGTTTTGAGCAATGTTTTTGTGAAATACTATATGACTTATTTATTTCCGCTAGATTCGGCTGGGAGTCTATTTTCTAAAGGTTTCGACGGATTCAGATTTGCATGTTTGTAATATCGGGAATCATTGTTTTACTGCAGTGTGGTCTTGCTGTCCAGAATTAGAAATTTGGCTATTTATTCTTTTATGAGTTATCTTGCACCCGTACGTGTTTATCTTAAAACTTGAACTTATTACTTGATCATACCAAGATATACTTGCTTGTTTCGTGACACATACATGCTTGTTTGATATTAATAATAAATAATCAAGTCGGGGTTTAAGGGAAAGATCTAATAGTGGATAATTCATAAACGTATACTCGGAAGGGGATCCACTGATCCTACGTGATTACTTGAGACATGATACTTGACACGTGATTACTTGACACTTGCACGCAAGACACGTTACTTGCCACTTGCACAACTTGACACGTGATTACATGATACTTGGAGCTTGGAGCTCGATACTTGATACTTGTCCCTGAGTACACCGCCCTCTATGGTCCACTATAAAATCTAAAGCCAAACTGTTTGTTGTAGCAACAATGCGGTGTGGGATGCATGAAGTACTACCTAGAAAGTAATCACTATAAGACATGATACATGATACTTGAACATGATGCTTGCTTACTTGATACTTGACTACATAATACATGAGACTTGTTTACATGAGACTTGATGCATGACACTTGATACATGATCCTCGATACTTGATGCTTGTTTACATGATCCTTGTTCAATTGACACTTGATACATGCTACTTGTACTTGTTCACCTTACCATACTAGTTGTTATATCTTGATATCATGCTTATTCCATATTATTAGTTAGTTTTCCCCATGTACTGCATTACAAGCGGCCTGTAACTTACAATTGATGGGTACTTGTTTTCTCTTTTCCTCTTTCCTGCAATTGTTAAATTGCAGATTTTGGAGAACAGGTTCTAGATGGTATTGGTGAGATGAAGTATTATTGCTGGATCTTGTTATTGATATTTCTTGTAGTTGCTTGAACAGTATTATATTTTGATACTTGGATTTATTTTTGTATTTGGTCAATGTGACCCAGGATACTGACTTATTCAGATCATGATTATTTGAGAATAATACATGTTGGTTTCAAGTATTCTTGTTAGTATTTTGGTTCATATGTTCATGATTGGTTGATTCTTTTGTTTTCGACTCTGATTATACTTGTGAAATGCTGTAAAGATTCTGAACAGCTTATGGATGATGAAAATTATTCGCTGAGCTTTTGTCGCATAACCGTATGCTGTATTCTCTTTTGGGAAATGAGGCGTGACAGAAAAGAAGGAGGGAAAGAGAATTAGGGTTAGGGTTTGAACATGGAATCTTTACTCATGATGAGTCTTTCACCACCTCCACACTCCACCTCCTACTTCCCCCAATTGAAGAGAAGATGCCTCTCCTCTTTCCCATGCCCAAATTCGGCCACACTCAACCCCCCTCTCTTCTCTTTTGTTTTAAAGTCCCCACTCAACTCCACTTCTCATTTACAACTCCTACACTTTTCTAAACCTCCAAACCTCACTGTCTACACTCTTGCTACTGATTTGGAGTAAGAAGAAGAAGAAAAAGTGAAGGAGAAGAAAGGAGGAGGCCAAAGCAAGGAGGAGAAGCAAGGAGCTCAAGTTGGAGTCAAGAAGGAAGACCAACAAGCAAGGAGCTAGAAAGAGATCAAACTACAAGCAAAGGTGGGTGTTTCTAACCTTATGTTTGTTTTTGTGATTGAATGGTGTTTGTGATGACTGGAAAATAACATGCATGCCTAAAAATGAACTTTAACAACTCGTTTTGTGCGAAGTAGTCCAAACAAGAAAATCCTGTTAAAAGACTGAATTCTAGGTGTCAGCCCGTAGCTCACTGCATGAACACTATTTGGTATTTTGATCTGAAATTTTTAGAGAATGATCATATAGGTGTCGTACAGCTTCAGTAACCTTTCTAGATTTTTATGATTTTTTCTACTATTAAAATAAATGACGAACTTGCATACTGATCAGAATAGAAAAAAACAGTTTTTATTGTTACTGTTGTGGAAAGAATGACTTGTATCTCACTGCATGCTTATGGTAATGATCTGAAGTTTTAGTATGTCATTGTTGGATGTATCTAAGAGCTACATTTCAAATTTCATGATATTTGGACCACTGTAGCTATGTCAATAAAATCATGCAAACTGAGCTAGATATTTTAGCAAACATAACTGCTGTTGTTATTGCCATGTTTTTTAATGACATTCAAAAGGACATAATTGGAAATCTACTTGGTAGAATTACCTGATTTTTGGTAGTGTTGTAACATCATGTGTCAGGAACTAGATTCTAAAATTTCATGATGATCTGACACCATATGCTACTTTAAATGGATTTTATCCCCTGACTGTGTTGATCTGATCTGTTGTTCTGGAAGTCTGTATACTTATTAAAGATGGACCCGTAAGAGTGTCTAAACAACCTTATCAGAAAAGCCTTATAACTAAAAACATTTAGTAGACACATAGACCTTTCTGTAATGACCAATAAATCCTGATTTGGACAAGTAGTCGATTTTATATGATTTTCGCAAGTGATGACAGAAACACAGTGAAAAATAGAGCTCACTGGTTTGCACCATGTTCATAGAAATGGGTTTGAACTTGTATTTCACTAGCTTAGAGTTGTTGTTTGAGGTCAAGAAACATGTCATGGATGTGAGTATGAGTTAGGACTTAAGTGATCTAAAGTTTCTTGCTAAGAGTAGCCCATAATTGCTTGTAGACCCCAATATAGACAACATTGTTCAATGTTTTGAAGTAAAAATTGTATTTGATGTTAGGGTATTGTTGTAGACCACTTTGGGATGAAATTCATGCCCATTTTGTGCTTGCACTTGCTGTCTACTTTGAGTAGAAGCATGGGGAGCGCCCGGTCGCGTTTTCTCAAGGGAACGGGACCGGGAATGACTCCGTTTTGGCATAAATGCCAAGTGTGTGCTTGCTGTTTGGAATCTTAAATTGTCATTTTTAGGAATCTTAGAACCCTTTTTTGGGTAATCTTGGGTTACCTTGTTGGGATACATCGGTTGAGTTTTGAGACCCTAGGATTAAGTCTTGCTGACAAATTTAGGCGGGTAAAATATCACATCGAACGCATTGGAGGAGATGACTCATGCACCGATGTACTTGTTGTACATGGAGGGATTCCATGGTTTGTGTTTGGAGCTACCACCTATCGAGGACCGTGGAGCGTTAAGTTTAGTAGGGAGCTATTTGTTGGTCGGGCTAAGGATGCGATCAAACTCCAAGAGCGTGGATGGCGGTTGCGGCAATTGATGGGGTCGATTTGACGTGGGTTCATGCCAAGTGTGGGTCGAGGCGGGTCAACCCTTGGGCCAGACTAGAGGGCTAGTTGAGTCCTAGTGTTGAATGGGTTGAGATCAATTATTTTTAAAGGTAACTAACTAGGGAGAATCTACAAATGAAACTGAACTAGTTGATCATGGCAAGCAAAGTTAATTACCAAGGTAGGGGTTGGATGGATGATATGAGATAGTTCTAGAGGTACATATTTCTAACAATAAAAAGAAAAGAGAATTAGAGTTTGGCTAGAGTGATGGTTTTTAGTAATTGATCGATAAAACAAATCTTGAATTCAACCTTATTCTTGGAATGGGATAGCTTTGATACTTGGGTAGGGCTAGATCGAGTCTTGGTTAAATGTAAGGATAGGCACTAGCGAGGGTGTTCTCCTGTCAGGGGGACGCATGCGTCATCACGCCCGACCGAATCCTAGATTCGTTTAATGCAGATAGGGACCCCAAGCGGCTCTGGGGATTCAGGAAGACTCTGTGCGGGCTCCGCTGTCTCGGTAGAAATGCCTTTATGATCCGTAACAACCTTTGAGGAGGTTTGGAGTGTTGACATTGTCTCGACTATAAGTTCTGTTTAAGGATGAGTGTAGCGGAGTTAGAGAAATCCTATATCTGTCAGGTCCTTTGTTGATCAATGTGAGTAGACGGATTAGACAATATCTCGGTGAGCGAGACTCTATCAAGAATTGCTTTAGTCACTTGCGGAGAGCCTTTGTGTCCATATATCAGCTTTTGGTGAGGTCCAGGGAGACGTAGATACAGCAACATATCGGGTAAGCCGATTTAATTACAGTCATGCAGGGTAAGCCTGCGATTAGGACCTGGGCATAGTGGATAAAATACGAGGATTGGACACCACTAATGACAGCAGTGACGAGTAAGCCGGACGACTGTAGCCTCTCCATCACTGGAATCAGAAATAGGATAGAGCATAAGAGTAGGATGCATAGCGGGAGATCGATCCCCATTAAATTGAAGAACGTCATTTGGTTGGGGGTGTGCTGTATGGGATGCATATATTTCAACGAAGTGTGCATTAGCCGTACGAGCATGTGTGCATAGTGTGTGCATTAGTTTAGGCCATGGCATACACCAACACTTGTTTGACATCACTTTTTCTTTGCATCAAATATTATTTGTGGTTGTTGGGGTTGGAATCGTTATATTATGGCGAAGAGAGGATAGCCGAATATAGCATTTTCGTCAGTTGTAATCAACTGACGTGCCAACAGTTATTAGTGCAGGAATGCCAACTTGGGATCGCGGGGAAAGCTCTAGTAGGGGAAAGCATTCAAGTGAAATTTACTGTCCAATTTTATTTGTACATTCGTCTTGTAACAATTAATTGTAATTTTTGTAATCATTTGACATTGTAAATAACAATTTGATGTAATAAAAGTTTTTAATTTCCTGTGATTTTTTTTGTGTTGTGACTCATTTGAAGAAAGATCCTGGAGAGTGTTACGAGTTCCTATGTTAGGAATTCGGAGCTCTACAATGGCAAAGCCAACGAGGGAAAGAAAACACTAAACCCCTAGTTTCACTAGGGTACTTCCTCTCGACATCTACCATCGAGGGAATATCACCGCACCCCAGCTGAGCTGGGTAATAACATCACAACTTAAGCCGATAGCTTGGAATATCACATTACTTTATTTTTCATTTTCATCTTACAATTCACTTTACTTTTCATTTCCATCTCATAACACAACTATCATATCAACAACCCGCCAATTCACCCTAGGAGTTGTGCCAAGGTAGGTAGTTCCCACTATTTGCATGGAAATAGTGGCGTGTAATTCCTCGAAACAATTCCAAGGTGCATCAACTCATCTCATAGCATATTTTTCGTTTAATAACCATTCTCATATTCCTCACATAATACACCTTACTTCAAGTTTTACACTCATATTACATTTTACTTTACTTTATTTTCTTTCATACAATATCATATCATATATATACACTTTCTTTACTTCTCATATTTAATCACATAACACGATGCAATTCTTTCATGAATAAGTCCACACAACCATCTCTTTATTGTCATTTATAATTATATAATGCAATTTCCTCGTTTTTCATACTTAGTTAACCACATATTTCATTTATCATTTACTTTCATTTGCATACTCAAGAATCATTAACTGTCATACTCATGTTCATATGTATACATTTTCTTTCACTCTACTTATTCATTTTCACTCAGATACTTGCTTCATTTTCTCATTTTCACTTTACATCAACTACTTTCTTTTCATTCCCATTCTCATATCACATTATATACTTTCCTTTCTCATTTTCCCTTTCATTCCACATTTATTCATTTTATTGATTTGTTGACCACTGAGCCAAAATATCCCAATATACTGAAAGCCGACAGCCTATTAAAACACGCGGATCGATGCTGACACAGAGTCTTACACGTCTAAGGCTACGTCTTCCTCCCAGCCAATGCCAGCGAGGGAAACACTGCACCCCAAGTAGAACTTGGGTACTTCCTCCTGGCCAAAGCCATCGAGGGAAAAGAAAACATCGAACCCCAGCGAAGCAGGGTACTTCCTCATGGAAAAGCCAACGAGGGAAAGAACACACTGAACCCCTAGTTTTATTAGGTTACTTCCTCGCGGCAACTGCCATCGAGAGAATATCACCGCACCCCAGCTGAGCTGGGTAATAACATTACAACTCAAGCCGATAGCTTGGAATATCACTTAACTTTATTTTCATTTTCATCTTACAATTCACTTTACTTTTCATTTCCATCTCATAACACAACTATCATATCAACAACCCGCCAATTCATCCTAGGAGTTGTGCCAAGACAGGTAGTTCCCACTATTCGCAAGGAAATAGTGAGCGTGTAGTTCCTCGACACAATTCCAAGGTGCATCAACTCATCTCATAGCATATTTTTCATTTAATAACCATTCTCATATTCCTCACATAATACACCTTACTTCAAGTTTTACACTCATATTAAATTTTTCTTTACTTTATTTTCATTCATACAATATCATATCATACATATACACTTTCTTTACTTCTCATATTTAATCACATAACACGATGAAATTGTTTCATGAATATCTCCACATAACCATCTCTATATTTTCATTTATAAATATGTAATGCAATTTCCTCGTTTTTCATACTTAGTTAACCACACATTTCATTTATCATTTATTTTCATTTGCATACTCAAGAATCATATTCTTTCATACTCATCTTCATATATATACATTTTCTTTCACTCTACTTATTCATTTCCACTCAGATAGTTACTTCACTTTCTCATTTCCACTTTACATCAACTACTTTCTTTTCTTTCCCATTCTCATATCACATTATATGCTTTCTTTACTTTATCATTTTCCCTTTCATTCCACATTTATTCATTGTATTGATTTGTTGACCAGTAAGCCACAATATCCTAATATACTGAAAACCGACAGCCCAGTAAAACACGCAGATTGATGCTCATACAGAGTCTTACACGTCTGAGGCTACGTCTTCCTCCCAGCCAATGCCAGCGAGGGAAACACTGCACCCCAAGTAGAACTTGGGTACTTCCTCCTGGCCGAAGCCATCGCGGGAAAACAAAACACCTAACCCCAACGAAGCTGAATACATCCTCATGGCAAAGCCAACGAGGGAAAGGAAACATTGAACCCCTAGTTTTACTAGGTACTTCCTCGCGACAACTGCCATCCATGGAATATCACTGCACCCCAGCTGAGCTGGGTAATAACATCATCACTCAAGCCGATAGCTTGGAATATCACTTAACTTTATTTTTCATTTTCATCTTACAATTCACTTTACTTTTCATTTTATTCTCATAACACAACTATCATATCAACAACCCGCCAATTCACCCTAGGAGTTGTGTCAAGGCAGGTAGTTCCCACTATTTGCATGGAAATAGTGGGCGTGTAGTTCCTCGATACAACTCCAAGGTGCATCAACTCATCTCATAGCATATTTTTCATTTAATAACCATTCTCATGTTCCTCACATAATACACCTTACTTCAAGTTTTACACTCATATTAAAATTTTCTTTACTTTATTTTCATTCATACAATATCATATCATACATATCCACTTTCTTTACTTCTCATATTTAATCACATAACACGATAAAATTCTTTCATGAATATCTCCACATAACCATCTCTTTATTTTCATTTATAATTATATAATGCAATTTCCTCGTTTTTCATACTTAGTTAACCACATATTTCATTTATCATTTATTTTCATTTGCATACTAAAGAATCATATTCTTTCATACTCATCTTCATATATATACATTTTCTTTTACTCTACTTATTCATTTCCTCTCAGATAGTTACTTCACTTTCTCATTTCCACTTTACATCAACTACTTTCTTTTCTTTCCCACTCTCATAGCACATTATATGCTTTCTTTACTTTCTCATTTTTCCTTTCATTCTACATTTATTCATTTTATTGATTTGTTGACCAGTGAGCCATAATATCCCAATATACTGAAAACCGACAGTCCAGTAAAACATGCGGATCGATGCTCACATAGAGTCTTACACGTCTGAGGCTACGTCTTCCTCCCAGTCTATGCCAGCGAGGAAAACACCGCACCCCAAGTAGAACTTGGGTACTTCCTCCTTACCGAGTCCGGCGAGGGAAAAAAATACCGCACCCCAGCGAAGCTGGGTACTTCCTCGTGACAAAGCCAATGAGGGAAAGAAAATATCGCACCCCTAGTTTCACTAGGGTACTTTCCTCGTGACATCTGTCATCGCGGGAATATCACCGCACCCTAGCTGAGCTAGGTAATAACCGGGCCTCAAGCCGATAGCTTGGGCGATAAAAACACCACACCCCAAACATAGTGTAACCCCTATTTTCATTTTACGTATTTGGAGTGTATTTTTCATTTTTGTGTATTTTTATCTCTCTTGTATTTTTCTGAACCGTATATTTGATTTGTTTTCAATATATATTAATTTTATTTCATTTAGAGCTCATTGTGTTTGATTGATTGTCTCTTTGACTCGTTTTTCATCATTTTGATCTTTTCCTCATTTTTGGCATCGTTCTCTTTATATTATTTTTCCTTGGTGTTGTGATGGACTTTTGTGGTGAATTTTTCAAACCTATGATTTTTTTTTACTCTTAATTTGATTTTTCAAGAGCTATAGAATTCACTTTAAATTGTATCCCCATTTGCTATTTACTCAATATCCATTACCCATTTGTATACCTATTACTACATACTAATACCCATAACCCATTAACCTACTTTTACCTCTTATATATATACCCTAAACTTTAAAAACCCTAACCCTAACTCTATTATTTCTCTCTCCCTCTCCAAAATCCCGGCCTTCCCCCCCCCCCCCCCCCCGTTCTTGTGTGCTCCCGGCTGCTTCATCCCCTCAAACCCGACACCCCTAGTCCCAATCCCGGCCACCACTACTCTCCCCATCCGGCCACCACATCCCTCTCCACCTTCGGCCACCCCACACAACCGAGACCCCCACCTTGAGTGCATAGCCGACACCACCAAAGCACCATCAACCATTATCATCAACCTCTTTTCTTGTGGATTCTTGAAGTGGGTCGTTGCCACTTTGATCGTTGCTTCGAAGGAGATCATTCATGGGTGGATTTCGTTCGTTTGACTTGGATTTGTTTCTTATAGCGGATTTCGTTCGTAAGTTTTTGCTTCTAGGACTAATTGCATCGTGTTTCATCTTCATACTAAGGCAAGTAACTTTACTACAATTCATTTGGTTTGATACAAGTCAAAAAGTTCACCTATAGTGTAGTTGGGTCTAGAGACAACCAAAAATTATTTTTTCGTTGATGGATTTTGTCTCTATTGTGATAATTTGGCCATAGATGACTTATGATACAAATCTTGATAGGTGATACCATAGGTTTTGCCCAACTCTTGATTTTTAGGCATGTAGGAGACTATTTGTGTGAATTGATGTTTGGACTAAGACCCTTGTGAGATAATAGGTGTGGACTTGTTAGTAACCCTAAATCATGATGTTTAGATGCTCGGTAGGTTGTATTTCAAGTTTGGACATGCTTCGATCAATAATCTTGAAGTTATGATGTTCTCGATTTGAAGTGTGAAATCTGTATTTACTGGGTGTACTGTTTTGATTGCTGTTTTCGTCTATGCTACAGCCAGTATCTTGATTCCTGTATAAAAGATGAATTTTAGATAATTTTGTCTATTTTCAAACCGTACTGTTTTGCTTGATTTGGATATCGTATGACTGAGTTATGGCTATTTTATTACAGAGGTGCGAACAATTCCAGATTCAGTTTTTGGTTGATTTTGTTAACAAATTATTTTCAAGAACTATTCTACACATATTATCTTGATCTAATATTTTGGTCAGTATTTCTATATGAAGTTACGGATTACCCAGAATTTTGATGAATTTTAAAGACAAGTTTTATGTGGTGTTTCGTGCTCATTTCTAGAATCATCTCATACTGTATTTTGCGCGCTGGTCAGTAAAGAACCACATTTTCACTATGAATCCTTATACTGTATGAAAATTCTTTGTGAAATATGAAAGTTAGTAAATTCTATCTTTTTTCATATCCCTTTGGCAGAATTGGATTTCGATTCACTGGTTGCGAGATATCTTACTTTTCGTACAGCAGTGTTGAGATTTCCAGATTCGTTAAACTATGTTTTCATGATGTTTTATATTTTTGATGATTGATCTATTCTTACTGGAATATTATGAAACATTATATTTTGATTCTAGACATATAGGGAAATACTCCAGATTTTTCTTGAATTTATTTGAGAGGTTTTGAAGCTGTTTTCCTGACTGAGAATTCGTTTTTCTGATTTCTGACTGAACATATTTTTTGTTTTAAATTCTTTTTTGAGTTATGATGTTGTGAATTACTATATGACTTAATTATACTCGTTGGACTCGTGTGGATGTCTAGTTTGCAGATCCTTCGACGGATCATGATTTTGCAATTCTGTAGAGACCAGAATCACTGTTTTAGTACTGATTGGTCATGTTGTCCTGATTATGAACATACACTATTTTGCTCGTTTATGTGAATATATATCACCCATGCTTGTATATTTGTTTCCCTGAACCTAAACCTGATTATACGCTGTTAATATGGCATTATTTCTTACACATTCATGTCTGTTTGATGACCATAATAAAAGTAACCAAGCCGGAATTTAAGGGAAAGATCTAGTAGTGGAAAACATAGAAATGTGTACTTGAAAGAGGACCTATGTCCTACCTTCCTGTTACGTGTTCATGACTACATGATTCACGATCCTGTTACCTGTACCTGATTGCATGCTTCCCTATAGGAAGATGTTCTCGGAAGATAACCACTAGGTTATGCCTGTTTCCTATACTTGACTGCATACTTCGCTTAGGAAGGTGTACTCGGAAGAGAACCAGTAGGTTCTAACTAGTTTCTGTTTCCTGTACCTAAGTACACTGCCCTATGGACTCCACTATGAAATCTAAAGCGAAATTGTTTGTTGTAGCAACCATATGATAAAAGTTGGGGTGCATGAAGTGCTACCTAGATAGTAAAAATAACAAGATTTGACATGACATAACCTGATACCTGTTTACCTGATACATGATTACCTGTTACTTGATTATCCTGTCACCTGATTACTTGTTACATGTTCACCTATTTTCCTGATTACCTGATACTTGATACATGTTTACCTGCTTACCTGTTTACTTGACATTTGACATATGTTACCTGTACCTGTTAGTTGCTGAGTTCTGGTCAGAGTTGTTTGGCGCTCCAGCTGCATTCATCTCTTGTTGAGCAGATTAAAGAGGCGTAAGCTAGTGATGCACAGTTGCAGGGTTTTTGAGCTGAGGTTGAGTCTGGGTCCAGGACGGACATGGTTATTCATGCAGATGGTTCTCTTCGTTTTGGTTTCTGATTATGTGTCCCTAAGGGTGAAGTTCATCAGAGGTTGCTCGAAGAAGCTCATCGGTCTTCGTATTCTATCCATCCCGTCGGTACTAAGATGTATCGGGATTTGAAGCTTCAATTCTGGTGGCATGGTATGAAGAGGGTTGTTGCTTGATTTGTTTCTCAGTGTTTGATCTGTCAGCAGATTAAGGCAAAACATCAGAGAACCGCTGGACTTCTTCAACCGCTTCCTATTCCAGAGTGGAAGTGGGAACATATCACTATGGATTTTGTGACCGCTTTGCCGAGGAGTCCTAAAGGTCATAATGCCATTTGGGCGATTGTCGACCGTTTGATGAAGAGTGCTCACTTCATTCCTTTTCGTGTCGGTCAGTCTACTGAGAACCTTGCTGAGAGGTACATGCAAGAGATTGTTAGACTTCATGGGGTTCCACTCAATATTGTATCCGACAGGGATACGAGATTCTGGTCTCAGTTTTGGGAGAGTCTTCAGAACAGTTTGGGGAGCAAATTAAAGTACAGTACAGCTTTTCATCCCCAGACCGATGGACAGTCAGAGCGAACTATTCAGATTCTTGAGGACATGTTGAGATCCTGCATGCTTTAGTTTAGTGGGTCTTGGGAGAATCACTTGCATCTTGTAGAGTTCTCGTACATTAACTGCTTTCAAGCCAGTATTAAAGATGCTCCGTTCGAGGCACTCTAGGTATGGAAGTGCAGGTCACCAGTGTGCTGGGATGACATTGGTGAGAGGAAGTTGTTGGGTCCAGAGATGATCACCAAGACAGTGGATGTTGTGGTTCAGATCAGCAAGCACGTGTAGGCAGCTCAGGATAGGCAGAAGTGATAGACTGATGTTCATCGTAGGGCTTTGGAGTTTGTTGTTGGTGACCATGTTTTCCTCAAGGTATCGCCGTGGCACGGTGTCATTCGGTTCGATGGTGGGGGCAAGCTTAGCTCGAGGTTTATTACACTGTTTGAGATTTTGGAGCGAGTAGGCAAGGTGTCATATCGTCTGGCATTGCCGCCAGCTTTATCAGGAGTGCACGATGTTTTCCATGTTTCATAACTCAGAAGATATATCCGAGATGAGAGCCACTTGATCAACTATTCGGAGTTGACCGTTCGGCCAGATTTGACTTGTGAGATTCCGCCAGTTGCTACTATGGATCGGCGGGGGAAAGTGCTTAAGAACAAGGTCATCAAGTTGGTTCATGTTGCTTGGAATCCTCACTCACCTGGGGAGTCAACTTGGGAGTTGGAGGAGGAAATTCAGCAGAAGTTTCCTCATTTGTTTGAGTAGTTTGTTTTGGTTTTGCTTTGTTCTTTTTCTTTATTTTTTTGGGGTTACCCTATGTATCTTTCTTTTGAATTTCGAGGACGAAATTTTTCTGTTAGGTGGGTAGGATTATAACCCCTGTTTTTCATTTTACATATTTTGGAGTGTATTTTTCATTTTTGTGTATTTTATCTCTCTTATTTTTTTCTGAACCGTATATTGGATTTGTTTTCAATATATATTCATTTTATTTCATTTTGAGCTCATTGTGTTTGATTGATTGTCTATTTGACTCATTTATCATCATTTTGATCTTTTCCTCATTTTTGGCCTCGTTCTCTTTATTTTATTTTTGCTTAGTGTTGTGATGGATTTTGGTGGTGATTTTTTCAAACCTATGATTTTGTTTTGAATCTTAATTTGATTTTTCAAGAGCTATAGAATTCACTCTAAATTGTATCCCCATTTCTTATTTACCCAATATCCATTACCCATTTGTATACCTATTACTACATACTAATACCCATAACCCATTAACCCACTTTTACCTCCTATATATACCCTAAACTTCAAAAACCCTAACCATAACTCTATTATTTCTCTCTCCCTCTCCAAAATCCTGGCCTTCCCCCCCCCTCGCGGTTCTTGTGTGCTCCCGGCTGCTTCATCCCCTCAAACCCGACACCCCTAGTCCCAATCCCGGCCACCACTACTCTCCCCATCCGGCCACCACATCCCTCTCCACCTTCGGCCACCCCACACAACCGAGACCCCCACCTTGAGTGCATAGCCGACACCACCAAAGCACTATCAACCATCGTCATCAACCTCTTTTCTTGTGGATTCTTGAAGTGGGTCTTTGCCACTTTGATCGTTGCTTCGAAGGAGACCGTTCGTGGGTGGATTTCGTTCGTTTGACTTGGATTTGTTGCTTGTAGCGGGGATTTTGTTCGTAGGTTTTGCTTCTAGGACTAATTGCATCGTGTTTCACCTCCATACTAAGGCAAGTAACTTTACTACAATTCATTTGGTTTGATACAAGTCAAAAAGTTCACCTATAGTGTAGTCGGTTCTAGAGACAACCAAAAATTGTTTTTTCCTTGATGGGTTTTGTCTCTATTGTGATAATTTGGCCATAGATGACTTATGACACAAATCTTGATAGGTGATACCCTAGGTTTTGCCCAAATCTTGATTTTTAGGCATGTAGATGACTATTTGTGTGAATTGAGGTTTGGACTAAAACCCCTGTGAGATAATAGGTGTGGACTTGTTAGTAACCCTAAATCATGATGTTTAGACGCTTGGTAGGTTGTATTTCAAGTTTGGATGTGTTTCGATCAATTATCTTGAAGTTATAATGTTCTCGATTTGAAGTGTGAAATCTGTATTTACTGGGTGTACTGTTTTGATTGCTGTTTTCGTCTATGCTACAGCCAGTATCTTGATTCCTGTATAAAAGATGAATTTTAGATAATTTTGTCTATTTTCAAACCGTACTTGTTTTGCTTGATTTGGATATCGTATGACTGAGTTATGACTATTTTAGTACAGAGGTGTCGAACAATTCCAGATTCAGTTTTTGGTTGATTTTGTTAACAAACTATTTTCAAGAACTATTCTACACATATTATCTTGGTCTAATATTTTGGTCAGTATTTTTATATGAATTTACGGATTACCCAGAATTTTGATGAATTTTAAAGACAAGTTTTATGTGGTGTTTCATGCTCTTTTCCAGAATCATCTCATACTTTATTTTGCACGCTGTTCAGTAAAGAACCACATTTTCACTATGAATCCTTATACTGTATGAAAAATCTTTGTGAAATATGAAAGTTAGTAAATTCTATCTTTTTTCATATCCCTTTGGCAGAATTGGATTTCGACTCACTGGTTGCGAGATATCTTAGTTTTCGTACAGCAGTGTTGAGATTTCCAGATTCGTTAAACTATGTTTTGTTGATGCTTTCGTATTTTTGATGACTAATATATTCTTACTGGAAAATTATGAAACTTTATATTTTGATTCTAGACATATAGGGGAATACTCCAGATTTTTCTTGAATTTATTTGAGAGGTTTTGATGCTATTTTTCTGACTGAGAATTCGTTTTCCTGATTTCTGACTAAACATGTTTTCTGTTTTAAATTCTGTTTTGAGTTATGATGTTGTGAATTACTATATGACTTAATTATACTTGTTGGATTCGTGTGGATGTCTAGTTTCTAGATCCTTTGACGGATCCTGATTTGCTTTTCTGTAGAGACCAGAATTACTGTTTTAGTACTGATTGGTCATGCTGTCCTGATTATAAACATACACTATTTTGCTCGTTTATGTGAATATATATCACCCATGCTTGTATATTTGTTTCCCTGAACCTAAACCTGATTATAACCTGTTAATTTGGCATTATTTCGTACACATTCATGTATGTTTGATAACCATAATAAAAGTAACCATGCCGGGGTTTAAGGGAAAGATCTAGTAGTGGAAAATATAGAAAGGTGTACTTGAAAGAGAACCTGTGTCCTACCTGCCTGTTACGTCTTCATGACTACATGATTCACGATCCTGTTCCCTGTACCTGATTGCATGCTTTCCTATAGGAAGATGTTCTCGGAAGATAACCACTAGGTTATGCCTGTTTCCTATACCTGACTGCATACTTCGCTTAGGAAGGTGTACTCGGAAGAGAACCACTAGGTTCTACCTGTTCTTGTTTCCTGTACCTAAATACACTGCCCTATGGACTCCACTATGAAATCTAAAGCAAAATTGTTTGTTGTAGAAACCATGTGATAAAAGTTGGGGTTCATGAAGTGCAACCTAGATAGTAAAAATAACAAGATTTGACATGACATAACCTGATACCTGTTTACCTGATACATGATTACCTGTTACCTGTATACCTGTTACCTGATTATCCTGTCACTTGATTACTTGTTACATGTTCACCTGTTCTCTTGATTACCTGATACATGATACATGTTTACCTGCTTACCTGTTTTCTTAACATTTGACATATGTTACTTGTACCCATTAGTATACCATATTGCTAGTTAGTTTTCCCATATACTTGTATCCTACATTATTTGTGACCCACGAATTTCAATTGACGGGTACTTATTTTCTTCTTTTTCCCTTTTCCTGCAAATTCTCTAATTGCAGATCAGGATGGTCAGCTGTCAGAAGGTATTGACGAGATGATGTTTTAGTGCTGGAGTTTCTGCTTTATTATTATTATTAATTGTTGCTTGACCTTGAATAAAGTGTATTTGGTTTATTTGGACATTATTTGTATTTGGGAGATGTGACCCAGGATATTTGTTTTCTCAAGACTCTGATTTATTTGAGAATATTGTACTTGGCTTCAAGTAAATTTCTGTTGGTAATTTGTTTCAATATTTCATGTTGGTTGTACCTTTTGCTTCCAACTCTGATTATTTCTGTGATGTGTTGCAAAGATTCTTAAACAGCTTAAGGATGATGAAAATCATTCGCTGGGCTTTTGTTACGTATCTGTATTTCGTATTCCTTTTGGGAAGTGGGGCGTGACAAGATTTTTAGTGGTTTCAGAGCATCAGGTTTGGCTAATGTATGTGTTGCCTAATATATTAGATAAGCTTGGCTCGAACTGGGATCTGCACAATATTTCACCAACCATGCATGCATAAATGAATCTTATACCAACTCAGATTTTGGATGCTAATTGTTTTTGGTTTTGTGCAGACTATGGCTCGCAAAGGTTCTACTTCTCAGTCACAGGTTGATCCGATTGAGGCTGTCACGACTGTGCTTGAGCAGCCGATAAATTAGCAGCAAAACCATAGTGATCTCATAATGGCTGCCCTTGAAGCTGCCCGGGTTCCGCCTCTTGTTATGCCTGAGCAGGCAAATCTTCCGCCTCACCAGGGACAGTTACAGATTTTATGAGGCTGCATCCCGATTGTTTTTCTGGCACTGAGACGCCTTTGGAGGCTGAACAGTGGCTGATCGGGACTGAGCACTTGTTGTTAGCGGCTCCTATTGCAGAGGCTGATCGGGTGGACGTTGTTTCCATCCAGCTGGTGGATTTGGCTCATACCTGGTGGATGGTTGAGTCTGAGCGTCTTGAGAGGCCTATTGCTTGGACTACTTTTACACGGGGATTCTTGGAGAAGTTCTGCCCCAGTAGTACTCGAGTTGAGATGGAATAGCAATTCCTGGCCCTAAAACAGGTTAAGTCATTGTTCCATTTTGGATTCGTTACAATATTGCATGAACAATTATGAATGTTGTAACATGGACTTTCTTGCAACAGGGTTTCACGAAAATGGATGAGTACGCTGCTGAGTTTACTAGGCTTAGCCGCTTCGCTGTCGTTCTTGTGGCAACCGAAGAGGATAGGGCTCGTAGATTCACAAATGGGCTTGAACAGGATATCAAGAGGCATCTGGTCTCCTTTCGTCTGCGTACTTATGCTGAGGCTCTTGAAGCAGCTCGAGCTCAGGAGCAGGCTCATGGTGGTTCGTCTTATTCTCAGCGGACTACTCCTACTGCTGTCGCTAGGCCTTCTGTGGGCCTTTTCGGAGGTCTGTTTCCGCCTATCCAGTCAGGGCAACTCCTTACTCTTCTGCTGGTTCTCAGAAGGGGCAGTTACTGTGATTTCTGTCGGTTGCCTGGGCATGATCGCAAGGAATGTAGGTGGGCCAATCGCTGATACTTTAGGTGCGGCTCTACTGAACATGCAGTGCGAGATTGTCCACAGCCGTTTTAGCAGATGGCTCTTCCAGCCAGGGGTTCTGTTCAGCAGGCAATTCCAGCTCATGGTCCAGTTAGGCCACCGCTTCCTCCTCAACGCCAGATTATCGGTTAGAGGACCGCTGTTCCGAGGAGAGATCAAGTTTTCAACTTAAATGCTGCAGATGCTAAGACAGCTGAAGGAGTTGTGGCAGGTATATCTTGTTTTGTTGTTGCTTAGTTCCGTTTGTTATTTCTTTTAGCCTTACTTTGCTTCCTTTTGTTATTTTTCTGCATTATTGTTTTCCCTCACCCTTGATCTTCTATGCTTTCCTCTTGTCTTTGATTCCTTTTAGGTATCATCCTTGTTTGCACTTTTCCTACCTATGTTCTTTTTGATTCTGGAGCAACCCATTCTTTTGTCTCCTCTCGATTTGTCGCTCGCCATCAGTTAGAATGCAGCAACATGTCAGAGGCTTGGAACATCGTGACAAGTGATGGAGTTGTCAATTGTTTCCGTGAGTGCAGGCAATGTCCCGTGGTTATTGGGGACGCGGAGTTCAAAGCCAACCAGATTATAATTGGAAATTCAGGATTCGACGTCATTCTGGGTATGGATTGGCTGAGTCAAGCCCATGCCATTATTGATTGCCGTGCTAAGAAATTTGTCTTCAGAATTCCAGATCAAGCAGAATTTGAGTTCCATGCCAGAGAGTCTTCTCTTGGTCGAGCAAAGACTGCAGTTAAGCAGGTGGATTGTGCGATGGAATTGCACTCAGGCTGTGAGGCTGTGCCTCTAGTAGTTTGGGATTTCTTGGATGTTTTTCCAGATGAGTTGCCAGGCTTATCCCTGATAGGGAAGTGGAATTTGGTATTGATGTTCAGCCTGGAACAGAACCGATATCGAAAAGTCCCTACAGGATGGCACCGGTTGAGCTGGTAGAGCTTAAGGTGTAGATTCAGCAGTTGCTTGATTTGGGTTTCATCAGACCTAGTGTTTCGCCATAGGGTGCTCTGGTTCTTTTTGTTGATAAGAAGGATGGAAGTCATCTTCTGTACATAGATTATCGAGAACTAAACAGAGTTACTGTGAAGAATCGGTATCCGTTGCTCAGGATTGATGATGTTTTTGATCAGCTGAGTGGGGCTGCTGTTTTCTCGAAGTTGGATCTCCGTTATGGATATCACCAAGTCAAGATGAAGGCTGCAGATATACAGAGGACTGCTTTCAGGACTAGATATGGGCACTATGAGTATCTTGTGATGCCGTTCGGGGTCACGAACGCGCTGGCTGTATTCATGAGTCTTATGAACCGGGTGTTCTCTCAGTTCTTGGATAAATTCATGGTGGTCATTATTGATGATATTTTGGTGTATTCTCGGAATCGGGAAGATCATGTTGAGCATCTTAGAGTGGTTCTGCAGACTTTGAGAGATAATCAGCTCTATGGGAAACTTAGCAAGTGTGAGTTTTGGCTCGACAGGATTTCTTTGTTGGGGCACACTGTTTCTGGCGAAGGTATTTCTATGGATACTGCTAAGGTTGAGGCTGTGAAGGATTAGCCTATTCCAAAGTCAGTTTCAGAAGTCAGGAGTTTTCTTGGTTTGGCTGGCTATTATCGGAAGTTCGTCCAGGATTTTTCGAAGATAGCAGGACCTTTGACTAAGTTGACTGGGAAGGATCAGAAGTTCTGTTGGTCTGATCAGTGCAATGAGGCTTTCTTTGAGTTGAAGAACAGACTGACGTCAGTGCCTGTGTTGACTATTCCAGATGGTTTAGGCAATTTGTGGTTCACTGTGAAGCTTCTGATAAGGGTCTTGGAGCAGTTCTTATGCAGAAGGGCTGTGTTGTTGCGTATGCATCGAGGTAGTTGAGGACGCATGAGAAGAATTATCCTACTCATGACTTGGAGTTAGCGGTAGTGATGTTTGCTCTGAAGCTGTGGAGACATTATTTACTGCGAGACCGAGTGGAAATCTTTACAGACCACAAAAGTCTCAAGTACGTCTTCAACCAAAAGGAGTTGAACATGAGGGAAAGGCATTGGTTGGAACTTATGGCCGATTATGACATCGGTTTGCAATACCATCCTAGTAAAGTAAACTTGGTGCCGGAGGCTTTGAGCAGGAGACCAGCAGTTATGTTTCTTACTCAGCAGAGAGATCTCATTGAGCAGATGAGGAGATTGGAGCTTGTTGTTGTGTTGCCGAGTTCTGGTCAAAGTTGTTTGGTGCTCTAGCTGCAGTCATCTCTTATTGAGAAGATTAAAGAGGTGCAGGCTAGTGATGCGCAGTTGCAGGATTTTCGAGCTGAGGTTGAGTCTGGGTCCAGGATGGACATGGTTATTCATGCAGATGGTTCTCTTCATTTTAGTTTCCGGTTATGTGTCCCTAAGGGTGAAGTTCGTCAATGGTTGCTTGAAGAAGCTCATCAGTCTTCGTATTCTATCCATCCCGGTGATACTAAGATGTATCGGGATTTGAAGCTTCATTTCTGGTGGCATGGTATGAAGAGGGCTGTTGCTCGGTTTATTTCTAAGTGTTTGATCTCTCAGCAGGTTAAGGCAGAACATCAGAGAACTGCTGGACTTCTTCAATCGCTTCCTATTCCAGAGTGGAAATGGGAACATATCATTATGGATTTTGTGACTGCTTTGCCGAGGAGTCCTAAGGGTCATAATGCCATTTGGGTGATTGTCGACCGTTTGACGAAGAGTGCTCAGTTCATTTCTTTTTGTGTCAGTCAGTCTACTGAGAGCCTTGCTGAGAGGTACATGCAAGAGATTGTTAGACTTCATGGGGTTCCACTCAGTATTGTATCCGACAGGGATATGAGATTCCGATCTCAGTTTTGGGAGAGTCTTCAGAACTGTTTGGGGAGGAAATTAAAGTACAGTACAACTTTTCATCCGCAGACCGATGGACAGTCAGAGCGGACTATTCAGATTTTTGAGGACATGTTGAGGTCCTGCATGCTTCAGTTTGGTGGGTCTTGGGAGAATCACTTGCATCTTGTAAAGTTCTCGTACAATAACAGCTTTCAAGCCAGTATTAAAGCTGCTCCGTTCGAGGCACTCTAGGGACGGAAGTGCAGGTCACCAGTGTGCTGGGATGAAATTGGTGAGAGGAAGTTGTTGGGTCCAGAGATGATCACCAAAACAGTGGATGTTGTGGTTCAGATCAGGAAGCACTTGCAGGCAGCTCAGGACAGGCAGAAGCGATGGGCTGATGTTCATCGTAGGGCTTTGGAGTTTGTTGTTGGTGACCATGTTTTCCCCAAGGTATCGCCATGGCGCGGTGTCATTCGGTTCGGTGGTGGGGGCAAGCTTAGCCCGAGGTTTATTGGACCGTTTGAGATTTTGGAGCGAGTAGGCAAGGTGGCCTATCGTCTTGCATTGCCGCCAGCTTTATCAGGAGTGCACGATGTTTTCCATGTCTCACAACTCAGAAGATATATCCGATATGAGAGCCACGTGATTGACTATTCGGAGTTGACCGTTCGGCCGGATTTGACTTGTGAGATTCCGCCAGTTGCTATTGTGGATCGACGGGAGAAAGTGCTTAAGAATAAGATCACCAAGTTGGTTTGTGTTGCTTGGAATCCTCACTCGCCTGGTGAGTCGACTTGGGAGTTGGAGGAGGAAATTCAGCAGAAGTTTTCTCATTTGTTCGAGTAGTTTGTTTTGGTTTTGCTTTGTTCTTTTTCTTTGTTTTTTTGGGGTTACCCTATGTATCTTTCTTTTGAATTTCGATGACGAAATTTTTCTGTTAGGTGGGTATGATTATAATCCCTGTTTTTCATTTTATGTATTTTGGAGTGTATTTTTCATTTTTGTGTATTTTTATCTCTCTTGTATTTTTCTAAACCGTATATTGGATTTGTTTTCAATATATATTCATTTTATTTCATTTTGAGCTCCTTGTGTTTGATTAATTGTCTCTTTGACTCGTTTTTCATCATTTTGATCTTTTCCTCATTTTTGGCATCGTTCTCTTTATTTTATTTTTCCTTGGTGTTGTGATGGATTTTGGTGGTGATTTTTCCAAACCTATGATTTTTTTGACTCATAATTTGATTTTTCAAGAGCCATAGAATTCACTCTAAATTGTATTCCCATTTATTATTTATCCAATATCCATTACCCATTTGTATACTTATTACTACATACTAATACCCACAACCCATTAACCCACTTTTACCTCCTATATATATACCCTAAACTTCAAAAACCCTAACCCTAACTCTATTATCTCTCTCTCCCTCTCCAAAATCCCGGCCTCCCGCCCCCCTTGTTCTTGTGTGCTCCCGGCTGCTTCATCCCCTCAAACCCGACACCCCTAATCCCAATCCCGACCACCACTACTTTCCCCATCCGGCCACCACATCCCTCTCCACCTTCGGCCACCCCACACAACCGAGACCCCCACCTTGAGTGCATAGCCGACACCACCAAAGCACCATCAACCATCGTCATCAACCTCTTTTCTTGTGGATTCTTGAAGTGGGTCTTTGCCACTTTGATCGTTGCTTCGAAGGAGATCATTCGTGGGTGGATTTCGTTCGGCTTGGATTTGTTGCTTGTAGCGGATTTCGTTCGTGGGTTTTGCTTCTAAGACTAATTGCATCGTGTTTTATCTCCATACTAAGGCAAGTAACATGTACTACAATTCATGATACAAGTCAAAAAGTTTACCTATGATGTTTAGATGCTTGGTAGGTTGTATTTCCAGTTTTTCGATCGATAATCTTGAAGTTATGACGTTCTCGATTTGAAGTGAGAAATCTGTATTTACTGGGTGTTCTGTTTTGATTGCTGTTTTCGTCTATGCTACATCCAGTATCTTGATTCCTGTATAAAAAGATGAATTTTAGATAATTTTGTCTATTTTTAAACCCCACTAGTTTTTCTTGATTTGGATTTCGTATGACTGAGTTATGACTATTTTAGTACAGAGGTGTCGAACAATTCCAGATTCAGTTTTTGGTTGATTTTGTTAACAAACTATTTTCAAGAACTATTCTGCACATATTATCTTGATCTAATATTTTGCTTAGTGTTTCTATATGAAGTTAGGGATTACCCAAATTTTTTATGAATTTTAAAGACAAGTTATGTGGTGTTTCATGCTCTTTTCTAGAATCATCTCATGCTGTATTTTGCGTCCTGGTTAGTAAAGAACCCCATTTTCACTATGATTCCTTATACTGTATGAAAATTCTCTGTGAAATATAAAATTTAGTAAATTCTATCTATTTTCATATCCCTTTGGTAGAGTTGGATTTCGATTCACTGGTTGTGAGAAATCTTAGTTTTCGTACAACAGTGTTGAGATTTCCAGATTCGTTAAACTATGTTTTCTTGATGGTTTCGTATTTTTGATGACTGATCTATTCTTACTAAAATATTATGAAACTTTATATTTTAATTCTAGACATATAGGGAAATATCCTAGATTTTTCTTGAATTTATTTGAGAGGTTTTGATGCTGTTTTTCTGACTGAGAATTCATTTTCCTGATTTCTGACTGAATATGTTTTCTATTTTAAATTCTGTTTTGAGTTATGATGTTGTGAATTACTATATGACTTAATTATACTCGTTGGATTTGTGTGGATGTCTAGTTTCCAGATCCTTCGACGGATCCTGATTTGCATTTCTGCAGAGACCAAAATCACTGTTTTAGTACTGTTTGGTCATGCTGTCCTAATTATGAACATACACTATTTTGCTCGTTTATGTGAATGTATATCACCCACGCTTGTATATTTGTTTCCCTGAACCTAAACCTGATTATACCCTGTTAATTTGGCATTATTTCGTACACATTCATATCTATTTGATGACCATAATAAAAGTAACCAAGCTGGGGTTTAAGGGAAAGATCTAGTAGTGGAAAATATAGAAACGTGTACTTGAAAGAGGACCTGTGTCCTACCTGCCTGTTACGTCTTCATGACTACATGATTCACGATCCTGTTACCTGTACCTGATTGCATGCTTCCCTATAGGAAGATGTTCTCGGAAGATAACAACTAGGTTATGCCTGTTTCCTATACCTGACTGCATGCTTCGCTTAGGAAGGTGTACTCGGAAGAGAACCACTAGGTTCTACCTGTTCCTGTTTCCTGTACCTAAGTACACTGCCCTATGGACTCCACTATGAAATCTAAAGCGAAATTGTTTGTTGTAGAAACCATGTGATAAAAGTTGGGGTTCATGAAGTGCTACCTAGATAGTAAAAATAACAAGATTTGACATGACATAACCTGATACCTGTTTACCTGATACATGATTACCTGTTACCTGATTATCCTGTCACTTGATTACTTGTTACATGTTCACCTGCTTTCCTGATTACCTGATACATGATACATGTTTACTTGCTTACCTGTTTACTTAACATTTGACATATGTTACCTGTATTTGTTAGTATACCATATTGCTAGTTAGTTTTCCCATGTGCTTGTATCCTACATTATTTGTGACCCACGACTTGCAATTGACGGGTACTTGTTTTCTTCTTTTTCCCTTTTCTGCAAATTTACTAATTGAAGATCAAGATGGTTAGCTGCCAGAAGGTATTGGCGAGATGATGTTTTAGTGCTGGAGTTTCCGCTTTATTATTATTATTAATTGTTGCTTGAACTTGAATAAAGTGTATTTGGTTTATTTGGATATTATTTGTATTTGGGCGATGTGACCCAGGATATTTGTTTTCTCCAGACTCTGATTTATTTGATAATATTGTATTTGGCTTCAAGTAAATTTCTGTTGGTAATTTGTTTAAATATTTCATGTTGGTTGTGCCTTTTGCTTCCGACCCTAATTATTTCTATGATGTGTTGCAAAAATTCTTGAACAGCTTAAGGATGATGAAAATCATTCGCTGAGCTTTTGTTATGTATCTGTATTCCGTATTCCTTTTGGGAAGCGGGGCGTGACACATAGTTTGGGCGATGGAAACACCGCACCTGGGACATAATTTGGGCTTTAGAAACACCGCACCCCAAGCTTGTCCTTGGGTGTTAGGAGGTCTAGCCCAAACCCCCAGGATTTCTGTAGGCATTGGTCAAACAAATAAATAAATTATCACTTATTATCATTTTTATTTCATCTTTTCATCTCATTTTGCCACCACACAACATCTCATCTTTTACTTCAATAATTTGCCACATTGTTGACTTTAACCATGCGATTTATTATCACATAATCTCACACATTCACATACATCTGGTTATCTCATTTATAAGATTATTACCTCATATTATTCCGTGTTATAAATGCACCAAAATATTTATTTACTCACATTATAATGTCTTAGGCACATACCAAACTGAGTAGATGATTATATCATATGACCGCCTATTAGTTTCACTTTAAACAATCACTACATTATACATATACTCACTTATTAATTTCATCGATTAAGCTAACATTACTCATTATCACCTATGTATATCACAAACATACACCAAATAGGTCATTACATCAAAACACAATATATACATGGTATTTTTATTTATCTACGTTATATTATACGTATAACAACCCCATTTACTTCATCTTATCATGCATATACCTAGTACATCACCCATAACACTAAATATTCAAAAACACACAAATTCTCCATATAACACAATTTAAACATATAAAAATTCCGTATTTCGGTTAAATCTTCATTTAGCTAAAACTCACAAAAATCACTTCGAATCCGCATAAAATTCTATCACAACATAATATATACCTAGTATAATCATACTCACTTGATATCCCGCGAAGACTCAAAGCACCACTTATCCATCACGCATCCGAAGTCGCTAACATCTTCTATTATCAAATTTCAAAACCAATTAGGGCTCAAAACATTCAAATCAGTCACAGGTAATAATAATACTAATCCTAATGTCACTCAGAGTATTCATAGTCGTTTGCTAAATTTGCATAATATGCATATTTGGTCAAAAACTGCGCTACAGTCGTTGGCCAAATATGCATATTATGCAAATTTCGCTACAGGAGATTGCTATAAATGAGAATGGATATGAGAAATATGGATAAATGAGAAACGGAGCTTGAAGTGCTGTCGCACCAAAAAAAATATTTTTTTAATGGTCGGATGAAGTGTCGTCGACAAAAAAAATTATTTTTTTAATGGTCGAACGGCACTCGAAGTGTCGTCCCTTAAAAAAAAATTAATTTTCTAATAAAAAAACCAAAAAAAAACTCCACCTCTCTCTCGGACGGCACTTGAAGTGCCGTCACACCCTGTAGGTAGTTATTTGCAAATTTTTGTAACTTTTTTGTAATTTTTTGAAATTTTTTTTAAATTTTTCGTAATTTTTTCGTAGAATCTGAAAACTTTTTGTAATTTTTTATTTGCACTTCGAGGACGAATTTTTCCCTCGGACGGCACTTGAAGTGCAGTCGCACCTTTTTTTATAATTTTTTTTTCCTCCGACGGAACATGATATGCCATCCCACCGTTTTAAAATGTTTTTTCATTTTTTTTCTTCTCCGATGGTACATGAAGTACCGTCTGTTATTATTTTAATTTAAAAAGGTAAAAAATAGCATTCAACGACTGCAGCAAAACCTAACTTTGCTATATTCATTTATCCATTTATGCATATTTTGACCCTCAACGACTATGGATGCTCTCAGGTGTTATCTGGCATGCAAACGTGTGATGCACGTATTATTCATATTTCTACGGGATTTTATCTCCTAAAAATTACTAAAATTACCACATACTATTCTAATGGTTCAACTACAATTTCTATTACTATTAAGGAGATAATTATCATATATTTACTTCCCCTTTTATAAACCCGAAACACTAATTTATAAGCAACTTGCAAAATCTCCAATAATTTGCTAATTTCCTGCCGCTATAATACCCAACACCTCCTATTCTCCCTACTACAATATTTTTATTCAATAGAAATTAAAATCACTCAATTCTATACAAATAAAATAAAATAGGGTATACCATTCAGTTGTTTTTCCTCCAAATTGAAGCCACCATGAGTAAGAGAACCCTTCAATTAGCCTGGCCCTTAATTTAATCGAAATTTTATAAAGGAAATACCCAGGATTTCGGGCTTGGAGGAAATGGGGTCGAGGGGGGGTTTTGTTGGGCAATCGAAACAGAAGAAGAAGAGAAGGAGAATTGGGGGGGGGGGGGGGGGGGGGGGGGTTGTTGTAAAGAAATATTAATATATGTAACAATTTAGTATAGGTATTTTAACATACAAGCCCCCAATCTCCAAAATATTACAAATAAATCCTAAACTCTACACTTTAATAATACTAATAATATAGAATACCTTAAATTATCTCATAATAATCCTCCAAAGTTATAAAATAAAAATAAACAATATATCAATATTATCGATCCGACACAAATATCAACACCAATATCAATATTTTAAAACATAAAATAAAATATACCTAAAATAATTCTCACCACTCCAGAGATATAAAATAGATATTTTCAGTATTTTAAAAATTCGAGGTGTTACACAGCCCCACTTTCTGCTGCTCTTCTCTGACCATCTCTAACAAAATTGGAACACACATTTAATGAAGTGGAATTCCGTGGATTTTCAAATTGAGATGACCCCCGCCTGTCACGCCCTACTTCTCAAAATACGGAAATACGAGTACGTAACGAAGGCCCAGCGAATGAAGTAAACACCATCCATACGCTGTACCAGTCTAACTCAACAATATACAAGAGAATACAACCACTCAAGAAAGGAATAACCACATAAACAATGAAAAAACTCCAAAATAATTATGAAATAAATTCACCAAATAATATCCAATATCTGGGATAAAAAAAACTCCGGGTCATAAAAGCTCAAAACAAAGTAAAATAAGAATAACAATGTTCAAAGAAAAGATAGCATAAAAGATAATTCTAGCAATCTATTCTTGGACTCCATCTTCTAGAATCGTTGCTCACCAATTTCTTCTGGTATTGTTCCTTCGGTACCTGTAAACTCGTGATCTAAAAAGAGAGAAAATAATGTCTTTAGAGCAAGTCATGGACAGCAACTAGAGGAAAACAGAGAACAATAAGAAGCATGGTATATCAAAAGTGAAGGAATGGACCAAAGTCAAGAACAAAGACAATGAATGGCAATAATGTAAAGGTCTATGTTTAATCATGTAGTAATTAATGATTTCAATTGAAGTTCAATATCGATGACTGTATACGGGATCAAGCATGAAATATCAAGTGCGGGTTATTAATCATTTTATTAACCTATCTAGTGCACGTACTACTGCATCACATTCCACAAGTTCGACGCAAGCAAACAAGTGAACGTTTTAGACTGATGGTGAATTCAAGGTTCATGTACTAGGCCTAGTAATCAGTAAATAATGTTCAGTAGCAGTAATTATCAAGCAGTATTTTATGGCCATCAGTCAGTACAGTGATCATGTCAAGCAGTGAGGGGCCTTACCGAGCACAGTCTCTGAATGTTCACTACCAAGTCAACCCATAATACCCTGGCTTGTTAATATTTTATTTCATCCAATGTGAACATTCAAGAAGGTGTCAAGATTGTATCATGCTAAGTGTGACTAGTTCTACTCGTTACAGATAAAGGAAGAAGCAAATATATTAAATCAACACAATTCATACAATCTGGATAGCTGGATGTAATGTACAAAAAATAGATATTCCCGCTATTATAGAAAAGAAAATTTGGATCCATCAGAAGTTCTGGAAACTAGACTCCCTGCCGGTTCCAGTGAATATACATACGACATATAAAAATCACAGAAACTAGGTTCAAATTCTTATTCTTTACAGATTTTTTGTTCAGGCAACATGTTATAGATTGTGTTCACATATATGTTTTAGGTCAAAAAACTCATCAATTAAATCTTCAAAAATTCAAGGTGATTCCTACACATGTCTAGTCTTAGCCAAATTAATTTCACATTTTAATTTTACAGTTAACATATTCTGTTTATTAATAGATCAAGATGATACACATAAAATTGTGAATCTGAAAATCCAGACCTAGCAATACTAAAAGACTGATATCTTACAGATTATAAATCGGAATTCAATTCCATCGAAATTTCTGGAAAATAGACACATGGGTCTACAATTTATGTTTACAAAGTTCTTTCAAATTACTACAGCAATAGGTTCAGAATTCTGATACAAAAAGAAGAAAACAGCATGCCAGAAAATAATTTAACATAAATAGACAATAATTTCATCATACAAGCATGTAAATTATGATAATTAATAAACAAAGTGCTATCTGATGATAACATGCAATTTTCCAGATTTATGATGCAATTTACAGTCATGGCAATTAATTCATCAAATCAAATTCAATCTGACAGATTCAATTCATCAAACAATTCTATAACATGGATCTAGTTATATTCATGTATTACGTCTATATGCATTGTGCAATAGAAACTAGGGTTTGAGTTGAAGATATTGGCACGAAGTCGAGAATATATTGGGTTTGTAACGCCCCGAATTCCAAATACGACCGAATTCGAAGTTCCACAGGATCTTTACACTTCATTTCGTACAATCTTACAAAAAAATTTGAACTTTTTATAATACAACAGCGTCCTTTACATTTATAACACAGCGGAAGGTAAAATGAAGTACAATTATGAAAAATAATATACAATTGCAACATCTCTAGAAATTAAATAGATCAACAGTAGCATATCAACTTTATATCTTTATTAAAAATCCAACTCCTGCATATAAAACTGTGGGCACGTCAGTTGCTTACAACCGACGAAAATGTTATACGGCCATCCTCTCTATGCCGATGGTATAACGATCTTAATAACAAACCACAAACTTGAATGCAAATTAAAGTGTTAAAAGTGACTACTCTAAACATGTAAGTGTACGCAATGCCTTAATGCCTAATGCAGATATTTTACACTAAGATGACACTAATGAATACTTGTTCAGATTCTATGCATCCCATACTACATAGGTCCGAGGGCAAGAACCTACGTACTCCACATTAAAGGTTTCGATCCCTCGCCATGACAACTATCCAGTAATAAAACAAAGTTTAGACATTCCACGAGTACGGATCCAAGTCCCGGAGTCCACCACCCGACTGTTATACAGACTCCTCGTCGTGCGAACATCCCGCAAGTGCCCCTCTAGCCCCGGTATACGTATATAAACTGGAGTACGGCAAACTATCTGCCTGACTACGCATAGTCCCAGATTTAAAATAAAAGCTCGTCTCCATCGAAGCAACCACAGTCCCGGAATTCACCGCTCGATTGGGTCTATAGTCCCGGAATCCACCGCCCGACTATATAGAAGTGCCCCACTTACATTTGCCCAAGTTTACTACATCTTCACTTAGTGCCTAGTTTTTAAGTTCAAGACAAGAATCAATTACAACACCTAGAGTTAGTTTTACCGCCTACCGGACTTAATCACAAATACCGAGATAGAACACCTAGCCATAGCTCAAAATAAATCAATCATTTAATTCAATAATTTCCGGTACCCGGGTTCTCACTAAACCTCTAGTTCACAACTTTTCATGTACTAGAATCCATGGGTACTCATACCCTTCAATAATCATGTATTAAACTTCATTATATTCATATCTTCAACTTAATCAACCTCATGAAATTCAATTCATTCACTTAATCACAATTCTTTCAAAACAAACAATGTTTCCTTTCATGAACTCATAATATAGAGTAATCACTTCAAATCTCATAATTTAATCACACACCGTAATTTATACACCTTCAAGTATTCTTACTCAAACAAATAATTATAAAATCTCACTTAGGAGGAAAGTCAATTGCATTGTCAGAAATTAATTCTTCTTATAATTCAAGTTTAAAACCCCAAGTCAGAGAACTCAAAGACTCCAAAAATTATGTTCTAAGAACCCAAGTCAGAGAACACCATTTCTCAACACAAAAAAAGTTTCAAGAACTAAAGTCAGAGAACTAAAATATTCCAAAAAATGTTTTTGAACCCAAGTCAGAGAACACAAGGACTTGAACCCAGAACCAGCAAGGAAACAGCCCAACGCCCAAACCACAGGGGCAAGTGCACGCACGGTGAAGGTATTCAAAATGAGTTTTATATGCTCAAACCCTCTCTATTACTCTCTGTTAAAATTTTACTCTTTCGAAAAACCAATTCACAACACCGAATAGACGAACTCACGCACTCTAAAAATAATCTGAGAACTGTAAAATGAATTCTAGTGCAATAATAGATCCAAACAATTGAAATTTTTTAGTGTGTGAAGAGTAACTCGAATGTCACTATAATTTGTGAAATGTCAATTTTACTCAATAAAAATATACTTTTTCATGTCCAATAATAATACGAGAATTTTTCTCATGGTGAATAAACTCAAACCATCTACTTTTCTAAAGTGAACACGCATCAACAATTCACATGCTAATTCACACAAATTTTAATTCCTTCAAGTCCATTTTAATCAACAAGCACTTTACTTAAATTTTTAGAGTATTTACTATCACACACATCACAATTCATAAGAGCAAACTAACAATTCTACATAAGCAATTTAATTTTAGGATAATCTACACATACAACTACTCAATAATTTAGAAAGCATAAAAGATCACCCACCTATTAGGAGAGTACTAAACATAATTCCGCCTTCAAAATGTACTCCGAACTCCACAAAATCGAGCCACAAACCCAACTCTGAAAGCCTCCGAGTGCTCTGCCTCTTCCATCCTCTTCTCTTAATTAGACACAGCAATTTAGTGAAAATAGGTTATCTTTTTTTTTGTTTTGTTAATAGTGGATAGATAGAGTACGGGTGAATGAATAGATTTATATAGGATCTTAATGTTCCGTTATAAAAACCAACTCCACGTTTCCTCCCCACTTCCACACACACCCGAGTTGCGGCCCACTCTCTCTCCAACCGCACACCACTCTCCACTAACTCGAAAACATGTGCACGTGCAGTGCACGAGTACACAAAAAAATAATTTATTAATTAATTACTCTTATAATTAAAAAATTTATTTATTTATTCAATGGGTTATTAGGTTTAGGGGTTTAATAAAAGACTAAATAAAAGATAGTGAAAAAAAAGATTCATGCATACTACAAAATAAATACAATTGAGAGGAACAAACAAAATAGAGTTTACACGTGCAAAAATTTTGAAAAAGTATTTTTAATTAAAATAAATTATACGGGATGTTACAACACTCCCTCCTTAGAATAGTTCCGTCCTCGGAACTACAATTAAGAGTGAGAAAGACAAAGAAAGAAAAGTGTTTACAAATTCCTCTGATTCCCAAGTGGCCTTCCCAACAAATTGGTTTCTCCAAACGACCTTGACCATAGGTATTGTCTTATTTCTCAAGTCCTCTCGTTGATCCACAATCTCTACTGGACGCTCTGCATAGCTCAAATCCATTTGCAGACCCTCTGGCACTTGTGGTAAATGATGACTCGGATCCGGAATATAACCTCGTAACATAGACACATGGAAGACATTGTGCACTTGGGCCAACTCTTCTGGTAGTTCTAACCGATAAGCTGTCTTCCCAATTCTCTTCAATATCTTATAAGGGCCTATGTATCTCAGGGCTAATTTTCTTCCCCTTCCAAACCGAATCACCCCTTTGGTTGGAGACACCTTCACAAAGACAAAATCGCCTTCTTCGAACTTCAGATCTCTCCTCCGGTTGTCGGCATAACTCTTCTGCCTGCTCTGTGTGTCGACTAACCTCTTCCTGATCTACTCGATCTTTTCTGAGGTCTGCTGCACAATCTCCGGCCCAAACAGCTGCCGCTCACCCACTTCATACCAACACATCGGTGTCCTGCACTTCCTTCCATACAGAGCTTCATACGGTGCCATCCCGATGCTTGCCTGAAAATTGTTGTTGTAGGCAAATTCCACAAGAGCCAAATGCTTCTCCCAACTGCCACCAAAGTCCAACACAAAACATCTCAGCATATCTTCTAGTACCCTATTGACTCTCTTAGTCTACCCATCAATTTGAGGATGAAAGGTCGTATTGAAATCAGTCTTCGTCCCCAAAGCTGCTTGAAGACTTCTCCAAAAATGCGAGGTGAAATGCGCATCTCGGTCGGATACTAACGATAGCGGAACTCCATGAAGCTTCACGATCTCTCCAACATACAACTCGGTTAACTTCTCCATCGACCAAGTAAGCTTCATCGCCAAGAAGTGAGCCGATTTTGTGAGTCGGTCCACTATCACCCAAATTGCATCATTGCCCTTGGAACTCTTGGGCAAACCCGTGATAAAGTCCATGCTGATACAATCCCACTTCCACATCGGAATGGGTAAAGGCTGCAACAAACCTCCGGGTTTCTGATTCTCGGCTTTGACTTGCTAACAAATTGTACACCTGGCAACAAACTCTGCCACATCTCGCTTCATCCCGGACCACCAGAAACACTGCTTTATATCCTTGTACATCTTGGTACTCCCTGGATGCACGGATAACAAAGTAGCATGTGCTTCCTGAAGTATACTCTCCTTCAGTTCTGCTTGATCTGGCACACACAGCCGCTCTCCAAACCATAACACCTCATCCTTCACTTGAAATTCTGCCAACCTACCAACGCCAACCTGCTCTCTCATCTCCTGAATCTCTAGATCGGTCTTTTGCCTGTCGATGATCTTGTCCTTCAAAGTGGGTTGGATCCTCAACTGAGCTAAGGAAGCTCTCAATCCTTGCAAAACCACCTTTATCCCTGCTCGATTAAGCTCTTCTGTAAACTTCTCCTGAGTTGTGATCAATCGGGACAAACTGCACTTCTTGCTGAGCGCATCAGCCACCACATTGGCCTTGCCTGGATGGTACTTGATCTCTGGTCGGATATCTTTCAACACATCCAACCATCTCCTCTGCCTCAGATTTAAGTCCCTCTGTTGATAAATATACTTCAGACTCTTATGATCGTGTACATGTTGACTTTCTTCCCATACATGTAGTGCCTCTACTGCTTCAATGCAAAAATGATCGCTGCCAACTCCAGATCATGGGTTGGGTAATTCTTTTCATGCGGTCTCAGCTGTCTAGACCCATAAGCTACTACCTTTCCCTCTTGCATCAGGACACAGCCCAATCCACGATGGAAAGCATCGCTGTAGACATCATAGTCGACTCCTGCTCTTGGCAAAACCAGAATGGGAGCGGTAGTCAACCTTCCCTTCAACTCCTGCAAGTTAGCTTCATACTAATCCGACCATTTGAAACTCACATTCTTCCTTGTATGCCCTGTGAGTGGCACAGCTATCTGGGCGTAGCCCTCAATGAACCTTCTGTAGTAGCCAGTTAAACCCAGAAAGCTCATAATCTCTTTCACTGTGGTTGGTCTTGGCCAATCTTTCACTGCCTCAATTTTCTGTGGGTCAGTAGACACTCCCTCCTTAGAAAGGATGTGACCCAGGAAGGCAACTTCGGTTTTCCAGTAGTCACATTTAGACAGCTTTGCATATAATTTCTGCTCCTGTAGCTTCTTCAGTGCCTCTGCTAGGTGCTCGGCATGCTCTTCTTCTGACTTGGAGTAGACCAAAATGTCATCAATGAACACCACGACAAAAGAATCGATGAACGGCCGCAGGATCCTGTTCATCATGTCCATAAAGATAGGTGCATTGGTTACCCCAAACGGCATGACTAGGAACTCATAGTGACCATGTCTAGTTCTGAATGACGTCTTGTGCACATCTTCTTCTTTTACTCGGACTTGGTGATATCCTGACCGCAGGTCTATCTTGGAGAAAATAGCTGCTCCTTGTAGACGGTTGAATAGATCATCGATTCGAGGAAAAGGATACTTTTTCTGCACTGTAACCTTGTTCAATTCTCTGTAGTCAATACACATCCTCATCGATCCATCCTTCTTCTTCACCAAAAGAACTGGGGCTCCCCAAGGTGACGCACTAGGCCTGATGAATCCTTTGTCCAATAACTCTTCGATCTGCTTCTTGATCTCATCTTGTTCAACCGACGCCATTTTGTATGGTGTCTTGAAAATAGGTGCACTCCCTGGTTGAACGGTGATGCTAAACTCTACATCTCGATGAGGAGGAAGCCCAGGTAGGTCTTCAAGAAACACTGTCGGAAAATTCGGGACTACTGGAATCTGCCTCACTTCTTCAGGAATCGTCTGCTCAGTCAGAGCTGCTACCAACTGCTTACACTTCCTCTTCCCTTGAAATGTAACTGCTGGTCCTCCAGGAGCCTTCACAACAACCTCCTTACTCTTGCACTCAATAGCAGGACTGTAGACTGACATCCAGTCTATGCCAATAATGATGTCGACCCCCAAAACTGCCAACTCAATGAGGCCAATGCCGAAGAGCCTGCCTCTAATCTCAAGATCACACGCTTCATAATATTGATCGGTAGTCAAGTTTTCTCTTGACGGAGTAGTCACAGATAGAACTTTGCCAGAAAAATTTTTAGGTTCGACTCCCAATCGTTTTGCAAATGAGTGTGACACAAGTGTGTGCGATCATCCAGTATCAAATAAAACTGATGCTTTTATTCCATTTATCTAAATATCTCCTGTTACATAAGAGTACTCTCAATACATAACATTTCTTACATAAATGGAAAAGAAACAAAGCAACTAAACATCATCTTCCATACCCGTGATGACGTTGTCAACATCATCAGCATCGGCTTCGGTCAAAGTGAAAACTCACCCCTGCCGAAATTGCTTCTGCCCAGGGTTGGACTGATTCTGACTCAGCCCTTCCTGCTGAAGCTGAGGGCAAAATGGCTTGATGTGACCCTCCTTGCCACAAAGAAAACAAGTCTTGCCCACTTGCGACTTGGTACACCCAGAAGATTTGTAGCCTGCCTCTCACACTTGTAGCAAGTGGGTACCCTTCCAGGCTCTGCAACAGCATTTGCTCCGGTGGATTTGAAATGTTGTGCTGGGGGCTGTCCCCTGAAATTGCCTGGCACTGCAGGCCACTTGCCAATGCTCCAGCTACTCCTCTTGACTTGCATTGCCTGGTACTGGTTCATATTCGACTCAGTAGCGGCACCCTCCTGACCAACTTCTCAAATCTTCGGATACCTAGGAGTATCATCCGGGTCTTCAAGCTTGGCCTCTGTAATGCCCTGAAATTCCTATGTGGAGAATTTAAGATACGAGCCAGGACCTTTACATTTAATTAGTCACAATACACAGAAAACGGGAAAATTTTAAAACTTTTTTATTACAATATTACAAGCCGAGTGTTTTCCATTGATTCAATATATTACATCAGAGTATACATGAATAAAATGATAAACATCGTGCTTTTCGTTGTAGACCATGCCTTGAATAGATTCCTCCTGGTTTGGTGATCATGTATCTGCAACCTATTAAAGTGGGGACGTCAGTACATATACTGACGCTTAAAGGCTGATGACTAGCAGCGAATCTCCAAAAACAAACATATAAAAACATGGTAAAATATGTCAGTGTAGTTTAAGTGTTCGTAAGTGCTATGACTAGAATCTAATGCAATGTCAACTAAGGCTAGGATGATCCTATTCTAATGCAAGCAAGACTCTGGGACAGTATGTAGCCCATACTACATACATCTCATCTCAAGCTGTTTCTTCATATATAGGGATTTGAACCCGCACCATGTATTCTACTTTTGTACTCATCCTGTTCCTGACATAATACTACATGACTGGTGAAGTTGCAGATACGGTCTAGTTTCGTTACTACAGTCAATAGTAGTGTCCTTGTTTGCCACTATTGCCCGGTCGCACTGGACCCCACGCAAAAGCCAACACGAACTACAAGATACTTTGTCAACCTTCTTCCGTGCCCTCAACTCCTCATGAGAAGGCATAGAACATTTGGAATCATAGGCTCCATTTCTCTAGGAAAACCTCCCATTCTTATCATGGCATATTTAGGAATTAACAGGCGAGATACGGAACCCGTGCTCCCAACTTATCATGAAAAAGCACTTTCCGTATCCCTTTGACAAGGGATACATCCCAGTAACACCTCCTAGTGTTAGCCTATAGAAGAAGTCGGATTATAAGGTATCACCCCTAACACCGACTCTCACCTTTCGGCAATGCATATATATATAAAATGGTTAAGTAACAAGTTACTACCCTAACAATGTCACTAACCCTAACCAAACAAACGAAACATGCCACTGTGCTTCCAACTTATCATGAAAAAGTACCGCCCGTGTCCCTCCTCTAACCAAACAAGTGAGACATGCGATTGTGCTTCCAATTTGGCATGAAAAAGCACCGTACGTGTCCCTCTTCTAATCAAACAAGTGAGACATATTACTGTACTTCCAACTTGGCATGAAAAATCACCGTACGTGTCCCTCTTCTAGAAAGTGCAACTATTTATTGACACAATTAACCAAGTCTTAACCTAGACTTTGCAAGATCTCATCGGATCCACTCCCAGCCTACTTATTCAAGACAATACCTATGTACGAGCCAAATAAGCTACTTATGAGACCAACCGTTACATACGGACCAGGTGAGCCATGTGTGAGACAACTACACACAAACAACCATACTAGAAATCAACCTACAAGCAACACACGTGCTTGCTAGCAAAATTTGTTCTTCTATAATTAGAAGCAATAGAAGAATCTACTAACAGTCTAAAATAGGCATTCTATCAATGAGAAGCCCAAAGCGACATAAAAACTTTTATCAAGCTAACAATTATTAGTGATCTTCCCAACCCTTATTACACATAAAGATGAAGAACGTTCACGTGATATGGTCCAACTTTAATTAGAACCCTATACAACTAGAATCCATGGGTTCCTTTCCCAATTGAACTAGAAGTACATGCAACTAGATTCTTGGATTCTATCTCAAGTTTGAGCTAGAATCACCTAGAAACTAAATGCATGGGTTCTCTTATCAATTGAGCTAGAACTATCGTAGTGCTAGTTTCATGGGTTTCTCTTTAAGTTGACTAGAACAACATAGAACATAGGTTCATTTCATTAGTTTAACTAGAACACCTAGCTCAAGCATGGGTTCATGGGTTCTTTTTAATCTTTCACTACAACTATTTACAATTCAAGCATGGTTTTTTACTAACACCACAACTACAACAAGATAGTTCCTTCACTAACATTATAACTACAACATGATAGTTAACATTATAACTACAACATGATTTTTTTACTACAACTTAACTACAACATGAATATCTACTACTACTTCAAGCACGGGCCATTCTACAACTCAAGCATGAATACTTACTACAACTTAAGCATGGATATTTACTACTACTTAAGTATGAATCTTCTACTACTACTTAAGCATGGATGATTCTCCTACTACTACTTAAGCGTAGATAATTGCTACAAATTACACATGAGTATGTACTATATTATCCTACAACAAATTATCATGGTATACAATGTAGTATGAGTTTCTTTACTACATTACCTACAACAACTAAGCATGGTATATAACATAGCATGAACCTACAACAATCTTAAGCATGAATACAACTTTCCTGCAACAATCTAAGCATGGTATATATCTTTCCTACAACAATCTAACATGGTATATAGCATGGGCATCAACCCTACAACAATTTTAGCATGATACACATAAGCATGTGTTTCCTACAACTTGGTAGACAACACAAACATGAATTCTACTACTAAGGATGGATCTTTATTACTACTTAAGCATGGATTCTTACTACAATATTAAGCATGAATAACTACTATACTTAAGCATGGTATACAACATAGGTATAAGTTTCTTACTACATCCAACCTATAATAATTTAAGCATGGTATATCAATCAATAACAATCTAAGCATGGTTTACAACTTAAAGCATGGGTTTCAACCTACAACAAATTAGCATGAATAATTTACTAGCTATTACAAGGCTACTTCTCTTTACAAAAATACAAGCCTTGAAATATTACAAAATCTAACTTTAGGTTACAAAAATCTACTCTTTATAACTTACAAGTCCTACATATAACCAAAAGTATACTTCTTTTGAAATAGAAGTTCTTCATACCACAAGTCTACCTTTTTATAAACTAGGAGTTAACAAGATTGATATTTTAACAAGTAGAGAGCAAAAACAATGAAGACTTATTCTTTTGTTAAGATTGTTAAGATCTATAACCCCAAAAATGGGTATGTAAATGTTTCTTTTACAAATCTTTTATATGCATATAGTGATTAGTCCTTGTTTGAGTTCTACAACCCAAGGATGGATATGTACACAAGTATTCATATGCATATGTTCATGAGTCCAAATTAAGTTCTACAACACATAGATGGGTATGTACACAATCTCCATGTGCTTGTGTCCATTTAGTCCAAATAACAAGAACAAAAATTACAACAATCCAAGATTCTACCATCCATCCTTCTCATGTGGTCATGCCATAATTCATATGCTTAGAAGATTAGTCCAAGTTGTTAGTTTCTTTTATTCGCCAAAATAACAATAATAAGAACAATAAGCTAAAGATTCAATCTTTATGCTCTTTATTTGTTTAAGTTCTACCATTCATTTTCATTCATGTGGTCATTCTTTTATCCATCATTATTTATGTTCATGACCATACACAACAAAAACAACCCACAAAAGAGAACCAAAACAACACACAAAAGAAAGCAAAAATCAAATAAAGATAACAAGAAGGGATAGAGAAACTCCCACCTTGTCTTTCAAGTAGGAAGAACTAGCCTATGCACCTTCTCCTTCCCCTTAGCTCCTATGAAAAATCTCTTAAGAAAACCTACAAATGAAAACTCTCTTAGTTAGGCTTTCTCTCTTTCTTTTCCTCCCTTTGTAAAAATGAGACAAGAGATGAGGGGAGGGGGTATTTATAGGATTGAAGAGATGGTGGAGAGTGCAAAAGCAACAAGGAGATTTTGCAAAAACCCCCTTCCATAAAGAAAGGGAAGACCATACCTAGGTGAGGTGGAAGTATGGTGAAAAGGGGTGAGGTGGAAGAGAGAGGCATCCTAGAAGAACATCTCCTAATACTCTTATGCATCTTAACCTAGGTTTAATTCTCCATCAAACCTAATTATCTAATTAGGTTGTCATGACAAAAGAGAGAGTTCAAACATGAAAAGAAATAAAATAATTTAGTATTTAAATAATAATAAAAATAATAATAAAATAATAATTTATACAATGTAATATCCGTCCGGGATATTACAGCCTCAACCCTTGCTCAAACTTCTGCGCTTTCTTGGCTTCGTCCAGAACCATTTCCAGCGCGTACCTTGAAAGTTGATTGAAATTGGTCGCAAACTCCTGCACGGTCATCCCTCCTTGTTGCAAGGCCAAAAACTCCATAGTCTTCTTCTTTTGAACATCCATGGGAAAGTAGTGACTTCTGAATTTTCCAAGAAACTCTTTCCAAGTAAGCTGCACATTGCCCAAGGTCCTCTTCAGTGACTGCCACCAAACTCCTACATCTTTCTCCGGCTGAATGGTGGCCAACTTCACCTTATTTGTCTCAGGGGTCTCTAGCACTTCAAAGACCGTCTCAATCTGCCTGATCCAGTCGTCTGCTGTGTCTGGATTTGCCTAGCCCTCAAACACAGGTAGTTTCATCCCTTTGAATGACTTTAACAGTCTGATTGCTTCGGGAACCTGCACAGCTGGCCTTGGCCTAGTATTCCCGGCGATGTTGGCAGCTAAAATATCCAAGGTCTGGTATACTTGAGCTAGTTCACTCTCTAGATCGAGCTCATTCTCACCAATATACCCTTCGTCGTTCCTGTTCCTTCGTGCCATTTCTGAATCATAAAATTTATCATTAATCACCATAAATAGCACAACTTACCTTCCTTCAACAAAATTCATTCATTCCAAAATTAAGCTTTTTACATTCGGAAAGAAAAAACTTGTTTCATCACATCCATTACATCCTTTTAACAAAAGACATCCTAAATTCTACGGTTTCTCTTGGCTGCTCTGAGCTCTTCCTGTAGTTCCTGAATTTCCTTCTTCATATCTTCAAATCTCTGATGCTGCTCCTGCTTGTCCCAGCGAGGGATATGGTCCAGCTTGGCCAAGTGTCGATCATTCACATGCTGAAACTTCTCGAGTTCACACACTTAATGACTCAGCTCTTGAATGCGCTCCTTATCTTCTGCCCGTCGCACTTCGAATGGTTTACACTCCACTTTTGAGCATCCAATTCTCTTCGAAGAAAAGCAACAATATCATCTTGGTCATCTGGAATGAGTTCTTCGTCTAAGGATTCTTTGGAAAAATCAGGCGGAGGATGAGTAATCTCCCTGGACTCAAGTAATTTCTCTTCTATCTCCTCTGGTTCCTCTTCTTCTTCCTTCGCTGGCTCTTCCTCTTCATTCTCGAAGGGGACGAACCAATGTATCTCATGCTGGGGATCATGATGATTGGCCATCTTATAGAAAAGGGAGGAGAAAATGTCATCATATAGAGCAACACAAACGTAAATTACTTGCATTTAAGTGTCTATAAGCTGAAACTCACACTCTAATGTCCACTCTAGAGTGTTGTTTCTTATAAATTTATACTACTTATTGAAGTGTGGCTCTGATACCACTCTGTAACACCCTGAATTCCAAATACGACCGAATTTGAAGTTCCACAGTATCTTTACATTTCATTTCGTTCAATTTTACAAGAAAAATTAAACTTTTTATAATGCAACAGTCCTTTACATTTATAACACAGTGAAAGGTAAAATGAAATACAATAATGAAAAATAATATACAATTGCAATACCTTTAGTATTTAAATAGATCAACAGCAGCATATCAACTTTATATCTTCAGACTCGCAAGAGGCTATTTGTCAGTGTTCAAGCATGCAATCAGAATAATTTGTTTGCGCTTACTTTTTATAGGTAAACGGTAAAGAAAAGTTTGTAAGAAAGGTTCTAAGTACAAGTGACCCTAGCAAGTGTAACTCAAAACTCACTTTATAACTCACTTTCTCTTACAATGAATGCAAGTTAAAAGTTATAAGTGAGACATCATCTGCAACTAAAAAACAAGATTGCTTTTTAGTTTCAACCATAACTTTTTAGCAATTGAACTTGATTTGCGACCCATTTACAAATAGGCCTAGCTATAGTCCGTGTTGCCAAACACCACCTTTATTGTTATCCCATTTCACTTGGCTATGTTTTTAGCATTTAATCTACATTGGCATATTAACAGTTACTGGTCAAGTTCATTGACATACAAAAAACTCTTATCAATCGCTTGATATCCAGGAATCATTTCCATCCCTATCCAAGGATTATGTGAGTGTTAATTGTCAAGTTCATAAAAAAACACAAAAGTCTTATTAACACTTAATATCCTGGCATCATTTCCGTCTCTATCCAAGATCATATGATGTGATAAACTAAAAGAAAGTGACATACCTTCATTGTCAAAAATATGAACACCATTGTCACTATACTAAATGCTTCAAGTTGTTTGCAAGAATGACAAAATAGAAAGCCCATCTATTTACTACTAGTATTTTTCACTTGCGATGCACGTTTTCATAAGAGTTGAAGGATTTTTACGTGCGAGATATGTGTTAAGAAATTGTTTTGGAGTTGGACATGCGTTGCACGTAATTGGAAAAAATATTTTGAAAAAAAAAAAATCTACAATTTGTACGTGCAATGCACGTGTTTATAATGAAATTTGAGTTGTACGTGCAACATAAGTGTATGTTTAGTGTTAAAAAATATTATATATTTGTTTTGCACTGCGTACATTTTAAATAGGTAGAATTTTTTTTATTTGTTTGTTTTTATGTAATTAATGGAAGAGTTGGAATTGTACGTGCGCATGTTGAAACTTGATAACCCCAACTCGCTCATTATAATCTCTACTACTATAATGGGAGAAGGCCTTAGTATAATTTGTCCTAAATCCAATTCGTGCAATGCACGTGCTGGTAGATTTTTTTTTTGCCCTTTTCATTTCTCAATTTTCTTCACGTACACAACACGCGTATAATACTAGCATTAGAAATTAGAGATGAGTTACATGAGGCCCACTATATCGTTCTGACAAAAGTATTCCATAACCAAATGGTAATACTAAATATCAAATAAATAAAACAAGAAGTCTCTACTACCGACTAGTACAATTAATTACTCTGGATGGACAAAGACAAAACAAAGAAAAAAGGACCCAAAAAAAATAAAAAAGGACCCAAAAAAAATTCTCTGTGCTTAAGAAAAGCAATCACAATTAGGTAAGTTCATTGCAAGTTCAAGACATAAATAAGGTACTATATGGTATTCGATCGGATTCTGAATCCTGAACAGCCGATGACCATACTGTCACGTCCCGCTTTTCAAAAACACGGAATACGAACGTGTGACAAAACCCAGTGAATGATTTTCATCATTCATAAGCTGTAGAATCGACTCAGTATCATAACAAGAATATAACAAAATATACACAACTACGCATGCATAAATAATTTATTAATCAACAGAAAACAATTGAAACAGAATAATAATATCTCAAATAGTTTTCAAATCTGGATCAAAAAATAAAACTTGGAACTATAGCCCATTACAAGGTTCATGTAGGAAAAGAAATAAATAACTCAAAGAAAACAAATATTTTAAGCAAGTCCTTTCTCCAAGCAAAGCCTAGAATGTCTGCTCACCAATTTCAGCAGGCAACTCGTCTCCAAAGTCTATATATATAAATATAAAAATGAAAAAAAATAGGGAGAACAAGATAAACGCCCTTAGTGCAAGTTAGACCCGCAAATAGTAAAACAAGTACAAGAATATGGAATAAAATTTGGAATCAAGAATGTAATAGGGATGCAACAAGTAGTGGGGATTCAAGAAACTAGCTAGTAAGAAAGACAGCTCAAGTGACAAGATTGGGTAACAAGTACTAGTAGTAAAACAAGTGGCTAATGAACATGTAATGGTATCAAGCATCAAGTAATAAGTATCACGTACAAGTGTCGAGTAACAAGTAACAAGTCTAATGTGTCAAGTTGTCAAGTACAAGTATCAAGTAACAAGTGTCAATTATTATGCTCAAGTATCAAGTCTCATGTATCATGTCATCAAGTATCAAGTAAGCCTGTGTCATGTTCAATTATCATGTGTCAAGTCTTGTAGTTAATACTAACTAGGTAGCACTTCATGTACCATCCTTTTATCACATGATTGCTACAGTAAATACAATTTCTTTTAGGCCTAGTGGTGAATATTAAAGGGCGGTGTACTAAGACATCAAGTATCAAGTAAGCACGGTTTATGAATACGAAAATAAAGTAACAAGTTCCCGAAGCAAGTTCGTGAATACTAATAATTTCAAGAACCACACAGTGGATTTATGAATACAACAAGTTCATGAGCCATTACATGAATACATCAAGTTGCAACAAGTTCATGAACCGAGTACTGGAAAATATGGGCCCCCTTCCGAGTACACTTACCTATAGTGTCCACTACTATGGTCTTTTCCTTAAACCCTGCCTTATTATTTATTATTATCATCAAGCAAGTATGAAAGTGTGCGAAACAAGTCAAGCAAACATAATCAAGAACATGGGACAAGTCTAGGCTAGGTAGGATACATGTTCGAGGGTCAAACAAAATCAAAGTATCAAGAACAACGGACATTCCAAATCTGGACAGCATGACGTTGCTGTACCAAAACTGCGATTCCCGTTGCTACAAGATAGTAAATGTGGATCCGTCAGAAGGTCTAGAAACTAGAACCATGCTCAGTTCCAAAGCATATAATTAAGATACATAAAAGTTGTCGTAACATGTGTCAAAACAGCAAACTATACAGCATTTGTGTTCAGCCAGAATTTGTAAAACCTAGCTTATACATATGAAATAGGGTTGAAACATCATTAATTAATTCTGAGAAAATTTGAAAATATTCTCTAGGGTGTCCAGCAATAACATGCAAAATTTCAAGTCATTTACTTACTAGTAGCATAGTTAAAAATAATTGTAAACTAAAAAGGTGCAGCAGTTTTTGTGAATCTGCGACTACCGACAAAGCAGTAAAACTACGATATCTTCTAGACAGTAACTCGAAATTCAAAAATTCTAGAAGTTATCGGCAACTAGACACTTAGGGCTACATTTCATATTCAGGACTCAAGTTCAGATTTTTGTTTTATTGAGGTCGAAACAGCAAGTAAAGACAAGAATAGCAGCAAGTGTAAATTTCTTTTATATACAAGTTGCATGATAATGACTATTATGAGTCTAGGTTAGTGTGTGATACAAATACGGATGCATTGGGGATCAAATCAGCAAGTCACATGTATTTCCCAACTCAAAAGAATGTAAGATCATTACACTACATATAACACCTCGAATTCCAAAATACAACTGAATCCGAAGTTCCACAGGATCTTCACACTTCTTTCATACAATTTTACAAGGAAATAAAAACATTTCTTATATCAGAGTTACATTACACTTTTACATTATCACAGCAGAAGCAATTTTACAATAATTTACATGAAACAACATTTAAAATAATCTTGGGCAGCATGTATACTTCAATTGTGTCAAGCATCTTAATCCTGCATATAAAACTATAGGCGCATCAGTTCATTCAACTGACGAAATATTATACACGACCATCCTCTCTATGCCGAAAACAGTATAACGATTCTCAATACTTAGCAAACCACAAACTTATCACAAACAAAGCTAAAGGGACTATCCTATTGATGTTGTGTTGTGATTGTGCACTTAGTTCTTAATGCAATTATTTGTATTATATGACACTAATGCGCACTTGTTCAGAGTCTATGCAGTCCATACTACATAAGTCTGAGGGCAAGCCCTTAACCGTTCTTTATCTTGTAGGGTTCAATCCCTTGCCATGACTTAATCTACTAGTGTAACTACGGTAAATATCCTACATATTTTCTGACCTACGAACTCATGTCTAGGCGCCCTGCAGGGAATCCCAACGTACTGACACATGACTCATCATGCAGACATCCTGTGGTGATTCAGCTCCTACCATAGACATGACACCACCTGCAGTCGTCAAACACCCCACGAGCGTCACCACTGGGACGGTACTCTGGAGCAGTATCCACGCCCTATCATGACGCATCATGGGACATCCTGTGAATACTCTCACGCCGTCAATCCAATGACCCTCATACTCAATATTTTTCTCTTACTTTCATCACATCTTCACTATGTATCTAATCCTTAGTTTAATTGAATCATGAATAAAATCAACCCTTAAAGTGTAGCACTCCCACTATACCGGTCTTATTCATTTAATTCACATGACCCAAACCTTGGTCTTCTCATTTCAATAATCATTTTCACATTTCTTTTATTGCCGGTATAAGGTTTGGCTATACCCTAATTCTCAATTTCAACTCATAATTTCAACATCAAGCTTTTCATGCTCATAAGGTCTTTTCATGATTAATCACAATTCATGCTTTCATAGGCATACCATTCATGTATTCACATATTTCATAACTCATCACAATCAATAATTCAATTTCACGTGCAATTTATGTGTAAGAATAAATTCCAACTGGTAATAATCAATAAATCATGTATTCCACAATTCCATTTATTCTCATTTCAAAATCTTACTACAAGCACAAATTAGAAGTCCAATTAATTACACCAATCACACTTTCAAAAATTCCTCATTACTAATTTTTCATCTTTATAACTCAAAAATTTCTCATCTATTTTTCCTTCTTTATTTAAAATACAATTTAATTTCAAAAAAAGTCCTTTCTTGCAAAAAATCCAATTTCTTATTCACACTTTATCAAAAGCTATATAAACTTTTCTTATAAAGTCCTAATAATTTTTCAGTAATTAATCCATAATTTTTCCAATTTTTATTTATTTTTAAAACTCAAATAATCAAAAATAATCCACAAAAAACATTTTTGTTAAAACTCAAATCCCCCAACCAAATTCGAACCCACAACCAGCGGTGAAATAGACAGCGCACAAGACCAACGCACCAAAGCCGCCGAACGATATAACTAAGGGTTATATTCCCTAAGTATTGACTCTCGGCTGTTTGGGTTTTTAACAAAAAAATAAAAACCAAGACATAGTATCGAACCCGACACCTCCGACAACTGTAGCGACCCAAGGCTCTTCCGACCAGTTGGTCTAAGTAGCCAATTCATTTAGATAGTAAATAATTTGGGTTTTAATTCTACTCTTTGTTCATAATTTTAATTCATAAAATCTCTAACAAAATTGTCTCTTTTTCTCGTCTTTTGAAAACAAAATTTTCTAGAACAAAAGTACATTTAATTCTACAGTAACCAGTATTTTTAAGGGTATTTTTAACTCTTTTAAAACACATATTTAGCCTTAGTTTGTATTTCATAATCACAATTTCGACATTCGAAAACTAAAGCATACTACTTCATAATTAAATATAGTTTCCCACACAAAATCTCTACAACAATGTTCTCTTATAACTATGATGTTTTTAGAATACAAAATCATCCTTCTTAATGAATAAAACTTATATTTTTATCCACTAATTTACACATGATGCATTCAATCATTTGTTTGCAAAAATATATTTTTTTTCATATAATCTAACATTCATATGGCATACAAAATGGAGACTTCTACTACAATAATTTACAATTTTCTTCTTAGTAATTCATTCCATCACTTCATCTCTAATATGCCATTCTGCTTGAATACTTTCATTAACAAACATGGTTCTAATCTTTTACTAGTTAATTCACACAATTGCATTTAAAACATACTTAGCATGCATACTATCATTAGAAGCAATGAGAGAATTCACTTTTACTCATAATTAACAAATCTAGCTACCAAATTAATACACATCTAATAATTTATCAATTCTCCTCTAATTAGGCAAACATACATTTCATTTCAACTTGTTGCTTTATAATAACAATTCAATTCATTTCTAACATGATTTTTACTTTAGAAGTCATGAGAAACACCCACCTCTTTAAAGAAAAAGCCAATTAGAATCTCCTAGAGTCCCCTAGAATGCGAGAGAGTGCCTTCTCCTCCTAGATTGCGATGCAAAAGCTTTCCTTCTGCTTTGCTTCCTTGCCAAACCGAGAGCTCCTTGGGGAGAGAATGGGTCGGCCTCCAATGGCGGAACACACACACAACTCACACTCACTCTAATATATTTCTCCTATATAGTTTTCTTTCTTTCAATAGTTTCTTAGTGTGGAATACAAATAGGTAGGGGGATATGTATACTAATTCTAGGATGGATTGGAGAGTTATGATTTATTAGATAGTTAAAGGATGGATGGCTAGAATAGGAGGGAAAGTTGTAGCAACCACCCACACTCACATAACTACCCATGCACACACCCACCCACTCCCCATGACTCCCATGCATACTCGGCCTCCAAATGGTGTGCATTGCACACTACGTGCATGCACGTGCCCCCTATTACCCCCTATTTGAAGTTTGTACAATTTTTAATTAATCAATTGTTCACATTTTGTGTCTACATGACAAGTGTGACCATTTAAATGATTAATTAAATTTATGGGCTTCACAAATAGTGGGCTTAGAGTTGTGGGCCAAAATAATAAAATAATAAATTATTAAAGTGAGCTCAAACTAAGAAAATAGTGTTTTAGGCTTTACAAAATAGGCTTTTAGAAAAATAAAGAAAAACAAAAATAATTGCTCATACTATAAAAAATGAAATTTTATATATATAAATAAATAAATAAATATACACATGAAATTTGCACGTGTACAACACGTGAAAATCAATATTTTTATTAAAATGAAAGTTTAGGGTATTACAACACTCCCTCCTTAGAATAGTTCCGTCCCCGAAGCTACAATTAAAGAGTGAGAAAACAAAACACAATAAGAAAAATACAATCAAACAAAGAGCTCAGGATGATCCTTCATCATCCTCTCCTCAGATTCCCAAGTAGCCTCTTCAACCAACTGGCTTCTCCAGACTATCTTGACCATCGGTATCGTCTTATTCCTCAAGATTTTCTCCCGACGATCAACAATCTCAACTGGAAGCTCAATGTAACTCAGATCTAATTGCAAACCCTCTGGCACTTCGGGCAAATGATGACTTGGATCTGGAATATAACCTCTCAGCATAGACACATGAAAAATATTGTGCACCTGAGACAATTCTTCTGGTAACTCAAGCCGGTAAGTAGTTTTTCCGATCCTTTTCAATATCTTATACGGGCCTATGAACCTCGGGGCTAACTTTCCACCCTTGCCGAATCGGATCACACCTTTGCTGGGTGATACCTTCAGAAAGACAAAGTCACCAACCTCAAACTCAAGGTCCCTCCTCCGATTATCTGCATAGCTCTTCTGCCTACTCTGAGCTTCCACCAACCTCTTCATGACCAGATCAATCTTTTTAGAGGTCTGCTACGCAATCTCAGGCTCAAACATCTGCCACTCTCCAACTTCGAACCAACAGATAGGCGTCCTGCACTTCCTGTCATACAAAGCTTTGTACGGTGCCATCCCAATGCTGGTCTAAAAACTGTTGTTGTAGGCAAACTCCATCAAAGGTAAATGTCTTTCCCAACTGCCTCCAAAGTCTAGTACACAGCACCGAAGCATGTCCTCAAGAATACGGTTGACTCTCTCGGTCTGCCCATCAGTCTGGAGATAAAAAGCAGTGCTGAAATCCATCTTGGTACCCAAAGCGGTCTGAAGAATCCTCCAGAAATGCAAAGTAAATCGCGCATCTCGATCAGACACAATGGTTAGCAGAACACCATGAAGCCTGACGATCTCACCAACATACATCTCAGCCAACTTGTCCATCGAAGCAGTGAGTTTCATCGCCAAGAAGTGAGCGGACTTGGTTAGTCGATCGACTATAACCCAAATCGCATCATTGCCTTTTGGACTCTTAGGCAAACCCGTGATGAAATCCATACTAATGTTATCCCACTTCCATTCCGGAATAGGTAACAGTTGTTTCTGTCGAGGCTTCGCTGCGGCGCCGAGGGAGAGGATGCAGCACAGGGTGACCGTGCTATACCAGAGGGCAGGCGACAAGGGGGGTGCTGCGTCGGGGTGCACACAGGGGAGGGTGCAGCGGGGACAAGGCTGTCGGGTTCGCAGCATCGCGATGCTGCTGTTGCGGCGCGTTGAGAGGAAGGAGGAGAACGGGGCTGTGGTCGATGCTATTGTTGACGGAGGGAGAAGAGGAAGACCGCGGAGACGGGAGTTGTTGCTGGCGACTGGTACGGTTGCGTTGCCACGTGCAACGAAGGCGACAGGGGGGTGCTGCGTCGGGGTGCACACAAGGGAGGGTGCAGCGGGGACAAGGCTGTCGGGGTCGCAGCATCGCGATGCTGCTGTTGCGGCGCGTTGAGAGGAAGGAAGAGAACGGGGCTGTGGTCGATGCTATTGTTGACGGAGGGAGAAGAGGAGGACCGCAGAGATGGGAGTTGTTGCTGGCGACTGGTGCGGTTGTGTTGCCTCGTGCGACGCGACAAGGAGGTGGCGCACAGTGGGAGGCGACGCGACGGGAAGCAAGGAAAGGGGGGTGCTGCGTCGGGGGTCTGCACTCATTCGAAGGTGTAGGAAAGCGGGAGAGCAGGAGATGAGAAGAAGGGAAGGTGAAGAGGTAGTAGGGGCGGCTGTATAGGAGTTTGCACAGTATTAGGTTAGGGTTAATCTAGGGTTATGGGTTATTAGGGTATTTATGAATAGGGTATTAGGTTGTTAGGGTTATTCGGTAATGGATCCAATAAGAATAGGGGAGGGTTTAATTAAAAGACCCAACAAAATAATGGGTTTGGAGTTTATAAAAACCAAAAGGAATAGGATTTAGTCAAATGGGTATTTGGGTTTAAAAATACAATAGGGAAATAAAATAACTAATAAAATATAGGATTATATATCAAGATATATATTGTACTACAATATGAAAATTATTTGAAATCGCTATAAATACAAAAATCGATAGAAATAGATGTTTAAATCAACGATCAAGATAATAATATTAATAACAACACAATAATAATTTTGATATACATATCAAAAAGAGATTTGAGATAAACAAGTTTATGAAAACCCAAATAGTAATAAAATAAGATACAAATAGCCGATCACTAAGAAAATAAATATTAAAGTTAGAATATACTATTATTCAAAGAAAATACAATTTCCGGTTTGAAAAGATTTTAACAGAAGGCCCAAATCGAGTTTAAAATAATACTGAATTTATAATGCATCAAAATACGAAAAATATTTAGAAAATACGTATTTAGGGAAATAGGGGTTACAAATCCTACCCACCTTAAAACAAAATTTCGTTCTCGAAATTTGCTTAGGCGGTACATAGGAGAAGGCAAAAGCAAACTTGGGGAATAACAAAATAGAGAATTAAAGGGAAAGGAACAAAGCAGTGGCAACACCAGAAAAAGAAGGAGTGGATAACAATGAGGTCAAAATGTAGGCATGAAAGAGAATAAACAGTATCAAAAGAAACGAAATAACACAAGATAACAAATATGATAAAGAAATAGGCATAACTGGAATCGGAGAGAGAAAAGACAGGAAAGAATTGAATCAAATAATGAATGGGTGCATGATGGCAAAATGGAATGCAAGAAAGAAGTAACCGGTATCAAAACGAAGAAGGAACAACACAAGGCTTGCAAGATAACAAGCAAAGAGATGAAGAAATAGATAGAGCTGGAATCGAAGAAGTGATAAACAAGGAAAAGATGAACCAAGCAATGAGTCAATGGATGAGAACAAATGCAAGAGAAAGGGGATAACAAACAATGCAAGGAAGGAGAAGGAACAATAGGATCCTGGGACCTGTAGGTTATGGGCCCACCACGCTTCTGCTGCGCCGCTCTGATGGTGACGTTCCAAACTCTAGACATATCGTTATAGACCACGTGACACCAAACGACGATCCGGACAAGAAAAAAAAATAAGGCACCAAAATCAAAGAGAATATAGGTAGGAGAATTTGGGTTGGGCTCGAGTGAGATATTAATAAATACTTCAATCGAAGGAAAATAAAATTGGGCTTTAGATGAGGGCTTTAATTTAAATAATTATGTAAAAACTAATGGGCGTTAACAAATATAATATTAATAATACAAAAATCGACACATATTAATAATAAAATAATAATAACAAAAATAATAAAAATATTAATAACAGTAATAACCATCATAATCATACCGGTAAAAATAAGAATAATAATAATAATAATAATAATAATAATATTAACAATACCAGTAAGGATAATAATGCAAGATAGAATATAATTTGGGGTTCATCATTTTTGTGAAAGTAATTCAATATTAACAATAATAATAAAATAGTATAAAAAAAAATAATACAATAATAATAATAGTAATAGTAATAACAATAATAATAATAATACTAATAATAATAAGGAAAACAATAATAATAATAGTAGAAATTTTTTGATATGTGTTCGCCTCATTTATATTCATCTGTAGACTTGCCTTCTCGACATCAAGTTGCAGGTTTGCCTCCACGATATCAGGTTGCAGGTTGCCATCTGGATATTTGATTGCACATTTTACCTCCCCGATATCAAGTTGCAATCTGCCTCCATTGACGTCTAGTTGCATGTTTGCCATCTCGACATCCAATTGCAACGAAAAGATGAACGAGATGATGCCATCTCTCACACGTACTTAGATATTGATTGCTCAATTTAAGTACGATGTTATGTTTTGAAATTTGTGATATTAAAATACACAGTTATTCGAAATAACAAAATTTTCGTTTTAGATACAATTTTATAGAAGATCCAAAATATAACAAATAATAATTGAAATACACAAAATATTTGAAAAAAAAATTATAAAGAAAATATAGACAGGATAAGAATGAATTGTATACTCAATAAAGAATTAGCAATAGAGGACAACTACAAGAGACGAAAGAAAATAAGAAATCAAAGAATTGAATATGAAGAAAGAGGAACGAGGGGGCACAAGCAGAATTGGAAGAGAATATGGCAGGGACGGAATAACTAGCATGATACTCAAAATGAGTCAACAAATGAAGATGAATGCAAGGCACGGAAAGCAATGAATCACACACGAATTGAAATAAGAAAGAATCAACGAGGCAAGCAGAAAATAAGAGATTACTTGTACCGGAATCAAAAGAATATGGGTACGGAAAGAATAAATTTGTAACCAATAAAGAATCAACAAATCAGGACGGCTGCAAGAGATAGAAGGAAACAAGGAAAGAATTTGAAGGAATCAAAATGAATGGGATAAGACTAGTGTCCAGATCGAGTTGATTATCAAATTATTTATGTAGTTGCATGGCCTGTTTAATGTTGAGTTAATCCTAACTGAGTCAAGTCTATCTAATGTATTAGTCAAACTAACACATTAGCAAAACTTGAGCTCTGATATCACTAAAAACCTGGTCACGCCCGCTTCCCAAAAATATGGAATACGAACGCGTGACAACGCCCAGCGAATGGTTTTCATCATTCATGAGCTGTAGGATCGACTCAGCAACACAACAAGAATATAATAAAATATACACAACCACGCATGCATGAATAATTTATTAATCAACAGAAAACAATTGAAACACAATAATAATATCTCAAATAGTTTTCAAATCTGGATCAAAAGATAAAACTCGGGACTATAGTCCATTATAAGGTTCATGTAGCAAAAGTAAATAACTCAAAGGAAACAAATATTTTATGCAAGTTCTTCCTCCAAGCGAAGCCTAGAATGTCTTCTCACCAATTCCAGCAGGCAACTCATCTCCAAAGTCTGTATATATAAATATAAAAAGGAAAAAAAAATAGGAAGAACAAGATAAACGCCCTTAGTGCAAGTTAGGGCAGCAAATAGTAAAACAAGTACAAGAATATGGAACAAGATTTGGAATCAAGAATGTAATAGGGATGCAACAAGTAGTGGGGATTCAAGAAAGTAGCTAGCAATAAAGACAGCTCAAGTGACAAAGTTGGGTAACAAGTACTAGTATAAAAACAAGTGGCTAGTGAACATGTAATGGTATCAAGCATCAAGTAATAAGTATCAGGTACAAGTGTCGAGTAACAAGTAACAAGTCTAATGTGTCAAGTTGTCAAGTACAAGTATCAAGTAACAAGTGTCAAGTATTATGCTCAAGTATCAAGTCTCATGTATCATGTCATCAAGTATCAAGTAAGCTTGTGTCATATTCAATTATCATGTGTCAAGTCTTGTAGTTAATACTATCTAGGTAGCACTACATGTGACATCCTTTTATCACATGGTTGCTACGGTCAATACAATTTCGTTTAGGCCTAGTGGTGGATTTTAAAGGGTGGTGTACGCAGGCATCAAGTATGAAGCAAGCACGGTTCATGAATACGAAAATAAAGTAACAAGTTCATGAAGCAAGTTCGTGAATACTAACAAGTTCAAGAAGCACACAGTGGGTTCATGAATACAACAAGTTCATTAGCCAAGTAATGACTTCATGAATACATCAAGGTGCAACAAGTTCATGAACACTGAGAAACACGGGTCCCCCTCCGAGTACACTTACCTATATTGTCCCTTAAACTCTGGCTTACTATTTATTATTATCATCAAGCAAGTATGAAAGTGTGCGAAACAAGTCAAGCAAACATAATCAAGAATATGGGACAAGTCTATGCTAGGTAGGATATATGTTCGAGGGTCAAACAAAATCAAAGTATCAAGAACAACAGGAATTCCAAATCTCGACAGCATGACATTGTTGTACCAAAACTGCGATTTCCGTTGCTACAAGATAGAAAATGTGGATCCGTCAGAAGGTCTAGAAACTAGACTCCAGCGTGGTTCCAACGCATATAATTAAGATACATAAAAATTGCAATAACATGTGTCAAAACATCAAACTATACAGCATTTGTGTTCAGCCAGAATTTGTAAAACCGAGTTTATACATATGAAACAGGGTTGAAATATCATTAATTAATTCTGAGAAAATTTGCGAATGATCTCTAGGTTTTCCAGCAACAGCATGCAATATTTCAAGTCATTTACTTACTGATAGCATAGTTAAAAATAATTGTAAACTAAAGAGGTGCAGCAATTTTTGTGAATCTACGACTACCGATACAGCAGCAGTAAAACTGCGATATCTCACAAACCGTAACTCGAAATTCGAAAATTCTGGATGTTATCTCGGCAACTAGACACTTAGGGCTACGTTTCATATTCAGGACTGAAGTTCAGATTTTGGTTTCATTGGGGTCGAAACAGTAAGTAAATACAAGAATAGCAGCAAGTGTGAATTTCTTTTATATACAAGTTGCATGATAATGACTATGATGAGTCTAGGTTAGTGTGTGATACAAATACGGATGCGTTGGGGATCAAATCAGCAAGTCACATGTATTTCCCAACTCAAAAGAATGTAAGATCATCACACTACATTATACAACACACGTCTACCAGTCAAGAGGTTCATGTTCAAATAATTAGGAGATAAAAAGGGTACAACTAGTTTTGTAAATATATCAACGAAGGGTTGTGACTACTAAGATTATGGGATCGATGAGGAATAATTTAATATCAACAAACGATGAGACAAAGAGGAGTCACAACTACAATCTATTTGCAGTATTTTCAATTAAATGCATGTACTAGAACAATAATTTGTACAAGAAGAATACTTGCCTTTAGGACGACATTAGATCCGATATATTGAGAATAACGAGATCGGAATCCCGACGACACGACGACGAGCAAACGATCACGATAATCACGATCGGGCACGGATCTCGATGATCAAGATGGTGATCAAGATGAAGATCAAGCGAATCCAACGGCTGGGATCGAAAATAAAACATATAAGAATGAGAAGAGTATCAAAAAAGTAACCATACCATGATTGACAATTGATGAAAAGAACAAAAAGTGGATCAAATGTTTAACCCACCAAGAAGAAGACGAACGAGACGATCGAGATGATCAAGGGCCTAGATCAAGTGTGATCAATCGAACGGACGGCTGAGATCGAAGATCAAGATCAAGATGATGATCACGATTGCGATGATCAAAAGAGATCGGACGGTCGAGATTAAGATCTTGATGATGATGATGATGGTGATGCAATCAACGACCGAGATCAACGGATCAAGAAGACGATGATCGTGATTGTGATGAACGACGATCAGATGGCTGAGATCGGATCTGATCAGATCTGGAGAGATCGGGTGCCCCAGGAGCGATCTGATCGGTGATCGCGATCTTGATCAGATCGGAAGAGATCTAACGATTGAGATCAATCAATCACGATCAAAGACGATCGACGGCCCAGAAACACATGATCAATTAGCAACCTCAAAGGCGATGGGGTGCACTGCTGGGAGGGGACGACGATAGAAGCACCGGGGAACAGCCAAGGGCGGTGCACTAGCTGGTGCTGCGTCAGGGGTCTGCACTCGGTTGAAGGTGGAGGAGAGCGGGAGAGCAGGAGATGAGAGGCAAAAGGGAAGGTGAAGAGGTAGTAGGGGGCGGGTGTATAGGGGTTAGCACAGTATTAGGTTAGGGTTAATTTAGGGTTAGGGGTTATTATGGTATTTATGAATAGGGTATTGGGTTGTTAGGGTTATTGGGTAATGGATCCAATAAGAATAGGGTATTGGGTTGTTATGGTTATTGGGTAATGGATCCAATAAGAATAGGGTTGGGTTTAATTAAAAGACCTAACAAGATAATGGGTTTGGAGTTTATAAAAACCAATAGGAATAGGATTTAGTCAAATGGGTATTTGGGTTTAAAAATACAATAGGGAAATAAAATAACTAATAAAATGTAGGATTAAATATCAAGATATATATTGTACTACAATATGAAAATTATTTGAAATCGCTACAAATACAAAAATCGGTAGAAATAGATGTTTAAATCAACGATAAAGATAATAATATTAATAACAACAATAATAATTTTGATATACATATCAAAATGAGATTTGAGATAAACAAGTTTACGAAAACCCAAATAGTAATAAAATAAGATACAAATAGCCGATCACTTAGAAAATAAACATTAAAGTTAGAATATACTATTATTCGAAGAAAATACAATTTCCGGTTTGAAAATATTTTCATAGAAGGCCCAAATTGAGTTTAAAATAATACTGAATTTATAATGAATCAAAATACGAAAAATATTCAGAAAATATGTATTTAGGGAAACAGGGGTTACACATATATTCTTATTTCTGTAATTGACCTCGTTCTCATCAGCCTCATTACCCTTTCATTAATGATACCTGCTGATATGGGTCAGATGACGTGACCCCTCATGGGCCACCAGATCCGCTCAAAAACTGCTCTCTCCTGATCATCGAGTCAACAGAAGTCAAACGGGCCGTTACCGCCTCAGGCCCACAGGCCAACAGGTGCAACCCAGCCCGCTCAGGTCCTAGACCCGTTTGCACTGCCTATAAATACCAGGCCATCTCCCACATTCAAAGGTAATCAATCTTTCCCCTCTAAAACCCTAGCTACTGTTGCTCTTCAGTAACTGACTAGATTGTTGGAGGGCCTGCCACCGGGATCTCTCTCGGTGTTTCTAGGCAGAGTGCAGGTACACAAGACTGAGCCAAGCCTCCCAGATCTGACTCGAGCATCCGTCCTCCACCTCGCCGCTGCTACTCCCAAGCCACTCCCTCAGCCGAGGGTTGGGCATATAGCTAGTACCGCGACTTCCACTTTACAAATTCAGAGAACTCACACCTGTTGCAGCCACACCCCAAAAACAAATCGCATCAGTTTGGCACCGTCTGTGGGAACCCTCGATACTGACCTCAGTCCGACCCCGGCCATTGACGTCATCCCCTCGATCCAAGCTTTCGAATGGCACCCAAGGCCAAAAGAGTTGTCACCTCTGCACGTCGTCCAGATGCTCCTCCCCAGGACGTCCCCGCCGACACTCATGGATCCAACCATCCGAGGGTCAACGGCGGACCCAGGCCGGGCGCTTCTCGCTCGGTCGCAATCGACCTGCATCGGGTCATCTAGAACCGACAAGCCAGCCGAACTAGGGGAGGGGCCGCTTCCAACTCGGCCCCGAACCATCCCAGGCATCAATCCCAAGAGTGGGAGCCGGAGCTTAGTCGCGCCGACCGAAGGCCGCCACCCCAATGCGACCAGGCCGGACGAGCTCCAGTCACCCACCGTGAGTTCCAAAACTTCCAGAACGAGATCCTGGAGGCCATCTTAGGGACCCCCATCAACGAGACACTCCACTGCTCTCACTCGTGGCCGGATGCCAGAGCCAGCGAGTCTCGCGGCCTAACCCGCCTGCCAAAGCATGGCGAGGACGTCCTATGACACCTACAAGAAATGGAGAACCGCCTCGACCACTTTGGCGAGGGCGACCAGAGGCCGACTCAGGGTCATAGGCCGACCCAACCTCCTTTCTTCGCCGCAATCCTACAAGCAGAAATACCCACGGAATTTTCGGCCTCCTCAGTTCGAGACTTACGACGGCGAGGGTGATCCTGCTGATCACATGAAGGGTTTCAAGACCCTCATGATGATTCACAATGTTTCGGATCCCCTCCTATGTTGTGCCTTCACTGTCACCCTCTGGGGTCCAGCTCGAGAATGTTTCTCTAAGCTCGTCTCCGGCTCGATATACTCATTCGACCAGCTGGAGGCCAACTTTCTCGCCCACTTCGTAACCAGCAGGAAGGCCGAGAAGACAAGCGCATCCCTAATGGACCTCCGGCAGAAGGAAGGGGAGTCACTCCAACAGTTCGTTTGGAGGTTCATCGCAGAGGCGAGATCTGTCTCCTCCCTCGATGCCGGGGTCACCTCGGCAGCCTTCAGACACAACGTCCGACATAGCCAGCTGAAGGTGTTCTTGGCCAAGAAACCTCCACTCGATTTTTTCGACCTGCTCAATTGGGTTGAGAAGTACATTCGGCCGGACGAAGCCCTAAATTCCAACACCAAAGAGGTCCCGGGGAAGGGGGAGTGCAAGGCCGTTGAGGCAAAGCCAGCCAAGAAGGTTCCGAAAGACGGGACCGGCATGAAGAGGGTCCCTCCGATCCCGCGTTTCGAGAGGTACATGCCGCTGACGCAAAACGTGTCGGCCATCCTATTAGTGATCGAAGATAGGGACCTCGTCCAGATGCCCCCTCAACCAACCAGCAACAAGAAAAGGGACCAGCGATTCTGCTGCCATTTCCACCGGGACAACGGGCACGATATCGATTACTGCTGGGCCCTGAAGGACGAAATCGGGGCCCTCATCCAACGAGGGTATCTCTGAGAATTCACCCGGGAAGACGCCCGGGGCCAAAGGGACACGAGGAACCGGATGCCTTCCTCTCCTCCTCGCGCCCCCAAACAGCATCCCGAGCGACACCCGGAGCCTGAAGAGACTGGAGGCCAGGCCATTCTACACTGCGTCCATGGGGGGCATATGGGAGGGGATTCTAATACTTTCCCCAAGGCGTTCGTCCGAGAGGTAAACGCCGTCTGAGAACTCCCCTCCCCTAGGTCCAGCAGCTCCCTGTCTCCTTCTCGGGGGAAGACCTGGAGGGGGTTCAGCTCCCACACTGCGATGCGCTTGTCATCAGCCTCGTCATGGCGAACTACGAGGTTTGTTGGATCCTCGTGGACAACGGGAGCTCGGTAAACATCCTCTTCCTGAAAGCGTTTGAAAACCTCAAGCTCCCCCGAGATAAGCTGAAGCCAGCCGAGTACACCCTGCACGGGTTCTCTGGCATCCCGATGCCAAATAGAGGGGATCGTGACCTTGGATGTCACTACTGGTACGATCCCCCACAGACGGACTGAGTCGATGGACTTCATGGTTGTGAACGTAAAAGCAGCTTACATTGCCATCCTCGGCCGACCAGGGATCTGCTCCCTCTAGGCTGTACCCTCGGCCTACCACCTGAAATTGAAGTTCCCCACCGAGTCAGGTGTCGGATCGTTCAGGGGAACCAAGAGGCGGCACGATCGTGCTATATGACGGTAGTCGGGGGCGGTGTGTTTCCCCTGGACGTCGTCGAGTTGCAGCCCGAAAGGAGCCAACCGGAGCCCAAACCTGCGGACAAACTAGAAGAAGTCTCGTTCGAGACAGAAGACAAACCAAAATGGTTCCGCGTGAGCTGCTCCCTCGCATCCGACCTAAAGTCCGACCTAATCGACTGCATTCGCCGCAACGCCGACCTCTTCGCATGGAAGCCCTCTGACATGCCCGGATCTCCAAAGACCTGATCATGCACAGACTAAGCGTGATCCTTGGCTCGAAGCCGATTGTCCAGAAGCGACGTAAGTTTGCCCCGGAGAGAAAGCAGACTGTGAAAGTGGAGGCAGACAAACTGTTGTCTGCCCAGTTCATCCAGGAGGTCAGCTACCCAGAGTGGCTAGCGAACGTCGTGATGGTGAGAAAGGCCAACGGGAGTTGGAGGATCTGCATAAACTTTACGGACTTGAACAAGGCGTGCCTCAAAGATCGTTCCCTCTCCCCAGCATCGATGTTCTGATCGACGCAACGTCGGGTCACGAGCTCCTGTCCTTCATGAACGCCTTCTCAGGCTATAAATAGATCAAAATGTTCCCCCCTGATATAGCCAAGACGTCCTTCATCACCGACCAAGGTCTCTACTGCTACCGGGTTATGCCCTTCGAGCTGAAGAACGTCGGTGCTACTTATCAGAGGCTCGTCAACCGAGTCTTCAAGGACCAGAATGGTCGCAACATGGAAGTATACATTGACAACATGCTCGTCAAAGCCAGCAAGGGCAGGACCACGTCACTGACATGGAAGTCTCGCCAATCCTCCGCTCCTTAGCAAACCCGAGCCGAGCGAGCCTCTCTGGCTTTACTTTCGGCCTCGGAATGCATGCTCAGTGCTGTTCTCGTTAGCAAAGAAGACGGAGTCCAAAATTCGTTGTATTGCGTGAGCAAGGTTCTGCTCTCGGTCGAGACCAGATATGCAAAAATGGAGAAGGTGGCATACGCCCTGGTCATGGCTGTGCGGAAGCTCCGTCCTTATTTCCAAGCGCACTCAATTTAGGTCCTCACCGATCAGCCTCTGAAGGCCGTCCTTCACAAGCCCGAGAGCTCCAGCCGCCTTGTCAAGTGGTCGATCGAGCTCAATCAATATGACATCGGCTATCAACCAAGAACAGCAATCAAGGGACAGGCCCTCGCCGAATTCATAACGGAATGTACCATCTCCGAGCAACCCAAAAGTAAGGAGGCCGACCATACGTGGGAAGTTTACGTTGATGGCTCTTCTTGCGAAGCGGGGAGTGATGCGGGTATCATTTTGCGAGGACCCGACAACTTCCTTCTCCAATATTCCCTCCGCCTCAACTTTCCAGCCTCTAACAACGAAGCCAAACATGAAGCTACGATCGTAGGGCTCACTCTAGCACACCAGGCAGGCGCTAGACAGATCAGAGCCTTTAGCGACTCTCAGCTCGTGGTCAATCAGATCACCGGAGACTACGAGGCCCGGGACAATCGGATGATCCGGTATTTGGCTGTGGTCCAACGGCTTTTGACATCCTTTGACGACGCCGCAGTCATAAGGATCCCAAGAGAGCAGAACGCCCAAGCCGATGCCCTGTCAAAGTTAGCCTCCTCATCCTTCGAAGGTCTCGACCGCACCATTCTGGTTGAAGTACTCCTGAAGCCGAGTATCGACCTCCCCGAGATGCTCTGCATAGACGACAGAGCTCAGCTTGACAATTGGACCACTCCCATCCGAAAGTTTCTGATCGAAGGAGAGCTCCCCCAAGACTGGGCCGAGGCAAGGCGGATCAAGATCCGCTCGGAAAGGTTCGCCATGATCAGTGAAACTCTCTTCAAACGCTCGTACACCACGACGGACGAAAGACGCTACCTCCGCTGCTTAACCCCTAACGAAGCAAAGCATGCTCTCAAGGAGCTCCACGAAGGAATTGGCGGGTACCACATGGGGAGCCGATCGCTTGCCTGAAAGGCTCTGAATCACGAGTATTACTGGCCTACGATGTTGCAAGATGCCCTGGCCTTGGTCAAAAAGTGTGGTCCTTGTCAAAGATTCTCCTCAGTGAGAAGGGTTCCACAAGCAAACCTCCGCTCCCTGGCTAGTCCAACCCCCTTTGCTATGTAGGGGATGGACCTGGTAGGCCCCTTCCCGAAAGCGACGGGCCAAAGGAAGTTTCCGATAGTAGCGATCGACTACTTCACAAAGTGGATCGAGGCCGAGCCCCTACCCACGATCACCGAACAGCAGACCCAGCAATTCTTCTGGAAACACATCATCTGCCGGTTCGGAATTCCGCACATACTCATCACGGATAATGGGACCCAGTTTGCGGGTAAGAATTTCTGAAAGTTCTGCGAGGATCTCGGAATCCAACAACGCTTCTCTTCGGTGTGCCACCCGCAGTCGAACGGTCAGATCGAGAACACAAACCGCCAAATCCTTGACGGTTTGAAGAAATGGCTTGATAATTCTTCCCAGGGATTATAGGTCGACGAGTTGCCGAGCATTCTCTGGGCCCATCAGATGACGAAGAGGATTCCCACGGGAGAATCGCCATTCAATCTGACTTACAGCGCGGAAGCAGTAATTCCCCTCGAGATCGAGCACCCTTCGCCCCGTGTCATGGCATTTGATGAAGAAAGCAACTGGGCACAACTGCGCGCTGATCTAGACCTCATAGACGCGGTTAGGGAAAAATCCGCCATCAAAAGGAGCACATACCAACAGAGGATCGAGAGGTTCTACAACAAAATGGTATGTCCCACAAACATTAAGCTAGGGGACCTCGTCCTCCGGAAGCTGGCGGTGTCTAACCTCGGCCAAAAGACGAAGCTGGCTCCAAACTGGGAAGGCCTGTACAAAGTTTCTGAGATTATATGCCCGGGCACGTACCGCCTTACCGACCCGGAGGGCAAGGCTGTGAAGAGACCCTGGAATGCGGAGCACCTTATCAAATTCCTCGAAGGGGAGAATTAGCACCTCGCATAGCCCTTATAGTTACCCATCTGTAAATTCCAAGATATAATCGGCACCTCGTGCCTTGTTTTGTAAAATCAATATGATGTAACCATTTATCCCTCTTGGCCTCGTGCCAGCTTTCTGAAAAAAAAAATTGGGCTTGACGCTTGGATGGCACCGCGAGCCACAAAAACTTCTTGTAGCGCCCCGATTTTCGATACTGGGAAACCGTGACACGAGCCAAGAACTTTTCTTCAATTAGTCACAATACACAGAAAAACAGGAGAATTTAAAACTTTTTATTCAATACACAATATGTTACAAGTCTGAAAATTGTACAACTGTAATACCTTACAATAGAGTTACAATATTACCTTTACATTTCTAAGTATTACAACCTTCAACATCTTACATCAGAGTACTTCTCAACTAATGCATAATCAATACATATACTGCAGCGGAACTAAACATAACACTGACTCCTTGCTTTCCTTGCCTTGAGTCCTCCTGAATTTCGCCTTTGTAGTTCGGCGATCCAGTACCTATGGAAGTGGGGACGTCAGTATTCACTGACGCTTAAAGGCTGATCATATAGCAGCGAATCTCCCAAACAATATACAAAATATAGCAATGGTGTTGGTGTAGTTTAAGTGTTCGTGAGGCTAAGACTAGACTCTAATGCGATATTTAAATAGAACTAGGACACTTCCTATTCTATGTCAGCAAGTCTCCGAAGCAACATGCAGCCCATACTACATGCAACCCCATCTCAAGCCGTTTCTCCATATATAGGGATTGAACCCGCGTTATGAACTTCTAATTGTACACAACCTGTTCCTGACAATACTCCATGACTCTGTGAGGTTGCAGAAGGGGTCAAGTCCCCCCATGCAGTCTGCTTATGGTGTCTCCGTTTTCCACTACTACCCGGCATGCCGGACCTCACTCGATCCCAGTATATCGGGCATCGTTCCATAATCAAACTATAGGGTTTCGCAAGCGCAGGATAGCTCGAAGCCTACCCTGTGGCACCCTCTGGGGTCTAGCAAGCGCAGGACTGCACCATGCATCCTGTGGCACCCCAGCCACAGTATTTCAGGAATTAACAGAGCGAGATACGCAACCCGCGTCCTCAACTTGTGAGACGGCACCGTGCGTATCCCTTTGACGGGAAGGTACAACCCAATACACCACCTATGATCAGCCTCAAGGGACGAGTTAGTGTAAGGGGCCCCTACAACTGACTCCTCTCTCCCGGCAAAAAGGGTTTAAGTAAAATAGTCCTTGTAAGTTACTATCCTAATGATGTCCCTGACTCGAACAATCCTAGGGATGACGATGTTATAAACACAACCTGCTAGGCCTTTAGTTTAGGCTTCGCAAGACAACTCTACTAGGCTGCTCAACCTAGACTTACCAGAATCCCTCAGGATCCGGTTCGTGGCTCATCGATCCAAGACTTTGGCCGTGCGAATATACACGCATGCCGCTACCCTAGACTTGGATTATGTCTATACTCCGGTCCTCGATTAACCTACCCTGGCTAAGATTCGACGGTACACAAGGAGTGACTCCTCCACAGTTCATTAGGGTAAGAAAACATATGTCTTGGTGGTCGATAGCCCTTAGGGTGGTAATCTCACCCTAAACGAGCACAACGAACTGTGTACTAGCTAACAAGCTATACACGAGTAACAACCACATACGAGCCAATTAAGCTACGTATAGAACAATAACTTCCTACGAGCCAGGCGGGCCCCGTAGGAGATAACCACGTACATACCAGCCAATTAAGCCGCGTATGAGACCAACAGCTACGCACGGGCCAGTCGAGCCGCGTACGAGACAACAACCTACATACGAGCCAGCTAAGCTACGTATGAGACCCACAGCTACATACGGGCTAGTCGAGCCACGTACGAGCACAACCATATGCAAACAACCATACAGGTAATCAATCTTAAAAGCAACCAAACGTGCTTACTAGCAAACTTAATCTTCTATTATTAGAAGCAACAGAAGAATCTACCAGTAGTCTATGATCGGTATTCTACTAAGGAAGAACCGAAGGCGACGAAACGGCCTTTATCAACTAACTATTACTAGTGGTCTTCCCAATCCTTATTACTTCGACCTATAATACCTTAAGCATGACATACACTAGTAAGCATCTTCCTACGGTAATCAAATTACAAAACAGAACTACTCACCATCACACTCCTAAGTATGAATATGATTCCGCTGGTGCTTACATCGAGCTTTAAGCATAAAAATCACTACGACCTAGACATGAAGTCCACTATAGTCTAGCGAGCGTGAAAGCTTACTACTTATCTTGACTAATCACCATAACCCAAGCATGGATAGATAACTAATATAACGCACAACGTTCCAAGGCATGGTAGGTATTCTAACATTACTCCTACAATATTTTAAGCAAGTATTTGAACTTTAACATGGTATAAAACACAACATAAAGTCACTACAACTAACCATGGGTAGTTTCTTTACTCTAAGCATGAATATCATAGTTTGGATGTCATTAACTTAACATGATCAATAATTAGTATGATACCTACTTACTTAGCATGAATCATGATCGTCTACTAACATAGCATGAACAACCACTTATCTAAGCATGGGTACCATGTAAACATGAGTATTCATATAACCTAGCATGGTATACAACTTACTCACAATCTAAACTAGCATGACATACAACTTTCTTATAATTAAGCTAGCATGGCATACAACTTACTTGTAGTTAAGCTAGCATGGCACATCTATAATTAAACTAACATGGTATATCACATACCTACAATTTAAACTAACATGGTATATCACATACCTACAATTAAATTAGCATGGTATGCAACTTTTCTACTATCATCCAAGCATGAATCTTTATTAAGCATAAATAACTACTAAACATGAATGTTTTACTAAACATGAATGTTTTACTAAACATGGGTAACTACTAGTATGAACATTCAACATTCCTAAGTATATATGTATATATACTTCTAACATGGTAAGCAATTTTATCATAGATCCTACAACATTCTAGGCACAATCAATCTAAACATGGTAGGAAACTCTTAGATTGCTTCCTACAACATTCTAAGCTTGAATGAGTGAATCTAAACATGGTAGGAAACTCTTAGATTGCATCCTACAATATTCTAAGCATGAATGAGTGAATCTAAACATGGTAGGAAACTCTTAGATTGCATCCTACAATATTCTAAGCATGAGTAGATTAATCTAAGCATGGGAGGAATTTTAGGATTAATCCTACAACATCCTAAGCATAAATAGGCTAATCTAAACATGGTAGGAACTTTAGAATTTGTCCTAAAACATTCTAACATGAGATAGCATTCCTAAAACATGATGAGAAATTTTAGGAAGCATACTACAACATTTTAAGCATAAAAATATGATGGGTAATCTTAGAAGGAAACCTACAACATATATGTCATTCCTACATATGATAGGCAATTTTAGAATTACTCCTCCAACATTCTAAACATCATTAAGTATGCTAGATATTTTTAGAGTGAATAAAGCATGATAGGATATTTTTTTAGAAATAATCCTACAACATTCTAAACATAAAGCATGATAGGATATTTTTAGGAGTAATCCTACAACTAACTAAGCATGAAAACATGGTAGGATATTTTTAGAAAAAGTCCTACAACATTCTAACATGAAATAGCATGATAGGATATTTTTTTAGAAATAATCCTACAACTAGTTAAGCATAAAAACATGGTAGGATATTTTTATTAGGCATCCTACAACATTTGAAGCATGGGTATTGCTTCTAAACATTTTTAGAAGTGATCCTACAACATTTGAAGCATGAATATTGCTTCTAAATATTTTTAGAAGTGATCCTACAACCTTTGAAGCATGAATATTGCTTCTAAATATTTTTAGAAGTGATCCTACAATCTTTGAAGCATGAATATTGCTTCTAAATATTTTTAGAAGTGATCCTACAACCTTTGAAGCATGAATATTGCTTCTAAATATTTTTAGAAGTGATCCTACAACATTTTACTACTACTACTACTCCTATTTTAATTAAAGCATAACACACAATTATCTACTACTACTACTACTTCATTCTTATCAAGAACACAACATACAACTTACTACTACTACTACTTTATGGGCATAAAACATCTATACTATTTACTACCACTTCTTCCTTTAATCAAAATACTACTACTTTATTTAATCAACCATACTACTACTATCTTATTAATCAACATGCTATTACTACTTTATTTAATCAACATGCTACTACTACCTCATTTAATCACATACTACTACTTTATATTTTAGCATGCAACTACTTAGTTGCTTACTAGTCTTTATTATTACTAGTGATAAAAGAAAAGATCATTTTTATTTTACATTACTCTACAACTAGTAAATATGAAAGAAAAGATCTTTTTCATTTATTTTTACAACTAGTGATTAAAAGAAAAGATCTTTTTAATAGCTACAACTAGTGATTAATAAAAAGAGAAGATCTTTTTTTTTTTAATCTACAACTAGTGATCAATAAAAGAAAAGATCTTTTTAATCTACAACTAGTGTTTAGTAAGAAAAGAAAGATCTTTTTAATTTTCTACAACTAGTGGTTAACAAAAAGATCTTTTTATTACAATAAACATATACTTATTATTATTAGTCCAATGTTCAATCAAGGTCCTACAACCCACAATGGTTGTAAAATGTTCATATGCTTATGTGTATTAAGTCCTACAAGTCCTACAACCTCCAATCGGTTGTATGTTCAAGATCATATGCCATATGTGAATTTTTAGTCCAATAACATACAAAACAATAACTACAATACCAAAGATGTGATCTTTATATGTTAGTAGTCACTATTATTACTTTTTTTCTTTTATTTACCCCAACATACAACACACTCATTCATAAGAACAAACCCAAAAAAACAAAACAAAACAAGAAGGTAGAAGAAGAAGTCAAACAACAAAACTAACAAACAAACAAACAAACAAACAATCAAACAAATAAGTGGAGAACCCCCACCTTAGCGTTTTTTTGGAAGGACATGCTTGCTAACCTTCTCCTTCCCCTAGCTTTTAGAATCTCCTAGGAAACCTTACAATAAAACTCTCTTTTGTTAGTATGAGACCTCTCTTTCTTTTCCTTTATTTCTTTTTATCTTTTTGATCTTTTGTTTTCTAAAATGAGAGAAGGAGGAGAATGAGGGGGTGTTTATAGGAGGAAATGGGAGGTGGTAAGTGCACCACATTGCACAAGAACCCCAAGGAGAGGGTGGCCGGCCATGCTTCTAGGGGGGAGGGGTATGGTGTAGGGTGGTGAGGTGGAGGGATAAGGTTTCTAGAAGGGTGTTAACACTTCTCATACATACAAACCCTATATTAAACCACCTAATCAAAACCCTAACCTTCTAATTAAGTTGCCATGACAAGAGTAAGTACATTGTTCTTTGAGTACATACTACATACTAGGTATAATGCGCTAAGTACCATACAATTGTATGTATGTGTACATGTATGTGTATAAAAATATTCCTTTAAAAATCCTTATAAAATTTCCATCAAATAGTTTAACTTTGAAAATAATAATAAAATAAATTTTATTATTAATTTGGAGGCTCGCGCTATCAATTTGATGCGCTTCAGATGTGCACCGACCGATAGATGCGCGTAGGCACTGTTTGTGGGCAACCCGGCGAAAAATCACCAAAATGATCTGATTTTGGAATTAAAATAAAATAATAATAAAATAGTAATTTCTATGAGTTAATATCCGTTCGGAATATTACATTACTCGCTCCTTAGAATAGTTCTGTCCTCAGAACTACTTTAAGTTAGGAGAATGAATCGACAAATACGAAATAACATGGTCGGAGAACAAGAGATGAACCGAAATTTTTCTTTGAACATCCATCCAAAGGGTTACACTTATATATACATAAACCTACTGGTTTACAAAATGTCATCTCTTCCTAAGTAATGACTTTCCTACCTATACATTACAGGAGTAGGAGTTAAGATCCCAAAATAATAAAACGGTCTACCTAAACCTACTTGGTTACAAGTGTCACATTTTTTTTTCTAAGTGACATCCTCCCTACCTATACATCACACATGTAGGGGCCAAAATCACAAAATAACAAAACAACTCCTAAGTACCCGACTGCCTAGTCGGTACTGCTGGCTCCCTCAGGTGGGTCCTGCCCGGTCATCAGTGCCAGCAGCTGTGCAATCTGAACCTGAAGGTCTGCGCACCGGCGCTCCAGGCGCTCAAACTGTGCCCTGTAGGCACGGTTTTGGATCACCATTCGGCGTTGAGCCCTTGCGTTGGCACTCCTCAGCCTTTCTACCTCCCTTTCATGGTGATAGTTGACGAACTCGCCTGAGTCCATCCTGTTCTCTAGATGGACGTGAGACCAGGTCAGCGTAGAGATGTCTTCGAAGACCTGCTGGAAGGCCTCCTCGACAGGGGTAAGCTGGGGAGGTGGCGGTACTGGGGCCTGACCTCCAAAAGCAAAAGCCCCTACTGTGGCAGCTGCGGGGGCTCCGTGGGCCAGTCCGACCTCCACCAGTGGCTGAGCCTCCTCCATGATAGGCTGGGTGTCCGAGTCTATCTCTATCACCTCTCCCTGACCCCACCCACTCCCCGTGGGAACTGGTCTGTCCGTCATCCTGCAAGGAGTGGATACAGAAATTAGCATCGATATAGAAATATTATAAAACATAAGTTGAAAGAACAACAATATGAGTTATAATTATCTACAACTAGCTAAAACCCAATCTCCTAAAGGCATCTAAGTTTAAATTTTCCTACTATGTTGGACTGTAAACTGAAGTTAGCTCTGATACCACTCTGTAGTGCCCCGATTTCCGACACTGGAAAACCGTGACACGAGCCAAGATCTTTTCTTCAATTAGTCACAATACACAGAAAAACAGGAGAATTTAAAACTTTTTATTCAATACACAATATGTTACAAGTCTGAATATTGTACAATTGTAATACCTTACAATAGAGTTACAATATTACCTTTACATTTCTAAGTATTACAACCTTCAACATCTTACATCAGAGTACTTCTCAACTAATGCATAATCAATACATATACTGCAGCGGTACTAAACATAACACTGACTCCTTGCTTTCCTTGCCTTGAGTCCTCCTGAATTTTGCCTTTGTACTTCGGCGATCCAGTACCTATGGAAGTGGGGACGTCAGTATTCACTGACGCTTAAAGGCTGATCATATAGCAGCGAATCTCCCAAACAATACACAAAATATAGCAATGGTGTTGGTGTAGTTTAAGTGTTCGTGAGTTCTAAGACTAAATTCTAATGCGATATTTAAATAGAACTAGGACACTTCCTATTCTATGTCAACAAGTCTCCGAAGCAACATGCAGCCCATACTACATGCGACCCCATCTCAAGCCGTTTCTCCATATATAGGGATTGAACCCGCGTTATGAACTTCTAATTGTACACAACCTGTTCCTGACAATACTCCATGACTCTGTGAGGTTGCAGAAGGGATCAAGTCCCCCCATGCAGTCTGCTTATGGTATCTCCGTTTTCCACTACTACCCGGCATGCCGGACCTCACTCGATCCCAGTATATCGGGCATCGTTCTAAAATCAAACTATAGGGTTTCACAAGCGCAGGATAGCTCGAAGCCTACCCTGTGGCACCCTCTGGGGTCTAGTAAGCGCAGGACTGCACCATGCATCCTGCGGCACCCCAGCCACGGTATTTCAGGAATTAACAGAGCGAGATACGCAACCCGTGTCCTCAACTTGTGAGACGGAACCGTGCGTATCCCTTTGACGGGAAGGTACAACCCAATACACCACCTATGATCTGCCTCAAGGGACGAGTTAGTGTAAGGGGCCCCCTACAACTGACTCTTCTCTCCCGGCAAAAAGGGTTTAAGTAAAATAGTCCTTGTAAGTCACTATCCTAATGATGTCCCTGACTCGAACAATCCTAGGGATGACAATGTTATAAACACAACCTGCTAGGCCTTTAGTTTAGGCTTCGCAAGACAACTCTACTAGGCTGCTCTACCTAGACTTACCAGAATCCCTCAGGATCCGATTCGTGGCTCATCGATCCAAGACTTTGGCCGTGCAAATATACACGCATGCCGCTACCCTAGACTTGGATTATGTCTATACTCCGGTCCTCGATTAACCTACCCTGGTTAAGATTCGACGGTACACAAGGAGTGACTCCTCCACAGTTCATTAGGGTAAGAAAACATATGTCTTGGTGGTCGATAGCCCTTAGGGTGGTAATCTCACCCTAAACGAGCACAACGAATTGTGTACTAGCTAACAAGTTATACACGAGTAACAACCACATACGAGCCAATTAAGCTACGTATGGAACAATAACTTCCTACGAGCCAGGCGGGCCCCGTAGGAGATAACCACGTACATACCAGCCAATTAAGCCGCGTATGAGACCAATAGCTACGTACGGGCCAGTCGAGCCGCGTACGAGACAACAACCTACATACGAGCCAGCTAAGCTACGTATGAGACCCACAGCAACATACGGGCTAGTCGAGCCACGTACGAGCACAACCATATGCAAACAACCATACAGGTAATCAATCTTAAAAGCAACCAAACGTGCTTACTAGCAAACATAATCTTCTATTATTAGAAGCAACAGAAGAATCTACCAGTAGTCTATGATCGGTATTCTACTAAGGAAGAACCGAAGGCGACGAAACGGCCATTATCAACTAACTATTACTAGTGGTCTTCCCAATCCTTATTACTTCGACCTATAATACCTTAAGCATGACATACACTCGTAAGCATCTTCCTACGGTAATCCAATTACAAAACAGAACTACTCACCATCACACTCCTAAGTATGAATATGATTCCGCTGGTGCTTACATCGAGCTTTAAGCATAAAAATCACTACGACCTAGACATGAAGTCCACTATAGTCAAGCGAGCGTGAAAGCTTACTACTTATCTTGACTAATCACCATAACCCAAGCATGGATAGATAACTAATATAACGCACAACGTTCCAAGGCATGGTAGGTATTCTAACATTACTCCTACAATATTTTAAGCAAGTATTTGAACTTTAACATGGTATAGAACACAACATAAAGTCACTACAACTAACCATGGGTAGTTTTTTTACTCTAAGCATGAATATCATAGTTTGGATGTCATTAACTTAACATGATCAATAATTAGCATGATACCTACTTACTTAGCATGAATCATGATCGTCTACTAACATAGCATGAACAACCACTTATCTAAGCATGGGTACCATGTAAACATGAGTATTCATATAACCTAGCATGGTATACAACTTACTCACAATCTAAACTAGCATGACATACAACTTTCTTATAATTAAGCTAGCATGGCATACAACTTACTTGTAGTTAAGCTAGCATGGCACATCTATAATTAAACTAACATGGTATATCACATACCTACAATTTAAACTAACATGGTATATCACATACCTACAATTAAATTAGCATGGTATGCAACTTTTCTACTATCATCCAAGCATGAATCTTTATTAAGCATAAATAACTACTAAACATGAATGTTTTACTAAACATGAATGTTTTACTAAATATGGGTAACTACTAGTATGAACATTCAACATTCCTAAGTATATATGTATATATACTTCTAACATGGTAAGCAATTTTATCATAAATCCTACAACATTCTAGGCACAATCAATCTAAACATGGTAGGAAACTCTTAGATTGCTTCCTACAACATTCTAAGCTTGAATGAGTGAATCTAAACATGGTAGGAAACTCTTAGATTGCATCCTACAATATTCTAAGCATGAATGAGTGAATCTAAACATGGTAGGAAACTCTTAGATTGCATCCTACAATATTCTAAGCATGAGTAGATTAATCTAAGCATGGGAGGAATTTTAGGATTAATCCTACAACATCCTAAGCATAAATAGGCTAATCTAAACATGGTAGGAACTTTAGAATTTGTGCTAAAACATTCTAACATGAGATAGCATTCCTAAAACATGATGAGAAATTTTAGGAAGCATACTACAACATTTTAAGCATAAAAATATGATGGGTAATCTTAGAAGGAAACCTACAACATATATGTCATTCCTACATATGATAGGCAATTTTAGAATTACTCCTCCAACATTCTAAACATCATTAAGTATGCTAGATATTTTTAGAGTGAATAAAGCATGATAGGATATTTTTTTAGAAATAATCCTACAACATTCTAAACATAAAGCATGATAGGATATTTTTAGGAGTAATCCTACAACTAACTAAGCATGAAAACAAGGTAGGATATTTTTAGAAAAAGTCCTACAACATTCTAACATGAAATAGCATGATAGGATATTTTTTTAGAAATAATCCTACAACTAGTTAAGCATAAAAACATGGTAGGATATTTTTATTAGGCATCCTACAACATTTGAAGCATGGGTATTGCTTCTAAACATTTTTAGAAGTGATCCTACAACATTTGAAGCATGAATATTGCTTCTAAATATTTTTAGAAGTGATCCTACAACATTTGAAGCATGAATATTGCTTCTAAATATTTTTAGAAGTGATCCTACAACCTTTGAAGCATGAATATTGCTTCTAAATATTTTTAGAAGTGATCCTACAACCTTTGAAACATGAATATTGCTTCTAAATATTTTTAGAAGTGATCCTACAACCTTTGAAGCATGAATATTGCTTCTAAATATTTTTAAAAGTGATCCTACAACCTTTGAAGCATGAATATTGCATCTAAATATTTTTAGAAGTGATCCTACAACATTTTACTACTACTACTACTCCTATTTTAATCAAAACATAACACACAATTATCTACTACCACTACTACTTCATTCTTATCAAGAACACAACATACAACTTACTACTACTACTACTTTATGGGCATAAAACATCTATACTACTTACTACCACTTCTTCCTTTAATCAACATACTACTACTTTATTTAATCAACCATACTACTACTATCTTATTAATCAACATACTATTACTACTTTATTTAATCAACATGCTACTACTACCTCATTTAATCACATACTACTAATTTATATTTTAGCATGCTACTACTTAGTTGCTTACTAGTCTTTATTATTACTAGTGATAAAAGAAAAGATCATTTTTATTTTACTTTACTCTACAACTAGTAAATATGAAAGAAAAGATCTTTTGCATTTATTTCTACAACTAGTGATTAAAAGAAAAGATCTTTTTAATAACTACAACTAGTGATTAATAAAAAGAGAATATCTTTTTTTTTTTTAATCTACAACTAGTGATCAATAAAGGAAAAGATTTTTTGAATCTACAACTAGTGTTTAGTAAAAAAAGAAAGATCTTTTTAATTTTCTACAACTAGTGGTTAACAAAAAGATCTTTTTATTACATTAAACATATACTTATTATTATTAGTCCAATGTTCAATCAAGTTCCTACAACCCACAATGGTTGTAAAATGTTCATATGCTTATGTGTATTAAGTCCTACAAGTCCTACAACCTCCAATCGGTTGTATGTTCAAGATCATATGCCATATGTGAATTTTTAGTCCAATAACATACAAAACAACAACTACAATACCAAAGATGTGATCTTTATATGTTAGTAGTCACTATTATTACTTTCTTTCTTTTATTTACCACAACATACAACACACTTATGCATAAAAACAAATCCAAAAAAACAAAACAAAACAAGAAGGTAGAAGAAGAAGTCAAACAACAAAACTAACAAACAAACAAACAAACAAACAATCAAACAAATAAGTGGAGAACCCCCACCTTAGCCTTTTTTTGGAAGGACTTGCTTGCTAACCTTCTTCTTTCCCTAGCTTTTAGAATCTCCTAGGAAACCCTACAATAAAACTCTCTTTTGTTAGTATGAGACCTCTCTTTCTTTTCCTTTCTTTCTTTCTATCTTTTTGATCTTTTGTTTTCTAAAATGAGAGAAGGAGGAGAATGAGGGGGTGTTTATAGGAGGGAATGGGAGGTGGTAAGTGCACCACATTGCACAAGAACCCTAAGGAGGGGGTGGCCGGCCATGCTTCTAGGGGGGGAGGGGTATGGTGTAGGGTGGTGAGGTGGAGGGATAAGGTTTCTAGAAGGGTGTTAACACTTCTCATACATACAAACCCTATATTAAACCACCTAATCAAAACCCTAACCTTCTAATTAAGTTGCCATGACAAGAGTAAGTACATTGTTCTTTGAGTACATACTACATACTAGGTATAATGCACTAAGTACCATACAATTGTATGTATGTGTACATGTATGTGTATAAAAATATTCCTTATAAAATCCTTATAAAATTCCCATAAAATAGTTTAACTTTGAAAATAATAATAAAATAAATTTTATTATTAATTCGGAGGCTCGCGCTATCAATTTGATGCGCTTCGGATGTGCACCGACCGATAGATGCGCGTAGGCACTGTTTGTGGGCAACCCGGCGAAAAATCACCAAAATGATCTGATTTTGGAATTAAAATAAAATAATAATAAAATAGTAATTTCTATGAGTTAATATCCGTCCGGGATATTACACTTCTCCCACAAATTTTCGGCTCGACGCTCGGATGACACCGCGAGCCACAAAAACTTCTCCCACAAGTTTTTGTCCCGGCGCTCGGATGACACCGCCAGCCACAAAAACTTTCCCCACAAGTTTTTCGGCTCGACGTCGGATGACACCGCGAGCCAGAAAAGCCTCTCTTACAAACTTGGGGCTCGGTGCTCGAAAGTCACCACGAGCCATAAAAATCTCTCCTAAGGTATGGGGGCTCGGCATCGACCTCGAGCTGGGCCTGGGCTTTTTCAAGCCCTACGATCTATGCGCTCGGCGATGACCTCCAGCTACACTCGTACTATCTACCCGAGAACAGGTATGGGGGCTCGGCATCGACCTTGAGTAAAACCTTGGATTTTTCAAGCCATGCGACCTTTACGCTCGGCGATGACCTCTAGCTACACTCATAATAGCTTCTCCTAAGATATGGGGGCTTGGCATCGACCTCGAGCAGGGCCTTAGCTTTTTCAAGCCAAGCGACCTATGCGCTCGGCGATGACCTCCAGCTACACTCGTACTATCTACCCGAAAACAGGTATGAGGGCTCGACATCGACCTCGAGCATGGCCTTGCTTTTTCAAGCCATGCGACCTTTACGTTCGGTGATGACCTCCAGCTACACTCATAACAGTTTTTCCTAAGATATGGGGGCTCGACATCGACCTCGAGCAGGGTCTTGGCTTTTTCAAGCCCTGCGACCTATACGCTCGGCGATGACCTCCAGCTACACTCATACTATCTATCCGAGAACAGGACTGGAGGCTCGGCCCTCCGAGGTTCAAACTCCCCCTACCCAAAAAAGTTTTCATTAAAGATTTAGGGAGCTCGCCCTGAGCCCCGGACCTTTGGGTGACCCACCTCTCACCCGCAGACAACTCGGGGTTAACGGCCCTTAGAGCCAAAACCCCGAATTGTTCGAGAGTGGCAGGAGAGCCACAGATCCAGGACTCTTGGCCAAAAATTCCATTACTGGGGCACCCACCTTCGGCAAAGCATCCCTGATCTCGCCCCCGGGATCGACCCACCTCTCACCCACAGAAAACTCGGGGTGAACGGCCCTCGGAGCCGAAACCCCGAATTGTCAGAGCGTGGTAGGTGAGTCACCACCAATTCCTGGTGAAAAAGTGATGAGGGGGTGAGGGTTATATAGCCCCCCGGAGAGGCGCATTTATAACATCAAGAGCCCAAACGGCGGGAGATGAAACGTCTCCATTAATGCTTCTCGAAAAGCGAAACGTTTTTTATTAAATGCTACCTGCGAGGTGTAGTGGTTCGGCTCCCGAGTAAAGCCACAACCCGATGGCTCCTTCCGCCTCGGCGCCTACCGCAAACAAAACAGTGCGCGGCAATGGTCTCGAGCTACGCCCCTACCAGTCTCGCTTAACAAATTATCAAAGTTAAGAAATCGAAGTTTTATTATTCATGGAGCGTCAGAAACGGCAACACAATACAATGAAGATATTACAAATCGCTCGGCTTAAAACTCGAACTCAGTGCTTCCCATTGGACCCTCCGCGTGCTCTGCCTGTCCGGCTAGTAAGGATGTCCCGGCAACAGAGCTCTGCGCATCGGCATGCCTCGCCATTTCCAAGTAAAAAGTCGGAGAAGGACCCAATACGAAATGGCTTGCTCTCTCAAGCGGACCGGTGCCTAGCGTGAGCTTCAGCCTCTGAATCTCCAACTCCTTCTCTACAATAGCCTCGCGAAGAAAGGACTCTGAAGCCGGTTGCCCGGTGGAGGCATCCGAGATTGACCAGTTCGTCTCAACTCTCCACCAGTCCCGGTCGGCTATGGCCTTCTTCAGGCGAGCGGCCTCTAGGCTGAGCTCCTCAGACTTGTTCATGAAATAATTCACCACGTCCTGTCGATTCCGAGCCTGCTTACGATGGCGAGCCAACACACTTTCCTTGGACCCCATGTCATTTCGGGGCCAGGAGACCTCGGCAGAACAAAGGTCGGCACCGAGGACCTCATGAGTCTATCAAGAAGATGGGAAAAATGACGGGTCACAAAAGAGACTGGTGAAAAACTACAAGTTACAGAAGGTCGGCCAAAAAATCTTCTCTTATAAGTTCAAAAACTTATTACAAAAGGTGGTGGCCAGTCCGCGTAAGGCAAATACAAACTTAAAAGAGAAAATCCTAAACTACTGATTAGGGGGGACGACACCTCTTCACCAACAGGGTCGCCCCTGGCCTCCTTTTGATGAGGGTCCCCCCCTCTCTTCCTCCTCCTCGCCGCCGGGCGTTGGCAGATGCACGGGAAGCTGCCAGTAGTAGTGAAGGTGGTCGACCCGAGCGTCCGGGTAGATCTGCAGGAAGTGATCCTTGGCCTTGGCATAGGCCTCGTCCTGGGCCAAGATCAGGGTGTCCACCATGGTGATCTGCATCTCCGCCATGGCAATCTGTGCCTTCTCAGCCTCCGCTTGGGCCTTAGCCCGGAAGTGCGCCAGCTCGTTCGCGTGATGGTCTTACAGCGAGGCCATCTGAGCTTGGCCGACCACCTGGGTATTTTGGGCCTCCTTCAGCTCGTCTTGCAGACGAGTAAGCTCACGAAAATATTTGTCAGCGTTCTTCCTCTCGACAAGGATCTCCTTCTCCAAGCACTTGTGGAAGTGCTGCCCATGAAGTAGCGCCTGACCGAGGAAGAACAAGTTAGAGAAATTCCTATGTTCTACACACATAGCAAATACCAAATACTTACCGAGAGTTGCGCCTGCGCCCACCTCATGTAGGCCGTCGCGGACGTCTCTGTTGCCAGAGCCATCCGATCTCGCTCTGTGGCGAGATGCTCCACCACCTCCAGCGAAACTGGGCCCTCGAGCAGGGTATCCCCTGCCTTGAACCCCCAATCCAGGGCGTGCGGCCTCATGTCCTGCCTGCCACCATCTCCGCAGCATTGGGGCGAAGTGGCGGGAGCCTCTACTCCAGAACCTAGGCCCCCTTCATACTACAGGAGCTCGCTCCCGGTTCCTTTGTCGACCTTGACGTGTGGTGGTGCTTCTTTGTCCTCTTCGGGGATGGCTCCACAGGCACTGGCACCGATCCTTTACTAGAACTCGCAGCCGAGGCGGCCTTCTTCTCCTGATCGGCCCTCCTCTTGGCGACTAGGGCCAGTAGGGCCTGTCGGTTGTCGAGCATTTTGGCAGACATCTCTAGAAAAAAGATAGCATGAAAAAATGTTAACACGAAGGCAGGAAGATAAACAAATTTAAAACAAAAACATACTAGGATCGGTTAGGCTCAGTCCGGCTCGGGCCAGGTGCAACTCCGTGACGCGCGGCCACCCTATACTGTGCCTTTCCACAATCTTCTCCACAGTCGCCCACTATTTCTCAATCAATTCACTACGCTTCGGGGGCTTGTGATTCGGCTTACTAAAATCCAGATAGTTGGAATCTTCCAAGGCTTCCCGCTCCGGACAACGAAATACTTTTCCTTCCATCCTTTGATGGAATCCGGATGATCGTGCATCACCTTCTTGTGAGGACGCGGCGAGAGGTAAAAAATTCCCTCCAAGTTGCCGAGCGAGCTCATCCCTAGGATGGCACGGAAGTACGTGAACCTCGGCTTGACACCCTTCTCCTGGCACTCAGAATGAAGCAAACCAGGTGTTTCCACGAGCTGGGGCCATACTGCATTGGGCTCATCCCCCCTTCAGAACCCTTACAATAAACGGGTGCAACGGGAACCTCAATCCCGAGACAAAGGCGTCCTCGGGAAACATGCAGAAGCTCGGCTCCAGCGCTGTGGTCGGATGGATTCCGGGTTCGACATCAGGAGTTCAAATTCCTTCGAGATGAAGTAAGCCGCTCTTAAGACATGCAAGCAGTTTGCCCTCAAAACACACTGGACGCTGTCCATCTTGTGTCCCACAGCAATAAAGTGAATGAGAGAAGCCCCTCCACATCGTCAGGTACATCCTGATCGACCCCAGGTTTCTATGGGACACAGGGGAAAACTCGATCCCCGGCTCGGGTCCGTATTTGTCTGACGAGCCCAGGGTATCACGAGTCCACTCCCTTTTTCTCCTACAGGGGCGAGGCTTCTTCTCCGAAGATGGGGTCGCTAACAAGGGCAGAGGTGGAAGATCTTCCTCTTCCTCAACTGCCTCTCCCGCGGTTCCTCCTCCCTCTTCTCCCCGACCGTCACCTCCCTCGGCTCTTCAGACGGGCCCCTCCTGGATGTCCTCCTCAACAAAACCCTCTCTCTCGAGGTCTCCTTCTTCGTGCTCCCCTCAACAAACCCCTCTCCCTCGGGGTCTCCTCCCCATGCTCACTCTCCTCCACAGGCTCCTTGCCCGGCCTACGGGATTGTAAAGGTTGCACGTCATAAACCACGACACCCTCGCCATCCGATCCTAAGTCCGACTGAACCTCCTTCACTTCAAGGTCACCGAGAGACCAAGACGTCGACGCCGACTGGACATCCTCTTCAGAGCGACCTGAAGTGCTTGCCTCAGAGCCGGACTGAGAGCACGACATTACGAATCAAAAATACTAACCTGGTATTCTGAGAAACGTGAAGATCACTGAAGAAACGGTCGTCGACGGCTATAAGGGAAATCCTTGTTGCCTTAGAAAAGTGAGCCCAACGTGAGGAAATGAAGGGTGGAGATTTATAATAGAGGAAGGGACTCCTCGATTTTCGCGAGAATATCTAACCGTTGGATCTTGATCATCTAGATCCAACGGCCACCAGGTCTAAAGTGCCTCGATTCTCATGCCTTTGATGTCAGCCTAGGGCGCAAAATTACCTCTTTACCCTCAACCCTATCGACCGGTACAACAGCTCGGAACACGTGGCCAACTACTCGAGCACTACACCAAGCCACTAAAGCTTTTCCAACAAGTTTTAGGACCTCGACGCTTGGATGACACCGCGAGCCACGAAAAGCTTCTCTTACAAGCTTGAGGCTCGGTGATCGGATGACACCGCGAGCCACAAAAACTTCTCCTATAAGCTTGAGGCTCGGCACTCGGATGACACCGCGAGCCACAAAAGCATGAGGCTCAGCGCTTGGATGACACTGCGAGCCACAAAAGCTTCTCTTACAAGCTTGGGGCTCGACGCTCGGATGACACCGCGAGCCACAAAAAGCTTCTCTTAAAACCAGGAGGCTCAGTGTAACCCCAGTTTTTCCAGAAAGGTATTTTTCGATATTTTCTGTATTTAAATTTTCGCAAATTATTTTTCCGTATTCAACTATTTTGTCAAAAGGTATTATTGGATTTTTCTAATTTAAAATCTATTTTGATCCATAATTTTAGCTGAACTAATTTTCTATGATTTTTTTATTTAATACAGTTCTTATTATTTTTATTATTGCCTTTATTATTTTAATCATTTTATTATTATTAATATGGTTACTATCTGTATTATCTTGACAGTATGGTTATTTGCATTATTATTTTATTTTATTGTTAAAAATTATATTATTTTATAAATTATATTTATTAGTTATTGTATTAATTTTCGTATTAGATTATTTTCAAATTATATTATTTTTCTTTCATTTTTGACCTCCTTGTGCTGATTGTGCGTCGTTTGTCCGTTTTTTGTCAATTTGAGATCTTTTCCTCATTTTCTTGGTCCCGTTCATATTTAATAATTATTTTTGGGTCATGATAGATTTTTAGAAGTGTTTTGATCAATTTGAGATTTTTGGCCCTTAAGGAGATTTTTAGGTGCCATAGGATTCATTACATTTTGTATCCCCATTTGAAATCTACTCAATATCCATTACCCAATTGTATACCTATTAATTCATTTTGATATCCACTACCCATTAACCCACTTTTTATCCCCTATATATATCCCCATAATCTAATTATCCCTAACCCTAATCTTTTCTCTCCCTCTCCTATTCCTATCCGGCCTCCACCTCAAGTCTTCAATCTCGGCCTGCATCCCTACTGCCCAGGACAACCCTTCTCCCATCCCTCTTGACCTTGCCGACCACCATACCCATCCCCATCCCCCATTATACGACTCCAAATACACACAACCTCATCTCTCCTCTCCTTTTTGTGGCCGGCCTGCACCCAAAATAGCACCCATCCATCTCAAACAGCCCCCTACATCCCCCTTCACTGATTTGGAGAAGTGGGTATTACCCGCTTCGAGTTCGTGCATCAAGGAGTTAATCGTAGGCGCGTTTCGGCTCGTGGGTTCTTTTGGAATCGCGTGGATAGGCCTCTCGCTCGTGGGTTTCGTTGCTTGGCTTCATTTGGTCGCGTTCATCGTCAAAAAGAGGCAAGTAACTTGTACATAATTTCATTAGGTTGATACAAGTCGAAAGTTCACATATAGGATAGTTGTGTCTAAAGACGGCCAAAAATTGGATTTTTATTTGTGAGTTTTATCTCTATTCTTCAAAACAGGCCATAGATGACTTAGAACATGAGTTTTGATAGGTTATGCCCTAGGTTTCACCCAAAGCGCGATTTTGATCGCATAGGTGAAATAGCGCATGAACCATATTTGATGGATTGCCCACATGAAAATATTAGGTTTTGACATGTTAAAAATCGTTAGACATGATATTTAGATGATGGGTATGCAACGTTTCGAATCTGGATGAGTTTGGATCATTTTTGTAGAAGTTATGACGTTTTGAAGTTTAGTTGTAAAATCTGAAAATTTGGGTTGTACTGAATAGATTGCTGTTTTTGCCGGGGTTAGAGTCCAAATCTCAACATGAACATTTCTGAGTAATTTGTAGAGAACTGAATCTATTTTCTGACCCCACTGGTTTCACCCCTTTTGGAGTTCGTATAAATTAGTTATGATATTTTAGTGACTGTATGTCGGTAGTTTCCAGATTCAGCACGGGGTAGATTTTATTATCTATTTATTTTCAAGATCCAAGTTATACATGATATCATGCCACAATATTTTTTTCAGTGTTTCACCATGATGTTAGGTAGTTCCCAGATTTATGTGGTATTTTAAAGATAAGTTTTGAGCGATATCTTGTACCCTTTTCGAGAATGTACTGTTGCTGTAATCTGCGTGTTGCTCTATGTTGAATGCCGTTTTCACCCTAGTTATAATTACTGTATGAAGATTTTATGTGAGATATGAAAGTTGGAGAATTTTGTCTACTTTCACCCCGTTTTGGCGGAAGTGGATTTCAATGCGCTGTTTGCGAGATATGGTTGATTTCGTACAGCAGTGTTGAGAAATTCCAGATCCATCAAAACCATGTTTTGTGTTGCTTTTCATTTTTGATAACATATCTATATTTTCTGGAAAATTATGAAAACTATTATTTTGAGTCTACATATGTAGGGGATTACCCCAGAATTTTTATGGATTTATTTGATGACTTTGCATGCTGTTTATATGTGTTGGAAGTAATTCCCCTGTTTTCTGGCTGTACAAGAAATCTGTGTTGAAATGACTTTTAAGTTGAGATGTTGTGAACTAGTATAGGTCTTTATTATACTCGTTAGAAGCGTGTGGATGTCTAGTTTCCAGATCCTTCGACGGATCATGATTTTCATGCCTATAGCTCTTTGAATCACTGATTTAATGCTGACTAGTCTTGCTGTCCTGTTTATGAACCTAGTATATTTTGCTCGTATATGTGGATCTTTATTAACCATGCACGCTGATTTGATAATCTGAACTTGTACCTGATCCCACCATAATTATTTTACACCAGTTTACACGTATACATGCATGTTGGACATTAATAAATAAAAGTAACTAAGCCGGGGTTTATGGGACAGATCTAGTAGTGGATAGTGCAGAAATGTTACTCGGAAGGAGACTTGTGTTTCCTGCATGACATGTTACCGACCAAGTTACCGACCAAGTTTACCGACCAAGTTTACCGAATAAGTTACCGACCAAGTTTACCGACCAAGTTACCGACCAAGTTTTGTGATTCTGTGAATACCCGAGTCTACTGCCATGCATGGTCCCCTATGAAATCTAAAGCGAAATTGCTTTGTTGTAGCAACCATGTAGAATGGGATGCATGTCGTGCTACCTAGATAGTAATCACACAAGATTTGAACTTAATACATGAACATGATACCTGAAACATGATATATGAGACTTGAATTACTTGAAACACGAAACTTGACACGTGACTACATAACACTTGAATTACATGGAACATGAAACATGATACCTGATACAAGATTACACGACACTTGACACTTGATGCATGTTTATAGGTTACTCGTTTACATGACCCTTGACACTTTTACCTTGCTAGTTTGTCTAGGTTGACTTTGTACCTATACCATGTGCTAGTTAGTTATTCCATTCCATGTGCTTGTATCCTACTCTATTTTGTGATCCGGACTTGCCATTGACGAGTACTTGTGTTTTCTCTTTCTCCTTTCATGCATTCTATGAATTGCAGATTATGGCGAACAGGTTCAAGGTGATGCTGGAGACTTGCAGTATTAGTTGCTCTTGGATTATTATTATTATTTCTGTTTTATGCTAGAACATTATATTGTATTTGTGAGACTTGTAGTATTCTTGAGTTTTGAGACTTGTATTATTTCTTGTATTTGGGCGATGTGACCCAAGATTTTTTGTGTATTTCAGATCATGACTATTTGAGATTAATATATTTTATTTCAAGTATTCTTGTTGGTATTTGGTTCATATGTGCATGTGGTTGACTTTTCTAGCTTCCGACTCCGATAAATTTTGTGACATGTTGTAAGGATTTCTTGAAACAGCTTAAGGATGATAATAATCATTCGCTGGGCTTTTGTTACGCACTCGTATTCCGTATTTTTGGAAAGCGGGGCGTGACACTCAGTGCTCAGATGACACCGCGAGTCACAAAAGCTTCTCCTACAAACTTGAGGCTCGGCGCTCGGATGACACTGCGAGCCACAAAAGTTTCTCCTACAAACTTGAGGCTTGGCACTCGGATGAAACTGCGAGCTACAAAATCTTCTCTTACAAGCATGAGGCTCGGCGCTCGGATGACACCGCGAGACACAAAAGTTTCTCCTACAAGCTTGGGGCTCGACGCTCGGATGACACTGCGAGCCACAAAAGCTTCTTTTACAAGCTTGGGGCTCGGCGCTCGGATGACACAGCAAGCCACAAAAGTTTCTCTTACAAGCTTGAAGCTCCACGCTCGGATGACACCGCGAGCCACAAAAGCTTCTCTTACAAGCTTGAGGCTCGCCGTTCGGATGACACCGCTCTTACAAGCTTGAGGCTCGGTGCTCGGATGACACCGCGAGCCACAAAAGCTTCTCCTACAAGCTTGAGGCTCGGCACTCAGATGACACCGCGAGCTACAAAAGCATGAGGCTCGGTGCTTGGATGACACTGCGAGCCACAAAAGCTTCTCTTACAAGCTTGGGGCTCGACGCTCGGATGACACCGCGAGCCACAGAAAGCTTCTCTTAAAACCAGGAGGCTCAGTGCTCGGATGACACCGCGAGTCACAAAACCTTCTCCTACAAACTTGTGGCTCGGCGCTCGGATGACACCACGAGCGACAAAAGTTTTTCCTACAAGCTTGAGGCTCGACACTCGGATGAAACCGCAAGCTACAAAAGCTTCTCTTACAAGCATGAGGCTCGGCGCTCGGATGACACCGCGAGCCACAAAAAGTTCTCTTACAAGCTTGGGGCTCGACGCTCGGATGACACCGCGAGCCACAAAAGCTTTATCTACAAGCTTGGGGCTCGGTGCTCGGATGACACAGCGAACCACAAAAGCTTCTCCTATAAGCTTGAGGTTTGGCACTCGGATTACACGACAAGCCACAAAAGTTTCTCTTACAAGCTTGAGGCTCAGTGTTCGGATGACACCGTGAGCCACAAAAGCTTCTCTTACAAGCTTGAGGCTCGCAGTTCAGATAACACCGCGAGCCACAAAAGCTTCTCTTACAAGCTTGAGGCTCGGCGCTCGGATGATACCGCGAGCCACAAAAAACTTCTCTTACAAGCTTGAGGCTCGGCGCTCAGATGACACCGCGAGCCAAAAAAGCTTCTCCTACAAGCTTGAGTCTCGACGCTCGGATGACACCACGAGCCACAAAAGTTTCTCCTACAAGCTTGAGACTCGGCGCTCGGTGGGCACCGCGAGCCACAAAAGCTTCTCCTACAAGTAAGGAGGCTCGTCTACCGATCCTCAATGCTCGGCTAAGCGAGCTCCTGTTCTTCAGATATCGACGTCCCCCTACTTTTGCAAGAAGTAAGGGGGCTCGTCTACCGACCCTCAATGCTCAGCTAAGGGAGCTCCTGTTCTTCAGATATTGACGTCCCCTGCTTTTCCAACAAGTGAGGGGGGCTCGTCAACCGATCCTCGATGCTCGGGTAAGCAAGCTCCTATACTTTAGATATCGACCTCCCCTTGCTTTTCCAACAAGTAAGGAGGCTCATATACTGACCCTAGATGCTCGGCTAAGCGAGCTCCTACTCTTCAGATCTCGACGTCCCCCTGCTTTTTCAACAAGTGAGGGAGCTCGTCTCTCGACCTTCGACGCTCGGCAAAGCGAGCTCCTGCACTTCAGCACTCGACACCCCTCGTGACTTCAGAAGGGGATCCCCTTCATCCTACCCTGCTGATCTCTCCAGAAAGATACAGACCCCATTTTTCGCCATACACACCATTCCGCTCTTCCTACAGAGGCAAAACCACTCCTACACGACTGGATTATCCAGCCCTCCAGGAGTGGGGGGCTCCTGATATGGGTCAGATGATGTGGCCCCTCCTGGGTCACAAGATCCCCTCAAAAACTGCTCTCTCCTGATCATCGAGTCAACAGAGGTCAAACGAACCGTTACCGCCTCAGGCCTACAGGCAAACGGGTGTGACCTGGCTCGCTCAGGTTCTAGACCTATTTGCACTGCCTATAAATACCAAGCCCTCTCCCACATTCAAAGGTAATCAATTTTTCCCCTCTGAAATTCTAGCTACTGTTGCTCTTCAGTAACTGACTAGATCGTCAGAGGGCCTGCCACCGGGATCTCTCCTGGTGTTTCTAGGCAGAGTGCAGGTACACAAGACCGAGCCGAGCCTCCCAGATCCGAGCCGAGCTTCTGGATCCGAGCCGAGCATCCGTCCTCCACCTCACCCCTGCTACTCCCGAGCCGCTCCCTCAGTCGAGGGTCGGGCATATAGCCAGTACCGCAACTTCCATTTTACAAATTGAGAGAACTCACACCTGTTGCAGCCACACCTAAAAAACAAACCGCATCACCTACAATATATGTTAATATGTGGTACTTTAGATTTTTAAACCGAGCAGCAAGTTAGGCCTGTTGAGAATCCGAGTTAAACAACAAGCACCCTTTCTATTAGAATATTTTCAATAGCTCTTGTAGTGAAATCATCTCTGTCTCCTAGATCCTCAAACCCAACTATTCTATCAAATGCAATTCCCTTCCTAAAAAAGAATTTCCCATCAAGATAGTTTTCGGGACTTAATGTGATTAAACAAGTTTAAGAGATTCATTGGCCTCACCTGAACAATACGATACATGGAAGGGTTTTAATTCCCAGTATCGTCACAAAGAAAGAAGCATTCTGCATTCAGCTCATATCATCATTAGTATTCTGCATACACAAAATATATAGAGAGAAAAGGTAATAAAGACTCACTTCGGCGTCCAATCTGATGAACTTTGTACTAAGATGTATCGGTGCAAGCACCTTCAAATGCTTATCCACTATCCTGCAAGGAATCATCAAAGGCAAACCTGTTACATTTGGAAATATAGGAAGATTCTATGAATCATTTTGGGTTATTTATTACCTGCAACAATAGAACTCGCGGTGGTAAAAATGGCAGATTACTCTTTCACTCCCGATAACTCACCAAGAAACTCCCCCTCGGATACCTCCCTATATTTGCCGTGCCCTTGCCTTTTTAAGACCTCCCTTTTTTCAGCTTCTTTCTGTCAAATAGATGCACTGTAATGAAAGCCAAATTGAATAAATAAATTTAAGCTACCAATTTGCAGAAGAAACCTTGAGAGCAGCAATCCTGTCAGAATGTAGTTTTTCCAGCTCAGGGTCCTGATTTATAGTGTAGCAATTTTAGGTATTTTACAAGTGAAGATAAAGGAAATTCTTATGAAATATGAAAAGTCGTCGCAAATACATAAAGATTTCTGATTTTAACTTACATCCAACAATTTGTCAAAGGTCAAACTCTTCATTGTTTGCTTGGGATGCCTGAGCCTTTTGATTAGCTATCAATTCCTGCAATATTGGTGGGATGGACATTAGAGAAGTGCAGTGTCAAATGTTCATAGTAGACCACAAAAGTAACCTAATTATTGTTTTTAAGTTTGATGATTCTGCTTCCTCCTAAAGCAAAACAGACTAACATATAAGTGATTTATGTTGGTGACATTTATGAGCTAAAGAATGAATTCTCACAGCAGGTATGCTGAAGAAATTACATATGCTATGAAATTATTGTGTTTTTTTATGGCAAAGGGAAAAAAATAGAGGAAAAAAATAACAATAACAGCAAGTCTTGTATTTGAATTGAAAATTTTGCTCATGTAGTAGCCATCTAAACCCCAAATCTTGATTAACCTCATCTTTCTGCTACATGGGTGCATAGTTAAGTACCAAAATATTGCATATAGGAACTTTGAATGATTAAGTTTCAACAGACTTGAGACATCTGTACAAGTCATATAAACAGACTGAAATTGTATCTTAAGTCGAGAAAATAGAATGCGATACTCTATCTGGTTCTTCCTTTACTGTCCACACTTTTCTTGTTTCCGTAAGTTAAATCAAATATTGAAAAGAAACTATAAGAGACTAATATCGTAGAATCAATTGAACTCCTCGTCTCTTTTCCAACTCCCTTCTCAACATGTATATCTCATGAATACTATGTCAAATTGACACAAATCAGAGTTTTTCTTTGTTATTTTCTGCCACACCATACAGTTCACTACAAACTAAAGCAGAATACAAAAAGCAGAGAGTAACAAAAGGATAAAATACTAGCCCTCACAACAAAAGAACCGTGACTCTCACATAAAACTATACCACCAGCTGGAATGCTAGCCCGCAAAGGAAAAACGCCCCAGGATACATCTAAGGAGGAACCCACCCAAAAGGAGCAAAATCTACGAGAAGTTCCTTTCATATTTTTGGAGGTTCACAGATCTGGAGTCATCCAAGCTCCATATTTAGATCCAAACAAATCAGAGAAGGCATGGATGTCGGTTAGTGTTGTTACTATAATTGCTGAACCCTTCGATTAAATTTATTTTAATCTTTAAACAACCGCACGAGCTTCATTTGTGAGATTATTTGAGTACTTGTTGCTGCTTATTTTGTGTGGGCGGCAAACAGGTAGTGAGTCTATATTTGAAGGAAAGGATAAAAGATCTAACATTTGATCGTTGCCGTTAAAAGTTGTTGGAGCTCTTGAGATTGCATCTGGATCGTTGATTCAACAACGTGATATGAATCTGACGGTTGCGACGCGGCAGATGGACCTGCAAAAAGCCCGAAACACCGGGAATGACCCCGACGACCCTCCGACTCTCAAGTCAGAACCAGCAAGAAAAAGAGAGTTTGAGAGAAAATTACAGATTACCTTCTGACTAAGGAGGGGGAGGGCATTTATAGGTCTGAGAAACAGTTTGTGAAATTGATATGAATCCATTAGATTAATATGAATTTCTTATTTCCTGTTAAGTATCCCCCTTAAAAGATAAGACTAAATTGTCTAGGGATAAGAGATTTGACTTACAGCCCTCATAGACTGAGTGTCTCTCCTAGTGGGTCTAATCTATCACTTTTAATGGGCTTGAAAGCGGTCCATGTCTTGTTAAAAGAGTCTAAAGAAGACCCGGACCTGTTAAAGAGACCCGTTATGATTGTTCTGCCTATAGAAGCTTTAGGATTTGGGCTGAAATTATACGGCCCTGATTTATCGCAAATGTTGCCATTATCATAAGCACCACACTCTCAAAAGACAATTTTCTTGAATTTGGGGAAATAGTTCGCCTTATTTTTTGATTCTAGAATACAATCTTAGCTTTCAGGGTGTATTGGAGATACTTAGAACTGATCAGAAGTGTCTAGAGGCAGCGAACATTTTTTTGGATTTTAAAATATTTTTCCCCAGTTTAAAATCACTTTTTCAAAATTTTCCCCAATTTTAAATTGCTTTTCAAAATTTTAATTAATTATTCCAATTTTTAATTATTTTTAAAACTTTTAATTAACTTTTCGAATTTAATAATTATTTATGGAACTTTTAATTAAATTTTTGAATTTGTAAATGATTTTTGGGGGATTTTAATTGATGTATCAGTCGCACGTGCTTTTTGGAGCGATCTGGCTCATCGATCGTGATATGGCTTGCCCGCTAATGAGGTTAGGTGGCTATAATGAAGATCGGGTGATGTGGCTCATTTTGGAACACTGATCTAGCTTGAGCTCGCTATTTTGAGTGATCACGCGACTACGAACTGAGTGGGGCGGTAGGGGAAGAGAGGAGGCGATGTGGTCGCTTCCCAAGTGTCTATCTCGCATGTGTGCGATGATCTAGGAGATCCAATGACCAGCGACTGCAGCTGTAACCCCTAATTTTCTATTTTGGATTTTATTATATTTTATTTTCTTTTCTTAATTATTGTATCTGATTCCTTTTAATAATAAATTTTTGCTTTTATTGGGTTCATTTATTCTCTTTTGATCATTCCGTGCTCTTTTGGCTTGAAATCTGCTATTTTTGGCTTATTGCAAATTTTTCCCTTCGTGTTTTGAGTTTGAATTGTTCCGCTATATGTTCATCCATTGATTTCTATGTATTTTTCTCTTTTTGGAGCCTAAACCTGTACCCTAAACCGATTAACCCGCAACCCAAAATCCCACATCCTATCCCCTATAAATAACCCCCTTAAACCCTAATATTATAATCCCTAATCTCTCTTCCTCTCTCCTACCGCCGCTCACTCCCTCCTACCCCCGACTCCCTCTCTCTGTTTCACTTCAGACCCAATCCGAAGCCATCCCCGTCTGCCTCCGATTCCGTTCTCCATCCACCACATCGACCACTCACCCTCTCCTCGTCCCCCCCTCGTCATCACCACCATCCCCGACTACCCCCTATCCCCGTCATCTCCGCCTTCCGCTTGAACCCATCACCTCGGCAACCTCCATCGCCACTATTCTCCTCGACAACCACCCTCGCCACCACCACCTAGATCCTCTCTGCTGTCCCCCGCAACCACCGTAGAACCCCCTCGCCTCATCATCGTCGTCCTGAGCCCTGAGCAACCCCCCCCGTCTCCTCCTCTGTTTTGTCGAGAAATAGAGTGCCAGTCGTCACCGCCTTGCTCTTGTCGCTGCGTCGCTTCCCGCCCACCGGCGCCCGCCGTCAACACCCCCGATCACCTCGAGTTCACCGCAGCCGCCGCCGTTGGTCCCCCGCTGCGGTCTCCTCCTCTGCCGTTGTTGTTCGTGAAGTGAAGAAGGGGAAGATTGAACTTGGCTTTTGCTGTTTTGGAGAGAGGGGATCCGTGTTTGGGTGTTTTCTATTAAGGAAGGGATCCAGGACTTGAAGTTCCTATTTTGCTATTTGGTCTTTGTTTGCTATGTGTGTATTGACGGGCTCGCACGTGATTTCGTGTTCGTGGTTTGTCGCTCGGGATTCTCATCCCGTTATTCTTAATATTCGAATATCTCATATAAAAGGCAAGTCTCTTCTTGAACTAGTTTATTATTTTGTTCAAGATTCCTTGATCTCTGCAAGTAGATCCAAATCTTTTCATCATATTGCTATTGAAATTCCGTTAAGTGTATTGAGGATTTACACGAGCTAACCCAATATATGCTTAACATCGTGCCTACATCTTTGATCTAAAACCTAGTCCATCTTGCACATTACATATGCACATTTACATGAAAAATAACTAGATCCATATTATAGAATTGTTTGATGAATTGAATATGTTAGATTGAACTGGAATTGATTACCATGTCTATGAAATTGCATCTTAAAACTGAAATTATACATGTTAAAACATCTAGCATCATTTTGATTATTAATTAGCATGAATTATATGGTTGTATGATAAAGTTATTGCCTATTCATATCAAACTATTTTCTGGACTGCTGTTTGTGTCTTTTTGTATCAGATTTTCGACCATGTTACTGTTATAATTTGAAATAACTTTTTGAACATGAATTATAGCCCCATGAATCTATTTTCTAGAAATTTTAACGGATCTGAATTACGAGTTATAATCTGTTAGATATCAGTATTTTAGTACAGCTGTGTCTGAATTTCCAGATTCACAAATTTATGCATACCTTTCTGTTTCATAATTAAATTGAACATGATAATAGTAAAATAAAAATATGAAATTAATTTGACTGAGACTAGACGTGTAGGAATCACCCTGAATTTTTGTAGATTTAATTGATGAATTTTCTGATCTGTTTCATATGTGTTTATACAATCTATAACCTGCTGCCTGAACATAAAATCTGAAAAGAATAGGATTTTCACCCTAGTTTCTGTAACTTTTATATGTCATATATATATTTGTTGGAACTGGCAGAGTCTATTTTCTATAATTTCTGACGGATCCAGATTTACTTTTCTGTAGTAGCGGTAATCTCTGTTTTTGTACAGTAACGTCATGCTGTCCAGATTGTGTGTTTGTGTTTAATTGATACGTTTGCTTCTTGCTTTGTATGTAACGAGTAAAATTAATCGCACCTAACATAATACAACCTTGACACCTTCTTGCATGCTCACATAGGAAAATAAACTATTAACAAGACGGGGTATTATAGGTGAACTTGGTAGTGAACGATCAGAAAATATACTCGGTAAAGGCGTTCTCACTTGCATGATTTATTACATGGAAGGTGGAGAATTGCTTGTCATTGTGTGATCACGCTATCATGATATCTTGTCATCTTGTTACTGAGTATACGATTCGTGAATTCACCATCAGTCTAAAACGTTTACTGTGTGCTTGCACCGAACCTGTGATATGAAACAAATGGGACGCAGTAGTACGTACACTAGATAGATTAATAAAATGATTACTAACCTGCATTTGACATTCCATACTTGATCCTGTATATCGTCATCAAGATAGAATTTAAATTGACATCATTCATTACATGCATGATTAAATATAGACCTTCGATATTATTGTCTATCTTTGATTTTATTATTGACTTTGATCGTCCCTATTCTTTGATATACATGCTTCCTATTATTCTCTGTTTTTCTCTACTTGTTGTCCACGACTTGCTCTAAGAACATTATTTTCTTTCTTTTTAGATCAAGAATTTACAGGTACTGGAGGAACAATATCAAAAGGAATTGGTGAGCAACGATTCTAGAAGATGGAACTAAAGATTGAGCTGCTTAGCTCATTTTGTTGCTAGATTTATTTCTTTTGAACATTGTCTGGATATTATACTTTATTTTGAGCTTTTGTTCCCGTCATTTATTTTTACTCCTGGATATTGGATATTGTGTTGGATATTATTTGGATTATTTCATTATTATTGAAGTCTTTCTTTGATTCATGTGATTATATCTTTCTTGCATGGCTGTGTTTATTGTTCATATTGTTGAGTTAGTTTAATACAGCTTATGGATGGTGTTTACATCATCGCTGGGCCTACGTTACATACTTGTATTCCGTATTTTAGGAAGCGGGGCATGACAGAATTTTTTTAATGGTATCAGATCCCAGGGTTGGATAATATATCAGTCAAATATGACCAACTTTAGGGAGATTTGGCTTTGATTGATATATTAGTCAAGTTTGGCTCTAGCCGGGTTAACTCAGTAATGTGCACACCATGATGATCACATGAACATATAATAACCAACATATAATCTGCATACTGACCATATTTGATCGTGTTTCAGGCTATGGCTCGTAAGAATTCTTCTTCTTCCCGTCCGAAGGATGAGCAGCCGACCAGTGCTGCTATTCTTCAGACGATTCAGCAGATGATGGCTCTCCAGCAGGAGCACAATGAATTGATGAGAGCCACTTTGGCGGCTAATGGAACTGTCGCTGGACCTGCACCTGGGCCACTGCCACCAAGGCCCGGTACAGTAGCAGAATTCATGAAGCTGCACCCGGATAAGTTTTCGGGCACTGAGTCACCACTGGAGGCCGAGCAATGGCTTATCTGGACGGAGCAACTGTTGATCGCTGCCCGTGTTGCTGATGTTAATCGTGTGGATGTGGTTAGCATCCAATTGGTGGATCTCGCCCACATCTGGTGGCGAGCTGAAACTGAAAGGATGGCGAAACCCATCGAGTGGGCTACTTTCTTGGAAAGCTTCATGACGAAGTTCTTTCCAGTGTTACCAAGGCAGAGATGGAATGACAATTCGTTTCCCTAACTCAGGTCAGCTAGATAGTGTTATTAAATGTCATTGTTGTTGCCTACTTCACCTGTGACAATATTAATTTGAGCATTCTCTTAACCAGGGAAAATCGTTCTGTGGACGAGTATGCTGTAGAGTTTACTCGACTCAGTCGCTTTGCTCCCACCCTCGTAGCCACTGATGAGGATAAGGGCTCGCAGATTCCAGTTTGGCTTGAGTTTTCCCATCCAAGACCACTTGGTTGGTCTTCGGCTTCGTGCCTATGCCGACGTTCTGGATGCTGCTCAAATTCAGGAGCAGACCCTCAGCAGGTCAAGTGTTCCTCATCGGGATGTTTTGCATCCTGTTGCAGTTCGGCCTACCGGAGGACCTATTCAGAGGCCAGTTCTGCCCCCTCCCACAAAAGTACTGCCGTACGCACCTTTGTCCAGAGGACTGTTGAGACTTGTGGCTATTGCCATAAGGCTGGGCATTCACAGAGAGACTGCAGGATGGCTAATCGACTGTGTCTAGTGTGTGAGAGCAGTGACCATATGGTTCGTGACTGCCCAAGGAACAGGACTCCTACACCGGTTACTGGTGCTGCTTAGCTAGGAGCGCCAAATGGTGGTCAGGGTAGACTGCCTCCTCCACCGTAGAGGCAAGATTTTGATCAGAGGCATGTGGCCCCTAGAGGAGGTCAGACTGGGAGTCGTGGTCAGGCTTATAACCTGACAGCTGAGGAAGCGGAGGTAGCTGTTGAGTAGTTGTAGGTATATCACAGTAGTTGTACTATTCATTTTTTTCTTCATTTCAGTTTTCTGCATGTTATTTCCTTCTTTTGTACAATTATTCGTGTATATATTTTGCTAGCATCTTATCTTCTTTTGTTTAATCTTCTTCTAGGTGTTATTTTAGTCTTCTCTCTTCCAGCTCCGGTTTTGTTTGACTCTGGTGCTACCAACTCTTTCATTTTCTCCCGTTTTGTTGATCAGCATAGTTTGGCAAGCGATGCTATGCTCGCAACTTGGGATATCACCACAGGTGGAGGGGTCATTGTCTGTGCTAGGGTATGCAAGCAAAGCCCATTGTTGATTGGTGGTGTGGATTTCTTGGTTGATTTGATTGTGATTCCAGTTTTCGATTTCGATGTCATTCTGGGCATGGACTGGTTGGGTGTTTCTCGTGCCATGATTGATTGCCGAGAGAAGAAGGTGACTTTCAGGCTCTCTGGTCAACCAGAGTTTGTTTTCCATGCGGGTGAGACATCGTCAGGAGTGTTAAAAACTCGATGGACCTTAAGGCTGTTTCGCTTGTGTCGTTGGGCTCTGATGGGTTGTTGCACCCTTAGTTATGCGAGATTTCCTTGATATCTTTCCCGAGGATTTGCCCGGTTTGCCGCCAGACCGAGATGTGGAGTTCAACCTTGATGTTCAGCCAGGTACGATGCCTATTTCCAAGAGTCCGTATCGTATGGCACCGGTTGAATTGGCGGAACTGAAGGTGCAAGTTCAAAAGCTGCTTGATAAGGGTTTTATCAGACCTAGTGTTTCACCTTGGGGAGCCCAGTTTTGTTCATCAACAAGAAGGATGGTAGCCACAGGCTTTGCATTGACTAAAGAGAGTTGAACAATGTCACTGTGAAGAATCGGTATCCATTGCTGAGGATTGACGAATTGTTCGACCAACTGGGAGGTGCTTCGGTGTTCTCGAAGTTGGATCTTCGTTCCGAGTATCATCAAGTTAAGGTGAAGTGAGAAGATGTTCCCAAAACAGCTTTTCAAACGAGGTACGGGCATTATGAGTTCTTAGTGATGCCTATCGGAGTTACTAATGCACCGACTGTGTTCATTAGTCTGATGAACAGGGTGTTCTCGCCATTCTTGGATCAGTTTGTCGTGGTCTTCATTGACAACATATTGGTGTATTCTCGAAATAGGAAAGATCATGCTGAGCATTTGAAGGTTGTTCTGCAGACATTGAGGGAGAACCAGTTGTATGGGAAGCTCAGTAAGTGAGTTCTAGCTGGATCGGGTTGCTTTTCTGGGCCACATTATTTCTGGTGCTGGTGTTTCTGTGGATCCGTCGAAGATCTCTGCGGTCAAGGATTGGCCGATTCCGAAGCCTGTTCCTGAGGTGCGAAGCTTTTTTGGTTTGGCCGGGTATTATCGGAAGTTCGTTCAGGATTTCTCAAAGATTGCTGGGCCTCTGACCAGTTTGTCGAAGGAGCAGAAGTTTGATTGTGATGAAGTTTTTGCCGAGTTGAAGCATCAGTTGACGTCAGCGCCTGTGCTGACTATACCCGACAGTTCGAGTGGTTTTGTGATCCATTGTGATGCATCGGGTAGATGTATGGGAGCAGTGTTGATGCAGCAAGGCAGGGTTGTCGCTTATGCATCGAGGTAGTTGAGACCTCATGAGAAGAACTATCCCACGCATGATCTGGAGCTTGTGGCCGTGATTTTTGCCATGAAGTTGTGGAGGCATTATCTACTTGGGGATAGAGTGGAGATATTCACAGATCACAAGAGCCTCAAGTATGTGTTCACACAGAAGGAATTGAACATGAGGCAAAGAAGATGGTTGGAATTGATTGCAGACTTTGACATCAATTTGCAGTATCACCTGGGCAAAGTGAACTTGGTGCCTGATGCTTTGAGTAGGAGGCCTGCCGCTATATTCCTCACTAAGCAGAAGGAATTAGTGGAGGATATGAGGATGCTGGAGTTGGATGTGCTACTTCCTGGATCAGCTTGGCAGTTCATGATATTGCATTTGTAGTCTTCCTTGATTGAGCAAATTAAGGAAGCCCAAGCGGGTGACCAATAGTTGCAGCAGCTTCGAAGTGAGGTGGAAGTCGGTTTGAGATCCAATTTGGTCATTCATGCTGATGGGTCGCATCGTTTTGGCTCTAGGTTGTGTGTACCTAGAGAAGTCAGCAGAAGCTGCTTGAGGATTCTCATCAGTCTCCGTATTCTATTCATCAAGGTGGTACTAAGATGTACAGAGACTTAAAACAACATTTCTGGTGGCATGGTATGAAGAGGGATGTGGCTAGATATGTCTCTCAGTGCTTGATTTTTCAGCATGTGAAGGCAGAGCATCATAGGACCACAGAACTTTTGCAACCTCTTCCAATCCCAGAGTGGAAGTGCGAGAATATCACGATGGATTTTGTGACAGCTTTGCCAAGGAGTCCCAGGGGTCATAATGCTATCTGGGTGATAGTGGATCGGCTGACGAAGTGTGCTCACTTCATTCCTTTCTGTGTAGGTCAGTCCACAAAGAGTTTGGCTGAGAAGTATGTTTAGGAGGTTGTTCATCTGCATGGAGTTCCTGTCAGCATCGTATCGGATAGAGATACGAGATTCAGGTCTCAGTTCTGGAAGATTCTGCAGAAGAGCTTGGGTACTAAGTTGAGCTGCAGTACAACGTTCCATCCCCACCCGGATGGCAGTCAGAAAGGACGATTCAGACCCTAGAAGACATGTTGAGATCCTGCGTTCTTCAGTTTGGAGGTTCGTGGGAAGATCATCTTCACTTAGCCGAGTTTTCTTATAATAACAGTTACCAGGAGAGTCTCAAGTCTGCTCCATTTGAAGCTTTGTATGGGGGCAAGTGTAGATCGCTAGTCTGTTGGGATGAAGTAACACCTATTTTCCATTTTCTGTATTTTTGGATGTATTTTTCTATTTTAGTATTTATTCATCTTGTATCTCTTTTGAACCGTATATTGGATCTTCTTTCAATATATTCATCTATTTGAATTGTTGTCTTTTATTTGATCTTCTTGATTCAATTGTCTGCCTATTATTTCGTTTCTGGTTGTTCAGGCCATTATTTTTTATCCTTATTATTTAATTGTTCATGCCCTATTTTAATTATTCATTTTGTTCTCATCTCATTATTTTGGGATCATCCTATTTCATTTGGATCTAATTATACCCTAAATAAAACCCTATTCTATTAAATCCCTATTGGATCTTGGATCCACTACCCATTAAAAACCCGTTACTCAATACCTTATAACCCGTCATCACCTAAAACCCTAATATCTCCACCTATATATACTAATCTCTTATTCAACCCTATTATTCAAAAAAAAACCCATCAGCCACTTTCCACTTCTTCCCCTACCTCCTATTATCCCGACTCCTATTCTTCTAAACCCATCCCCAGTGCAACCTCTCCCCCGTGCTCCTCCCGACTGCAGTGACCCCTCGACCTTCTAACAACCTACTCCCAACCATCCCTTACTCCACAGCGATGCTGCACCCATACCTCGACAGCCCGACGCTCCAGCGCCCTCCTCACTGTCGCGACTCCACAGCGGCAGCACAGCACCCCTCCGGTGCTCTTCGTACTCCTATCTTCGTTGACAGCAAGCAGCAGATAGCATGGCATTGTGCTGCCTCCCCTCACCCGCTTGTCATCGTCGTTCTCTCGATGCGTGCACACCCGGGCTGCCGTTGCTTGGCTCTTGTGTGCGAGTGTTGATCTTGTTTGCATGTGGTCAATCTTGCATGTGCGTGTGTTCGTGAGTTCGTGAGTCGTTCGTTGAGTTCGTGCCCGAGAATCCGTTCCCATTATTCTTGCTCTTTGCATCATTTCCATCGTCGACTACAAGACAAGTAACTTGTATAATTTCTGTTTGCATATACAAGTACTAAATACCGCCTGTAGTGTAGTTGCTTCAAGATCTATTCTCATGAAAACCCTTGTTATATCTTGTCTCTATATGTTGATCCGCCATAGTTGTCTCATTACACACACGGCATGAAATAACTTAGAGATAATCATTTCTTGATGAATACATGCATGTTGTTCATGATTTATAAGGTGTCGAAGAATCTGGTATGCTTGATGTGTTACTAGTAGTATATCCTGTTGTAGATCTGTTAAACACCCTATACCATGTTGCTTGGACATCTAGTATACCATATTTCGTATTTTGTTATGATATGGTTAAGTTCCATATGAACTAGTTGATTTTATGCTTGAAGAAGATTTCAGTTTTTGTTGTTACCCCGTTTTTTGTTCAGTATTTTAGACACTATTAAGGTCAGTATATGAAAATTATTTGTGAATAAGAAGTTTAGAGAATTCTGTCTACTTTTCAGAATTTCTGACATATCTCAGTTTCGATTTGTGAATTGCAAGTTATTGCTGTTTTACTACAGAGGTGTAGAAAATTTCAGATTCTGTTTTATATGAATTCTGTATGGTTATTTATTTTTATACTGATCTTAAAGATAATATTTTGATCCAATATTTTGCTAAGTACAACTAGACATGACTGGGATTAATTCCTAATTTTTGTAGATTCAATTGATGACTTTTATAAAGCAAACAACTACTATACTTGCAGAATTTTCTTGTTGTTCAGTAAAGAATCTTAATTTCAACTTGATTCTACTTGATATTGATGAAAACTTTGTGAATATGAATTGTAGCCTGCTGTATCTATTTTATCACCCTTTTGATTGAACTGGATTTCGATTTATATTTTGTAATATATTGCTGTTTTAGTACTGCTGTATTTATGATTTCAGATTTACAAACTTGTTATATCTTGCTGTTCTGGTTTTATTTAACTATACTATCGATGTTGGAAAATTATGAAAATCTATTTGATACTAAACATACTAGGGAATACCCCAAATTTTTCTTGAATTTCATCAGTAAGTTTTTATACCATTTTCCTGTATATGAATACAAACTTCTGATTTCTGGCTGAACATATTTTATGGATACAATTCTGTTTTGAGTTCTGTTTTTGTGAAATACCATATGACTTATATATATTTGCTGGATTCGGCCGAGAGTCTATTTTCTAGATTTTCTGACGGATCCAGGTTTGCATGTTTGTGGCAATGGAAATCCCAGATTTGGTGCAGTATTATCTTGTTGTCCGGAACTAGAATTTTTGTCGTCCTACCCTTTTATGAGTTGTCTGTCACCTGTGCATGTTTATCTTCCGACCTGAATCTGTTACTTGTTCATACCATGTTATTTTTGCCTTGTTTTGTGACATGTATATGCCTGTGTGATAATAATAACAAATAACCAAGCCAGGATTAAGGGAAAGATCTAGTAGTGGTAAATATAGAAATGTGTACTCACCTGTTATCTGTTATCTATTATCTGTTATCTGTTATGTGTTCATGACTACATGATACACGATTCTGTTTATCTGATTACCTGGCTGCACACTTCCCTATAGGAAGGTGTACTTAGAAGAGGACCTATAGGTTCTATCTGTATCTATATCAGTTTATCTGATACCAGAGTACACGACCATATACAGTCCACTACGAAATCTAAACGCAAACTTGTGTGAATGTAGCAACCATGTGGTAAATAGATGGAACGCATGAAGTGCTACCTAGATAGAAATAAACACAAGACCTGTACTAACATGATCACCTGTATATTCCTGTTTATCTGTTACCTGACACCTGTTATCTGTATATCTGTTTGCATACCATTTGACACTTGACACATGTTACTTGTACTCTGTTACCTCATCATAATATCTGATTCTGTTTTTTGATTCATGTTAGTCATTCTGTTTTGCTCTCATGTCTATTCCATGCTATATTTGTTTTCGTTGTTACTCTATATTTGTTTTCTTTTCATGTACTTGTGCCTACACTACAAGCGGCCCGTAACTTGCATTGACGGGCGTTTTGTTTCTTTTTCTACTTCCTGCAATTTATTAAATTGCAAATTATGGTGATCAGCTGCCCGATGGAATAGGTGATCTGAGATTCTTGTTGCTGGAGTTCTTACTATTATTATTTCCTATTGCTTATTTTGAATAAATGTATTGCTACTTGGATTATATGTATTGGGCAGTTTGACCCAGAATTTATAACTTGTTCCAGATCTGGTTTATTTGAGATTATTAAATTTTGTTTCAAGTAAATTCTGTTGGTATATTGATTCATTCATGCATGCGTGGTTGATTTCTCCTAGTTTACTTCTTGTTATTCCTATGAGATGTTATAAAGATCCTAACAACTTATGGATGATGAAAATCATTTGCTAGACTTAGTCACGTATCCGTATTCCGTATCTCTTTCTTGGAAAGCAGGGCGTGACAAGGTTTTTACTGATACCAGAGCCCAGGTTTGGCAAATGTATTAGTTGACTGATATATTAGACAAGCTTGGCTCGATCTGGGATTGACTCAACAGTACACAGACCATGCATCCATGAATAAATTATAATCAACTTTGATATGGATGCTTATTGTTTTTTATTTTTTGTGCAGACCATGGCTTACAGAGATTCGACTTCTCGTTCTCAGGAAGATCAGCCCGGGTTTGAGTCCGTTACCAATGTGTTGGAACGGTTGATCAATATGTAGCAGAACTACAGCGATCTCGTGATGGCTGCCTTGGAAGCTACCCCGGTTCCGAATCCCGCTATGCCTACAGGCAGCTTTCCCTCCTCGTCCGGGTACAGTTACAGATTTCATGAGGCTGCATCCTGACAGATTTTCGGGCACTGAGACGCCTTTGGAGGTAGAACAATGGCTGATCAGGACAGAGCAGTTGCTTTTGGCAGCACGAGTTGTCGATGCTGATCAAGTGAATGTGGTGACCATCCAGCTAGTGGACTTGGCCCACATTTGGTGGGGGTCCGAGTCCGAAAGGCTCGAACGACCTATTACTTTGGCCACGTTCACTAGGAGATTCTTGGAGAAGTTCTTCCCTAGCAGCACTCAGGTTGAAATGGAGCAAAAGTTCCTGGCCCTGAAATAGGTTGGTCGTTATTCTATTTTGGAATTTTGCTACATGTTCATGCAATGTTGTAACATGAGGCTATCTTTGAAATAGGGCTCCAGGTCAGTACATGAGTATGCAGCGGAATTTACCAAACTTAGTTGCTTCGCAGCTATTCTTGTGGCGAACGAAGAGGACAGGGCTCGTAGGTTCACGCAGGGACTTGAGCGAGATATTCAGATGCATCTCGTTTCCCTTCATCCACATACTTATGTTGAGGCTCTTGAGGCAGCCTGAGCTCAGGAGCATGCTCGTGACAGGTTGGCTCCTCCCCAATGGACTGTTCAGCACCCCGCTGCTCCTCTTAGGCCGTCTGGTGGGCCAATTAAGAAGCCTGTCTTAGCCCATCCTGTCAGGGCGACTCCCTACTTTTCTGCTGCGTCCAGGGGAGCTAGTTTCTGCGACATCTGCCAGTTGGCTGGGCATGATCGCAGGAACTGTAGGCGCATCAACCGCCAATGCTTCAGATGTGGTGCTATGTAATACCCCGAATAATATAATGCCTTTATATATATATATATATATATATATATATATATATATATATATATATATATATATATTATCTGTATGTATGTATGCATATTGCAGTATTTGTTTGATATATGTATGCGTATGATGATGGAGTGCGTTTAGGTTTGCAGGGCAGTTCCCGTGGGTGGTTGCATTCTTGACGATGCGCGATAACGAGACGAACCGATACAAGTACATGCACTAGTTTTGAGTGCGGTACGTATGCAAATATGAAATTGTATGATACTAAAATGGGTATACTTTGCATGCACTCAAATCTAACCTCTCATCTCTCATTTAGAGCTTGATCAAGACCAAACAATTTCAGCCCAAGCTCTAACTCAAAAACCAAAAGCTAGACCATGGTTTTGTAGAAAACCACCTAGCCTACCCCCTACCCGTTGGGCCGGCTTACACCCCCTGTAGAGCCCCGATTTCCGACACTGGGAAACCGTGACACGAGCCAAGACCTTTTCTTCAATTAGTCACAATACACAGAAAAACAGGAGAATTTAAAACTTTTTATTCAATACACAAAGTGTTACAAGTCTGAATATTGTACAACTGTAATACCTTACAATAGAGTTACAATATTACCTTTACATTTCTAAGTATTACAGCCTTCAACATCTTACATCAGAGTATTTCTCAACAAATATATAATCAATACATATACTGCAGCGGAACTAAACATAATACTGACTCCTTGCTTTCCTTGCCTTGAGTCCTCCTGAATCTTGCCTTTGTACTTCGGCGATCCAGTACTTATGGAAGTGGGGACGTCAGTATTCACTGACGCTTAGAGGCTGATCATATAGCAGCGAATCTCCCAAACAATATACAAAATATAGCAATGGTGTTGGTGTAGTTTAAGTGTTTGTGAGTGCTATGACTAGACTCTAATATGATATTTAAATAGAACTAGGATGCTCCTATTCTAATGTCAGCAAGTCTCCGAAGCAACATGCATCCCATACTACATGCGCCCCATCTCAAGCCGTTTTCTCCATATATAGGGATTTAAACCCGCGTTATGAATTCTAATTGTACCCATCCTGTTCCTGACAGATACAACGTGACTGATGAGGTTGCAGATGTGGTCAAGTCCCACTAATGCAGTTTGCCAGTGGTGTCCATGTTGCCACTGCTATCCGGCTACCGGACCTCACTCAAAAGCCTGACGAACCGTCGGGGATACTGCTAACAGGGGAGCCCCCTGCCACCCCCTGGTCGGACCGTAGTCCATGGCCTGTTCGCCCTCTTGGCATAGGACCTGACGGAGTTCCGGGGGTCCATCCCCCCTAGCTCCGCCCGCCTTGTCATGGCACTTCAGGAATTAACAATTAGGATACGCAACCCATGTCCCCAACTAGTGAGAAGGCATCGTACGTATCCCTTTTGACAGGAAGGTACAACCCACTAACACCACCTATGATCTGCCCTAAGGGCCAGTAGGTCGTGAGGCGTCCCCTACAACCAACTACCCTCCTTCCGGCAAGGGTCTAAGTAAATGATCCTTGTAAGGCACTACCCTAATGACGTCCCTGACTCAAACAATCCTAGGGATGACAATATCATAAACATAACATGCTAGGCCTTAAATTAGGCTTCGCAAGACAACTCTACTAGGCTGCTCAACCTAGACTTACCAGAATCCCTCAGGATCCGGTTCGTGGTTCATCGATCCAAGACTTTGGCCGTGCGAATATACATGCATGCCGCTACCCTAGACTTGGATTTCGTCTATACCCCGGTCCTCGATTAACCTACCCTGGTTAAGATTCGACGGTACACAAGGAGTGACTCTTCCACAGTTCCTTAGGGTAAGAAAACATATGTCTTGATGGTCGATAGCCCTTAGGGTGGTAATATCACCCTAGAAGAGCACAACGAACTGTGTACTAGCTAACCAGCTATACACGAGTAACAACCACATACGAGCCAATAAGCTATGTATGAAACAATAACTACCTACGAGCCAGGCGGGCCTCGTAGGAGATAACCACGTACATACCAGCCAAATAAGCCGCGTATGAGACCAACAGCTACGCACGGGCCAGTCGAGCCGCGTACGAGACAACAACTTACATACGAGCCAACTAAGCTACGTATGAGACCCACAGCTACATACGGGCTAGTCGAGCCACGTACGAGCACAACCATATGCAAACAACCATACAGGTAACCAACCCTAGAAGCAACCAAACGTGCTTACTAACAAACTTAATCTTCTATTGTTAGAAGCAACAGAAGAATCTACTAGTAGTCTATGATCGGTATTCTACTAAGGAAGAACCGAAGGCGACAAAACGGCCTTTATCAACTAACTATTACTAGTGGTCTTCTCAATCCTTATTACTTCAACCTATAGCGCCTTAAGCATGGCATACAACCGCAAGCATCTTCCTACGACAATCTAATCATATAACACAACCCCTCACCATGATACTCTTAAGTATGAATATGATTCCGCTTGTGCTTACATCGAGCTTTAGCATGAAAATCACTTACGACCTAGACATGAAGTCCACTATAGTCAAGCGTAGGTTACAAATTGATCATGAAAGCTTACTACTTATCATGACTAATCACCACAACCCAACTGGTATGAACAAGCAACATTCCAAGGCATAGTAGGTAGTTTTAACACTACTCCTACAACATTCTAAGCAAGTATTTGAACTTTAACATGGTATAGAACACAATATAAGATCACTACAACTAACCATGGGTAGTTCCTTTACTCTAAGGATGAGTATCATAGTATGGATGTCATTAACTTAACATGATCAATAATTAGCATGATACATACTTACTTAGCATGAATCATGATCATCTACTAACATAGCATGAACAAACACTTATCTAAGCATGGGTACCATGTAAACATGAGTATTCATATAACCTAGCATGGTATGCAACTTACTCACAATCTAAACTAGCATGACATACAACTTACTTACAATTAAGCTAGCTCCCCATACAACTTACTTGTAGTTAAGCTAGCATGGCATATCTATAATTAAACTGACATGGTATATCACATACCTACAATTAAACTAGCATGGTATATCACTTACCTACAATTAAGCTAACATGGTATATCACATACCTATAATTAAACTAGCATGGTATGCAACTTTTCTACTATCATCCAAGCATGAATCTTTATTAAGCATAAATAACTACTAAACATGAATGTTTTACTAAACATGGGTAACCACTAGTATGAACATTAAACATTCCTAAGTATATATGTATATATACTTAACATGGTAAGTAATTTTATCATAGATCCTACAACATTCTAGGCACAATTAATCTAAGCATGGTAGGAAACTCTTAGATTGCATCCTACAACATTCTAAGCATAAATGAGTGGATCTAAGCATGGTAGGAAACTCTTAGATTGCATCCTATAACATTCTAAGCATAAATGAGTGGATCTAAGCATGGTAGGAAACTCTTAGATTGCATCCTACAACATTCTAAGCATAAATAGATTAATCTAAGCATGGTAGGAATTTTAGAATTAATCCTACAACATCCTAAGCATAAATAGGCTAATCTAAACATGGTAGGAACTTTGGAATTTGTCCTACAATATTCGAACATGATATAGCATTCCTAAAAAATGATGGGTAATTTTAGGAGGCATACTACAACATTTTAAGCTTAAAATATGATAGGTAATCTTAGAAAGAAACCTGCAACATATATGTCATTCCTACATATGACAGGCAATTTTAGAATTACTCCTCCAACATTCTAAACATCATAAGTATGCTAGATATTTTTAGAGTGAATCCTACAACATTCTAGGTATAAAGCATGATAGGATATTTTTAGAAATAATCCTACAACATTCTAAACATAAAGCATGATAGGATATTTTTAGAAATAATCCTACAACATTCTAAACATAAAGCATGATAGGATATTTTTATAAAACATCCTACAATATTCTAAACATAAAGCATGATAGGATATTTTTAGAAATAATCCTACAACATTCTAAACATAAAGCATGATAGGATATTTTTATAAAACATCCTACAATATTCTAAACATAAAGCATGATAGGATATTTTTAGAAGTAGTCCTACAACTAATTAAGCATGAAAACATGGTAGGATAATTTTAGGAGTCATCCTACAACTAATTAAGCATGAAAACATGGTAGGATATTTTTAGAAGTCATCCTACAACTAACTAAGCATGAAAACATGGTAGGATATTTTTAGAAGTAATCCTACAACTAACTAAGCATGGAAACATGGTAGGATATTTTTTGAAGGCATCCTACAACTAGTTAAGCATGAAAACATGATAGGATATTTTTAGAAAAAGTCCTACAACATTCTAAGCATATCTAAATTATGCTAATATAATCTTAGCATGGTATCTATTTTATGAACACAAAATAAACATCTACAATCATCTACTACTATTACTACTCCATTTTAATCAAAAGCACAACATACAACTATCTACCATTACTACTACTTTATTTTAGTCAAGAACATAACACCCAACTATCTACTACTACTACTACTTCATTCTCATCAAAAATCACAACATACAACTATCTATTACTACTACTACTTTATCGACATAAACATCTATACTACTTACTACCACTTCTTCCTTTAATCAACGTACTACTACTTTATTTAATCAACCATACTACTACTACCTTATTAATCAACATACTATTACTACTTTATTTAATCAACCATACTACTACTACCTCATTAATCACATACTACTACTTTATATTTTAGCATGCTACTACTTAGTTACTTACTAGTCTTTATTATTACTAGTGATAAAAGAAAAGATCATTTTTATTTTACTTTACTCTACAACTAGTAAATATAAAAGAAAAGATCTTTTTCATTTATTTCTACAACTAGTGATTAAAAGGAAAAGATCTTTTTAATAGCTACAACTAGTGATTAATAAAAAGAGAAGATCTTTTTAATCTACAACTAGTGATCAATAAAAAGAAAAGATCTTTTTAATCTACAACTAGTGATTAATAAAAAAGAGAAGATCTTTTTAATCTACAACTAGTAATCAATAAAAAGAAAAGATCTTTTTAATCTACAACTAGTGATTAATAAAAAAGAAGATCTTTTTAATCTATAACTAGTGATTAATAAAAAAAGAAGATCTTTTTAATCTACAACTAGTGATTAATAAAAAAAAGAAGATCTTTTTAATCTACAACTAGTGGTTAACCAAAAAAGAATCTTTTTATTTTAAGAAAGAAAATACAATAAAACATATGCTCATTATTATTAGTCCAAGTTTAATCAAAGTCCTACAACCCACAATGGTTGTAAAATGTTCATATGCTTATGTGTATTAAGTCCTACAAGTCCTCCAACCCCCAATCGGTTGTATGTTCAAGATCATATGCAATATGTGAATTTTTAGTCCAATAACATACAAAACAACAACTACAATAATAAAGATGTGATCTTTATATGTTAGTAGTCACTACTATTACTTTCTTTCTTTTATTTACCACAACATACAACACACTCATTCACAAGAACAAATCCAAAAAACAAAACAAAACAAGAAGGTAGGAGAAGAAGTCAAACAACAAAACAAACAAACAAACAAACAAACAAACAACCAAAGAAGCATGAAGAAACCCCCACCTTAGCCTTTTTTTTGGAAGGACTAGCTTGCTAACCTTCTCCTTCCCCTAGCTTTTTTTAGAAAGCTTCTAACAACCTACAAAACAAAACTCTCAAGTTAATCTTTGTTCTCTCTTTCTTTTCCTTTCTTTCTTTCTTTCTTTTTGATCTTTCTAAAATGAGAGAAGGAGGAGAATGTGGGGGTGTTTATAGGAGGGAATAGGAGGTGGTAAGTGCAAGTGTGCACTCATATTTGCACAAAAACCCCAAGGAGGGGGGTGGCCGGCCATACTCTAGGGGGAGAGGGGTATGGTGTAGGGTGGTGAGGTGGAGGGATAAGGTTTCTAGAAAGGTTTTAACACTTCTCATGCATACAAACCCTATATTAAACCACCTAATCAAACCTTAACCTTCTAATTAAGTTGTCATGACAAGAGTAAGTACATTGACCAAAAGTATACACTACATACTTGTATGATGTACTAAGTACCATACAATTTTATGTATGTGTACATGTATGTGTATACAAAAATTTTCTTATAAAATCCTCATAAAATTGCCATAAATAGTTTAATTTAAAAAATAATAGTAAAATAAATTTTATTATTAATTCGGAGGGTCGCGCTATCAATTTGATGCGCTTCGGATGCGCACCGACCGATAGATGCGCGTAAACACTGTTTGTGAGCAACCCGGCGAAAAATCACCAAAATAATTTGATTTTGGAATTAAAATAAAATAATAAAAAAATAATTAAAAAATAGTAATTTATATGAGTTAATATCCGTCCGGGATATTACACCCCCCACCCCCCCCACCCCTCTTTCACCCTCTTTCCTCACTCCCCTTCTCATTAAAACCCCCTAGTTCCCACTCTCAAGCTTTGAAAATTTCGGAAAGAAAGAAAGGAAAAAAGAGAAAGAGAAGGAGAGAAAGAAAGGAGCTAATTTGAAGAGTTCTCAAGCTTGGAGTAGGATCTTTGGAGGAGAAAGTTCAAGGCAACCGCATCTTCTCAAGCCAACTCAAGGTAGGGAGTTCTCTAAACTTGTTCTTGTTCATTCTTGTTTAATTTCTTGCATGCATGAGTAGCAGTAGTATGGGGATGGTTGTTTTAGAGTTGATTGTTAGAAATCTGAAACTAAAACAGAAACCCATGATCTGCATACCATAGTTCGGAATTTCCAGAGAACAAACTACTTGGAATTTGATGATGAAATTTATACAGGATGATCTCATACATGTCTAGAAAATGCATAATTTATTTCAAAATTTTATGATGATGTTTGATATTTTAATAAAATCGATTTTGAGAACCGAGCCGTAAGGCAGGAACATGATCTATCTATTGTGATAACTGAGCTTGTGGGAAATCTTATAATTAATTTACTCATGATCTAATTATGAAGTTTTTAACATGATTTCTTGCATGTATCTAGACACTACGGAAAAATCATGAAATTAATTGGATGAAGTTTGATGCATGTTCAAAATTATTAAATCAACAGTAGTCAAGGCAATAACAAAATAACGGCAGAATTTTTATGCATGTTTGTAATAGGGAGAACTCATTGATCACTTGGAATTTGGATATGAATCTTTTTGCATGTTCATAATGATGTCTAGTTTCTGTAATGAAAATTTGGTGACCATTTGATTAGTATGTGATTTATGATGAATATTTTAGCATGTACTGTGCATAACTCAGTCAGTTGTGACACTCTGATAAGATGGTACTTTTGTGGCTCTATAAGAGCACAAATTGACGAAGTGCTTAATTAGGAATTTGTAGTAGACATCTACAGCTTTCCAAGAAGCCTTATTTGAAGAAATTCCTGTGACTATATTATTAAATATGATTTTTGCAAGATTGGATAGAAACCGGGTTTTGAGCTGAAGGCTCTGTTTGAGCAAGGCTTAGTGGGTGGTTCTATATACCAAAGAATAATGTTTGTTTTAGGGTGATCAAATGACACAATTTGGATTGGTGATCAACTAGGAAGTTGTAGAGGAAATTTACACCTTTCCACAGAACCTGGATTGGTAGCATTCCGATGAGCAGGTAGGATCTTATGCTATCGGTAAGGTGCAGCCAGTGTATAGGAAGTATACAGGCTGAGGCTTGTCAGACCAATTCGAGGATTTATATGACTGAATCTGAGGTGATAATTAACCAAAGAGTTGTAGCCTAGGTCTTTACCTTTCCAGAATGGGCTTGAACACCCAAATCTGAGTTGTATTGTGGGAGATATGACCTTTCTAAGTTTCAGGTAGAAACAACGTAGTTGACTAGTCATAATTTTTGACTAAGTGTTGAAGGTACTATTTCCCCTCCTGTAGATAAAGTTAATGGACTAGCTTTTGGGGGTAATAGGTGATATTCATATAACCCAACCACATGAATTAGAAGTTATGGACTTATGACTAGTAGCGTTACAATACTCAAGGAATCGACCTTATCGCATTTGGAGTATGTTCGTTTGTGTTTATCTCCTTGGTCTGTCAATAGTTTGGGTTATGATTGAAACCATTGCCGGTAAAAGGCATTTCTTGGGCACTGTTGTACCACTTGCTGAGGTTCACGGGTCAAGAAGTGGTCAAGGACCAACAAGAGTGTGGCAGCCGAAAAGTATCGACTCGCCAGTTTATTATTTTGACAGACCAGTCGGGGATCAATTGTTCGATAGAACTACGTGCATGATTTTGGATGACAAGCATATTTTAGTAGTTGTTTTCAATTATGTTTCTTACTTCTGCTTAAGGACCAAGTTGGTATTAGGGGTGATTCCCTATAATTCGTCTTGTTCTGAGGACCAGCACTAGGCGGTGATAACCAAGGTTGTTCTCTTCCTGTCGTAGGGATACAGGCTATGTTCGCTCATTAGCTGAGCACACGGAAGCCGTATCTCACTCTGTTAATTCCTGAACTGTCGTGGTAAGAATGGAGAGAAACTTTGCCGGCTAGGGAGCTTAGACCCTTGAGGCCGTCATGTTCTTATGTTGATGGACACGAACGGACCATAAGGGGTAGCAGTCTCATGGATCTTCTGCGCCATGGATATGCAGGACGCATATCTGTAAGATGGTCACGGCATTTGGGGTGATCCAGACCGGATTGGGCACGAGTGGCAAACGGAGACACCACTGTGTTAGCAGTAATAACTGTAGGATTAACCAACCACGTGGAATCTATCAGGAATAGGTTAAGTACAATAGTAGAATGCATTTGCATGGTGAGGGTTTGAAACCCTGAATTTGGAGAAGATGGCTTGATTTAGAGCGTATGTAGTATGGGATGCATGCATTCTAGTGTCTTGCTGACATTAGATTAAGTGCATCTGTTTCTGTGCCTTGTTTATGCATTAGACATCAGGTCATGGCATACACGAACACTAGGAAATTAGGATGCACGTTTCTTTTTCCATTCAAGATGGTTTGTGGTTGCCAGTTTGGAGATCGCTGTTTCTTATCAGCATGGCGTCAGTCGAAGTACTGATGTTCCCCACCTTTTAAGTACCGGTCCTACCTTTCGAGCAGATGCAGAAATATTAGAGTCGTGCAGCAGAAGACTCAAGCCGAGGAGCAAGTCCCAGGGAAGCAGATGGACCACTCAGTGGAGCTTCGGTGGTGATCAGTCGATTACCATTCCGGGAGACAGCTGATAGCTTTACAAGAAGAGTTGGTAAATATTTTGTAATAAAATATAATGAGTGAATGTAATTTGTATTCTTGTTCAAGAACAAGATATTGGTTGTAATCAATGATGTAATGACCTTATTTGGCAATAAAAAGGTTTTAAATTTTTGTGTTATTACTGTGTTGAGATGCATTTGAAGGCAAAGATTCTGGTTGCATCACGGATGTCCGGTAACGGGGATCCGGGGCGTTACACGCTACTAACCATTTAGTGCGGAATTGCCCGCAGCAGTGGATGGCTCTTCCAGCCGGGGGTCCAGCTCAGCAGGTAGCCCCAGCTCGTGGTCCGGTTAGGCCACCGCTTCCTCCTCAGCGCCAGATTGTCGGTTAGAGGACCGTTGTTCCTAGGAGAGGTCAGGCCTTCAACCTGACAGCTGCAGAGGCTGAGTTAGTCCGCAGAAGGGGTTGTTGCAGGTATTTTGCATTGTTGTTTTGTTGTTTTCCTTTGCTTCTTTCACTGTCTTGCATTATTCTTTCATTTTATCTTTCTGCATTGAATTTTCCTCACCCCTTGATCATCAATCCTTTTTCCCTTGCTTTTAATTCTATCTTAGGTATTGTCCTTGTTTGTTCTTTCCCTGCTCATGTTCTCTTTGATTCCGGGGTAACTCATTCCTTCGTCTTTTCCAGCTTCGTGGCTCGCCATCAGTTAGAGTGCAGCATTATGTCAGAGGCTTGGAACATTGTCACAGGTGGCGGTGTTGTCGTTTGTTCCCGGGAGTGTACGCGGAGTCCCGTGGTTATTGGTGGCACAGATTTCAAGGCTGACTTGATTATAATTGGGAATTCAGGATTCGACGTCATTCTCGGTATGAATTGGTTAGGTGAATTCCATGCCATTATTGATTGTCGTGCCAAGAAAGTTGTATTTCAAATCCCAGACCGTGTAGAGTTTGAGTTCCATGCCGGGGAGACACCCCTTGGCCGAGCTAAGACTACAATTGATCAGGGGGTTTATGCGATGGAGTTGCACTCAGGCTGTGAGGGTGCACCTCTAGTAGTGCGGGAATTCCTGGATGTTTTTCCAGAGAAGTTGCCTTGCTTACCCCCTGATAGGGATGTGGAATTCGGTATTGAAGTTCAGCCTGGTACGGCGCCGATATCAAAGAGCCCTTACAGGATGGCACCGGTTGAGTTAGCAGAGCTTAAGATGCAGATTCAGCATGTGCTTGATTTGGGGTTCATTAGACTCAATATTTCGCCGTGGGGTGCTCCAGTTCTTTTTGTTAACAAGAAGGATGGTAGTCGTCGACTGTGCGTTGATTATCGGGAACTGAACAATGTTACTGTGAGGAACCAGTATCCGCTGCCCAGGATCGATGACTTATTTGATCAGTTGGGCGGAGCAGCTGTCTTCTCGAAGTTGGATTTTCGTTCTGGGTATCATTAGCTCAAGGCGAAGGCGACTGATGTGCAGAAGATTGCATTCAGAACAGATATGAGCACTATGAGTATCTTGTGATGCCGTTTGGGGTCACAAATGCGCCAACTGTATTCATGAGTCTCATGAACAGGTCTTTTCCCCCATTCCTGGATAGATTTGTGGTGGTCTTCATTGATGACATTCTGTTGTATTCTCGGAACTGGGAGGATCATGCTGAGCATCTTAGGTTGGTTCTACAGACTTTGAGAGAGAATCAGCTCTATGGGAAACTCAGCAAGTGTGAGTTTTTGGCTCGATAGAGTTACCTTCTTAGGGCCCATTATCTCAGGCGATGGTATTTCAGTGGATCCGTCAAAGGTTGGAGCTGTGAAGAAGTGGCCAGTTCCCAAGTCAGTTTCAGAGTTGAGAAGTTTCCTGGCTCTAGCTGGATATTATCAAAAATTCGTCCAAGATTTTTCGAAAATAGCAGGACCATTGACTAAGATGACAAGGAAGGATCAGAAGTTCTACTGGAGCGGTTTCTCTCATTCTTTATTTGTTCTAGGTGATCTTCTATTTCTCGGATGCGGCGAAGGACTTGGTTGTCCTTCCCCTTGGATCTAGTTGAGTCGCTAGCTTTTTCTTCTATTGAAGAAGTTGAGTAGCGGTTCCATGAGTGTCGACCCTCATCATGAGTACCTCGAATAGCTTGGAGGATGTCATGCTTGAAGTTCTCCAATTCGGCCCTAGTGACTAGGACCTCTTTCTCATTGTTTCTCTCAACATGCTTTCGACTCTCATGGGTCGGGCTTCTTTCTGCAGTGCGCCCTTTATGAGAGGAGTATCTTGATCACTGCCGTGGCGGAGAGTTGCTTCTTCGGTTCATTTGATGTTCAGAGCAGGAGGCCTCTGTTCATGCATGCCTCTCATCCAAATAGATCCGCAGATAAGTTCCTTATTGCTTGGCGTTGATGATTTGGCAGAGATCTTTCAACCCCCGGGGACCTCGCGAGGCCATTAAATCAATGGAAGTATAATACTCCGCAAAATAGTATATCACTATTTCGTATACTAATTGTGCACTAATGAGAATTGCACATGCTAGTGTATTTTTCTCAATTTAAATGTGCATGTTGTCTCAATCATAATTGAGTTAGAATAGGCACATATTAATTGATATGCTTTGAACCTAACATATGGATGGTTAGGCCAAACTAGGGCTTGACCCATACGAACTTGTATGGTTGAGTTCAAGTAGAATAGAACCTAACCATGCACATGTGCATATATGCACAACTAGTTGTCATATAACATTACAAACAAAATATATAGATACATATATGTATGGAATGTGAAGAGTGTGGCCTAGGCCAGATTCTTCTTGCTTGATATTGTTGACCCTGGGAATATGAAGAGTTAGCCGAAATCTAGGCCCTAGCTATGTCAAATTGTTTTAAGGCATACAAAAGGGCATGGTGGACTTAATATTTGTTTTTAGAATGAGAAGAGGCAACACCTTTTCACCTCCCATAACCATGGCCGGCCATATATATGGTATGAGTGCTAAGTTTTAGTTCATGGGAAACTCTTCTTTTCTACTCTACAAACTCTCTTCTATTCCTTACTTGCTTGTTTGAGAAAGAATTTAGAGATAAGGAGCTAAATTGAAGGCTAGGAGACTTCTTCGATACTTATTCATTTAAATCAGAAGCTTAGGAGAAGAGCTAGGAGCTAGAAGGAGTAAGCTTAGCATTCATCTCTTGCTAGCATTTCAACTTGTAACTACTAAGGTGGGTAACTACTTCACTATTTTTAAATTAGTATTCATTTTAGATTGATTGAATTGAGTATAAGTTGCGTTAATGAATTGTGTAGAATTGTGATAATAAAATGAATTAGGAATTTGATGAAATAAAAGGTTAACTTAGAGTTGTTGTTCCAAATTTTAAGCATACCTACGAAATTTATTTCTCCTTAACTAAAAGGAATTTGAAGATGAAATTTGTATAGGTGAATCTAATATGAGTCTATAACATCCTTATCAAATTTTGTGATATTTGGATGACAATTAGTATTTTAAATAAATCTGAAAGTGATTACTGGTCTGGAGATTTTCTGTATAGTTGCAGTATGACCATACAGTAGATTACGAAGAATTCAGGTATATAGACTTAATATTTTGAAGAAACTTATAACTAGAAAGTTATAGTAGACTTGTGTAGCTTTAATTTGAGCAAACGAACGCCAAGTTTCATCAAGTATGGAATTTATTATGAATTTTACAAGAATGAACACATGATAGTATTTCAGCAGTAGCTGAGTCTGTATAACAATACGGCCCTACTATAGATTTCAAAGAATTCAGGCATGTAGATATAACATTTTGGAGAAACTTATAACTAAAAAGTTGTAGTAGACTTGTGTAACTTTAATTTGAGATAAAGAACACCAAGTTTCATGTAGTATGGAACTTATAATGAATTTTACAAGAACGAACACGTGACAGTACTTTAGCAGTAGCTGAGTCTGTGTAACATTTCGACCCTCCCATAGATTTTGAAGAATTCAGGTATATAGACACCATATTTTCGTGAAACTTCTGCCCTAAAACCCTACAACTTCTCATCACCAGCCTGAGTCTCTTTAATCTGATCAACAAGAGACGGTTGAAGCTGAAGCACCAAACAACTCCGATCAGAACTCGGCAACAACACATCCAACTCTAACCTCCGCATCTACGCAACCAAATCACTCTGCTGAGTTAGGAACATAGCTGCCGGTCCCTACTCAAAGCATCTGGTACCAAGTTCACTCTACCAGGATGGTATTGCAAACTGATGTCATAATTGGCCATAAGCTTCAACCAACGCCTTTGCCTCATGTTCAATTCCTTTTGGGTGAAGAAGTACTTGAGACTTTTGTGGTCAATAAAGATCTTCACTTGGTCTCCAAGTAAATAATGTCTCAACAGCTTCAAAGCGAAGATCACTACCGCTAACTCCAGATCATGAGTCGGATAGTTCTTCTCATGCGGCTTCAACTGCCTCGATGCATAAGCAACAACTCGGCCAATCTGCATCAGAACTGCCCCAAGACCATAGCCAGAAGCGTCACAGTGAACTACAAATCCGCCTGAACCATCCGGAATAGTCAACACTGGTGCTGATGTCAACCTGCTCTTCAACTCAGCAAAGCCTCACTACAAGCCTCAGACCAACAAAACTTCTGATCCTTCCCAGTCAGCTTAGTCAATGGTCCTACTATCTTCAAAAAATCTTGGACAAATTTCCGATAATAGCCAGTTAGACCAAGGAAACTCCTCATCTCTGAAACTGACTTGGGAACTGGCCAATCCTTCACAGCTTCAACCTTGGACGGATCCACTGAATTACCATCGCCCGAGATAATGTTCCCCAAGAAGGTAACTCTGTCGAGCCAAAACTCACACTTGCTGAGTTTTCTAAAGCTGATTCTCCCTCAAAGTCTGCAGAACCAACCTAAGATGCTCAACATGATCCTCCCGGTTACGAGAATACACCAGAATATCATCAATGAAGACCACCACAAATCTATCCAGGAACGGAGAAAAGACCTTGTCATCAGACTCATAAACAAAGCTGACGCATTCATTGTTAGGGTTATATACTGAAAGCATCACTTTTGTATTAACTTTATTTCCTTATTTTTTTGAATGAGAATCATATGGGCATATGTTTGTATATTGTGTTTATTATAATATTAATGCAAGTGTCTGATATTCTATAAGGTTGATAATATGGTGTGAGGTGACACACAGAAGATCATATTATCAGTTCCCTATGGAATATATAAATAGTTCACAACCTAGACGGACTTGGACAATCCATTAGAAAGGTTGTAGTGTAATCTGGTATTAGTCTGTCTTGACTATAGGTTTACACTAGTACACTTTGTGTGTATTGAACAGGACCACTTGAGGTTGTTCTCTTTATACTGACTACAAAAGAGAACAAACACCTCTGTTATTATGGATGCTTATGCTCTTAATCCAGATATAATAACAGACATGTATATGCAGTGTGCATTACTTTGACTCATAAAAGAGTGAGATTCATTATGGATCAACAACCTCTATGAATTGGGTAATAGCATTGTATGTATGATGGGCTGTTGATTGTAAAAGGAATCCATGTCCCGATACGTCGGGTTGATGATGTCCCCTTAAGGAGCTCATAAGGATTGTCATGTAAACCCTGCAGGTGGATTACATCTGACATGACAAATAAAGTTGAGTGGTACTACTTAAGGATAAAAGATGTTGATCAATATAGTTGTCAGTAACTTAATTTGATCGACGGACATTCGATATCTTAACATGGAGAGTTAAACGAGCATATAATAAAAGGAGCCCATAAATATAATTTGGGATTAGGAAGGTAGAGCAACAATAGCTCCTTAGTGGACCGAGCTATTGTTAATGGGCCTGGGTTGTGTGTTCGGGCTGAACACGGGATACCCAGATTCGTTAGGAGACCTAACCCTAATTTCTCCTCATAGGTCCCTGCCGTAGCCTTATATATATCCTCTATTCTCTGGCCGTCATTGACAATCTGAAATATAAGATTTTTTCTCAAAAACTCGTGATTCACGTAAGGAGAGAAAGAGATCAGCTAAGGAGAAGAAAGGTTGGGAGATCGTCGCCCACATGACGTCCAACCTGAGGAAGGAATACGTGCAGAAGATCTTGGGGTCGCTGTCGTCTTCTTCTCATCGCAGGTATAATTCGTGAACCTTAGATTCCGTTATATAGGGTTAGATCACGTATTTAATCTGTTAAATTTTTAACAATCGATACGCACACCAATCCGTAGTCCTGGGAATCATCTCAGTTCCATCAATTGGTATCAGAGCCGGTATTGGATCTGCGTATTGATTGTTACATCCATGTTATCCAATAAAACTTGTGTTGCATGATAGTCGGTAGATGTAGATCTGTTCTAGATGTAGATCTGTTCTAACTCGGTTTTGCAGGCATCTTAGATCCAACTATTATGGTCCAATGCATGTTTTGTTTGTGTTGTTGTTGTTTTGTGTATGTAATTATTGTGTTGTTGTTGTTTTGTGGATGTAATTAATATCATGAGGGTTGATCGTGCTTATAATTTTAATTTTTCAATCTAGATTATGTGTGCACTCCTTCGGAAGGCATAGGATTGATGTAATTTTAATTTTTCAATCTAGATTATGTATGAACTCCTTCGGGAGGCATAGGATTGATGTAATTTAAAATTTTTTTTTGATCGATCGTGATGGCGGTGGTGGGTGTTTCTGACGCCGGAGGAGATACTGTTTTTAGGCAGTCCGGAGATCGACAGATGGTTTTCGATGAAGAAATCGACAGCCAAACCTTTATGGATCACCAAACCTTCGGGAGGCAGGTCGAACCCCGGATAGCTCCGCGTAGGTTCAGATTTGGGATTCGCACAGTCGGGGAAGAATCAGGAAGGATGGCCATAATAGTTGGATATTTATTTTCAAATTTAATGCCATTATTGCTTATTCTGATTATGCATGTTTATTATTTTGTGATTTTTTTTTGAAAAAAAACTAGGATCACATTAATAATGGACAACATGGACATAAATTAACTAGTAGAAAAACCCTCATTGTTAAATAACTAAGTGGGAGAGGGAATTCATTTAACATGAATCCCACGGTCTCCATTGCTGGTTTGTAGGTGATATAATTGTACTTGCGTGTTGGCTTTAGTGCTTTCCTCCATATCGGATGAGTATAATTATGGATCACCAGTACAGACTTCCTTAGGGATAATTGTAGAAAGTTACCTAGTATGTGTTCACTTCTCCATCTGAAGGAACTCAATACAAGATAATGGACTTAGTATTAAGCAATGGCATACACTTAGATACAAATAATGGTATCCTCCCCATCGGAGTCACTGCTATTATTTGTAGGACCAGAGCAAGACCAACAGATTAATTTTATTTGTCAAAAAGTTGTGTTGACATGATAGTAAAATTAATAGGAAAAACCTACTTGAACAAATATTGAATTTGTATACGTCCACACTATCGTGGCATGCTAAATTCATGGTGTTTAAGGTGTTGGTGAATTTTTTTTATTATTGTTTTGAGGGAATCAATATTTAATTAATTTAAAAAGTTTTGCCCTACATAATTTTTTAATGTGATTCTCAGGATTTCAAAAATGGCTTCTTTTAGTCCACTTATGGTGATTCTTAAAGAAAACAAACTTACTGGCCCTAATTATATTGACTAGAAACGTAACTTGGATATTGTCTTAACTGCTGAAGAGTACAAATTTGTACTCAATGAAGTATGCCCACCTAAGCCTGATGCTAACTCTGATGAAGAGGTCAAAGAGGCTTATAAGAAGTGGAATAAGGCAGATGAGATGGCGTGGTGTTACATTTTGGCATCTATGTCAAATGTACTGCAGCATCAGCATCAGGCCATGCCCACAGCTTAGGATATGATGTACAACCTTAAGGAACTCTTCGGACATCAGAGTAGAGCAGCTAGGCAACTTGCTGTGAAGAGTTTGATGAATGCATCTATGGCTGAGGGGACACCAGTAAGGGATCATGTTCTCAAGATGATGGGTTACCTAAATGAGATGGAGATCCTTGGTGCTGAAATCTATGGGAAAACCCAGGTCGATATCATTCTCGGGACTCTGCCTAATAGTTTTGACTCGTTTTGCCTTAATTACAACATGAACAAAAGGTTGTATACTTTGTCAGATCTTGCAAAAGAACTACAGGATGCTGAAGCTCTCTTCAAGCAGAATGCCCATGTTTATGTGACTGAAAAGAACTCTGCTTCTAAGCCGAAAGGTGGTAAGAAGAAGAAAGTTCAGAAACAAGTAAACTCAGCAAAGAAGGGCATGGGATCTCAAGGCGCTGTGATAAAGCCGAAAGGCAAGTGTTTCAAGTGCAAAGGGTCAGGACATTGGAAGACTGACTGTCCACTTCTCAAACAAAAGAACAAAGAAGGTATATCTCATTTACTAGTTGTTGAAACATGTTTAGCGGTGCTATCTACCGGCACCTGGTGTGTAGATACAGGAGCCACTAATCATGTCTGCAATACATTGCAGGGGTTCCAGGAAACCAGACGGCTCAGTGATGGAGAGATATGCTTGTTTATGGGTGACGCTACAAGAGTAGCGGCCGTTGCAATAGGAGATGTTATTTTATCTTTTGGTAGAAATAAGTCTTTGACATTGAGAGATTGTCTTTATGCACCTTCACTTAGAAGGAATTTAATTTCTGTTTCCATGCTAGTTAAGGATGGATATTCAGTTTATTTTAATGACAATATTGTTATTAGAAAAAATAAGCATTTTATCTGTTCTGGTGCATTGGTTGATAATCTTTATGTCATTAATCCTATTTCGCCCACGATGCAACTTATGGAAATGAATAATATGTCTTCTAACATAAATAAGAGAAAAGAACCTTCTTGTATGAACCAAACATATCTTTGGCACTTGCGATTGGGGCATGTTAACCTAAGAAGGATTCAAAGACTGGTAAAAAATGGACCTTTGAGTTCATTGGAAGTGGAGGCACTACCAGTCTGTGAATCCTGCTTGGTAGGTAAAATGACCAAAAGGCCTTTCAAGGCAAAGGGGTATAGGGCCAAAGATGTGTTGGAATTGGTTCATTCTGAATTGTGTGGGCCCATGATTGTCCAGGCTAGAGGTGGCTTTGAATATTTTGTCACATTTACTGACGATTATTCAAGGTATGGATACATTTATTTGATGTGCCGTAAGTCTGAGTGCTTTGAGAAATTCAAAGAGTACAAGGCAGAGACGGAGAAACGTCATGGAAAATGTATCAAGTCATTACGTTCAGATCGTGGTGGCGAGTATCTCTTTGGGGAGTTTAGGGACTATTTGTCAGAGGCTGGGATTACATCCCAATTATCAGCACCTGGAACACCCCAACAGAATGGTGTAGCAGAAAGAAGGAATAGGACTCTTATGGAGATGGTTAGATCAATGATGAGTTATTCAGATTTACCAGATTCATTTTGGGGATATGCCTTAGAAACTGCAGCTTATATTCTGAACTTGGTTCCTTCTAAGTCAGTACCAATTACTCCCACAGAACTGTGGACTGGGCGTAAGCCTAGTCTGAAACATGTTCGGATTTGGGGTAGTCCAGCACACGTGCTGAATGGGAAAGCCGATAAGTTGGAATCTCGTACAGAAGTACGCTTGTTTGTAGGCTATCCAAGAGGAACGAAAGGTGATTTATTTTATAGTCCTAAGGATCAGAAGGTCATTGTTAGCACCAATGCTCGATTCTTAGAGGAAGACTATGTAATGAACCATAAACCCATAAGTAGAGCTGTTCTAGAAGAACTGAAAGGTGAGACACCAAATACTTCAGTACCAACAGTACAACAGGATGTACCACCAGTAACTGCACAACATGTCACAAATGTTGCACCACAACCGATAGTGCCTCGTCGTAGTGGGAGGGTTGTGATACAACCTGATAGATATATGTTCTTGGGAGAGTCATCAGACTTTGTCCCTGAGGAACAAGATTATGATCCCTGTACCTACAATGAAGCACTCCAAGATAAAGATGCATAGTCTTGGCAAAAAGCAATGATATCTGAAATAGAATCTATGGATTCTAATCAAGTCTGGGAGCTTGTAGAACCACCTATTGGTGTAAAAGACATTGGATGCAAGTGGGTCTATAAGAGAAAAAGAGGATCAGACGGTAAGGTTGAAACCTTTAAAGCTCGGCTTGTTGCAAAAGGTTTTACTCAAAGAGAGGGTATTGATTATGAGGAAACCTTTTCGCCAGTAGCCATGCTTAAGTCTATCCGGATTCTTTTATCTATTGCAGCTCATCTTGATTATGAGATTTGGCAAATGGATGTCAAGACAGCTTTTCTTAATGGAAGTCTTGAGGAAGACATCTATATGCAGCAACCAGACGGGTTCATTGAAAAGGGCCAAGAGCATCTTATTTGTAAGCTCAATAAGTCCATTTATGCACTTAAGCAAGCTTCCAGATCTTGGAACATATGTTTTGATCAGGTGATAAAATCCTATGGATTTGATCAATGTCAAGATGAATCATGTGTATACAAAAAGTGTGACGGAAACGTAGTGGTATTCCTAGTACTTTACGTGGATGACATCTTGCTCATTGGAAACAATGTGAAGGTATTATCTAACGTAAGGGTATGGTTATCCAAAAAGTTTGATATGAAGGACTTGGGAGAAGTAGGTCACATCCTTGGGATCAAAGTTCTACGAGATCACAAGAAAAGGATGTTGGGCTTGTCTCAAGCTTCCTATATCGATACTATACTAACTCGTTTTAGCATGCAAAATTCTAAGAAAGGTTTCTTACCTTTTAGGCATGGAATTGCCCTATCAAAGGAGCAGTGTCCGAGGACACCTAAAGAGATAGAGAACATGAAAGCAGTTCCTTATGCTTCAGCAGTAGGAAGCTTAATGTATGCAATGCTATGTACGAGACCAGATATCTGCTTTGCCGTTGGCATGGTTAGCAGATATCAGTCTAACCCAGGACAAGAGCACTGAACTGCCGTAAAGCATATTTTGAAGTACCTGAAAAGGACTAAAGATTACATGCTAGTTTACCAGGCAGATAGTTTAGTTGCCTTGGGGTATACAGACTCAGATTTTCAGTCAGATAGGGATTCCAGGAAATCAACCTCAGGTTATGTATTTACTTTGGGAGGTGGAGCCACTATATGGAGGAGTATCAAGCAAAAATGTATTGCTGATTCTACCATGGAAGCCGAGTATGTGGCAGCCTCTGAGGCAGCCAAAGAAGCGGTTTGGCTCAGAAACTTCCTATTGGACTTGGATGTGGTACCTAATTTGCCTAAGACTATTACACTTTATTGTGATAATAGTGGTGCAGTTGCAAATTCGAAGGAACCACGAGCCCATAAGGCAAGTAAACACATTGAGTGCAAGTACCACCTGATACGAGATTTCGTAAAGAAAGGAAAAGTTGCTGTGATCAAGATAGCATCAGCAGACAACCTAGCTGATCCCTTCACTAAGAGCTTACCAGCTAAGGCTTTTGATAGTCATGTTGAGGGAATGGGAGTCAGATGCGTAGCAGCATGGCTTTAAGTATAAGTGGGAGATTTGTAACAATATACTGAAAAGCAATGCTTTGAGTATAAGTGGGAGATTGTTAGGGTTATATACTGAAAGCATCACTTTTGTATTAACTTTATTTCCTTATTTTTTTGAATGAGAATCATATGGGCATATGTTTGCATATTGTGTTTATTATAATATTAATGCAAGTGTCTGATATTCTATAAGGTTGATAATATGGTGTGAGGTGACACACAGAAGATCATATTATCAGTTTCCTATGGAATATATAAATAGTTCACAACCTAGACGGATTTGGACAATCCATTGGAAAGGTTGTAGTGTAATTTGGTATTAGTCTGTCTTGACTATAGGTTTACACTAGTACACTTTGTGTGTATTGAACAGGACCACTTGAGGTTGTTCTCTTTGTACTGACTACAAAAGAGAACAAACACCTCTGTTATTATGGATGCTTATGCTCTTAATCCAGATATAATAACAGACATGTATATGCAGTGTGCATTACTTTGACTCATAAAAGAGTGAGATTCATTATGGATCAACAACCTCTATGAATTGGGTAATAGCATTGTATGTATGATGGGCTGTTGATTGTAAAAGAAATCCATGTCCCGATACGTCGGGTTGATGATGTCCCCTTAAGGAGCTCATAAGGATTGTCATGTAAACCCTGCAGGTGGATTACATCCGACATGACAAATAAAGTTGAGTGGTACTACTTAAGGATAAAAGATGTTGATCAATATAGTTGTCAGTAACTTAATTTGATCGACGGACATTCGATATTTTAACATGGGGAGTTGAACGAGCATATAATAAAAGGAGCCCATAAATATGATTTGGGATTAGGAAGGTAGTGCAACAATAGCTCCTTAGTGGACCGAGCTATTGTTAATGGGCCTGGGTTGTGTGTTCGGGCTGAACACGGGATACCCAGATTCGTTAGGAGACCTAACCCTAATTTCTCCTCATAGGTCCCTGCCGTAGCCTTATATATATCCTCTATTCTCTGACCGTCATTGATAATCTGAAATATAAGATTTTTTCTCAAAAACTCGTGATTCACGTAAGGAGAGAAAGAGAGATCAGCCAAGGAGAAGAAAGGTTGGGAGATCGTCGCCCACACGACGTCCAACCCGAGGAAGGAATACGTGCAGAAGATCTTGGGGTCGCTGTCGTCTTCTTCTCATCGCAGGTATAATTCGTGAACCCTAGATTCCGCTATATAGGATTAGATCACATATTTAATCTGTTAAATTTTTAACAATCGATACGCACACCAATCCGTAGTCCTGGGAATCATCTCAGTTCCATCATTCATGACACCGAACGGCATCACAGGATACTCATAGTGCCCATATCTAGTCCTGAATGCAATCTTCTGCACATTAGTCGCCTTCACCTTGACCTGATGATATCCAGAACGAAAATTCAACTTCGAGAAGACAGTTGCTCCACCCAACTGATCAAATAAGTCATCGATCCTGGGCAGCAGATACCGGTTCTTCACAGTAACACTGTTCAATTCCCGATAATCAACGCATAGTCGACGACTACCATCCTTCTTGTTGACAAAAACAAATGGAGCACCCCATGGCGAAACACTAGGCCTAATGAACCCCAAATCAAGCAAACACTGAATCTGCACCTTAAGCTCTGCTAACTCAACCGGTGTCATCCTGTAAGGACTCTTAGATATCGGTGCCGTACCAGGCTAAACTTCAATACCGAACTCCATATTCCTATCAAGGGGTAAGCAAGGCAACTCCTCTGGAAAGACATCCAGGAATTCCTGCACTATTAGAGGCGCAGTCTCACAGCCCGAGTGCAATTCCATTGCATAATCCTCCTGACCAACTACAGTCTTAGCTCGGCTAAGGGGCATCCCCACGGCATGGAACTCAAACTCTGCACAACCTGGAATTCGGAATACCATTTTCTGGGGACGACAATCAATGATGGCGTGGGATTCACCCAACCAATTCATACCGAGAATAACGTCGAATCCTGAATTCTCAATTACAATCAAGTCAGCCTTGAAATCTGTGCCACCAATAACCACGGGACTCTGCTTACATTCTCGACAATACTGCCAGCTGTGATAATGTTCCAAGCCTCTGACATGATGCTGCACTCCAACTGATGATGAGTCACAAAACGAGAAGAGACGAAGGAATGGGTTGCCCCGGAGTCAAAGAGAACATGAGCAGGGAAGGAGCAAGCAATGACAATACCTAAGATAGAATCAAAGAGCAAGGAAAAAGAATAGATGATTAAGGGGTGAAAAAAACAAAATGCAGAAAAATAATATGAAAAAATAATGCAAGAGAAATGAAAGAAGTAAAGGAAAACAACAAAACAACAAAATGCAAAATATACCTGCAACAACACCCTCTGCTGTCTTAGCATCTGCAGTAGTCAGGTTGTAAGTCTGACCTCTCCTGGGGGCAGCGGTCCTCTGACCGACAATTTGGTACTGAGGAGGAAGCGGTGGCCTGACTCGACCACGAGCTAGGGCTACCTGCTGAACTAGACCCTCGGCTAGAAGAGTCATCCTCCGCTGTGGGCAATCCCGCACTGAATTGTCAGTAGCGCCACATTAAAAACACCGGCGGTTGGCGCACCTGGAGTCGCTGCGCACATGCCCTGGGATTTGGTAGAAGTCGCAGAAACCATCAACCCTAGGAACAACAGGTGGGTAGGGAGCCGACCTGACTTGATAGGCTGGACAGGCCTCCGAATCGGCCCACCAGAAAGCCTAACAGGAGCAGCGGGAACAGTCCGCTGGGAGGAGCCAACCTGCCACGAGCCTGCTTCCGAACTCGAGCTGCCTTAAGAGCCTCAGCATAAGTACGCAACTGGAGGAAAACGAGATGCATCTGAATATCTCGCTCAAGTCCCAGCGTGAATCTACGAGACATGTCCTTTTCATTCGCCACAATAACGGCTGCGGAGCGGTTAAATTTGGTAAATTCCGCTGCATACTCATCCATTGCCTGGAGCCATATTTCAAGAAAGTCTCATATTACAACATTGCATGAACAATATGTAACAAAAATTTCAAAATAGAACAACGACCAACCTGTTTTAGGGCCAGGAACTGTTGCTCCATTTCAACCCGAGTGCTGCTGAAGAAGAACTTCTCCAAGAAGCTTCTAGTGAACGTGGCCCAAGCAATAGGCCATTCGAACCTTTCGGACTCAGACCTCCACCAAATGTGGGTCAGGTCCACCAGCTGGATGATCACTACATCCACTCAATCCGCATCGGCAACTCTTGCTGCAAACAGTAATTGCTCAGTCCAGATCAACCACCGTTCGACCTCCAAAGGCGTTTCAGTACCGAAGAATCTGTCAGGGTGCAGCCTAATGAAATCTGTAACTGAACTCGGACGAGAAAGAAAAGCTGCTTGTGTAGGCACAGCGAGAGTCGGAACCCGGGCAGCTTCCAAAGCAGCCATCACAAGGTTATTGTGGTTTTTCTGCATATTGATCAACCGTTCCAACACATTGGTAACGGCCTCAAGCCCGGGCTGATCTTTCTGAGAACGAGAAGTGGAACCTCTGCGAGCCATGGCCTGCACAAAATTAAAAACAATCAGCATCCATATCAAAGTTGATTATAATTTATTCATGTAATGCATGGTCTGTGTATTGTTGAGCCAATCCCAGATCGAGTCAAATTTGCCTAACATATTAGTCAAACTAATACATTAGCCAAACCTGGTGCTCTGATACCACTAAAAATCTTGTCACGCCCCGCTTCTCAAAAAGAAATACGGAATACGGATACGTGACTAAGTCCGGTGAAGGGCTATCACCATTCATAAGCTGTAATGTAACGACCCGAAAAAAAGCATATGACTATTTTGCATCGAAATGTGTACGCGATTGAGAATTTCGCGCGATTATGTATTTTCCGATAATAATTACTTTTAATTGAGAAATATAAGATATATTGTCTATTTTATATTATTATTATTTTCAAAATTAAATTATTTTTATACGGATTATTACAAAGTAGCTTTAATGCATTTTGTATTGTTCGGAACTATTAAGAATAGAGAGTTGGGTTTTATTTGAAATGTATTAAAGCTAGAGGGCTTATACGAAACATTCCCTTAGATATTTTTCTATCTATTATTTTCTATTCCCCATTTTTACAAAAAAACCCCTTTTCTCTCTCTCTCCTTCCTTTCTCCTTCTTCTTCCCTTCTCATTCCTTCTTCTTCCCCACTCTCGTTCGATTCTTTCCCAAACCGACCCATGGAAACCCCGACCTTCCTTCCTCCTCCCCGTCCACGCCGGCGATCGAACGAAACCCCCGACCCCCCGTTCCCTCTTCCTTCTTCTTCTCCTTCCTTCCTTCTCCCTTCTTGTTCGATGTCGACGCAAGAAAACCCCCGACCTCCCTCCCTTCCTCCCTCTTCCGTCCACGCCCAGCCAAAGCAAAAAGAACCCCGACCCTCACCTTCCCTCTTCCTCCTTCGTTCTTCTTCTTCATCCCGATCAAAACAAACCCAAACGAACCCATCGACGGTTCTTCCCCACCTCAAAATCCACCTCCATTCCTTCGTCAATTCCGAATTAAGTTGAGGGTTAGATTAATGGAGGGATTCTCTACATGGTGGTGTTGTCGGATTTTCGATTGGATTTCGGAAGGTAAAAACCCTAACTATTTTATTGTACAGAATTTAGTTGGGTTAATTTTATTGAGTAGGAATGTTAGGGTAGAGAGATTTTGAGATGTTGGAAATTGTAGATGGGAGGAATTAGTAGGTTATTAGAGAGATTGTGAGTTGTTAGTAAAATAGGGTTTTGGGTTTGTAAAAGAGAACCGTATGGATATGGATTAATTCTCGTATTGTAATAGAAATTATAGTTGAGCTACTAGAATATTTTGGGGGCGATTTTAGTAATTAATTGGGGATGGAAAATACCATAGGCATTAGATTATCACGTGCATCACACGTGTATATCCCGAGCGTTCAATAAACGCTTGTGTGATATTTGGGATAGCGATTATTTACTCTTGTGATTAATTGAATTATTTGAGTTTTAATTGCTTGAAATTTGGTGATAGGATATATTCACGACCTTGGACGCGAGGTGGCACGGCGCTTGGATCTTCGCAAAATATGTGAGTTAATTTATTATGTATTTTTGATGTGTTAAAAATTATGTGAGTTAATTTATTGTGTGTTTTTGTGTGTTAAAAAATTATGTGAGTTATATTATTTATGTATTTTTCATGGTTTAAAGATATATGTGAGTACTAATTTATTATATGTATTTTTGATTATAAAAAATATAGTGAGTTAGTATATTTATATATTTTGTGGTTTGATGAATATGTGAGTTGGTTTATTATATATTTGTGTGGTTTGGAGGATATATGAATGTTAATTTATTAACGTATTTTTGTGTGTTAAGAAATATAGTGAGTTTAATTTATTTATATATATTTTGTGTTTTAAGAAATATAGTGAGTGTAATTTATCTATATATTTTGGTGGTTTGAAGAATATGTGGGTATAGAATTATTCACGTATTCTTACGTGTTAAGGAATATGGTAAGTATCGATTTACTACGTACCTTGTGATTGTAAGAATATGGCGAGTATGATTTATTTATGAAGTGATGTTTAAGGGATGTTGAATAGCATATATGTGTATATGGGGATGAGTTACAATCATATGAGGATATCAAGATATGGTGTATATGGTTCTATATACGTAATTGATATTTTAAAGAAGTTGGATGAACTGAAGAGGTGACATGATTTATTGATGAGGCGTATGGGGAAATTTACTATCTTTGAGTATATAAAACCTATAGAATGGATTCGTTATGTATGTGAGGATTCTCTACTCCTAAGTTAGTTGCTTGCTTTCCTTATCTACTTATGTATGTGTAGAAAGAACCATCCTTAGGATACTGCTTGTGTAGGTGAAGAAAAGAACCCATTTGAGGATTTAGTAAATTGTGGATGTTAGAAGAACCCATCTTTTGGGTATGAATTGTTAGAGGTTGAGGAAGAACCCATTCCTAGGGCTATACTATTTGTGTATGCCAAAGAGAACCCATTTGTGTTGTTAGTAGTAGCGAGTAAAAGAACCCACCCTATGGATTTAGATGGTTGTAGAGAAAGAACCCACCCTTGTGGTATAGTAAAAATCCATGCTTGAATGGTTATAGAAAGAAACCCATGGTTCAGTTGTAGTAGAACACCATGCTTGAGTTGTGTGAAGAACCTATTCATGCCTATGTGACGTTCCAGTAAAACCTATCATGTTTGAGTTGATTTTAGAAAGAAACTCATGTTGAGTTGATTATAATAGGTATGCCATGATGAGTTGATTTTAGAAGAAACCCATGCTAAGTTGATTTTAGTAGATTCTTCTGTTGTTTATAATTATAGAAGATAAAGTTTGCTAGTAAGCACGTTTGGTTGCTTCTAGGTTTGACTACCTTAATGGTTGTTTGTATGTGGTTTTGCTCATACGTGGCTCGACTGGCCCGTATGTAGCTGTGGGTCTCATACGCAGCTTATTTGGCTCGTATGTATGTGGTCGTCTCATACGCGGCTCGACTGGCTCGTATGTAGCTGTGGGTCTCATACGCAGCTTATTTGGCTCGTATGTATGTTGTTGTCTCATACGCGGCTCGACTGGCCCGTATGTAGCTGTGGGTCTCATACGCAGCTTATTTGGCTCGTATGTATGTTGTTGTCTCATACGCGGCTCGACTGGCCCGTATGTAGCTGTTGGTCTCATACGGGGCTTATTTGGCTCGAATGTATATTGTTGTCTCATGAGCGGCTCGACTGGCCCGTATGTAGCTGTTGGTCCTATACGTAGCTGTTTAGCTCGTATGTGTTTTTGGTTACTCGTATGTAGCTACTTAGCTAATACTCAGTTTGTTGTGCTCATCTAGGGTGATGTTATTACCCTAAGGGTCATCGACCATCAAGACCACATCCTACTCCCTTAGAGTGAAATGGATAGATCTCATCTCGGGCGTCGACGGATCTTAACCAATGTAGGTTGACCGTGGGCCGAGAGTGTTGGTAGAATCCGAGTTAGGGGTAGGGATGAGTGAGAGAGATATTATTACCAGAGTCTTGGATCGAGGGACCATGAGTTGGACCATGATTGGAAACTATGCAAGATTGCATAGGAATAATAACCTCATTAGGATAGTGATTTATAAAATCATTACATAGACCCTTGCCGGAAGAGAGGAGTCGGTTGTAGGGGGCACCTATGACTAACTCGTCCCTGGAGGCAGACTAGGTGGTGTTATTGGGTTGTACCTTTCCGTCAAAGGGATACGTACGGTGCCGTCTCACAGGTTGAGGACACGGGTTGAGTATCTCGCGCTGTTAATTCCTAAAATACCGTGGCTGGGGTGCCACAGGATGCATTTGGGCAGTCCTGCGCTTGCGATACCCCAGAGGGTGCCACAGGGTAGGCTTCGTGCTACCCTGCGCTTGTGAAATCCTATGGTTTGATTTTAGAACGATGCCCGATATACTGGGATCGAGTGAGGTCCGGCATGCCGGGTAATAGTGGAAAACGGAGACACCATAAGCAGACTGCATAGGGGGACTTGACCCCTTCTGCAACCTCACAGAGTCATGGAGTATTGTCAGGAACAGGTTGAGTGCAATTAGAATTCATAACGCGGGTTCAATCCCTATATATGGAGAAACGGCTTGAGATGGGGTCGCATGTAGTATGGGCTGCATGTTGCTTTCGGAGACTTGCTGGCATTAGGATATGAGCATCCTGGTTTAGTTGACATGACATTAGAATAGGAAGCATCCTAGTTCTAGTTAAATATCACATTAGAGTTAAGTCATAACATACACTGACACATAAATTATATGTACACATGCCTTTTCCATTCAAGTTGAATTGCGAGTGTGATATGTTATTGCCAAACCATGTTGGCGATGTGGAGTCTATTGTGATGAAACGCATGTAAATGGTAATGTGCAATGAGATGTTAGGTTGGACATGAATGAATGTGGTAGTATGCGAATGAATGCATATGTCTAGGATGTGATACGCGATACAATGCAATGAGATCAATATTGGTATTATGAGAGGGGTTATTCAAATGATTACTAAAGATAAGTATGTTGTGAGTGGATATGGATATACATACAGGTGATGACTCAGAGAGTATTGGATGTGAATTCCCATTTATGAGTTACATGTTCAGATGTCAAGTAAGATTTGTTGATCTTGATATTATGAGTTCGTTATGTTTTTACTTGTAAAGTTTAATTTATTTGCTTATTTTAATAAATTATACTCACACCAGAAATGGCTAAACCCTTAGTATTTGGGGGTTAGGGAGTCCATGGACTACCCTAGGTCCCTACTGTTACAGGTCTTCAGCAGGGAGGGGTGAGGTGTAGGTACAGGTTTCCATGGAGTGGAGCTTTAGTTATAAATTGTTGTTATGATTTAATTGTAAATAGTAAAGATTTATGCTTTAAATTGTATTTTTGATGTATAAGCATGTGGATGATGATGAAAAGTAAAGCGTAAGGCGGCAGGATATGGTTTTGACCCGTAACCATTTCGTTGTGGAGTGCCGGGCGTCGTGGTAAGTTTTTACAGGTTATTTTCTAAAAACTTACTACGTTTTCTAAAGGATTTATGCTTTTTAATTGATATTTGTTAAACCGTTATGAGTTTGGCCCCCAGAGCATATATATATATTGCCTGTGTGATGATGCTCATTTTGGCCTGGGGAGCCCGTATTATTATTGCCTGTGATGTAAGCTACGGAATTTAGAGCAAAATTCCGTAAGCTTTTCTGTGTTTTGGGCAAAAAATACAAAGGAGACTCTGCCCAATTTTTCTTTGAAACATAACTATTTTAGTTTATGTTTAAAGTGATATAGAAATTGGAAGAATTGAGTTTGGAGTCAAAAAGGAAAAAGGGCAGACGCTACAGTTGGTATTACAAACTTATATTTGTAATTACTGCGTGGTAACTCTGTGTTGAGTAAAAAGTTTTAAATTTTCAGCATTTTGTGTATCGTGACTAATTGAAGGAAAGATCTTGGCATGTGTCACTGTTTTCCGAGTATATGGAAATCGGGGCGCTACATGTAAGGATCTCTTTAACATTTCACAAGAATAGACAGGAAATAAATAAGGAGAAATCAACCACATGCATGAATAATCTAATATACCAACAGGATTTACTTGAAACAAAATAAATAATCTCAAATAAATTAAATCTGGAACAAGTTATAAATTCTGGGTCAAACTGCCCAATACAAAATTCATGTAGCAATTACATTTATTCAAGAATAACAGAAAAATAATACAGCAAGAACTTTAGCAACTAAAATCTTTGATCACCTACTCCATTGGGCAACTGATCACCATAATCTGCAATTCAATAAATTGCAGGAAAAGGAAAAATAAACGAAATGCCCTTCAATGCAAGTTACGGGCTACATGTAGTACAGGCAACAGGTACAGAAAAAGATAAACAGATATAGAGTAACAGCGAAATAGAATAACTAGCATAAATCATGAACAGAATCAAGTAATGTGATGAGGTAACAGGTGCATGTGACATGTGACAGATAACATGTATCATACAGGCAGGTAAATATGTAACAGGTATCAAGTAGCATGTACAGGTAAGCATGTAACAGTTATTATGTCATGTCAAGTCTTGTATTTATTTCTATCTAGGTAGCACTTCATGTGTCCCAAATTTTCCCACATAGTTGCTACATATATGCAAATTGTGTTTAGATCTAGTGGTGGATTTCTATAGGGCCGTATACTCAGGCGTCATGTAACATGTAACAGGAACAGGTTCATGAATCAAATAGTAAACAAGTACACGAACCAACAGGTTCATGCATCAATAGATTCACGAATCAACAGGTAACAGGTACACGAACCAACAGGTTCAAGCATCAAAGCATAAAGTACAACAGGTTCACGAATCTACAGATTCATGAATCCAACATAAAGTACAACAGATTCATGTATCAACATGAATCAAACATAAAAATGGAAAACACGGACCCCATTCTGAGTACACATACCTATATTGTCCACTACTAAGGTCTTTCCTTTAATCCCGGCTTGGTTACTTATTATTATTATCAAACAGGCATGTACATGCACAAAATAGGGTAAGAATAACATGGTATAAATAAGTAACAGGTCCAGGTCAGAAGATAAATATGCACAGGTGATAGACAACACATAAAATGGTAGGATAACAAAAATTCTAATTCAGGACAGCAAGACACTACTGTACCAAATCTGGAATTCCCGTTGCCACAAACATGCAAATCTGGATTCGTCAGAAAATATAGAAAATAGACCCTCAGCCGAATCCAGCAAATATATATAAGTCATATGGTATTTAACAAAAAACATGACTCAAAACAGAATTGTATCCAAAAAACTTGTTCAGCCAGATATCACAAGTTTGTATTCATAAACCGGAAAACGACATAAAAATTTACTGATTAAATCCAAGAAAAATCTGGGGTATTTCCTAGTATGTTTAGTATCTGTAAATATAATTTGATAATTTTCCAACATAGATAGTACAGTCAAATAAAATCAGAAAACAGCAAAAATACAGCAAATTTGTAAATCTGGAATCATAAACACAGCGGTACTAAAACAGCAATAAATTATAAAATATAAATCAAAATCCAGATCCGTCAAAAGGGTGATAAAATAGATATAGCAGGCTACAATTCATATTCACAAAATTTTTATAAACAGCAAATAGAATCATGTTGAAATTTAGGTTCTTTACTGAACATCATAAAAATTTTGCAAATATAGTAGTTGTTTGTAAGCATAGAATACTTTGTAAAAGTCATCTAATAAATCTACAAAAATTTGGGGTTAATCCCAGTCTAGTCTAATTATGCTCAGCAAAATATTGGATCAAAATATTATCTTTAACATCAGTATAAAAATAAATAATCATACAGAATCCACATCAAACAAAATCTGAAATTTTCTATACCTCTATAGTAAAACAGCAATAGCTTGCAACTCACAAATCAAAATTGCGATCTGTCAGAAATTCTGGAAAGTAGACAGAATTTTCTATGATTCATATTTACAAATAATTTTCATTTACTAACCTTAATAGGATCTAAAATACTGAACAAAAACGGGGTAACAGCAAAAACAAAAATCTTCTTTATGCATAAAATAAACTAGTTCATATGTAACACATCTAAATCATAACAAAATGCGAAATATGATATACGAGATGTCCAAGCAACATGGTATAGGGTGTTTAACAAGTTTACAACAAGTTATACTACTACTAACACATCCCGCATACAAGATTCTACGACACCTCATAAATCACGAACAACATGCATGTATACATCAAGAATTTAGTATTCCTAAGTTAATTCATGTCGTGTGTGTAATGAGACAACTACGGACGAATCAACACATAGAGATAAGATATAACAAGGGTTTTTCATGAGAATAGATCTTGAAGCAACTACACTACAGGCGATATTTAATAATTGTATATGTAAACAGAAATTATACAAGGCACTTGACTAGAAACTGATGATGAAAACGACGATGAAAAGAGAATAACGGAAACGGATTCCCGGGCACGAACACGATAACACGTGCGAATCCCACACAAGAGAGAGAGGAGGGTAACGGCACGGGCGACGGTGGGCTGACGATGCCGCTGTTGCTACTGACTATCGAGGGGGGGACACAGCGCGGCTGTGTCGCTGTCGATAATGTTGTTGCTGCAGTCTGTCGTCGAAGAGAACAATGCAGCGCTTCAGAGAAACTACTAGCGTCTTTGGGAGGAGCAGCACGGGGAGGAGCATCGGGTGGCACTGCAGTCGAAGGTGGAGGATCGGGGGCTGTTGTCGAGAGGTAGGGGATGAAGTTTGGGGATGAGAGCAGGAGTCTAGAGTCTCGGGAGTTGAGAACAGGGATGAAGAGGATGGGTTAAAAGCGGCTAGGGTTAGATGGTAAATAGGAACTATACAGGGGTATATATATATATATATATATATATATATATATATATATATATATATATATATATATATATGGAGAGATAGGGTTAGGAGCTGACGGGTTGGGGATATATATTGAAAATGGGTATCGGGTAGGGGATTTAAAAGGGGTTATTGGGTTATAAGATCTTAACAGATCCAAATAGAGGAAGATGATCCAAATAATGAGATATGGACAAAATAAATAATAAAAGAAAAATAGGACATGAACAATTGATTAATGAGGATAAAAAATAATAGCTCGATCAACCAGAGGTAATTTAATAGACAGACAATTGAATCAAGAAAATCGAATAAAGGCGAAAAATCAAATAGTTGAATTTATATATTGAGAATGAAGATCAATTACACAGTTCAAAAAGAGAAGGAGAATACAATCTGAATAAATACTCAAGAGAAGAAAAAATACATTCCAAAATACAGAAAACGACAAACAGGGGTTACATCTCTTGTCTGAGGATATGAGGTTTGACTTACAGCCCTCATAGACTCTGTGTCTCTCTTAGTGGGCCTAATCTGTCACTTTTAATGGGTTTGATAGCGGCTCGTGTCTTGTTAAATGAGTCTGAGGAAGGCCCGGACCTGTTAAAGAGACTCATTATGATTCATCTTTATTAGAATTATACGGCTCTAGTTTACCGCTATTTTTACCATTATCAGTACTGAATTACCGATGAAGCTCCCTAGAAGGATTCGCAGTATTTACAACTTGCTTGACAGACTAGTTTGTATCATCATAACTTTCTTCAGCACTAGCACAATAACGCTCATAGCAACTCTCGGATTAAACATAGAATCCTTTCTCTACTTTTGGAAAATTTAACGCTGATACCAAACTTCAGACTATCAGCATAAAATGCCTAGGTAGGACTTAGTAGAAAGACTAGTCTATTGGTTATCCAATTTAAGCTCCTGCAAACAATTAGAAAGATTCTACAGGACGGGGTAAAAACAGTAAACTTACTGTGATTAACAGCATTCATTTGTAAATCATGATTTGAATAATCCAGGTTCTACACATTGGACATTGGAAACATAAAGGGTGGCAATATTTTGTTTTGGATATCAGGAATATAGACCATATTTAGTATATATCGAGTTATCATATCAGATGAAAGTGTAGATTCTAAATATTATTTAAATTAGGCTAAATTTGAAAGAAAAAAAAAATCCTTGAACTATGACTTTTATGTAGAAAACCTCCATGATCTTTTTTTATGCAGAAGACCTCCTTAAATTATTGTTGCAAAAAACTTATCCCGCCAACGCGAGACTTCTACTAAAGTTGAGGGAGGTTTTTGACAATAATGCGAAAGATGTATGATGTTTTTTGAAATAACTTGCAAAGATGAATAGGGTTATCGGATACAAGTAGAAAAGTTAGATGTGATTTTTTGAAATACTTTAGGGGAGTTTTTTGCAACAACCATACTTCAAGGAGGTTTCTGCATTAAAAAAAGGTCATGAGAGTTTTCTGCATAAAGGTCATAGTTCAAGGGGTTTTTTGTCAAATTTGGCCTTTAAATTACTCATACGTACACTATAAATAACAAATAATTTACAATATGCAAACAGTACAATTACAACCTAAATATAAAATAGTCTACATGATATCACATAAATTTTATATATATAAAAGAAACTTACTTAAATATTAGAGATTTAACATACTGAAATACACGTCAAGCAATAAATACCCATCACAAAATATTTTGAATTTGTATGGTAGACAATTATTCACAGTACGACAGTAAATACACATACTATCAAAATGCTTGTATCATGTACTCTGCTAACTCCGCAAAGGAGGGGTCTTAACACTACGAAAGATACTCGATTTACCAGCAAATCTTTCCCGGTGTTTTACTAGTAGCGTCGGGGTAGGGAGCGAATAGAATTGGGCGCCAGATGGGAAGGTTATACACCGGCGGTCGCTTTAAACTGCCGAGCAATATTCGTATTCACCGGCGTTTTTTTTAAAAACGCCGGTGAAGTGTATGATTCACCGGCGTTTTAATAATAAACGCCGGTGAATATGCCGATACATTCACCGGCGTGTCTAATTGAAACGCCGGTGAATAACCTTCGATAAATCCCGCGAACCCTAATCTTTCGCTCGCCATTTTCCGAAACCCCAAAAAAAAAAGGGGGGGGGGGGGGGGGGGGGGGGGGCGCTTCGTTTTCCCTCCTTCCTCGCTCTACTTCCCGCGCGTTTGCCTCCGCCGCTTCGTCCTCTTCGACAGCCTTCGACCTTTCGTCATCGTCTCTTCTTCCCTTCGTCATTTTCGATTTCCCTCCTCTCTCTCTCTATTTGGAGGTGAATCGGTGATCGGAAACCACCGTGTCGCCCCGCTCTCTCTCTATCTCCTACGCCCCCACGCTCGTCGCCCCGCTCTCTCTCTCTCTCTTCGGTATCATCTCTTGATTTCCCTTATTTTTCTAAAAAACCATGTTTTTTTCAGATTATGCATCTTGATTTTCTTAACATGAATGGTTTAGTTGGGATGAAGAATGAATAGAAAAATATATGCTTAGATACTGAAAATTTTCATCTTCTTTTAATGTTAATGAAGCTTATTTCATGCATCTGATTGTCATCTTGGCATGTTTTTTTGACCAAAATGGGTTCACTGTGAACTGAGGATGGTATAGCTATATGCCAAAATCCTCCGGATATGTACAACAATTGGGTTTTAGATTTAGTTAGCTAAAGAATTAGTAGAGCAACATATATGCTCAGATAATGGAAATTTTCATTTTCAGATACTGTTAATGAAGCTGATTGCCATCTTTGGCATGATTTTTAACAAAAAATGGGTACACTTCCAAACTAAGTATGCTGCTAGCATCCTCATCTTCTTTTACTGTTAATGAAGCTTATTTTCATGCATCTGATTGTCATCTTGGCATGTTTTTTTGACCAAAATGGGTTCGTTGTGAACTGAGGATGCTATAGGTACGTATGCCAAAATCCTCCGGATATGTACAACAATTGGGTTTTAGATTTAGTTGGGCTAAATAATTAGTAGAGCAACATATATGCTCAGATAATGGATATTTTCATTTTCAGATACTGTTAGAGAAACTGATTGCCATCTTAGGCATGATTTTTTAACATAAAATGGGTTCACTTCCAAACTAAGTATGCTGCTAGCATCCTCATCTTCTTTTACTGTTAGTGAAGCTTATTTTCATGCATCTGATTGTCATCTTGGCATGTTTTTTTGACCAAAATGGGTTCACTGTGAACTGAGGATGGTATAGGTACGTACGTATGCCAAAATCCTCTGGATATGTACAACAATTGGGTTTTAGATTTAGTTGGGCTGAAGAATTAGTCGAGCAACATATATGCTCAGATAATGGATATTTTCATTTTCAGATACTGTTAATGAACCTGATTGCCATCTTTGGCATGATTTTTTAACAAAAAATGGGTGCACTTCCAAACTAAGTATGCTGCTAGCATCCTCATTTTTTTTTACTGTTAATGAAGCTTATCCCATGCATCTGATTGTCATCTTGGCATGTTTTTTTGACCAAAATGGGTTCACTGTGAATTGAGGATGCTATAGTTATGTATGCCAAAATCCTTCGGATATGCACAACAATTGGTTCACTGTGAAAAATATATACTTACATACTGGACATTATCATTTTTCTTTTACTGTTAATGAAGCTGATTTCATGCATCTGATTGGCATCTTGGCATGTTTTTTACCAAAATCCTCCAAATCTGTACAAGAATTGGGCTGAACAAACCTTGTACAGGTTTCTTTTGGCGCTACAAACATCAATGATTTAGTTGGGATGAAGAATTATTTTAGAAAAACTTATTAGTAGCCATATTAGTTTCTTTTGTTTAGTATTATTATTATTATTATTATTATTATTATTATTATTATTATTATTATTATTATTATGAGATAAGTAAGTGATTATTAGTAGCCATGAACAGAATAGTTCGTGAGTCATCAGATCTTCTTGTTACCGTAGTTACAGCACGACGCGCTCATTATTCGGCCGATTCCTCTTCATCAGCAAAATACCCTTTACCATCATCATCTCCTTGAACGGAAAGCCAAATACAGGGGAGACTATAGCCGAATTTTTTTTACACTCGAACACAGGGTGTGCGATAAAATACCACTAAGGTGGTTGTGATAATTTCCACAAAAGGTAGTTTAGGGTTAGGTGAATAGAGTAGATTGTGTTAAGATTTAATTTTTTTTTGTACATTTTTTTGAAACCACAATTTCTTTATTTTACAGTTAAAGATTATATCGTTTATTTATTTGCAGTTAGGGATGGTTTTCAAAAAGGTAAAATTTAATATACAAAATACCTTTTACTGTTATTACTATTTAATATATCAAATTTTAATTTTAGATTGTGTGCTATTGTTATAATGGATAGAAGTTGGATTAGTAAACCACGATTATCCAAGGAGTACCGTGATGGTGTTAAAGATTTTATTATCTTTGCCAAAGGACATTCCCGTGATCCCAACCTAATCCTTTGTCCATGACTCCGGTGTACAAATTGTAATTTGAGGACATGTGACGTAGTACATACACACTTGGTTGTCAACGATTTTCTTCAAGGGTACACAAGGCGGTTTTGTCATGGAGAGGATCATACGTCAGCTCCTATTCGTCCGGTTGTATTAGAAAATGAAGATGAGCCCTTAGTGAACGAAGACTTAAGCGTTTCCGATGAGATGCATGCTTAGTTGCAAGATGCCATGGGGATTCATAATGTTTCTTTCCACACCAATAACCCAACAACCCAAGTTCACAATGAGTCAACAGAAACAAACCAGATTGGTGGTGGGGTGGACGAGGAAATGTCTGGCCCCGCCCCTGAAAATAATAAGCAGCAAGAATCATTCGCTAAGTTACATGAAGATGTTAGTACTCCGTTGTACCGCGATTGCACCAAATTCTCTAAATTCTCATTCATTGTCAGACTATTTCAGATTAAATGTTTAAATGGGTGGTCTGCTAAGTCCTTCACTATACTACTTGAATTGTTGAATGAAGCATTTCCTAAAATCTGTATTCCAAACTCAGCCTATAAAATCAAAAAATTCCTAAGTTCTTTCGATCTAGGGTATGAGAAGATAGCAGCATGTCCAAATGACAGTATGCTTTTCACGAGTGGTAAGGAAAGTCTGGAGAATTGCGAAGTGTGTGGTTCTTCGAAATGGAAAGAAAGACCAAATCAAGACGAGGGAGCCAGTGGATCTACTAAGCAAAGTAGAAAAAAGAAGCCTGCCAAAATACTGCGTTACTTTCCTCTGATTCCTAGGCTACAAAGGTTGTTTATGTCTACGAAAACTTCTTCTGATATGAAATGGCATGCTGAAGGTCGCACTAATGATGGGATTCTTAGACATCCTGCTGATTCTCAATCTTGGAAAAAATTTGATGAAAGATATCCTGATTTTGCGGAAGATCCTCGGAATGTGAGACTTGGACTAGCTAGTGATGGTTTCAACCCTTTCAGGCAAATGAGTAGTACATACAATATATGGCCGGTTGTGTTAATACCATACAATTTGCCGCCTTGAAAATGCATGAAGCAGTCCTCATTTATTTTGTCCATGATAGTTCCTGGACCGAAAGGTCCTGAAAATGATATAGATGTGTACCTACAACCGTTAATAGATGAACTTCAGAAGTTGTGGGTGGGTGTTCCAACCTATGATGCTGTGGCTAAAGAAACATTTTCTCTTCGGACCGTGTTGTCTTGGACAATCAATGATTTTCCAGCATATGCAAATTTATCTGGATATAGTACTAAAGGACGTTATGCATGTCCATGTTGTGCTGACCAAACTAGTTCAAGGTGGTTGTACAATGGAAGAAAGTTTTGCTATATGGGTCATAGGAGATGGTTGCCTGACACACATATATTTCGGGCAGAGACAGCGACATTTGATGGTACCGACGAGTGGGAACATGCTCCTGGGTCTTCTTCTGGTTCAGATATTTTGAGGCGGGTAGATGGTCATCAATTCAAATATGGAAAAGAACCCGAAGTCAGGACAAAGGGCAAGAAAAGGGCAAGGCCGGAGCAAGGTGAGGAGACCGATCTATATGGCGAAGATGAGGATCAAAACATGACGAGTTTAGGTGCATGGAAGAAGAAGAGTATTTTCTTCAAGTTGCCGTATTGGAAATTCAACTTATTGCGACATAATTTAGATGTGATGCATATCGGAAAAAATATTGGTGAAAATTGTATAGGAACAGTTATGGGAGATGACCGGAAGACAAAGGACAATCTCAAGAGCCGACTTGATTTGAAGTCAATGGGCATCCGACATGAGTTGCACCCAGACGAATTACCGAACGGGAAAGTACTCCTACCTCCTGCAATCTATTCAATGTCAAAATCGGAGTTGGAATTATTTTGCAAAGTACTACTGGAACTTAAAGTTCCTGATGGCTATTCTTCTAACATGGCAAGATGTGTCAACTTTAAAGAGAAGAGGCTTCAGGGTCTAAAGTCACACGACTACCACATCCTAATGCAGGATTTCCTTCTTGTGGCCCTAAGGTCTTCAATGTGTGAGCAAGTCACTATTGTCCTGAAAGATCTTTGTAGCATATATAAAGGTATTTGCTCAAGAATGCTTCGTATTGAAGATATTGACCAATTGGAGCAGCAGACGGCATTGACACTTAGTAAAATGGAGATGATATTTCCTCCATCGTTCTTCACTATAATGATTCACTTGATAATCCACCTTGCTGGTGAAGCCAGAATCGGCGGTCCTGTTCACTATCGGTGGATGTACCCCATTGAGAGATAAAAGAATTCATTCATCTTACGAAATTGAATTTTCGGTGAATGCTCATTTCTTTTAATCCCCTAGTCCGCTCTAATTCATTTATTGTATATGTTCAGGTACCTATACCGGCTAAAGGGTTATGTAAAAAATAGAGCATATCCTGAAGGGTCAATAGCTCAAGGATATCTATCAGAGGAGTGCTCACATTTTTTTTCAGGTATTTGCCGGGTGTGGAGACATCTTCGAGTAGACCACGTAGAAATCCAGACATTTCCAACCTTGATGGTGCTCAATATCTTTTTGATACCGCTGGCACTACTGTTGGTAAAGTTGATGCATTTGAGCTCTATAGCTTAGCGTGGGAACAGACACATCGATATGTGCTAGACCACCATGCATCAGTGGAACCATTTCGAAAGTAAGTTGCTTTTGAATTTAAATCGAATACAGTGAAAACTGCGGAGTTCGATATTAATTTACTTTTGTTATTCCTAATTACAATTGCTTGTTTTTTAGCGAATTTGTCAGGGACATCAAACGAAGGGCTAGACCAAGAAGACTACCACCACGTGAACAAAACAAGTTGATGAATGAAAAATTTCATAAGTGGTTTGAATCTCATGTAGGTGAATTACAGTTATGCAAGTTAATCTTTATTATATCTACATTTTCTATGGTGCTAATACGATTTGTGCAAAATTAATAGGTACATTCTTTGGGTCCTGAAGGTGCGTCATCTGAAATATAAGTACTTACCAAAGGTCCCTATCAGATGGTCAAAAGATACGGAGGATACATATTCAATGGTTTTAGATTTCGTACTAAGGATCATGAATGTAATTTGAAGTCTCAAAATAGTGGAATGATAGTGACGTCTAAGACTAGAAGTTATGCTTCCAAATCGGACACGAGGCCTGTAGATGGAGATCTCGACTACTATGGAGTGCTCACGGATATCATTGAGTTGAATTATTTTGGTCATTTCCATGTTGTCTTATTTCGTGGGGATTGGGCTGAGTTTGATAGGAATTTTTCTAACAACAAGGATAAGCTTGGCTTCACAGTTGTAAACTTCTCAAAATTGATTCACATCGGTACACACATTAGCCATGAGCCATTTGTGTTTCCATCCCAAGTGCAACAAGTGTTCTACATTGAAGATCCAACCCTGCCAAAATCATATGTGGCTCTCGCTATGCTACCAAGAGATGTATTCCAACTGGGCGATACTTCAGAAGATGAAGACGGTGAAGTCATGAACAGTTACATTGCTTCTTAGTTTCCTATGTTTGATGTAAACACAACCGACCTTGGAATTTGCGGGACTTGGCTCCGCAAGGATGGAGAAGAGGGCGATGTATTGGAAGATGTCGTATTGTAGTTTACTTGATTTTCAATCTCAATATTATATGTCTGTAATTTTCGTGTCTTAAATCTTGTTGTAATATTATGTCTGTAATTCCGAACATGTTCATTGTGAATTTAATACACCGGTTTAATTATCTTTCTATTTTCTACTGCTTGGTATTATTTACATTAAACTATGCTTAGTGTCATTTGAACCAAACTATCATTGTAATTTAATTTGTTACAAATCTCATTTTTTTAATTTTTTTATAATTATGTTGGTTTGTTAATCCTACTAAAGTACAAATTTTATGATAGTTATTATAAATATGTTATTAATTAAATTTGCATCTCTAAGGAAGTTATTGAATCCTTGACAGGTACAACATGCCGAGGCGTGGAAAGAGAGTAAATATAAATGATGACAACGAGAGCCATGGGGATGAGCAGCCACTAAATAATAGTGGCAGTCAAACATATGAGGGTGAGGGTAGCACGCCGCCCACTGTCAAAAAACATCGGTAAGTCTTTAAATTGGTATTTTTAAAGAGATTATGGTCTTGAATGCATGAAAGACACGTACTAGTGTTTGTGAGTCTGCATTGTGGCTGTCGTCTATAAGCATTTCGTCTATGTTTCTTAAGTGGGCTGTGATTAGAAAGAAAGAGCTGGAGTGGAGCTCTGGAAACCCAAATAGAGACATCTCGTTTATTATAATCTATACTTATTGTTGGACCAACCGCCTCTTGCTGTTGTTGCTGATGTCTCTTTGTGTGCGTGTGTTGAAGAGAATGAAGGGATGAGAGAGAGTTGAGGAAAATGCCGCTATGTTAGCCTGGTGTATCCTCATTCTCTACCATCCCTCTTTTTGGCTCCATATATGGCTTCTATATTAAATTGGTTTCCTTCTACGATGACAGTCCGTAATACTACACTTGATATGAGCCCTGTTCATAGCTGCACCCTATTGCATACTCACAAACAACTAATACGTGTCGTTCATGCATTGTATGACCAACCTCACTTTGGCACATAACATGGTATCGATGACATTGTATGACCTGCAAACAAGGTTTGTTCAGCCGTGTTGTTGTACTGATTTGGAGGATTTTGGTATGCTAGCAGCATACTTAGTTTGGAAGTGAACCCATTTTGGTTAAAAAATCATGCCAAAGATGGCAATCAGATGCATGAAATCATCTTCTTTTACAGTATCTGAAAATGAAAATTTCCATTATCTGAGCATATATGTTTCTTTAACAGTGACTATGAATAATTGTTCTTAATTGGGCTGTGATTAGAAAGAGACGAGTTGGAGTAGAGATCTGGAAACCCATATAGAGATATCTTGTTCATAATAATTTATTATTATTGTTGTTCTTATCGCTCTTGCTGTTGTTGCTGATGTCTCTATGTGTTCGTGTGCTGAAGGGAAAGAAGGGATGAGAGAGAGATGAGAAAAATGCCGCTATGTTAGCCTGGTGTATCCTCATTCTCTACCATTCCTCTTTCTGGCTTCTATATTTGGTTTCCTTCCACGATGACAATTCCTTAAAACTACACTTGATATGAGCCCTATTCGTATTTTTCTTCAATGAAGAATTGATCTATGACTACAATCTCCATTCAAAACCCCATTGTTCTATATTTGGTTCCCTCTTGCTGTTGTTGCTGTTGTTGCTGATGTCTCATCTTCTTTTACTGTTAGTGAAGCTTATCTCATGCATCTGATTGTCATCTTGGCATGTTTTTTTGACCAAAATGGGTTCACTGTGAACTGAGGATGCTATAAGGATGTATGCCAAAATCCTCCGGATATGTACAACCATTGAGTTTTAGATTTAGTTGGGCTAAAGAATTAATAGAGCAACATATATGCTCAGATAATGGAAATTTTCATTTTCAGATACTGTTAATGAAGCTGATAACCATCTTAGGCATGATTTTTTAACATAAAATGGGTACACTTCCAAACTAAGTATGCTGCTAGCATCCTCATCTTCTTTTACTGTTAGTGAAGCTTATTTTCATGCATCTGATTGTCATCTTGGCATGTTTTTTTGACCAAAATGGGTTCACTGTGAACTGAGGATGGTATAGGTACGTATGCCAAAATCCTCTGGATATGCACAACAATTGGGTTTTAGATTTAGTTGGGCTAAAGAATTAGTAGAGCAACATATATGCTCAGATAATGGGTATTTTCATTTTTAGATACTATTAGATAAGCTGATTGCCATCTTAGGCATGATTTTGTAACAAAAAATGGGTACACTTCCAAACAAAGTATGCTGCTAGCATCCTCATCTTCTTTTACTGTTAGTGAAGCTTATTTTCATGCATCTGATTGTCATCTTGGCATTTTTTTTGACCAAAATGGGTTCACTGTGAACTGAGGATGGTATAGGTACGTATGCCAAAATCCTCCGGATATGCACAACAATTGGGTTTTAGATTTAGTTGGGCTAAAGAATTAGTAGAGCAACATATATGCTCAGATAATGGGTATTTTCATTTTCAGATACTGTTAGATAAGCTGATTGCCATCTTAGGCATGATTTTGTAACAAAAAATGGGCTCACTTCCAAACTAAGTATGCTGCTAGCATCCTCATCTTCTTTTACTGTTAGTGAAGCTTATTTTCATGCATCTGATTGTCATCTTGACATGTTTTTTTGACCAAAATGGGTTCACTGTGAACTGAGGATGGTATAGGTACGTATGCCAAAATCCTCCGGGTATGCACAACAGTTGGGTTTTAGATTTAGTTGGGCTAAAGAATCAGTAGAGCAACATATATGCTCAGATAATGGATATTATCATTTTCAGATACTGTTAGAGAAGATGATTGCCATCTTAGGCATGATTTTGTAACAAAAAATGGGTACACTTCCAAACTAAGTATGCTGCTAGCATCCTCATCTTCTTTTACTGTTAGTGAAGCTTATTTTCATGCATCTGATTGTCATCTTGGCATTTTTTTTGACCAAAATGGGTTCACTGTGAACTGAGGATGGTATAGGTACGTATGCCAAAATCCTCCGGATATGCACAACAATTGGGTTTTAGATTTAGTTGGGCTAAAGAATTAGTAGAGCAACATATATGCTCAGATAATGGGTATTTTCATTTTCAGATACTGTTAGATAAGCTGATTGCCATCTTAGGCATGATTTTGTAACAAAAAATGGGCTCACTTCCAAACTAAGTATGCTGCTAGCATCCTCATCTTCTTTTACTGTTAGTGAAGCTTATTTTCATGCATCTGATTGTCATCTTGGCATATTTTTTTGACCAAAATGGGTTCACTGTGAACTGAGGATGGTATAGGTACGTATGCCAAAATCCTCCGGGTATGCACAACAATTGGGTTTTAGATTTAGTTGGGCTAAAGAATCAGTAGAGCAACATATATGCTCAGATAATGGATATTATCATTTTCAGATACTGTTAGAGAAGATGATTGCCATCTTAGGCATGATTTTGTAACAAAAAATGGGTACACTTCCAAACTAAGTATGCTGCTAGCATCCTCATCTTCTTTTACTGTTAGTGAAGCTTATTTTCATGCATCTGATTGTCATCTTGGCATGTTTTTTTGACCGAAATGTGTTCATTGTGAACTGAGGATGGTATAGGTACGTATGCCAAAATCCTCCGGATATGCACAACAATTGGGTTTTAGATTTAGTTGGGCTAAAGAATTAGTAGAGCAACATATATGCTCAGATAATGGGTATTTTCATTTTCAGATACTGTTAGATAAGCTGATTGCCATCTTAGGCATGATTTTGTAACAAAAAATGGGTTCACTTCCAAACTAAGTATGCTGCTAGCATCCTCATCTTCTTTTACTGTTAGTGAAGCTTATTTTCATGCATCTGATTGTCATCTTGGCATGTTTTTTTGACCAAAATGGGTTTACTGTGAACTGAGGATGCTATAGGTACGTATGCCAAAATCCTCCGGATATGCACAACAATTGGGTTTTAGATTTAGTTGGGCTAAAGAATCAGTAGAGAAACATATATGCTCAGATAATGGATATTATCATTTTCAGATACTGTTAGAGAAGCTGATTGCCATCTTAGGCATGATTTTGTAACAAAAAATGGGTACACTTCCAAACTAAGTATGCTGCTAGCATCCTCATCTTCTTTTACTGTTAGTGAAGCTTATTTTCATGCATCTGATTGTCATCTTGGCATGTTTTTTTGACCAAAATGGGTTCACTGTGAACTGAGGATGGTATAGGTACGTATGCCAAAATCCTCCGGATATGCACAACAATTGGGTTTTAGATTTAGTTGGGCTAAAGAATAAGAAGTCTCAACATATATGCTCAGATAATGGATATTTTTATTTTCAGATACTGTTAATGAAGCTGATTGCCATCTTTGGCAAATTTTGATTGGGCTGTGATTGGATTGTTTAGTGGCTGTTGTCTATGTTCTTAATTGGGCTATGATTAGAAAGAGACGGCTCGAGTGGAGATCTAGAAACCCATATAGAGACATCTTGTTCATAATAATTTATTATTATTGTTGTTCTTATCACTCTTGCTGTTGTTGCTGATGTCTCTTTGTGTTCGTGTGCTGAAGGGAAACAAGGGATGAGAGAGAGATAAGGAAAATGCCGCTATGTTAGCCTGGTGTATCCAAAGTCTCTGCAATTCTTCTTTCTGTTTCCATTTCTGGCTTCTATATTTGGTTTCCTTCCTCGATGACAGTTCCCTAAAAATACACTTGATATGAGCCCTATCTTATTTTTCTTATTTTTCTTATATTTGGTTTCCTTCCACGATGACAGTTTCATGGATTGGCTGAACAATCCATGAAAGACATGCTTAGATACTGAATTTTCATTTGTTTTACTGTTTTAGATAGTGGATATTCCCAATCAGAGGAGAATATTAAGGTTTCAAGTTAAATACTGAATTTTTATTTTTTTTGTTGTTTTAGATATATTTAAAAACAAAATTAAGTACTAGATTTTTAGCATTGCAATGTAATTATTTTACCTCTGTATATATCATTAACAATTCCATTTGCAATTGGCACTTTGATCTTATAATTTAAGATACAGGTAGATCTTTTTGCAAGTTCAAAAAATATGTATATTCTGTATTATGGTCTACTGTTGAATTAAACTATTGTTTTTTTTTTTTCACAGAGCGGTCGCCCAGATGAAGGAAATTCTGATGATCAGAACTGAAGCTACTCGAGGGGTATAAATCTGCGGTCCTCCTTGCTGTTTTTATGTCCTCCTTGCTGTATGGTTGTTGTTTTTATGTCATCCTCCTTGCTGTTGTTATGTCAGACTGGTTTTTTTTTATGAGAGTTATGTCAGACTTTTAATTTGGGAAATTTGTCAGACTGATTTGTTTGGATATTTGGGATGTTAGTCCCTATATTAATTTGTTACTTATGACACTGTTAATTAAACAATGAATTTGGACGTTGATATGACACGTGTGAAACTTTATTATCTTTAATTATTCTTGTGTTTGGTTGTGATTTGCGCAGTAATATGCAACGAAATTGGTTGAATCAGTTGTGAATTAGTTTACAGGTTTTGTAAATGAAACTGTGAATTGAAATCGAACGGAAAACCGGAGTATCGAAAATAAACGGGTATAGCTAGACCGGCGTTTCAAAAAATGCCGGTCTATCTAATCAATTTGTTGGAGTGTGCGTTATACCGGCAATCCCACACACGCTGGTGTATGTCGTCAGCTGTAACGGCACCGAGGAACACCGGCGTTTTACAAACGCCGGTGTACCTAACTACACCGGCGTTTTTTGGTCGCGTCGGTGATTGTAAGCAGGGAAAATCGGGCACTCATAAACGCACATACACCGGCGGTCTATGACCGCCGGTATACTTTCATTCTACACCGGCGTTTATGGAAGCGCCGGTGAATGGATAAATACCGGCGGTTTACGGCCGCCGGTGAATGTATATAGGGTGTAAAAGAACGGCACTCAGAGACCCCCATACACCGGCGTTTGCTGACCGCCGGTGTAGTTTGAACATTTACCGGCGTCCAGTAAAACCGCCGGTGTATACCCCTTCCTTTCCGCGACGCTCGCTTCGATGGCATTTGGACCGGCGCTATTATAAACGCCGGTGTAAGTTTCACCGGCGTAAAAAAATGCCGGTAAAGACGTAAAAAAACGCCGGGAAATCGTGTATCTTTTGTAGTGTAAGATTATTTTCGAGGATAAGAATTCTCAAAAAAAATAGTACAGTAAACAACTGTTCTAAATATTGAGTGATATTTACCACATACCGGTTGATATTGGGCTTCATGCCCATCTATCAGCGGTATTTGCTCAGAACCAGCAACGATATCAACATTTCAAATCGGCAATGCCCAACCTCCAAAGCTGAAAATATACACCACAGTTGGCCAATAATTGAAACAATATATATAAAAAAATTCCAAATTAAAATTAGCCAGTTAAATATAGTTTGATCAAATAAGTCTACAAGTACCATATTACTAAAAGCATGTTAAATATGGTTCGATCAAATAATAGAAGTCTACAAGTACCATATTACTAAAAGCATGATGTATGCTTTCAGTAGTGTAAGTAGCATTTTATTGAAATTATACATCATGCTTTCATCATTTCAAGCAATGCCCAACATACAATAATTAACGAAGTACTATATCAGAGCAAGTACCACACTTGTACTTTGCTAACTACCAAGTGCCCTTGCAAGCTAACCCAATTTGTACTTGTTTTAACTCGATTTTGGAGCACTCTAACATGGGTGTAGTACTCGCCAACTCTAGGCTAAAGGCCACAATTCCGGAGGATAAACTCCGCACAACGCATCCCTTGAAATAGGACAAGCAGTAAGAAAATTTCTTGACACATTCAACAAGAGGGGAAAGAAACACAATTTAAAATTTTATTCAAGTACCACAGTTGTGCCCTTAACTTATGAGTTCAGGACAAAGGGATGTGAAAGGATACTTTCAACAAAGGTTTTAAAACTCAGGATTGGGTTTATCCAAATATTTAGAACAGGATCGATATCAGCTCAGTCGATTGGGTTTTTCGGATAGGGCATTTTTAAAATTTGAAAAATATCTGATATGTTTTTATAATTTAATTATTTTTTAAGGGTTTTTTATGCAGACACCACTCACAAATTTTAATATTGTGATTTTGCCACCCTCAATTTTGTATTTGTCTAAATACCACTCACAAATTTGTGTGTTCATGTAAACACCACCCACAATTTTGTGTTCGTCTAAACACCACCCACAGACTGAGTATTTGTCTAAACACCCTTAACAATGTAAGATTTAGGGGTTGTATCGGAGCGGCTCCTTGAAACGATCCGGATCAGCTGGGTCGAATCGGGATCGTCCAATCTATAAAACTATGCTTTCAACTAAACCACCTACAATACTTAGTTACATGAGTACCTTTATCGATTTTTTCTCAAAAGCTACATTCATTTTTGTGAAACATCAAATCCGAATATCGTTGCCCCATCTCGTTCACATGCTAAGGCCAAATTGCTTCATGAACCACATGGTATTTAGAGGTGTGCCAAAACGGGTTGGGTACCCGAGGGTAGCACCCGAACGGGCCGAGTATGGGTCTCTATTTTGGAAAAATTTCAAGGTCGACCAGGCCCGGAGAATCTCGGGTCAGGTTGGGTATGCCCATGAGTACTCACGGGTTCCCATATTTATTAAGTTGTATTATTATTTATATGTAGTATGCACATTTTAATAGTATATACACCCAATCCTAAACCCAAATACCGTATCAGTAACCCATAACCCATACCCAATTTACTAAACCTAAAAATTCTAAAATTCTAAACAATAGAACTAAGAAACAGATATGTTTTCTTTTTTCCGCTCTCTGCCTCTCATCAGCCGTCGCTGGCCCCTCCATCTATTGCAAATAGTGAGTTGGGAGCATAGACATGTCGGTCGACCCCAAATAAGAATGCAGTCGCAGTGGTGGTTGCTAGGGCTGCAATCGAGCGGAGCCAAGCCGAATACCTTCAGGCTCGAACTCGGCTCCTTTACGAAACGAGCTCAATTTTGAGCTCGAGCTCGGTTCGAGCCGAGCTTTGACCATATTCGAGTCGAATAGCTCGCGAGCTTAGCCTAAAAAAAGAAGTAAAGCTCAAGCTCGGATCGTTTACGAAACGAGCTCGGTTTTGAGCTCGAGCTCGGTTTAAGCCGAGCTTTGACCGAGCTCGAGCCGAATAGCTCGCGAATAGCTCGATTCGTTTGCAGCCCTAGTGGTTGCAACATGCAGAGAATAAAGTGATGTTGGCTCCGCTAGGGGTGTACTAGACTAGGGGACACACGTGGAGAGATAACCCACGTGGTGTGTTGACCTACTACAGAGATGAGCTTGACCAGGAGTACGTCGTGTAAGAGTCATACATGGCCGAAAGATTGGAGAGGCTGCCACCGGTGTGCACGGTGAGTAGACAACTGTGGTTGACGGGAGCACCACTTATAAACTTTGGTGTAGTATAGTTTAATTCCCCGACGGAGTGCTTCGACAGTTTGAACTGCAACAACGCATCCCAACACCTTGATCGTACGCACTGCCATACATAGTGTAAAGGGAATGGGACATTTGCATGATCGTAATTGGACAATTTTTCACCAGGTGCATGTCGACGCATGGAACGAGTGGAGGTTTAAGATGATCGTAGAGAGTATTATTCCTTATGATGGCTCGTAGCACGGTGCCTACATGTCCTAGTATCGGAGGGTCACACGAGTGTATATTGCTCCTCCATCCACTGTACCAGCAGGAATCTAGACTCCGGTTCTGAGGAGAGAGATGGAACCATTGCCCGGGTATTCCACTATTCAACCCATGTATCCCCTGTCACGCTTCTGATCGTCCGACACATGGCAACGCGTAATTTTTCATGTGCTGTGTTGGGCAGTGCACTCATACGCGTATTTTTACACGGTTACGCATTTTGCATGTTGTTTTGTGCAGTTTTCACACTCATTTAAATTCACATCTTCTTCGTTCATTTTTCACACTTCATTATTCATCTTTCACCTTCAAATCACCTCTCCTTTTCCAAAACTTGGCTCAAGCGGCATTTTTCGTCAGTTTTCAACGATCAAGTATTATTTCAGTTGTATTTCATTTTAGAAAGCCATGCATAGGACAGGATCGGGTATCTCCTCTTCTTCTTCCAGTAGCGGTGGGGTAGAAATGTTGTCGAATTCCCGCTCTCCCAAGGGGAAGGGAACAGTTGGTCTCTCCGCAATAATAAAGAAGATTGACTAAACAAGAGAGGACAGGGAGTGTTCACCCTCCTCTTGTTCCACTCTTAGTCTGCCAATATTCCCAAGAAGTAGCGAGGTTGGTACAATACAGGGTCACATATGATGAGTCCGATAACAACCCCATCTTCGAAAATGACCACATAAAAAACCATTCTAGTAAAAGTGGATATTGGGGTGATCAGGGTTGGCGTTGGGATCCCTGTTGAGTATGAGTTGTTCTTTCTCGCTCCCGGATGTCGAGAGAGTATTGTTTGTTTCCTTTTGATGTGTTCTATGTTGGGTTATGCCTTCCAATGCATCCCTTCTTTGTGGCATTTCTCAACCGGTACGGGCTTAGTCTGATCCAGTCCGTGCCCAACTTCTGGAGGAATCTTACGACCTTTATCCTGCGGGAAAGTTTGCACCAAATCTAGTCTGAGGCTATGGAGGAGGCCCTTTAGCTCCATAAGCAGTGTGTAACCGCCAAATTCCATTCACAGGAAATCTGTGACTCATCCAGAATCTTTTACTTCAATTTAGTGCAAACATAGTACAAATTACTGGAGAAACTTAAAAAAATTTATTACATCATCATTCATTACAAATATCAGAGAAATCTACACAATAAATTACAACTCGTTCTAATACATTTTGGATCGGACGAATCCACTAACACCCATTATGTGGCGTTCATGGGCAAAAATTGAGTTATTTGGGTCAAGCTTTGGTCATCTAGTAGAGTCCGCAACAAACTCGAGTCCATACCACCTACTGAACATGAATCCTGCAAATTATCCAAACTGTGGGCAGGTCAGTTGAATACAACAGTTACAACCGACACAATGCTAGCAACAATAGCGATCTTCTGGTTCTCAACAGCCAACAAATTTTGATACCAAAATCATGTGAAAGTAAATCTATTCTAAGTATGTAAGTGAATGCCATGATCCAGAAATCTAATGCACACAATGCTCTTTCTAATGCGCGCTTGTTTGGATTTTATGTCACCCTTACAACATAGGTTCCGAGGGTAGGTCTTTAAAGTTCGTCCTCATTATAAGGTTTGATCCCTCGCTATGCAAGCCTAACTTGATGATCCATACTCCAATGCGTAATCACATATAAATCACACCCCTGGGATTTTGGACCTTACCGGCCTACCCCTAGCCCACCACCCGTGGATTTACACAGCGTATCCTTAGTCCTGAACATTTCTAGGAACCGCAGTTCTTTACAGGACATGTTCGTCATTGTTTCCGTCATAACTCCTTTCTAGTGTATGTCCTTACAAACAGATATAAACAACTACCGCCTAGAGCTAGCATACCCTATCAGTCACATACTCAACAATACTAGGAATACTAGCCCAATCCAGTTATTCCCACATCCCAAGATCCCCAACCTTGCAGGCACCCTAGGTCTTGCTCAAACTCTAGAAACCCACACACCTACGACATCACACCAAGTCACATTCTAAGGTTTTCTATGTCAACCCTAACTTGTTAATGTAATCCCAAATACTAGAAGTTATTCACAACTTCAAAATTCTAGGTCGAAACACAATATAAGCTAGATTCACTCATATCTCCAATCTATCTTTTAGTTATTACACAATTTGTAAATTCCTTATGTTTCTAGGCCCCACACCCTATTAATCTCACATTTAAATTTCGATCTATTTTCCAAATAATAATAGGTTCTTTAGATTTTAGTTATTAATAAACAACTCATGTTCAATTATTAAAATTAAAAGCAAGCTAGACTACCAGTTCTAGATTGAATAATCAAAACACTCCTTATTTAATTTGTGATTCTCTCTTCCCAAATATTAGTAGTATTATTACTATTTTGTTTTGATAACCCACAAATGTTTATCTACTATTTCAATTAATAAAAGCTAGCCAGACTAAACAACTAGTTCTAGGTTGATTAAATTAATCACCCCTCAAGACAACCAAACCCGAGCTCATCATGTCTCCCAAAACCCTAGCCTTTCATAGCCCCAAACCATAACCTCTTTGGATCCCCACCTGAATCCAAACAATGCCCAAATCCGAGCAATTCATCATGCTCGGACACGGGCTGCTTTGTCCAAAGCCCGCAACCTCCTTGATCCAAACCCGAGTCCAAAAAAGCTCAAACCCGCACTCAAACACCCCCAGAGCCACAGCCCTTATTGCATCTAAGACATGACACGATCCTCCACTCCAACTGAACCCAAACCCGCACTCACACATACCCAGACCCGCATTTTGTCACAGCCCAAACATGATCCCCCTTGGATTCAATACCGAATCCAAAAATAAACCCACACCTGACCAAACCCTAATCTTTTAGCAAATAAAAACCTTACAAAAACAACAAGTTTAACTCCAAAAACTGAGATTTTTAACCATAAAAATTTGATATTTTATACAGTTAATAATAGTTAAATCTTCATGACAATAATCAATAACAACTGCACAAATCTACAATCATCTATAGCATGAATGTAAGAATTAAAAGATGAGTTCTTGTTTCTTTTAATCATTCAATGTTCATAAAAATATCATGCAATAATTTTAACATGCTTTTTTTTCATCTGAACATACGAGCAAAATTTATCATGCATCACCTCATACAACAACAACTAAGAATTGAGCATGCATAAATATTAATCACAAATTACAAGACTTATCATGCTAGAGATCACAAAAATAATAACAAACATGAGAACAAAAAACACCCATCTTTTCTGATGTCGGAATCATGATCATAGCCTCCAAAAGTCTTTCTTCTCCAGAACCCTAAAGCAACTCCAAAAGAAAAGGAACCAAAAGTGAGAGAGGGGCTCTCTCTCTCCCTCTATTTATATTTTTCTGGTCAGCTATTAGGGTTAGGGTTTGGTTTGCCTCTTTTTGTTGGGCTGGGTTTTTATGGGCCCAAATAATAGTCTTATAATATTAATAATATTTTAATTATTATTAATAGCCCACGAACAAAAATCTTTCCATTAATATTGGTGAAAATAAATATAATAAAAATAAAATAATAAAAATGTTATTTTTGTGAGGTATTACACAGTGGGCGTGTGCCAATTGGTGCTACGTCTTTCCTTGGCCCAAAAGAGGGGTGATCACTACTCCTGACTCTATCAAGCACTGGAAGTACAAATCCTTCATTATCAGGAGTTCCAAGCCGTGGGGATTTCCAACAAGATGGGAGAGTAAATTACTCTAATTTCGAGTTCTTCAAAAAAAAAAAAAATCAAAACGATCGGAAAAAAAAACCTGTAAAAGGTCGGAACAGAAATTTAAAGAATGCACCTTTTGATAATCATGAGCAGCTGCGGCCATTACATTTTCCAAAGCGAGATTTGACAACGTCGACTTCACTTAATCCGGATCCATCTTTTTTCTTTTCCCACTCTACTTTGAGATCTGCATGAACAAATTTTGGGGTGAAGAAGAAGAACTACTGAATAGGGATGGAAAATGGGTTGGGTTGTCACATACGATCCACTTAGGATCCGAACTTTCAAGGATGCCGTATCAATTTAGTAAGTATCAGTTTGTATCCACTTTTACGTGCATTGTGTACTCTTCTTTGGAATGGGTAGTTGGCGGGTTAAGTTGGTGCGTGTTGCACGTGTTTCTCAGTGTGTTGGCCTGTAGTGAAACCCTCCAATTTCCTTTCCTATAAATTCTGAGTTGTAATGAACTGTTGCGGATTAATAAAAATTAACTAAAGTTTCTTCCCCTAAATCTTCTCCTCTAACCCTAGATCTTCAATTTCCCATTCATGGCGAAATCAGGTTGGGTTAGGATTCCAACTCCTGACAAGGTAGTATTTGTTAGGGACCATTTAGTACCATATCGGTTATATAGGTAGCCGATGTGGGGTTTAAATAAACTTGGATTCCCTTCTCTTAACAGCTAGCTTTTAAGGGTGAGTTTTCCTAGATTCGTTTCAGTATCAGAGCCAACTCTCATCGATGGCAACTCACGAGACGTAGGAGGTACAACTTTCATCGACGGTGACTCACGAGACGTAGGAGGTACATCGAAGGTGACGGAGGAGATATAAGCGAAGTCGATCAAAATGGAAGAGAGGTTGAGGCAATGTTGTCAATAATGGATGCGATGATATCGATGTTACATCAGTGAAATCCACAACCACCCGCCTCTCCTCTGTACCCAATTGCTCCTCCTCAGATTCCGATTAGCGAGGTAACTAACCCTAACCTCGTCTCTGTTAATTCGAAAGTGTGTGGTGGTGGTGAAAGCATGGTACAGAGCCCCAATTAAGATGAAATTTTCGAATATTAAAGAGGTGAAGCTTCCGAATTTTAAAAAAGGACATCCGACGAATTTGATAAGTAGAGTCAAACACTTCTTCGAATTTTATGAGGTTCTTGATTCAGGGAAAATGAAGTATGCTTGGTTGGGTTTAAGTGGGACAACAACTCTGTGGTATCGAAGGTTTATTAAACCTCGCATTCATAAAATTTCTTGGTTAGTGTTTTTGGAAGAGTTGATTGATCATTTTGGCACTACTGAGCTTGAAGAACCTGACAAATTGGATGCGGAAAATAGTCAATAGGGGAGTGATGGGAATGAAACTGCTGATACTGTTGGGAATTCAGGGTTATAGATACAGTATTTTGAGGAAACTTATAACTAAAAAATTGTAGTAGACTTGTACACCTTTATTTTGATATACATAAAGCAAAGTTTCGTGAAGTATATGATTTTCTATAATTTTTACAAATAGCATGAAATGCAGTTTCTGATTTTGAATTTACTGTTTTGCAAATGATACTTAAACGAGGTGATTGAAAATATATTCTCGTTGTTTTAAGTTATATTTTAGGAAAATAAAGATCATATTCATGCTTAGATGAGATGTGAACTCAAGAAAAATATATATATGGTTAATGATGTTAGGAATTAGTTTAAAACAAATCAAAGGAAAATGATGAGATGAGTTTTCAATGATGAATTTTAAGAGATTATGTTTTAATCTTAATTAACTTGTATTGAGAAGGTTTTGAAGAATATGAAAAGTCTATTGTGAAAATGAATAAGCTGAGATTGTACTTGTTGATGAATAAATAAGAATTATTGAAAGAATTTGAATGAGTTATGAATACATGAATATAAGTTACAAGGGTATAAGTAAACCAAGTTGTTGAACATGGAAAGATATTGATTCTAGAGGCTTACTGATACCCAGGTACCGGAAAAAGTAATGGAAATGAATAATTAATATTGAGAAGTGGCCAATATGGACTGTCGTTCTCAGTATTTTTGTGTAAGACCGGTGTTGCCGCAAAATCTGGTGTGGGGGCAAACAGATAGTATTTCTGGATTCTTGGAAAACGTGAATAGAAAACCTGAACCTGTTCCGTCAGAGTTCGACCGCTAACTCCTGCCGTTCACCTGCAAAAAGTGCGAGACACCGGGGTTGATCCCGGCGACGCACTCTCCGACGCTCAAGTCAGTAATCAGGAAGATTATGAAAGAGCGTAAATTGGCAAAAGATTGATTACCTCTAAGTGAAGATGGATGGGGGGTATTTATAGCCGTCTTTGGAACCGAATTAGGCATGTAATCCCTGTGTTTAGATAAGGAATGTAATCCCTAATTCCTAGTGAAAGGATAGATATGAATCAGGGCCGTAGATTAGGATTAATCAGAAACCCTAATTCTATCCTGGTGGGCAGGGTTTGCTACGGGTTGAAACCCGTACCCAGTTGAGGTGGATCCGTTCGTGGGTTAATGGATCTTTGAGGAGGAGAACCAGTACCCGCTTTAGACCCATTGGTAGGTAAAATTACCATTTTACCCCTAGGCTTTAAGATTCGTTCCTGATTTGGACGGTTCTGATTTAACCCCATTTTTAGCCATATCACGAGCCCCCCACTCCCCAAGACTGAGCTTGATTAGGCTTTGAGGAGTAGTTTTTCTGTCTTAATGGCTGGCGGAGTTGTATCGGAGTCCAAATGGAAGGTTTCGAATCTTTGCAGGAGGTAGTACGGTGATTCTCTAAGTTGGTTGCGTGCTCTGAGTTTTTCTTGAATTCTTCTGGACATTTGGTAATTTTTATCTATTTTTTCGGAATATTTACTTAATTTTGCAAAGTGTCGTTTCGTCATTCGGGGGTCTTAATAAATGGTCCTAGGCAATAATTATTCACTCGGGGGCTCAAAAATATTTTTCCGGCTTTATAATTATTATTTTCCAGGATTTTTAATTAATTTTCCCGAATTTTTAATCATTTTTCGCAATTTTTAAGTAAATAAAACGATTTTAATAAATAAAATACCAAATTATGGCGTGGCGCGATCTGGACCGTTGATCCTGTGCCGGCGCGAATTTCTAAAAGATCGGATGGACAGGGTCGCTCGGCAGCAATTTCTCCGCCTTTGTGGGTCGGATGGGCACTTGCTCGGAATCCGAGCGAAGCAGCTCGGTTTCTCCATCGCGCGAGTGGCTTGGATTGCTAGTCGCTCGGCTCGGAATTCCGAGTGACGTGGAGCGATCTGCACCGTCGGATCTTAGCGCGGATCTCGAGGTGGACGCAGTTCCCAAGAAAACACTATCTTGTCGTTTAGTGGACGTGGCGTAATCTGGACCGTCCATCATCTCAGACGCGATTTTCGCAATGATCCAACAGTTGGAGATGCTCGGCGGCATTTTTCTTCACTTTCGAGGGTCGGATTGGCACTTGCTCGGAATCCGAGCGAAATGGCTCAGTTTTTCCGTTGCGCGAGTGGCTCGGACCGCTAGTCGCTCGGCTCGGAATTCTGAGCGACGTGGAGCGATCTGGTCCGTCAGATTTTGGCATGAATCTCGAGGCAGGCACAGTTACCAAGAAAACACTATCTTGTCGTATAGTGGTGCTGGCATGATCTGGGCCGTCCGATTGAAATCTTACGCGAATTTTGAGGAGAAAGTCATTTTTCTCCAATTCGTGGCTCAGATTGGCACTTGCTCGGAATCCGAGCGAAGTGGCTTAGGTCATTAGTTGCTCGGGTCGGAATTTCGAGCTATCCTCTTTGTTGTGGAGGTCGGATCACCTGTCGCTCGGATTTTGGTCCCGAGGGACGTGGGGCGATCCTAGCCATTGGATGATGGCACAGATCTCAATGCTGGCTCAGTTTCCAAGAAAACACTATCTTGTCGTGTAGTGGTGCTGGCATGATCTGAGCCGTCTGATCGAAATCTTATGCGAATTTTGAGGGGAAAGTCATTTTTCTCCAATTCGTAGCTCGGATTGGCACTTGCTCGGAATCCGAGCTATCCTCTTGAATATTGAGGTCGGATCGCCTGTCGCTCGAATTTTGGTTCCGAGGTGCCGAGCGATTTTACTTGGATCGAAACGTCGCTTCCTTTGTCAATAGTTGTGGCTCTTCGTTATTTAGCCGTTTGGGCTTTTTGTAACGCTTCATAGGAGGCCCAAAAGTTGCGTCCTTACGTTACAAAGCCCAAGAGGCATCATTTTTACTATAAGTTTTCACCCCCTCAACACTTTACCTCATTCCTCACTTTCACTTTCACACTCTTGGTTTTTACTCTTTAGCGAAGTTTTTAGCTTTTGAGTGGCGCTGCTAGCTGTCGCAGCGAGGCGTTTTAGGCTCCGGCAATCTTTTTCGGCCGTTCTAGTCACTTCAAAGTCAGTCCCCCTCCTCATCTTTGTAAAAATGGTTAAGTTTTCTTCCATGGATGAGATCCCCTCCTCGGACCTAGGCGTCAGCCGAGCGGTCAGGTCGAGCAAGGGTAAAGGGAAGGAGGTCGTGGAGCCGACCGAAGAGACAATGGTCGGGCCCAATACAAACGAGGAGGTTGCCGAGCCTCTCCAAGAGGTAGTGGTCCGATCTAGCGAGGGCAAGGGTGTGGAAACGATAATTGAGCACCCGAAGGCTGCAGGGGAGTTGGGTCGGCTTCCGAGCATTCTGTCGAGCGTTGGCGGTGTGCGGAGCTACTCCGGAGATCTGTTGGAGAAGGTGACGCTGGGCACTGCCAAGTCGATCGAGGAGAACGAGCCGAGGGAAACTTCTGAGGTGGATCAGATCTCTTCGGTCCTGACCGAGGCAGATTTGCATCGTATCCGGAGCGGCTTCTGAATCCCCGCGGAGTACGTGCTCCTTCTCCTCAACCCTGGCTTCCGAGTGTGCACATCGTCCTCGGCCGATACATGCGTTTTTCCCGCTGATTCATTGAATGCCAGACTTCGGCTGCCGCTGCACCCTTTCGTAATCGAGGTGCTGTAGTGGTACGGCTTGAGTCCGGCATAGCTAATGCCGAACACCTGGCGGCACGTTATGGCGTTTGTTCTTCAATGCCAGGAGGTCGGCGCTCTGCCCAACATGTTCATCCTTCGGAGTCTCTACCGTCCTTGCCAACCAAACAAAAATGAGCAGAGGTACTACCTCTCGCCGAGGAAGGGTGTGAAGCTGATCGAGAACCCGGACTGGATCAAGCATTGGAAAGTGTTGCCGCTAAATTTGGTGTGGGGGCAAACAGATGGAATTTGTGGATTCTTGGGAAACTTTGAATAGAAAACTTGTTTACCTATTTAGCCGGAGTTTGATCGTCGCTCCCGCCGTACACCTGCAAAAAGTGCGAGACACCGGGGTTGTTCCCGGCGACGCACCCTCCGACGCTCAATTCAGTAATCAGAAGTGATTATGAGGGAGCGTAAAACTGGAAAAAGATTGATTACCTCTTAATAGAGATGAGTGGGGGGTATTTATAGGCATCTTAGGGGATCAAATTAGGCATGTAATTCCTGTGTATAGATAAGGAATGTAATCCCTAATTCCCAGTGAAAGGATAGATATGAATCAGGGCCGTTGATTAGGATTAATCAGAAACCCTAATTCTATCCTCATGGACTGGGTTCGCTGCGGATTGAAACCCGCACCCAGTCGGGGTGGACCCGTTCGTGGGTTATTGGATATTTGAGGGAGAGATACAGTACCCGCTTCAGGCCCAACAATAGGTAAAATTACCATTTTACCCGTAAGCTTTAAGATTCGTTCCTGATTTGGACGGTTCTGATTTAACCCCGTTTTTTAGCCATATCACGAGCCCCCACTCCTGAAGACTGAGCTTGATCAGCCTTTGAGGAGTAGTTTTATTGTTTTAATGGCTAGGGGAGTTGTATCGGAGTCCAAATGGAAGGTTTTGAATCTTTCCAGGGGGTAGTATGGTCATTTTTTGAGTTGGTTGCGTTCCAAGTTGATTTGGAGCTCTCCTGGTGATTTGGTGATTTTTATCTACCTTTTCGTAATATTTACTTAATTTTTGCGAAGTGTCGATTTGTCGTTCGGGGGTCTTAATAAATGGTCCTAGGCGATAATTATCCACTCGGGTATTCAAAAATATTTCCCCGAATTTTTAATCATTTTTTTGCAATATTTTAAGTAAATAAAACGATTTTAATAAATAAAATACCGAATTATTGCGTAGCGTGATCTGAACCGTTGATTTTGAGCGAGCGCGAAATTCTGGAAGATCGGATGGACGCAGTTGCTCGGCTGTATTTTTCTCACTTTCGTGGGTCGGATGGGCACTTGCTCAGAATTCGAGCGAAGTGGCTCGGCTCTTCCTCTGCGCAAGTGGCTCGGATCGCCAGTCGCTCAGCTCGGAATACCGAGCGACGTGGAGCGATCTGGGCCGTTGGATCTTGACGCGAATCTTGAGACTGGCGTGGTTCCCAAGAAAACACTATCTTGTCGTTTAGTGGACGTGGCGCAATCTGGATCGTCGATCATCTGAGGAACGAATTTCGTGACGATCCAACGGTCGGGGACGCTCGGGAGCAATTTTCTTCACTTTCGTGGCTCGGATTGGCACTTGCTCGGAATCCGAGCGATATAGCTCGGTTTTTCCCTCGGACAAATGGCTCGGATCATGTGTCACTTAGTTCGGAATGCCGAGCGACGTGGAGCGATCTCAGCCGTCTGATCTTGGCGCGGATCTCAATGCGGGCTCAGTTTCCAAGAAAATACTATCTTGTCGTGTAGTGGCGCTGGCAAGATCTGAGCCGTCAGATCGAAATCGAGCGCGAATCTTGAAGAGAAAGTTGTTTTTCTCCATTTTGTAGCTCGGATTGGCACTTGCTCGGAATCCGAGCGATATAGCTTGGTTTTTCCCTCGGACAAATGGCTCAGATCGCGTGTCACTCAGTTCGAAATGCCGAGCGACGTGGAGCGATCTCAGCCGTCTGATCTTGGCGCGGATCTCGACGCTGGCTCAGTTTCCAAGAAAATACTATCTTGTCGTGTAGTGGTGCTGGCAAGATCTGAGCCGTCTGATCGAAATATAGCACGAATCTTGAGGAGAAAGTTGTTTTTCTCCATTTCGTAGCTCGGATTGGCACTTGCTCGGAATCCGAGCGATATAGCTCGGATCGCCTGTTGCTCGGGGGTTAGATCCGAGGGAAATGGAGCGATCTCAGCCGTCTGATCTTGGCACAAATCTCGATGCTGGCTCAGTTTCCAAGAAAACACTATCTTGTTGTGTAGTGGTGCTGGCAAGATCTGAGCTGTCTGATCGAAATATAGCGCGAATCTTGAGGAGAAAGTTGTTTTTCTCCATTTCGTAGCTCGGATTGGCACTCGCTCGGAATCCGAGCGATATAGCTCGGATCGCCTGTCGCTCGGGGGTTAGATCCGAGGGACGTGGGGCGATCTCAGCCATTTGATCTAGAGCACCGAGCGGCTTTACTTAGGTTGAAACGTTGCTTCTTTTGCTAATGGTCATGCCTCTTCATTATTTAGCCGTTTGGGCTTTTGTAACGGTTCAAGGGAGGCCCAAAAGTCGCGCCCTTACGTTACAAAGCTCAAGAGGCACCGTTTTTACTATAATCCCCCCCCAACATTTCACCTCATTTCTCACTTTCACTTTCTCACTCTTGATTTTCACTCGCAAGCGAAGTTTTTAGCTCTCGAGCGGTGCTGCTAGCTGTCGCGGCCAGGCGTTTTAATCTCCGGTGATCTTTCCGGCCGTAATTATCGCCTCAAGGTCAGTATCTATCCCCATCTTTATAAAAATGGTTAAGATTTCTTCCACGGACGAGACCCCCTCCTCGGACGCTCACGCCAACCGAGAGGTCAGGCCGAGCAAAGACAAAGGGAAGAGGGTCGTGGAGCCGACCGAAAAGACTTTGGTCCGACCGAACGAAGACGGGGAGATTGCCGAGCCTCTACAGGAGGTTGGGGTCCGTTCGTCCAAGGGCAAGGGTGTGGAGACGATCATTGAACATCCGAAGACGGCAGGGGAGTTGGGTCGGCAGCCGATCGTTTTGTCGAGCGTCGGCGGTGTGCGGAGCTATTCTAAAGAGTTATTGGAGAAGGTGATGCAGGGCACCGCAAAGTCAGTCGAAGAGAACGAGCCGAGGGAGATATCCGAGGTGGACCATATCTTTTCGGTCCTAACCGAGGCAGATTTGCATCGGATCCGGAGCGGGTTCCAAATCCCGGCAGAGTACGGACTTCTGCTCCCTGGCCCCGGCTTCCGAGCGTGCACCTCGTCCTCGGTTGATGTTTGTGTTTTTCCCGCCGACTCACTGAATGCCGGACTACGTTTGCCGCTGCACCCCTTTGTGGTCGAGGTGCTGCAGTGGTACGGCTTGTGTTCGGCTCAGCTAATGCCGAATACTTGGCGGCATGTGATGGCGTTCGTTCTCCAGTGTCAGGAGGTCGGCGCCGAGCCAAATATGTTCATTCTACGGAGCCTCTACCGACCTTGTCAACCGAGCAAGAACAAGCAACGGTATTACCTCTCGCCGAGGAGGGGCGTGAAGCTGATTGAAAACCCGGATTCGATCAAGCATTGGAAGGAAAAGTACTTCCTCATCTGAGCTCCCAAGCCGTGGGAGATACCGACAGTGTGGTCGAAGGACGGTCTGCCGAAGCGGGCGAAGAAAGAGCCCGTGCTCAGCAATGAGGAGGCAGATATCGTGGAGAAGTTGCTCGCTCTTCCGACACTCAATTTGAAGGATATTACGGAGGAGGCGTTGTTCCGAGGGCGTCTCAGTCCGATCAACCCCAGTACGATTCTTTTATTCTGTTTAAGCTTTTGAAGCTTTTGAAAACATTTCTAACTTTTTCAGCTCGGCTTGTGCAGAATCCTTCGGCATGGATTACAAAGCTCTGATGGCGAAGGGCCGAGCGTCGAGGGAGGAGGAGATGAGGAAGAGGAAGAGGACCGTGTCCGGGCCTCAAGGCGGCCGAGCGCCCAAAATATCCTCGGTTTCTCCGACCCCCAAGCGTCCGGTGATTGAGGTTACTGAGACCAAGGCCGAGCAAGGCCCAATCTCGCCGACCGTCTTACCTGCTTCGGATGTGCCGACCCCGCCTCCGCAGACCGATGCTCCGGGATCTTCTAGCGGAGCGTTCAATATCGGCGCGCTGATGGCTCTCGAAGTCCCGCCGCTCACTGCCGAGGCCGAGCGGATTTTGACCGAGGAGCACAAGCGCATCTTCATCCCCGATTGGAGGGTGATGAAGGTCGATGGGTTCTTGGGGGACGAAAATATCTGTATGCAGGCGGTGAAACACCTGCCGACCCCCAAGGACCGAGTGGCGTTGAAGGCTCGTGAGGTTGGGGACGCGGCGATGCAGATTGCTCGGAATACTATGTCGGTAAGTATGAGTCATGCTTTTTGAAAATTTCTCTAAGTTTTTGTGCTCGTCACTCATAATTTCTTATGCTGCCTGTAGACCCTCTGCCACTTCAACTACTTGCTCGAGGAGTTCAAAAGCGAGGAGAAGGAGATGACCGTTCTGAACGACCGTGAACGGTCGGAACGGTCAAAAGCGGTGAAGGAGCTGGAGGCCGAGCATCTGCGTTCTTCTTCGCTCAAGGCCGAAGTTGCCAACTTGAAGGCTCAGCTTGCCGAGGCACAGAGGATCTCGGCCGCCGAGGCTTCCAAGGTCGAGGCCATTGAGAAGGAGAGGGCTTGGCTCGAAAGGGAGCTGTCTGAAGCTCGGAAGGCGACCGAGGAAGCCATGAGCGAGCAAGCGGGGAAGGTGGCGGCCGTAGAAAAGGCCGTTCGGGAGGAGGCCGAAGCCCATATCCTGACGAACATGGAGGAGGCTTACGGTCGAGCTCTGAAGCACATCGTCGCTCGGAACCCCGAGTTTGATGTCTCGGACTATTACTTCTACGACTCTGTGGCGGGTGAGGAAGAGATGCCCTTGTCCGTGATCACGCCAAAGCCGGAGAGAGAAAATGCCGAGGACGAGGGTGATACTGGTCGTGCAATTGTAACCGTGCCGACCGTTGACGAGGTCGACCCTTGACTTTGTCGTCTTCTGCTCTGTTTTTCTTTTCTTCTTTTTTGTAACGCCTAACTGCGGACTGGCCACCGCCCTTTGTAAACTCTTGGATTTCAATGCAAACTTTTGTGGGATTTTGGCTGAGGATTATGAAACTTTTTACAAAAATGTTTAACTCTTTTTGCTCGGACTGTATCTCTATGTGTCGAAGATTTCCCTTGATATTTCTCCGCTTTTCAGGTTGAGTTTGGTCCAATTACTGAGGTTTCGTACCTCCGCACTGAGTTAGAAAAAACAAAGGGGGCTCTTTCTCGCAATCGGAATAAAGCGTTTTATGACTTCTTGAATTTGGAAGAAATCAAAGCAACAGCGAGAGGGTATTTGAGTGAGTTAAAGCAACTACGGAAGTAGTTATAAAAAATGCCTCTCGAAGGCGAGGTAGAGCTGATCCGTAAGGGCCTCTTTGATGTCGAGGCGAGAAATAGCGAACTGCTGGCGGAGATCCGTCAATTGGAGGTGACAGTAAAAGAACACTCAGCCGAAGAAGAGGAGTTAGCTTCGAAGGTGGGGATGTTGATGTCCGAGCGCGACGAGTTATTGGCCAGAATCGACAAATTAAGGTGGATCACGATCGATAGAGGTATCGAAGTGACTCATCTTCGTCGCGTGGTGGCTGATAATACTAATGTCGCAGGTTCGTCTAAACTTCCTCGTCTCAAAACATCGGAGGCGGACGAGATCCTGAGAGATAGGATCATCGAGCTGGAGGAGGAGATTGCTTCGCTAAAACCTCAGCCTATAAGGGCAAATGTTCGCAGCACGTCATGCACTCGCAAGGAGAGCGAAAGAGAGATCACTTTTTATGAACTTGCGACTCGCTTGCTTGCTGTTAGGCAAAGCCCAGCAAATGCTCAGAGTTTCGTAGCTATTTTGTCTAGTGGGGCCTCGATTGGGGCCACCGCTAGAACTAGTGACGAAGGGGGATCTCGCTTCGTAGGTCTAGAGTCGAGCTCCGAAGTGAGGCGACGTCGCCCTCGTGTGTCTCTGAACCGAAGCGTTCCCCTTCCAAAGAAGCACTGAATAAATTGTATTATGTTTTTCAAATTATTGTAAAAAATCTTGTTGTAGTGTCAGCTCGGTCCGGGCCCTTAATAAGAAAGTTTGTTTTGTTCCCGATGTTTGAGTGTTGTGATCGTTGACAAATTGATAACTATAACTTCTCCAACTTTTGACAACTACTCAAAATCAGAAGCAAATCTTCCTTCATATGGGTGACCCACTCCTAGCTCGCTTAAGAGCGAGCTTTGCGGAGCTGAGCCGAACCACGCATTTGGACTCCGAACTTGTCGTTAGAGTAGTTCAACGGTTGCGGGAGCAATTCCGAATGGCGAATTACTTCTAGTGCGCTTAGGAGCGAACTTGCGAAGTAGAATCGAGCCAAGTGTTGGACTCCGAACCATCGTTAGGGTAGTTCAACGGTTGTGGGAGCAATTCCGAATGGCGAACTACTTCTAGTCCGCTTAGGAGTGAACTTGCGAAGTAGAATCGAGCCAAGTGTTGGACTCCGAACCATCGTTAGAGTGGTTCAACGGTTGTGGGAGCAATTCCGAATGGCAAACCACTTCTATTTCGCTTAGGAGCGAACTTGCGAAGTAGAATCGAGCCAAGTGTTGGACTTCGAACCATCGTTAGAGTGGTTCAACGGTTGTGGGAGCAATTCCGAATGGCGAACTACTTCTAGTTCGCTTAGGAGCGAACTTGCAAAGTAGAATCGAGCCAAGTGTTGGACTCCGAACCATCGTTAAAGTAGTTTAACGGTTGTGGGAGCAATTCCGAATGGCGAACCACTTCTAGTTCGTTTAGGAGTGAACTTGCGAAGTAGAATCGAGCCAAGTGTTGGACTCCGAACCATCGTTAGAGTGGTTCAACGGTTGTGGGAGCAATTCCGAATGGCGAACTGCTTCTAGTTCGCTTAGGAGCGAACTTGCGAAGTAGAATCGAGCCAAGTGTTGGACTCCGAACCATCATTAGAGTGGTTCAACGGTTGTGGGAGCAATTCCGACTGGCGAACCACTTCTAGTTCGCTTAGGAGCAAACTTGCGAAGTAGAATCGAGCCAAGTGTTGGACTCCGAACCATCGTTAGAGTGGTTCAACGGTTGTGGGAGCAATTCCGAATGGCGAACTACTTCTTGTTCGCTTAGGAGCGAACTTGCGAAGTAGAATCGAGCCAAGTGTTGGACTCCGAACCATCGTTAGGGTAGTTCAACGGTTGTGGGAGCAATTCGAATGGCGAACTACTTCTAGTCAGCTTAGGAACGAACTTGCAAAGTAGAATCGTGCCAAGTGTTGGACTCCGAACCATCGTTAGGGTAGTTCAACGGTTGTGGGAGCAATTCCGAATGGCGAACTACTTCTAGTCCGCTTAGGAGTGAACTTGCGAAGTAGAATCGAGCCAAGTGTTGGACTCCGAACCATCGTTAGAGTGGTTCAACGGTTGTGGAAGCAATTCCGAATGGCAAACCACTTCTATTTCGCTTAGGAGCGAACTTGCGAAGTAGAATCGAGCCAAGTGTTGGACTTCGAACCATCGTTAGAGTGGTTCAACGGTTGTGGGAGCAATTCCGAATGGCGAACTACTTCTAGTTCGCTTAGGAGCGAACTTGCGAAGTAGAATCGAGCCAAGTGTTGTACTCCGAACCATCGTTAAAGTAGTTCAACGGTTGTGGGAGCAATTCCGAATGGCGAACCACTTCTAGTTCGTTTAGGAGTGAACTTGCGAAGTAGAATCGAGCCAAGTGTTGGACTCCGAACCATCGTTAGAGTGGTTCAACGGTTGTGGGAGCAATTCCGAATGGCGAACTGCTTCTAGTTCGCTTAGGAGCGAACTTGCGAAGTAGAATCGAGCCAAGTGTTGGACTCCGAACCATCGTTAGAGTGGTTCAACGGTTGTGGGAGCAATTCCGAATGGCGAACCACTTCTAGTTCGCTTAGGAGCAAACTTGCGAAGTAGAATCGAGCCAAGTGTTGGACTCCGAACCATCGTTAGAGTGGTTCAACGGTTGTGGGAGCAATTCCGAATGGCGAACTGCTTCTAGTTCGCTTAGGAGCGAACTTGCGAAGTAGAATCGAGCCAAGTGTTGGACTCCGAACCATCGTTAGAGTGGTTCAACGGTTGTGGGAGCAATTCCGAATGGCGAACCACTTCTAGTTCGCTTAGGAGCGCACTTGCGAAGTAGAATCGAGCCAAGTGTTGGACTCCGAACCATCGTTAGAGTGGTTCAACGGTTGTGGGAGCAATTCCGAATGGCGAAATACTTCTAGTTTGCTTAGGAGCGAACTTGCGAAGTAGAATCGTGCCAAGTGTTGGACTCCGAACCATCGTTAGGGTAGTTCAACGGTTGTGGGAGCAATTCCGAATGGCGAACTACTTCTAGTCCGCTTAGGAGTGAACTTGCGAAGTAGAATCGAGCCAAGTGTTGGACTCCGAACCATCGTTTGAGTGGTTCAACGGTTGTGGGAGCAATTCCGAATGGCAAACCACTTCTATTTCGCTTAGGAGCGAACTTGCGAAGTAGAATCGAGCCAAGTATTGGACTTCGAACCATCGTTAGAGTGGTTCAACGGTTGTGGGGGCAATTCCGAATGGCGAACTACTTCTAGTTCGCTTAGGAGCGAACTTGCAAAGTAGAATCGAGCCAAGTGTTGGACTCCGAACCATCGTTAAAGTAGTTCAACGATTGTGGGAGCAATTCCGAATGGCGAACCACTTCTAGTTCGTTTAGGAGTGAACTTGCGAAGTAGAATCGAGCCAAGTGTTGTACTCCGAACCATCGTTAGAGTGGTTCAACGGTTGTGGGAACATTTCCGAATGGCAAACCACTTCTAGTTCGCTTAGGAGCGAACTAGAATCGAGCCAAGTGTTGGACTCCGAACCATCGTTAGAGTAGTTCAACGGTTGTGGGAGCAATTCCGAATGGCGAACTACTTCTAGTTCGCTTAGGAGCGAACTTGCGAAGTAGAATCGAGCCAAGTGTTGGACTCCGAACCATCGTTAGAGTGGTTCAACGCTTGTGGGAGAAATTCCGAATTGCGAACTTCTTCTAGTTCGCTTAAGAGCGATTTTGCGAAGTAGAATCGAGCCAAGTGTTGGACTCCGAACCATCGTTAGAGTGGTTCAACGGTTGTGGGAGCAATTCCGAATGGCGAACTGCTTCTAGTTCGCTTAGGAGCGAACTTGCGAAGTAGAATCGAGCCAAGTGTTGGACTCCGAACCATCGTTAGAGTGGTTCAACGGTTGTGGGAGCAATTCTGAATGGCGAACCACTTCTAGTTCGCTTAGGAGCAAACTTGCGAAGTAGAATCGAGCCAAGTGTTGGACTTCGAACCATCGTTAGAGTGGTTCAACGGTTGTGGGAGCAATTCCGAATGGCGAACTACTTCTAGTTTGCTTAGGAGCAAACTTGCGAAGTAGAATCGTGCCAAGTGTTGGACTCCGAACCGTCGTTAGGGTAGTTCAACGGTTGTGGGAGCAATTCCGAATGGCGAACTACTTCTAGTCCGCTTAGGAGTGAACTTGCGAAGTAGAATCGAGCCAAGTGTCGGACTCCGAACCATCGTTAGAGTGGTTCAACGGTTGTGGGAGCAATTCCGAATGGCAAACCACTTCTATTTCGCTTAGGAGCGAACTTGCGAAGTAGAATCGAGCCAAGTGTTGGACTTCGAACTATCGTTAGAGTGGTTCAACGGTTGTGGGAGCAATTCCGAATGGCGAACTACTTCTAGTTCGCTTAGGAGCGAACTTGCAAAGTAGAATCGAGCCAAGTGTTGGACTCCGAACCATCGTTACAGTAGTTTAACGGTTGTGGGAGCAATTCCGAATGGCGAACCACTTCTAGTTCGTTTAGGAGTGAACTTGCGAAGTAGAATCGAGCCAAGTGTTGGACTCCGAACCATCGTTAGAGTGGTTCAACGGTTGTGGGAGCAATTCCGAATGGCGAACTGCTTCTAGTTCGCTTAGGAGCGAACTTGCGAAGTAGAATCGAGCCAAGTGTTGGACTCCGAACCATCGTTAGAGTGTTTCAACGGTTGTGGGAGCAATTCCGAATGGCGAACCACTTCTAGTTCGCTTAGGAGCGAACTTGCGAAGTAGAATCGAGCCATGTGTTGGACTCCGAACTATCGTTAGAGTGGTTCAACGGTTGTGGGAGCAATTCCGAATGGCGAACTACTTCTAGTTTGCTTAGGAGCGAACTTACGAAGTAGAATTGTGCCAAGTGTTGGACTCCGAACCATCGTTAGGGTAGTTCAACGGTTGTGGGAGCAATTCCGAATGGCGACCTACTTCTAGTCCGCTTAGGAGTGACCTTGCGGAGTAGAATCGAGCCAAGTGTTGGACTCCGAACCATCGTTAGAGTGGTTCAATGGTTGTAGGAGCAATTCCGAATGGCAAACCACTTCTATTTCGCTTAGGAGCGAACTTGTAAAGTAGAATCGAGCCAAGTGTTGGACTTCGAACCATCGTTAGAGTGGTTCAACGGTTGTGGGAGCAATTCCGAATGGCGAACTACTTCTAGTTCGCTTAGGAGCGAACTTGCAAAGTAGAATCGAGCCAAGTGTTGGACTCCGAACCATCGTTAAAGTAGTTCAACGATTGTGGGAGCAGTTCCGAATGGCGAACTGCTTCTAGTTCGCTTAGGAGCGAACTTGCGAAGTAGAATCGAGCCAAGTGTTGGACTCCGAACCATCGTTAGAGTGGTTCAACGGTTGTGGGAACAATTCCGAATGGCAAACCACTTCTAGTTCGCTTAGGAGCGAACTAGAATCGAGCCAAGTGTTGGACTCCGAACCATCGTTAGAGTAGTTTAACAGGTTGTGGGAGCAATTCCGAATGGCGAACTACTTCTAGTTCGCTTAGGAGCGAACTTGCGAAGTAGAATCGAGCCAAGTGTTGGACTCCGAACCATCGTTAGAGTGCTTCAACGCTTGTGGGAGCAATTCCGAATGGCGAACTGCTTCTAGTTCGCTTAAGAGCGAACTTGCGAAGTAGAATCGAGCCAAGTGTTGGACTCCGAACCATCGTTAGAGTGGTTCAACGGTTGTGGGAGCAATTCCGAATGGCGAACCACTTCTAGTTCGTTTAGGAGCGAACTTGCAAAGTAGAATCGGGCCAAGTGTTGGACTCCGAACCATCGTTAGAGTGGTTCAACGGTTGTGGGAGCAATTCCGAATGGCGAACCACTTCTAGTTCGCTTAGGAGCGAACTTGCGAAGTAGAATCGAGCCAAGTGTTGGACTCCGAACCATCGTTAGAGTGGTTCAACGGTTGTGGGAGCAATTCCGAATGGCGAACTACTTCTAGTTCGCTTAGGAGCGAACTTGCGAAGTAGAATCGAGCCAAGTGTTGGACTCCGAACCATCGTTAGAGTGGTTCAACGGTTGTTGGAGCAATTCCGAATGGCGAACCACTTCTAGTTCGCTTAGGAGCGAACTTGCGAAGTAGAATCGAGCCAAGTGTTGGACTCCGAACCATCGTTAGAGTGGTTCAACGGTTGTGGGAGCAATTCCGAATGGAGAACCACTTCTAGTTCGCTTAGGAGCAAACTTGCGAAGTAGAATCGAGCCAACTGTTGGACTCCGAACCATCGTTAGAGTGGTTCAACGGTTGTGGGAGCAATTCCGAATGGCGAACTACTTCTAGTCCGCTTAGGAGTGAACTTGCGAAGTAGAATCGAGCCAAGTGTTGGACTCCGAACCATCGTTAGAGTGGTTCAACGGTTGTGGGAGCAATTCCGAATGGCAAACCACTTCTATTTCGCTTAGGAGCGAACTTGCGAAGTAGAATCGAGCCAAGTGTTGGACTTCGAACCATCGTTAGAGTGGTTCAACGGTTGTGGGAGCAATTCCGAATGGCGAGCTACTTCTAGTTCGCTTAGGAGCGAACTTGCAAAGTAGAATCGAGCCAAGTGTTGGACTCCGAACCATCGTTAAAGTAGTTCAACGGTTGTGGGAGCAATTCCGAATGGCGAACCACTTCTAGTTCGTTTAGGAGTGAACTTGCGAAGTAGAATCGAGCCAAGTGTTGGACTCCGAACCATCGTTAGTGTGGTTCAACGGTTGTGGGAGCAATTCCGAATGGCGAACTGCTTCTAGTTCGCTTAGGAGCGAACTTGCGAAGTAGAATCGAGCCAAGTGTTGGACTCCGAACCATCGTTAGAGTGGTTCAACGGTTGTGGGAGCAATTCCGAATGGAGAACCACTTCTAGTTCGCTTAGGAGCAAACTTGCGAAGTAGAATCGAGCCAACTGTTGGACTCCGAACCATCGTTAGAGTGGTTCAACGGTTGTGGGAGCAATTCTGAATGGCGAACTACTTCTTGTTCGCTTAGGAGCGAACTTGCGAAGTAGAATCGAGCCAAGTGTTGGACTCCGAACCATCGTTAGGGTAGTTCAACGGTTGTGGAAGCAATTCCGAATGACGAACTACTTCTAGTCCGCTTTGGAACGAACTTGCAAAGTAGAATCGAGCCAAGTGTTGGACTCCGAACCATCGTTAGAGTGAAGAGCAAAAGCAGAGAGATGTAAACAATTTTTACAAGAGTAAAATATGAAAAAGCTTTCTTTATTGATGACTAAGGGTCGGCTGCTTCTAAAGTTGCAAGCCGTTATTACAAGAGAGAAATAAAAGAAAAACAGTACAAGTAACAGGAGAGGAACGGTTCGACATCTTAAAAATACTTAGAGAGGCGTTGGTGCTCTCTCTTGGTAATTTAGAAGGTGGTCGGTATTCCAGGTCCTGGGGATCTCCCTGCCTTCGAGGTCTTCTAGCCTGTATGCTCCAGGGCAGACTACTTCAACGATCTTGTAAGGTCCCTCCCAATTTGGTGACTGTTTACTCTTTTGACCCGGAAAGGAGATGGCTAACTTCCTGAGGACCAAGTCCCCTTCCTTAAGGTCGGTAGGACGGACCCTCTTGTTGTATGCCATTTCGATCCTTCTTCGGTAGCTTTGTTGACGAATGGCAGCTCTTTCTCGGATCTCATCTATCAGATCTAGATTTGCTCGGAGCTCTCTGGCATTTTGTTCTTCTTCATAGGCCATCAGACGAGGAGAGGGTATACCAACTTCTAGGGGAATCATGGCCTCGGACCCATAGGTGAGATTAAACGGGCTCTCTCCTGTGGGGGTCCGTTTTGTGGTACGGTAGTTCCATCGCACGTTGGGAAGCTGATCGACCCATAAGCCTTTGGAGCATTTATCCAACCTCTTCTTAATGCCAGAGAGGATCTGTCGGTTAGCATTCTCCACTTGGCCATTCGACTGTGGATGGAAGATGGAGGAGAAGCGGTGTTGGATGGCGAGGTCTTCACAAAGAGCTTGGAAGGCAGCCCCGGTGAACTGGGTTCCGTTGTCTGTTATGAGAACCCGAGGGACTCCAAATCGGCAGATGACATTCTTCCAAAAGAACTTAACGACCTTTTTCTCAGTGATCGTGGCCAAGGGCTCGGCCTCTATCCATTTTGAGAAGTAGTCGATTGCCACAATTAAGAATTTAAACTGGCCGGGAGCTGGTGGAAATGGCCCTAATAAATCCATCCCCCACATTGCAAAGGGGATTGGACTTGATAGGGAAGTGAGTGGAGCTTGTGAGAGGCGTCGGATATTGGAGTACTTCTGGCAAGGGCCGCATTGCCGAACTTGTAGTTCGGCTTGCAGGAGAGTGGGCCAAAAATATCCGTAGTTCAGCACTTTGCGGGCTAGGGAGCTGGACCCTGAATGTGCCCCGCCGATGCCCTCCTGAAGTTCTTGCAGGGCATATTCGGCTTGCACTGGGGAGAGGCATCTCAGATAAGGCCTGCCGTCTACCTGAGTGAAGGAACGCTTGTAAAGGATACCCCCGATGAGTGTGTATCGCTCTGCTCGGGTTCTTACTCTCCGTGCTTCTTTAGGATCTTCGGGGAGGAGACCGTACCGTAAGAACTCGACGAGGGGCTTCATCTAGTTATCTTCAAAGCAAAACAGGCAGTGACTCCATTGAGTCGAAATTTTCATCCTCTATACTCGGCTTTAGAAGGACCTTTATCAAGACGGTCTGCTCGAGACCTTGTAGGGAAGAAGAGGCTAGCTTGGATAGGGCATCGGCCTGAGCATTTTCTTCTCGAGGGATTCGTTCTATGAGGGCTTCTTCAAATAAGGCCATGAGGCTTCTGACCATGGCTAAGTACTTAACCATCCGGTCGTCACGTGCTTCATATTCGCCTAGGACCTGATTTACGACCAGTTGAGAGTCGCTAAAGATCCGAAGGCGTTGTGTAATATCCCGGACGGATATTACCGTATATAAATTGATATTTTATTATTATTTTATTATTATTTTGTTTTAATTCCAAAATTAGAACATTTTGGTGATTTTTACCCGGTTTGCTCCTAGACACTATCTGTATCCAGATATCGGCCAGTATATATCCGTATTGTATCAAATTGATACCGTGATCTTCCGAACTAATAATAAAATTTATTTTATTATTATTTCCAAGATTTAATTATTTTTATGCGGATTATGCGAAGATTTTCCGGTATACAGACATATATGCGCACGTGCGAGTAGTATGTCGATTAGTGCATTATACGAATTATGTGTTGTATATTTTGGACAACACTTATTTTGCTATAACCTAGTAGGGATGGTTAAGGATTTGATTAGGAGGTTTAACCTAGGTTAAGTTTACATAAGAAGGTTAAGAATTCTTCTAGAACAAACCCTCCTCCACATCAATTTTCCCTCACATAACACCTCCCCCCAATCCTACCTCCTTGTTTTGGGGTTATTTTGTGCCATGTGGTGCACTTACCACCTCCCATCTCCTTCTATAAATACCCCTTCATTCTCCTCCTTCTCTCATTTTAGAAAACAAGAAAGAAAGAAAGAAAGAAAGAAAGAAAAGAAAGGAAAAGAAAAAAAGAAAGAAAGAAAGAAAGGAAAAGAAAGAGAGGTCTCATACTAACAAAAGAGAGTTTTATTGTAGGGTTCTTAGAAGCTTTCAAAAAGCTAGGGGAAGGAGAAGGAAAAAGCAAGCTAGTCCTTCCTATAGAAAAAAATAAGGTGGGGGTTTCTTCATGCTTTGTTTGATTGTTTGTTTGTTTGTTTGTTTATTTGAATGATGGTTTTGATGTTCTTCTTTCTCTTACCCTCTTGTTTATTTTTCTTTTGGTATGGTTACTTTGTAGTGGTGTGGTTGTATGAGTTTTCTCATTTGAATGTTGTTAACTACTTGGACTAAAAAGATACATACACATAACTTTTGCATACAACCATGTAAGGTTGTAGGACTTGATATGGAACCATACATATTGCATATTGTTGAACAATACAACCATTGTTGGTTGTAGGACTTGATTGAACTAATGTAATAATCAAAAAGATCTTTCCTTTCTTTACTAAACACTAGTGGTAGAAATAATTAAAAAGATCTTCTTTTTGTTTAATCACTAGTTGTAACTTAATAAAAAGATCTTTCTTTTTATTTAATCACTAGTTGTAGCTTAATAAAAAGATCTTTCTTTTTATTTTAATCACTAGTTGTAGCTTAATAAAAAGATCTTCTTTTTATTTAATCACTAGTTGTAGCTTAATAAAAAGATCTTTCTTTTTATTTTAATCACTAGTTGTAGCTTAATAAAAAGATCTTCTTTTTGTTTAATCACTAGTTATAGCTTAATAAAAAGATCTTCTTTCATTTTTAATCACTAGTTGTAGTTAATTAAAGAGATCTTTCTTTTGTAAAGTAAAGTAAAATAAAATAAAAATGATCTCTTCTTTATCACTAGATTAGTAAGTAACTAAGTGGTAGTAAGCTAAAATAATAAGTAGTAGTATGTAATAAATGAAGTAGTAGTAGCATGTATGTAATTAATAAGGTAGTAGTATGTTTATGTCCATAAAGTAGTAGTAGTAATAGATAGTTGTATGTGGTGATTTTTGTTGTGAATGAAGTAGTAGTAGTAGTAGGTAAGTTGTATGTTATGTGTTGATCAAAATAGAAGTAGTAGTAGTAGTAGAATGTTGTAGGATATTTTCTAAAACTATTCCTTTATGTTTTGTGCTTAGAATATTGTAGGATCACTTCTAAAATTAATTAGAAGTCATATTCATGCTACTTATATTGTAGGATCACTTCTAAAATTAATTAGAAGTCATATTCATGCTACTTATGTTGTAGGATTGCTTCTAAAAATACTTAGGAGCCATATCCATGCTTAGTTAGTTGTAGGATTGCTTGTAAAAATATCCTACCATGTTTACCATGCTTAGTTAGTTGTAGCTTTGCTTCTAAAAATAGTTAGAAGCCATATTCATGCTTAGTTGTAGCTTTGCTTCTAAAAATAATTAGAAGCCATATCCATGCTTAGTTAGTTGTAGGATTGCTTTGAAAAATATCCTACCATGTTTACCATGCTTAGTTAGTTGTAGCTTTGCTTCTAAAAATAATTGGAGGCCATATTCATGCTTAGTTAGTTGTAGCTTTGCTTCTAAAAATAATTAGAAGCCATATTCATGCTTAGTTAGTTGTAGGATTGCTTGAAAAATATCCTACCATGTTTACCATGCTTAGTTAGTTGTAGCTTTACTTCTAAAAATGTTAGAAACCATATTCATGCTTAATTAGTTGTAGGATGTTTTCCCATCATGCTTTATGTTTAGGAGGTTGTAGGACTTTTGCTAAAAAAATATCCTACCATGTTTACCATGCTTAGTTAGTTGTAGCTTTGCTTCTAAAAATAATTAGAAGCCATGTTCATGCTTAGTTAGTGTAGGACTTTGCTAAAAATATCCTACCATGATTCTATGCTTAATTAGTTGTAGGATGTTTAATAAAATTATCCCATCATGCTTTATGTTTAGGATGTTGTAGGACTTTTCCTAAAAATATCCTACCATGCTTAACGTTTAGAATGTTGTAGGATTCTTTTCCTATCATGCTTGGTAATGTTGTAGGATTTTTTCCCTATCATGTTTAGTAACTCACTTATGCTAGAATTTTGTAGGATTCATTCCTAAAGTTTCCTATTATGTTTAGTGACTTAGTTAGGCTTAGAATGTGTAGGATTCAATCCAAGTGTTTCCTACCATGTGTGGATAAATTTCATTGTGCCTAGAGTGTTGTAGGATCCATGATGAAATCATATACCATGCTAGTTTAATTGTTGGAAAGCGATATACCATACTAGCTTAATTGTAAGTACTTTGCATATCATGCTAGTTTAAATTGTATGCAAATTGTATACCATGTTAGATAATGGTAGAGAAGTGTATGTTATGTTAGTAGATGATCATGACTTATGCTAAGTAAGTAGGTATCATGCTAATTATTAATCATGTTAAGTTAAGGATACCCATACTATGATGTTCATGCTTAAAGTAAAGAAACTACCCATAGCTAGTTGTAGTGATTTATGTGGGGTTCTATACCATGCTAGAGTAATACTTGCTTAGAATGTTGTAGGAGTAGTGTTAGGACTACCTACTATACCTTGGAATATTGCTTAGTTGGGTGATGGTGGTTGGTTATGATAAGTAGTAGGCTTCCATGCTCAATTGGTAACCTACGATTGACTATAGAGAATTTTATGTTTAAGGACATTAGTGATTTTCATGCTTGAGCTCAATGTAAGCATAAGCATTAATCACATTCATACATAGGAATATCATGGTGGTTGTGTTATATGATTGATTGTCGTAAGAAGCTGCTTATAATTGTATGCCATACTTAAGGCACAATAGGTTGAAGTAGGAAGGATTGGGAAGACCACTAGGGATAGTTAGTCCGATAAAGGCCATTTTATCGCCTTCGGTTCTTCCCTAGTACAATACCCATCATAGACTACTAGTAGATCCCTTTGTTGCTTCTAATAGTAGAAGATTAAGTTTGTTAGTAAGCACGTTTGGTTGCTTCTAGAATTGATTACCTGTATGGTTGTTTGCACACGGTCGTGCTCGTACGTGGCTCGACTGGCCCGTATGTAGCTGTGGGTCTCATACGTAGCTTAGTCGGCTCGTATGTAGGTTATTGTCTCGTACGCGGCCCGACCGGCCCGTGCGTAGCTGTTGGTCTCATACGCGGCTTATTTGGCTGGTATGTACGTGGTGATCTCCTACGAGGCCCGCCTGGCTCGTAGGTAGTTATTGTTTCATACGTAGCTTAGTTGGCTCGTATGTGGTTATTACTCGTGTATAGCTTGTTAGCTAGTACACAGTTAGTTGTGCTATCTAGGGTGATGTTACCACCCTAAGGGCTATCGACCATCAAGACATATGTTTCTACCCTAAGGAACTGTGGAGGAGTCACTCCTTGGGTACCGTCGAATCTTAACCAGGGTAGGTTGATCGAGGACCGGAGTATAGACGAAATCCAAGTCTAGGGTAGCGGCCTGCATATTCGCACGGCCAAAGTCTTGGATCGATGAGCCACGAACCGGGTTCTGAGGGATTCTGGTAAGTCTAGGTTGAGCGGCCTAGCAGAGTTGTCTTGCGAAGCCAAATTTAAGGCTTAGCACGTTGTGTTATAATGTTGTCATTCCTAGGATCGTTCGAGTCAGGGACATCACTAGGATAGTGACTTATAAGGATCGGTTTACTTAAACCCTTTTGCCGAGAGAGAGGGGTCAGTCGTAGGGGGCCCCTTACACTAACTCGTCCCTTGAGGCAGATCATAGGTGGTGTACTGGGTTGTGCCTTCCTGTCAAAGGGATACGTACGGTGCCGTCTCACAAGTTGAGGACACGGGTTGCGTATCTCGCGCTGTTAATTCCTGAAATACCGTGGCTGGGGTGCCACAGGATGCATGGTGCAGTCCTGCGCTTGCTATACCCCAGAGAGTGCCACAGGGTAGGCTTCGCGCTGCCCTGCGCTTGCGAAACTCTATGGTTTGATTTTGGAACGATGCCCGATATACTGGGATCGAGTGAGGTCCGGCTAGCCGGGTAGTAGTGGAAAATGGAGACACCATAAGCAGACTGCATAGGGGGACTTGACCCCTTCTGCAACCTCACAGAGTCATGGAGTATTGTCAGGAACGGGTTGTGTATAATTAGTTCTATTTTAAGTATCGCATTAGTGTCTAGTCATAGAACTCACGAACACTTAAACTACACCAACACCATTGTTATATTTTGTATATTGTTTGGAAGATTCGCTGCTATATGATCAGCCTTTAAGCGTCAGTGAATACTGACGTCCCCACTTCCATAGGTACTGGATTGCCGAAGTACAAAGGCGAGGTTCAGGAGGACTCAAGGCAAGGAAAGCAAGGAGTCAGGGTTATGTTTAGTTCCGCTGCAGTCTATGTACTGATTATGTATCAGTCGAGAGTTACCAAGTGTTGTTCTTCATTTCTTGTACTTTGATGTAAGATGTTGAAGGTTGTAATACTTGGGATTGTAAAGGTATTATTGTAACTCTATTGTAATGTATTGCAGTTGTGTAATGTTCAGACTTGTAATACATTGTGTATTGAATAAAAAGTTTTAAATTCTCCTGTTTTTCTGTGTATTGTGACTAATTGAAGAAAAGATCTTGGCTCGTGTCACGGTTTTCCGGTATTCGGAAATCGGGGCGGCACACGTTGTGCCCCGCATTGCGGGCCATCCCAAGACCGGCTATAAGTGCCTCGTATTCTGCTTTGTTGTTAGAGGCCTTGAAGTTGATACGGAGGGAGTATTGGAGGACGAAGTTATCTGGGCCTGCCAGAATAATCCCTGCTCCGCTTCCCTCGTTACAGGAGGATCCGTCCACATAAACCGACCAGATAGGTGGTCCCTTCACTGCTTGGCTAAACTCGGGGATGGTAGTTTCAACTATGAATTCTGCTTAGGCCTGGGCCTTGATCGCGGTCCGAGGCTGATAGGTTATATCATGCTGGCTCAGCTCGATTGACCACTTCATAAGGCGACCCGAGGTCTCTGGCTTGTGGAGGACTTGCTTCATCGGTTGGTCGGTAAGGACGACAACCGAGTGGGACTGAAAATACGGACGAAGCTTTCTTGCGGCCATCACCAGGGCGTAAGCCATCTTTTCTGTTCTCGGATAGCGGAGCTCGGCATCCCAAAGTACCTTGCTCACGTAGTAAATGGGCTTTTGAGCCCGGTCTTCTTCCCTTACAAAAACGGCACTGAGGGTCTGCTCGGAGGCTGCCAGATAGAGGTAGAGGGATTCACCAGGGATTGGTTTGCTGAGGAGAGGGGGATTGACGAGGTAAGCCTTGAGCTGGTCGAAGGACTCCTGTTGCTGTTGACCCCATTCAAAACCTTTAGCCCCCCTGAGGGCTTTGAAGAAGGGGAGGCATTTCTCCCCGGACTTCGAGAGAAAGCACCCTATGGCGGCTAGGCGGCCTGTTAGCCTCTGAACTTCTTTAACATTCTTGGGAGGGGCCATGTCTAGTATGGCCTTGATTTTCTCAAGGTTAGCTTCAATTCCTCGTTGGCTGACCATGAAGTCGAGGAACTTCCCTGACGAGACTCCGAACGCACACTTGTTCGGATTGAGTCTCATGTTATGCTTTCTCAGAACATCAAATGTCTCCTGGAGGTCGGTTACATGATCGGCACCTCGGATGCTTTTTACAAGCATGTCGTCGACATATACCTCCATATTATGGCCGATTTGAGCTTGGAAAACCTTGTTGACGAGGCGTTGGTATGTGGTGCCAGCATTTTCCAAACCGAAGGGCATGACCCTGTAACAATGGAGGCCCTGATCGGTCACAAATGAGGTCTTTGGGATATCCGGGGGGAACATCCGAATTTGATTGTAGCCTGAGAAGGCGTCCATGAAGCTGAGGAGTTCATGACCCAAGGTGGCATCAATCAAAGTGTCAATACTTGGAAGAGGGAAAGGGTCCTTGGGGCAAGCTTTGTTGAGATCGGTGAAATCGATACAAATCCACCAAGTTCCATTGGACTTCTTCACCATTACTACATTTGACAACCACTCGGGATAGTTTACCTCTTGTATGAACCGGGCCTTTAAGAGCTTATCCACCTCCTCTTTTATAGCTAGTTGGCGTTCGGGGGCGAACTTGTGCCTCTTCTGCTGGACCGGTTTGGACCCCGGGGCAACACTGAGGTGGTGGACTAAGAGCTCTTCGGAAATGCCGGGCATGTCTGCAGCTGACCAAGCAAAGAGGTCTTGATTCCTTCGGATACACTGGACTATGTCGGAGCATAGGGCGGATGGGAGGGTCTTGCTAACAAAGAACTTTCGGCTTGGGTCCTGCTCAGAGAAGAGCACTTCCTCCAACTCATCCACCGGTTCGGACGTTGGTCGGGCGACATCCTGGGGAATTTCCAGAGTTTCTAGGGAGAGGACTGGACCGAGGGTAGAGGTCATGTAGCACTTACGGGCTGTCTCTTGATTGCCCCTGACTTCCCCTACTCCGGCCCGGGTGGGGAACTTCATCTTGAGATGGTATGCCGATGAAACGACTTCTAGAGCTGCCAGGCCGGGTCAGCCTAGGATGACATTGTAAGCTGCGGGGACATCTACAACCATAAAATCCATCGCCTCCGTTCGGGTAGTAGGAGTTTTGCCAACGGTTACGTCGAGGGTGATCACCCCTTCAATAGTCACTGGCACTCCCGTGAACCCATGGAGCGTGTAGCCGGCGGGCTTGAGTCTATCTCGGGAGAGTTTGAGGCCCTTGAAAGCGGCGAGGAAGAGGATGTTAACGGAGCTGCCATTGTCCACTAGGATCCTCTCCACTTTGAAGTTTGTCATGTGGAGGTTGATGACGAGTGCGTCACAGTGAGGGGTTCGGACGCCTTCAAGATCTTCGTCTGAGAATGTGACGGGCACTCCGAGGCCTTTAGGAGGAGGGGTGGCGCGAACCGAATTGACTTCTCTTATAAATGCCTTTCTAGAGGAGTTTGAGGAGCCTCCCATTGGGCCCCCATGAATGAGGTGTAGGACACGCTCCTCTTCGAAGTCGGGTGTTTCATCACGTTCCGGACGCTTATTAGCCCCCCGATGCAGGGGAGGAAGGTCGGCTCGGTCCTTCCTCACGAATCTGGTCAGCTGCCCACTCTGGATGAGGGCTTCTATCTCATTCTTTAAGGCCCGACAATCATTGGTGTCGTGGCCATGGTCCCGGTGATAGCGGCACCACTTTTCTTTATCCTCTTTTTGCCGGGGATGTTCATTTTTGGTGCAGGAGGTATCACCCCCTCTTTCTCAACTTCCATGAGAATTGTGGAGATATTGGCGTTAAGGGGAGTAAAATTTTCAAATCTGGGGGGAGGTCGGCGCTGGCCGCCATTATCCTTCTGAAGCTTCTTGGCCCCTTCCTCTTGTGTTCATTTTCTCTTAAACCCGGAGGAAGACCCCTCCAAGTTGGGGCGGTGCTCAGCTTCTTCGGTCCGAATATACTTTTCGCTCCTAAGAAGGAGGTCGGCGAAATTATGTAGGGGCTTCTTGGCAAGGGAGGAGCGAAGGCTAAAGTTGAGGACGTTCGATTGGAAGGCGGCCGCTGCAACAGGCTGATCAAGGGAAGCGATGGATCTCACTTCTGTAGTGAACCTCCTCACATAGTCTCTCAACTTCTCTCCCTTCTCCTGGCGGAGCTGGAGTAACGAGATGTTGGTCTTCTCCGTGCATCTGCTACTCACAAAGTGAGTGATGAAGAGGGTCTCGAATTGCTCGAAGGAGAATATAGAAGACGGGGCGAGGCGGGAGTACCACTCCCGAGCCGAACCCTTGAGAGTTGCGGGGAAGGTTTTATAGAGCAGAGCATCAGAAGCTTGATGGATGAGCATTAGGGTCTTGAAGCTATCGATGTGATTGACGGGGTCAGTCTCCCCGGAGTAGGTCTCAAATTGAGGAGGCTTGAAGCCGATTGGTACGGGTGCATCCATTATGGTTCGGGAAAAAGGCGGTCTGCTAGGACGAAGGGTCCTTCCTCTACGCTCTTCTTCTTGGTCTAACTGACCCAAGCGCCTCTCCATCTCATGGAGACGGCGGTAGACTGCGTCATCCCTTCGACAGTAATCTGGGGAGCCTCTAGACTCTTCTTCGTACGAGGGAGAACGGGGGCTACGACGACGGTAGCTCCTGGAGCGGCGAAGACTTGGGATGTAGCGGGGGTTGTTAGGATCTTGCGGAGGAGTTAGGGACCGTTGGCGTGCACTTCGGATCTGAGGAGTGGGAATCCTTGGGGCATTGGTGTTATTGGGACGGAGGTTGAGAGCTTGTAGGACAGTTGCCTGGAACTACTGGAACACGGCACAGGTGATGGGTGCCTCATTGTTCCTAGGATGTTGCCGACCGGTGGGGGAATGTAGCCTTCTTCTGTGATGCTCGGGGGACTCTCTCCGCCCCCATCGGATAGGGGACCTTCTCTAGTCTCGGCGATGAGGGGATCGCTCATCCGGACGTTGTTGGCGGGAGGCTCCCTCTTGGGCCCGCTTTTCATCCAGACGGTGGCGAAGATCCACATCTTTGGGCCGATTAGGAACTTTTTGTTGGAAGTCAGAAGCTCGAGGATTGTGAGAGGCCATAGAGTCCGTAGAGGCATTGTGGATTGAGACATGGTCCTGGTGGAGAGGTTGTTTCTGCGGGTTGGGCCCCTTAGGAGGTGGTTGATTCTGAGGAGGATGCATGTCCTGTTGGAGTGGGTCTTCCGCGAGAGGAGGGAGTTGCCCCTGCTGCGGAGCGGGCTGGATGGGAATTTCTTGTTGCTGATCGAGGTTGGGTCCTCGGTTGGACCCCCTGGATCTTACCTTCCTAGGAGGCATGGCAGGAGAAGATCTGTTTCACGGGAAGAGGGTAGGCAGCTATTCGTTAGCTTCCCACAGACGGCGCCAATCTGTTGCCACTAAATTTGGTGTGGGGGCAAACAGATGGAATTTGTGGATTCTTGGGAAACTTTGAATAGAAAACCTCTTTACCTGTTCAGCTGGAGTTTGATCGTCGCTCCCGCCGTACACCTGCAAAAAGTGCGAGACACCGCGGTTGTTCTCGGCGACGCACCCTCCGACGCTCAAGTCAGTAATCAGAAGTGATTATGAGAGAGCGTAAAACTGGAAAAAGATTGATTACCTCTTAATGGAGATGAGTGGGGGGGTATTTATAGGCGTCTTAGGGGATCAAATTAGGCATGTAATTCCTGTGTATAGATAAGGAACGTAATTCCTAATTCGCAGTGCAAGGATAGATATGAATCGGGGCCGTTGATTAGGATTAATCAGAAACCCTAATTCTATCCTAATGGACCGGGTTCGCTGCGGATTGAAACCCGCACCCAGTCGGGGTGGACCCGTTCGTGGGTTATTGGATATTTGAGGGAGAGATCCAGTACCCGCTTCAGGACCAACAATAGGTAAAATTACCATTTTACCCTTAAGCTTTAAGATTCGTTCCTGATTTGGACGGTTCTGATTTAACCCCATTTTTTAGCCATATCAGAAAGAGAAGTACTTCCTCGTCCGAGCTCCCGAGCCATGGGTGATCCTGACGGTGTGGTCGAGGGACGGCCTTCCGAAGTGGGCGAAGAAAGAGCCCGTGCTCAGCAACGAGGAGGCAGAAATCATGGAGAAGTTGATCGGGCTTCCGACCCTCAGTTGGAAAGACATCATCGAGGAGGCATTATTTCGAGGGGGTCTCAGTCCGATCGACCCTAGCACGCTTCTCTATTCTTATTTTGTCTTTGAGGTTTGGAAAATTTTTCTAACTTTTTCCACTCAGTTTGTGCAGAATCTCCCGGCATGGACTACAAAGGTCTGATGGCTAAGGCCCGAGCGGCTAAGGAGCATGAGGTGAGGAAGAGAAAGAAGACCGTATCTGGGCCCCAAGGCAGCCGAGCGCCCAAGATCCCCTCGGTCTCTCCGACCCTCGAGCGGCAGGTCGTCGAGGCTCCTCTGGTGGAGCCCAATCAAGGCCTCGTGGTGCTGTCCGCCCCACCTACCTCGGATGCGCCGACCCCAACGGCACGAACAGATGCCCCAGGGTCTTCCGGCAGAGCGTTCAACATTAGCGCAGTGCTGGCTCTCGATGTTCCACCCTTCACTACCAAGGCGGAGGCAATCCTGACCAAGGAGCACAAGCGCATCTTCGTCCCTGACTGGCGTGTGATGAAGGTCGACGGGTTCTTAGGGGACGGTAACATTTGCATGCAGGCGGTGAAGCACCTGCCGACCTCAAAAGACCGAGCGGCGCTCAAGGCGTCGAAGTTGGTGATGCCGCGATGCAGATTGCTCGGAACACCATGTCTGTAAGTAGTAGAGGACTTTCTTCAAATTTTTCTAATTTTTTGTGCTCGTGCTTGACTGCTTCTTGTATGGCTTATTGACCCTCTACCACTTCAATTATTTGCTCGAGGAGTTTGCGAGTAAGGAAAAGGAGATGACCGTTCTGAACGATCGGGAACGGTCGAAGCGGTCTAAGGCAGTGAAGCAGCTGGAGGCCGAACAGTTGCATTCCGCTTCGCTCGAGGCCGAAGTTGCCGACCTGAAGGCTCAGCTCGCCGAGGCCTCCAAGGTCGAGACCCTAGAAAAGGAGGCGGCTCGACTCGAAGGGGAGCTGTCTAAGGCCCTAAAGGCGTCAGAGGAGGCCCTGAGCAATCACGCGTCGAAGGTGGCGGCCGCAGAGAAGGCAGTTCGGGACGAGGCCGAGGCTCACATGTTGACCAACATGGAGGAAGCGTACGGCCGAGCGCTGAAGCATATCGTCGCTCGGAACCCCGAATTCGACGTCTTGTCCTACTACTTCTACGACCCCGTAGAGGGTGAGGATGAGCTGCCCCTGGCCGAGCTCGCTCCGAGGCCGGAGGGCGAAGACTCCGAAGGCGAGGGTGGTGCCGAGGGTGCGATTGTAGCTGTACCGAGCGATGATGAGGTCCACCCCTGACTTTGTCGCCTCTTCTCATTTTCTTGTTCTCTTTTTTTTTTCTTTTTTCTTTTGTAATGCCTAACTGCGGACTGGCCACCGCTTTTTGTAGCTCTTGGACATTTAATGAAATGGTTTCTTTTTGGCTGAATATTACAAAGTTTCGCAAAGTTGTTCAACTCTTTTTGCTCGGATTGTGTCTTTAAGTCTTGAAGACTTCTTTTGATATTCCTCAACTTTTCAGGTCGAGTTGGGCCCGATCACTGAGATCTCCCATCTTCGTACTGAGCTGAAGAAAATGAAGCGGGATCTGTCTCGCAATCGGGATAAAGCGTTTTACGACTTCTTGAAATTGGAGGATATCAAAGCAACTGCCTTCGCGAGTTGAGGGAACTGCGGAAGCAACCTCAACAGACTCGTCTTGAAGGTGAGATAGAGTTGCTCCGTAAGGAGCTCTTCGATGTCGACTAAAAGAATTGTGAACTACTGGCGGAGGTTCGTCATTTAGAGGTAACGGTGAAAGAACATTCGGCGGAGGAAGAGGAGTTAGCTTCGAGGGTGGGGAAGTTGATGTCCGAGCACGATGAGTTGACGGCCAGAATTGACAAACTGAGGAGGATCACCATCGACAGGGGTATCGAAGTGACTCATTTCCGTCATATTGTGGCCGACAGTACTAACGTTGCAGGCTCGTCTAAACTTCCTCGTCTCAAAGTATCGGCGGAGAGCGATATTCTGAGTGTAATGCCCCGATTTTCATTTATGAAAATTATTTATTTTGCACGTAGTGTGCACGTGCAATATTTTGGTAATATTAAATGTTATGATTATTTTCTTCATGATGGGTATTTGTATATATATATGTGCTCTTTAATTATTTTTAAGTAAAGGCCTTTTTCAAATAAACGTAAGCCTTTCTTTTTAAAGCCCAAATTGAATTTATTTATTTTCTTTTTATAATTATTATTTTAGCCCAAAAACTAAAGCCCATACGCTATTTTATTTTTAAATACAACTTGTAATGTAGAATACATTTTAAAGATTATTTTTATGTAAAATATAATGTACAAATTTTTGGAGGCAAATGCTTGCACGTGCATTGCACGTACACGTGCAAACTGCACTTCCCAAGCATGGCCGGTTTTGGAGCTTTGGAGGGAAATCAAAATTTTCAAGTGGAGTCATGGTGGTGGTGGTTACTTGATCATGGGTGGTTAGTGTAACTCCTCCTTAAATCTTAGCCATTTGCTTCTAACTCCTACTTCAATCTTAGCCATCCATTTCCCTAGATTTTTAGTATAAACCCCCCCACCCCTAGCCTAGTTATTCTTGTGCTTATTATTTCCTCCAAACCTATAGTCTAAAATACATTATTTAGTAGTATTCAAGTGAGTAAAAGATTGAGAGATTGTGTGGGGATTGTGCTTGCATCAATCAAGAAGGGGAGGCCGGCATCATCAAGGGAATGAGCTATCGGTTTTGGTGTGCTTGGAGGCTCGAGTGCGCGCATTTAGGAGGAGGATCGTTCGTTTGCAAGGACATTCGTTTAGGAGTTGCTAGTTGTTTTTCTCTCCAACTAAGGTGGGTAAATTTTCCCTATTTCTAAGTAAGAATGCATGCTAGATTTGAATGAAAAAATGATGCATGAAAAAGATTAATAAGAGTACACATTTAATTGGAAAAATGATATGTAAATTGATTGAAATGTTGATGTGCAAATGTATGTGGTTCTATTATTAAAATTCAAGTTGTGTGCGACATGATTATGGCTATGGAGTGTGTAAAGAAAACTTCGTTATTAGCACTAAGAATTATATGCAAGAGTTAGTAGTTTGGCAATATTGCTTTGTGTGCTTAAATGGACTTTTTATGATAATGTTGTGATGAATGAATTAAGATATAGTTTGTATGTTGTGAAATGAATAAACACAGAAAATCGATGTAGAGAGTAGTGAAATTAAAATGTCGAAAAGAAAAAGAAATGTGTTCGTAGTAGTATATAATTCTAACCTAATTGTATGGTAGAAATGTGTTAATTATTGGGAAATACATATTTAATTATTGGAAAAATTATTTTTATGTACTGGAGTATAATTCATGACAGGAATGATTAATCTGGAATTTTTACAGTATGTTAGTAAGAGCAATTTGAAATGAAAATTTGATGAATATCGAAATGTTTTTACTAAACAGAGAGGGTCATTTTATTTTGAAATTCGAATTACACTATGACAACCCGAGCCTATAGCTCGAGTGGTCGGATCGCTTTTAATTGGTACAGTATATGCGGGGGTTTCTCCGAGGTTGAGGGATCGAATCCCGTTGATACCATATATTTTGTTTCGAACTTTTAAAATAATCAGTTTCGGCCGAGAGCACTTAATGCTCACAGCCTCTCTTCTAACGCGTGCAGCACTCGGCCTAGTGGCCTGTGTTGGTTTACCTGTGGTCGCTGGTTCGACTCTTGGTCTCGGCTGTTGATTATGTTGTGGGAAAAATAATTTTTTTGGGTGTTTTAATGATTAAAAAAAATATGGAAAAAATATGATTATTATCCTAAAATTATGTGGGACTTGGGAAAAATAGTTTGAGAATTATTTGCATGACGTGGAGTATGTTTAGAGAATAAAAGTATAATTTAGAACTATAAGTTCTATACTTGCATTTTATAAAAGTTGTACTTTGCAAAAGACTTAAATGGAATGTTAGAAAAGAATGATGTGAAGTGATGTGAATTATTCTCATTGGAGAATAGTGCGACAAATTATGAAGTGTAAATGTCCAGCTTTAATTGAATAACTAGTGATGTGGTTTCTTTAATGCGAAAATAACATTTCATGAGTACATGATGAATAGTTGAATTTCATGTATAATTATGGACTATTGAAAAATTTAGAAATCATGATTGGAAAAGAGAAATATTTTTTGAGTATGACAACTCAACATGTGAATTTATGAATTGAAATTGAAAATTAGAGTATAGCCAAAACTCACACCGGCAAGTGAAAAATGATAAATTGTGATTTTTGACATTGAAAAGACCAGGTTTAGGTCATTATGAAATGAAAGAAATAAGACCGGTAGTAGTGAGAGGGCTAACTCTAGAGCTTTGATTTTGGTCATGATTTCATTAAAATTAAGGATTAGTTACATAGTGAAGAGGTGATGAAAGTAAGAGAAAAACATTGAGTATGAGGGCCATTGGATTGTCGGTGAGAGCGTATCCCAGGATGTCCCATGATGAGTCATGATAGGGCGTGGATACTGCTCCAGAGTACCGTCCCGGTGGCGACGCTCGTGGGGTGTTTGAAGACTGCGGGTGATGTCATGTCTATGGTAGGAGCTGAATTACCACAGGATGCCTGCATGATGAGTCATGTGTCAGTGCATTGGGATTCCCTCCAGGGCCCCTAAACATAAGTTCGTATGTCAGAAAACATCTAGGATACTTACCGTAGTTACAGTAGTAGATTAAGTCATGAAGAGGGATTGAACCCTACAAAGATGAAGAACGATTAAGGGCTTGCCCTCGGACCTATGTAGTATGGGATGCATAGAATCCGAACAAGTGCGCATTAGTGTCATATAATTTAAATAATTGCTTTAAGGACTAAGTGCACAATCACAACACGACATCAATAGGGTAGTCCCTTTAGTTTGATATGTGACAAGTTTGTGTTGCTAAATATGAAAAATGAGTTATACTATTTCCGGCATAGAGAGGATGGTCGTGTATATTGTTCGTCGGTTGAATAAACTGACGTACCCACAGTTTCGTATGCAGGGAATGACATGATAAAGGTTAAAGAGGAACAGATGCTTAAAGATTATTCAAGTTGTTGTACATTCATTTAAATGTTGTAATTTTACTTCCGATGTGCAGTGTAAATTATAAAGTTTCATGTAAACTATGATGTAAATTGAAAAGTTTTAATTTAATTGTAAAATTGTACTAAATGAAGTGGAAAGATCCTGTATAACTCTCGAATTCAGTTGTATTTGGGATTCGGGGCGTTACAGAGTGGTATCAGAGCCACGCTTCACACTTCTACAAATTTATAAGGAACGACACCCTAGAAGTGGACATTAGAGTGTGTGTTTGAGTCTAGAGATTTAAATGTAAGTGACTTACATTTCTGTTGCTCTTTGACTTATGCTTCTTCCCCTCTATTTCTAGGATGGCTGATCACTTCGACCCTGCTGGAGACGATGACTGGCATATCATCGAGGAAGAGTACAATCCTGGACAAGCAGATTCCGAGGAAGAGTACTACCCAGGGCAAGCTGATTCTGACGGAGAAGAATGGCCTGAATTCCGAGAGATTATCCCACCTCCGGATTCATCTGATGACTCTTCTGACGAAGAAGAAGAACCAGTTCCAAATAGTCTTGTGACTTCTCTTCAGAGGCAGGTAGAAACACTGCGAGAGAGAGAGATTATTGGAGGCTCAATTGGCTAAGCGTAAGGACGACTTTTCAGTTCTCAGTCATCGTGTATGGGAACTCGAGAAGAGGAAGAATCTGACCGATGTGCTGAAGGATAAAGTTGATGAACTACGGGGAGAACTTCGAGAAGCGAAGAGGAACCGTAGGAGTTAGACTGTTGTAGCTTCTACTATTTTCATTCTGATGTCAAGAAATGTTTTTCAATTCGAATGTATAAAGTTTGGAATTCAATGAAATGCAAGTTGATTTAAAATTCATGTTTTATACTTCGAATTTAATGGATCTTTTGCATCAGAATATGGCTAGAAGAGGAGCTAGAAACGGGGAAGGTCTGGATTTGGAAACGGAACTTGCGAAGGTCTATCAGACGCTCAACACCGTGGCCATGAATCAGAACCAAGGAAGGGGACCTGCGAATCCGGTGCCCGAAGCGATTAAACTAGTGGAATCGTTCAAACGGATGAAACCACCTATCTTCGAAGGGAAGTCAGACCCTGATGTGGCTGACAACTGGATTCGTCAAGTAGAGACGATCTTTGAAGTGCTAGAGACCCCTGAAGGCAGTAAGGTGAAGTTGGCGACTCTGCAACTTGAGAAGGATGTGGCTGTTTGGTGGCAGTCGATGAAGTGGACCATGGGAGGCATAGTTCTTGGCTGGGAGGAATTTTTGGAAGAATTCTGCAGTCACTATTTTCCCTCCGATGTTCTGGAGAAGAAGGCTATGGAATTTCTATCACTACAGCAAGGTGGCATGTCAGTGAGAGAGTACGAGACCAAGTTTACTCAGCTCTCTAGGTATGCTCCTGAACTAGTGATGGATGAAGCGAAGAAGGCTCGTAAGTTCGAGCATGGATTGAGGCCGAGCTTGAGGTCCCAGATGATACCTCTTGGTATCAGAAGATTCGACAAGTTGGTCAAGAGAGCAGCAGCCACTGAAGCAGACATGGAGCAGTTTCATGTTGTTCAGAACCGGAGGAACAACTGACAGTCTGGAAAGAGGCCCGCCAATTCTGGAAATTTCAAGGGACAACCATCTGCACAAAGGTTCAAACCGATAGGGGTGAACGCTATTAGTGTGGCTGGAGGACCTGGGAACAATGTGGTAAGACCTCCTGCGGTGACTTGCTTCAACTGTGGTGAGACGAGACATTACAAATCTCAATGCCCCAAGCCACGAAATGGTAATCGCGATGCACCAATGCAGCAGACTGGGAAGAGACCGTACTAACCAGGGCGAGTATTTGCCTTGACGGAAGCTGATGCTGATGAAGTAGATCATGTCATCACTGGTACGAGGGCGGATGTTTAGAGGTTTTTGTCATTTCTTTTTCCTGCTATTTAGTGAACTATTACGTAATGAGTGTGTATTATGTAATAGGAGAACTTTATCTTAATGGAATGAAAGCTGTTGTGTTGTTCGATACTAGATCCTCTCATACTTTTGTGTCTCCTAAATTTGCTAAAGTGTTGGGAGTTGAACCGAAGATTTTTCCAGGCAAGATCTTAGCAGTGGCTACTCCATCAGGGAAAACTTTAACCACTGATCGGTACTATGCGGATTGCGAGATTGTGATTGGGGACAGAATCTTCGGAATTGATCTGATCGAGCTGACTATCTTGGGAGTCGATGTTATCATTGGCATTGATTGGATGTCGGTGTACAGTGCAAGCATCGAGTGCAAGACCAAGACAGTAACAGTGAAGGCTCCAGGTGAACATGAAGTCACTTTCCAAGGGAAGAAGAAGTGTTGTAGGCTGGTGGCAGCTATCCCCAAGGAAGAGATTCCTATGGAAGTGCAAGGAATTCCTGTGGTTCGGGACTATCCGACCGTGTTCTTGGATTATTTTCCTGGGTTACCCCCGCATCGTGATGTAGAGTTCAGCATCACTGTTCAACCGGGAAGTGCACCCATTTCTAAGGCACCGTATAGGATGGCTCTAGTGGAACAGGATGAGGTGAAACGGCAGATTGAGGAACTGTTGGAGAAATGCTTTATTCAACCTAGTGCGTCACCTTGGGGAGCACCAATGCTTTTGGTAAAGAAGAATGATGGATCGATGAGAATGTACATCGATTACCGAGAGCTGAATAAGGTTACTGTTCAGAATAAGTATACTATTCCTCGAATTGATGACTTATTCGATCGTCGACAAGGAGCAGCTGTTTTCTCCAAAATAGATCTTCGATCAGGATATCACCAAGTTCGAGTGAAAGCTGAAGATGTGCACAAAACTGCATTTAGAACTCGACATGGGCATTACGAATTCTTAGTTATGCCATTTGGAGTGACGAATGCACCCGCAATCTTCATGGATTTGATGAACAGAGTTTTGAGGTCATTCATTGATTCTTTCGTCGTGGTGTTTATCGACGATATCCTCGTGTACTCCAAGTCAGAAGAGGAGCACACCGAGCATCTGGCAGCAGTTTTGAAGAAGCTGGAAGAGCGGGAGTTGTATGCCAAGCTATCCAAGTGTGATTTCTGGAAATCTGAAGTGGCATTCCTAGGTCACATCCTTTCTAAGGAGGGAGTGGCAACTGACCCTCAGAAAATAGAGCCAGTGAGAGATTGGGCTAGGCCAACTACAGTAAAGGAAGTCAGAAGTTTTCTTAGAATGACTGGATACTACAGGAGATTCATTCGAGGTTATGCTCAGATAGCCGTGCCGCTTACTGGTCTGACCAAGAGGAATGTGAACTTCAAGTGGACTGAGCAATATGAGGCAAGCTTTCAGGAGTTAAAAGAGAAGCTGACTACTGCACCTATTTTGGCTTTGCCTAGAGCAGGTGTTGAGTATGATGTTTATAGCGATGCTTCACATCGTGGGCTTGGTTGTGTCTTAATGCAAGAAGGAAGAGTAATCGCTTATGAGTCTAGGCAACTACGACCACATGAGAAGAATTACCCGACTCATGATTTGGAGTTGGCTGCGATTATCTTTGCCCTGAAGCAATGGAGGCACTATGTGTACGGTGAGAAATTGAACATGTACACGGACCACAAGAGTTTGAAGTACATATATCAGCAGAAGGATCTGAATTTGAGGCAGCGGAGATAGTTGGAAGTGCTTAAGAACATGCGACCTGAGATCAAGTATCATCCTGGGAAAGCTAATGTTGTTGCTGATGCACTTAGTCGCAAGAGCAGTTTATCCAGTTTGATTACAACTCAGAAGCATCTAATTGAAGAGTTGGACCGAGCAGGTATTGAAGTTGTCTTGCAAGGATTGGAAGCATCTTTGGCTCAGTTGAGGCTTCAGCCTACTTTGAATGCAAGGATCATTGCAAGTCAGGAGGTTGATGCTGATATCTTGGAGATGAAGGAGCAGGTTGGTGCTGGTAGGTTGCCCGGATTTCAAATCAGGGATGGAGTGCTGTGGTATGGAGATAGGCTGTGTGTTCCAAATCAGGCGGACCTGAAAGAGAGTACTTCAGGAGGCACATACTACTCTTTTGTCGGTACATCCTGGGAGTACTAAGATGTACAAGGACATCAAATAGCATTTCTGGTGGTCAGGTTTGAAGCGGGATGTGGCTGAATTTGTGGCGAAGTGTGAGGTTTGTCAGCTAGTCAAAGCCGAAAATCAGAGACCCGGAGGTTTATTACAGCCGTTACCTATTCCGGAATGGAAGTGGATAATATCAGTATGGATTTCATTACGGGATTGCCTAAGAGTCCTAAAGGCAACGATGCGATTTGGGTTATAGTCGATCGACTAACCAAGTCCGCTCACTTTTTGACGATGGAACTCACTGCTTCGATGGACAAGTTAGCTGAGATGTATGTTGGCGAGATCGTCCGGCTTCATGGTGTTCCGTCAACTATTGTGTCTAATCGAGATGCGCGGTTTACTTTGCATTTCTAGAGGAGTCTTCAGACAGATTTCAGCACTGCTTTTCATCCGCAAACCGATGGGCAGACCGAGAGAGTCAACCGTATTCTTGAGGATATGCTTCGGTGTTGTGTACTAGACTTTGGAGGCAGTTGGGAAAGGCATTTACCTTTGGTAGAGTTTGCCTACAACAACAGTTTTCAGGCTAGCATCGGGATGGCGCCGTACGAAGCTTTGTATGGCAGGAAGTGCAGAACACCTGTTTGTTGGTTTGAAGTTGGGGAGCGTCTGTTGTTTGGTCCTGAGCTTGTGCAGCAAACTTCTGAGAAGATTGATCTGATCAGGAAAAGGTTGATAGAAGCTCAGAGCAGGCAGAAAAGCTATGCAGACAACCGAAGAAGGGACCTTGAATTTGAGGTCGGTGACTTCGTCTTTCTAAAAGTATCGCCCAATAAAGGTGTGGTTCAATTTGGCAAAGGCGGAAAGTTAGCCCCGATGTTTATAGGCCCGTACAAGATATTGAAAAGGATCGGGAAAACTGCTTACCGGCTTGAGTTACCGAAAGAGTTATCTTCGGTGCACAATGTCTTTCATGTGTCTATGCTGAGAGGTTATATTCCAGATCTGAGTCATCATTTGCCGGAAGTGCCGGAAGGTTTGCAGTTGGATCTGAATTACATCAAGTCTCAGGTCGAGATTGTTGATTGTCAAGAGAAAGTCTTGAGGAATAAGACGATACCGATGGTCAAGGTAGTCTGGAGAAACCATTTGGTTGAAGAGGCTACTTGGGAGTCTGAGGAGAGGATGTTGAAAGATTATCCTGAGCTTTTTGCTTGATTTGTATTTTGTATTTTGTATTTTTTTTTCTTGTGTTTGTTGTGAGTGTTTGTTTTCTCGCTCTTGACTGTAGTTCCGGGGATTGAACTATTCTAAGGAGGGAGTGTTTTAATGCCCCGATTTTCATTTTTGAAAATTATTTATTTTGCACGTAGTGTGCACGTGCAATATTTTGGTAATATTAAATGTTATGATTATTTTCTTCATGATGGGTATTAGTATATATATATGTGCTCTTTAATTATTTTTAAGTAAAGGCCTTTTTCAAATAAACGTAAGCCTTTCTTTTTAAAGCCCAAATTGAATTTATTTATTTTCTTTTTATAATTATTATTTTGGCCCAAAAACTGAAGCCCATGAGCTATTTTATTTTTAAACACAAATTGTAATGTAGAATACATTTTAAAGATTATTTTTATGTAAAATATAATGTACAAATTTTTGGAGGCAAATGCTTGCACGTGCATTGCACGTACACGTGCAAAGTGCACTTCCCAAGCATGGCCGGTTTTGGAGCTTTGGAGGGAAATAAAAAATTTCAAGTGGTTTCATGGTGGTGGTGGTTACTTGATCATGGGTGGTTAGTGTAACTCCTCCTTAAATCTTAGCCATTTGCTTCTAACTCCTACTTCAATCTTAGCCATCCATTTCCCTAGATTTTTAGTATAAACCCCCACACCCCTAGCCTAGTTATTCTTGTGCTTATTATTTCCTCCAAACCTATAGTCTAAAATACATTATTTAGTAGTATTCAAGTGAGTAAAAGATTGAGAGATTGTGTGGGGATTGTGCTTGCATCAATCAAGAAGGGGAGGCCGGCATCATCAAGGGAAGGAGCTCTCGGTTTTGGTGTGCTTGGAGGCTCGAGTGCGCGCATTTAGGAGGAGGATCGTTCGTTTGCAAGGACATTCGTTTAGGAGTTGCTAGTTGTTTTTCTCTCCAACTAAGGTGGGTAAATTTTCCCTATTTCTAAGTAAGAATGCATGCTAGATTTGAATGAAAAAATGATGCATGAAAAAGATTAATAAGAGTACACATTTAATTGGAAAAATGATCTATAAATTGATTGAAATGTTGATGTGCAAATGCATGTGGTTCTATTATTAAAATTCAAGTTGTGTGCGACATGATTATGGCTATGGAGTGTGTAAAGAAAACTTCGTTATTAGCACTAAGAATTATATGCAAGAGTTAGTAGTTTGGCAATATTGCTTTATGTGCTTAAATGGACTTTTTATGATAATGTTGTGATGAATGAATTAAGATATAGTTTGTATGTTGTGAAATGAATAAACACAGAAAATCGATGTAGAGAGTAGTGAAATTAAAATGTCGAAAAGAAAAAGAAATGTGTTCGTAGTAGTATATAATTCTAACCTAATTGTATGGTAGAAATGTGTTAATTATTGGGAAATACATATTTAATTATTGGAAAAATTATTTTTATGTACTGGAGTATAATTCATGACAGAAATGATTAATCTGGAATTTTTACAGTATGTTAGTAAGAGCAATTTGAAATGAAAATTTGATGAACATCGAAATGTTTTTACTAAACAGAGAGGGTCATTTTATTTTGAAATTCGAATTACACTATGACAACCCGAGCCTATAGCTCGAGTGGTCGGATCGCTTTTAATTGGTACAGTATATGCGGGGGTTTCTCCGAGGTTGAGGGATCGAATCCCGTTGATACCATATATTTTGTTTCGAACTTTTAAAATAATCAGTTTCGGCCGAGAGCACTTAATGCTCTCAGCCTCTCTTCTAACGCGTGCAGCACTCGGCCTAGTGGCCTGTGTTGGTTTACCTGTGGTCGCTGGTTCGACTCTTGGTCTCGGCTGTTGATTATGTTGTGGGAAAAATAATTTTTTTGGATGTTTTAATGATTAAAAAAAATATGGAAAAAATATGATTATTATCCTAAAATTATGTGGGACTTGCGAAAAATAGTTTGAGAATTATTTGCATGACGTGGAGTATGTTTAGAGAATAAAAGTATAATTTAGAACTATAAGTTCTATACTTGCATTTTATAAAAGTTGTACTTTGCAAAAGACTTAAAATGGAATATTAGAAAAGAAGTACGAATAAGAAAGGAATTATGTGAAGTGATGTGAATTATTCTCATTGGAGAATAGTGCGACAAATTATGAAGTGTAAATGTCCATCTTTAATTGAATAACTAGTGATGTGGTTTCTTTAATGTGAAAATAACATTTCATGAGTACATGATGAATAGTTGAATTTCATGTATAATTATGGACTATTGAACAATTTAGAAATCATGATTGGAAAAGAGAAATATTTTTTGAGTATGACAACTCAACATGTGAATTTATGAATTGAAATTGAAAATTAGAGTATAGCCAAAACTCACACCGGCAAGTGAAAAATGATAAATTGTGATTTTTGACATTGAAAAGACCAGGTTTAGGTCATTATGAAATGAAAGAAATAAGACCGGTAGTAGTGAGAGGGCTAACTCTAGAGCTTTGATTTTGGTCATGATTTCATTAAAATTAAGGATTAGTTACATAGTGAAGAGGTGATGAAAGTAAGAGAAAAACATTGAGTATGAGGGCCATTGGATTGTCGGCGAGAGCGTATCCCAGGATGTCCCATGATGAGTCATGATAGGGCGTGGATACTGCTCCAGAGTACCGTCCCGGTGGCAACGCTCGTGGGGTATTTGAAGACTGCGGGTGGTGTCATGTCTATGGTAGGAGCTGAATTACCACAGGATGCTTGCATGATGAGTCATGTGTCAGTGCGTTGGGATTCCCTCCAGGGCGCCTAGACATAAGTTCGTATGTCAGAAAACATCTAGGATACTTACCGTAGTTACAGTAATAGATTAAGTCATGACGAGGGATTGAACCCTACAAAGATGAAGAACGATTAAGGGCTTGCCCTCGAACCTATGTAGTATGGGATGCATAGAATCCAAACAAGTGCGCATTAGTGTCATATAATATAAATAATTGCATTAAGGACTAAGTGCACAATCACAACACGACATCAATAGGGTAGTCCCTTTAGTTTGATATGTGACAAGTTTGTGTTGCTAAATATGGAAAATAAGTTATACTATTTCCGGCATAGAGAGGATGGTCGTGTATAATGTTCGTCGGTTGAATAAACTGACGTACCCACAGTTTCGTATGCAGGGAATGACATGATAAATGTTAAAGAGGAACAGATGCTTAAAGATTATTCAAGTTGTTGTACATTCATTTAAATGTTGTAATTTTACTTCCGATGTGCAGTGTAAATTGTAAAGTTTCATGTAAACTATGATGTAAAGTGAAAAGTTTTAATTTCCTTGTAAAATTGTACTAAATGAAGTGGAAAGATCCTGTAGAACTCTCGAATTCAGTTGTATTTGGGATTCGGGGCGTTACACTGAGAGATAGAATCGTCGAGCTAGAGGAGGAAATTGCATCGCTGAAACCTCAACCCGTAAGGAACAATGTTCGCAGTACATCATGTACTCGCGAAGAGAGTGAAAGAGGTATCTCGTTCTACAAACTTGCTACTCGTTCGCCTTCCGTTAGGCGGAGCCCAGCTGACGCTCAGAGTGGTGTTGCTGTTTCGTCTAGTGGCGCCTCGGTTGGGGCCACAGCAAGGATTAGTGGCGAAGGGGGTTCTCGCTTTGCTGGTTTAGAGTCGAGCTTAGAGGTTAAGCGACGCCGGCCTCGTGTGTCTTTGAACCGAAGCGTTCCCCTTCCAAAGAAGTGCTAAACAAGTTGTATTATGCTCTTGAAGTTATTGTAAAAATCTATTGTAGTGTCAGCCTTATACGGGCTTTTAATAAAAAAGTTTGTTTCGCTTTTGATGTTCGAATGTTGCGTTGGCTGGTATTAGTTTAAGTATTACTCCTCCAACTTTTGACCACTACTCAAAATCAGAAGCAAATCTTCCTTCTTATGTGCGAACAACTTTTGGCCTACTTAATAGCGATTGAGAAGTGGAGTCGAGCCAAGTGTTGGACTCCGAACTCGTCGTTAGAGTTTGTTCAACGGTTGTGGGAGCAATTCCGAATGGCGAACCCCTTCTAGCCCGCTTAAGAGCGAGCTTGCGAAGAGGAGTCGAGCTAAGTGTTGGACTCCGAACTCGTCGTTAGAGTTTGTTCAACGGTTGTGGGAGCAATTCCGAATGGCGAACCCCTTCTAGCCCGCTTAAGAGCGAGCTTGCGAAGCGGAGTCGAGCCAAGTGTTGGACTCCGAACTCGTTGTTAGAGTTTGTTCAACGGTTGTGGAAGCAATTCCGAATGGCGAACCCCTTCTAGCCCGCTTAAGAGCGAGCTAAGAGGAGTCGAGCCAAGTGTTGGACTCCGAACTCGTCGTTAGAGTTTGTTCAACGGTTGTGGGAGCAATTCTGAATGGCGAACCCCTTCTAGCCCGCTTAAGAGCGAGCTTGCGAAGAGGAGTCGAGCCAAGTGTTGGACTCCAAACTCGTCGTTAGATTTTGGTCAACGGTTATGGGAGCAATTCCGAATGGCGAACCCTTTCTAGCCCGCTTAAGAGAGAGCTTGCGAAGAGGAGTCGAGCCAAGTGTTGGACTCCGAATTCGTCGTTAGAGTTTGTTCAACGGTTGTGGGAGCAATTCCGAATGGCGAACCCCTTCTAGCCCGCTTAAGAGCGAGCTTGCAAAGAGGAGTCGAGCCAAGTGTTGGACTCCGAACTCGTCGTTAGAGTTTGTTCAACGGTTGTGGGAGCAATTCCGAATGGCGAACCCCTTCTAGCCCGCTTAAGAGCGAGCTTGCGAAGAGGAGTCGAGCCAAGTGTTGGACTCTGAACTCGTCGTTAGAGTTTGTTCAACGGTTGTGGGAGCAATTCCGAATGGCGAACCCCTTCTAGCCCGCTTAAGAGCGAGCTTGCGAAGCGGAGTCGAGCCAAGTGTTGGACTCCGAACTCGTTGTTAGAGTTTGTTCAACGGTTGTGGAAGCAATTCCGAATGGCGAACCCCTTCTAGCCCGCTTAAGAGCGAGCTAAGAGGAGTCGAGCCAAGTGTTGGACTCCGAACTCGTCGTTAGAGTTTGTTCAACGGTTGTGGGAGCAATTCCGAATGGCGAACCCCTTCTAGCCCGCTTAAGAGCGAGCTTGCGAAGAGGAGTCGAGCCAAGTGTTGGACTCCAAACTCGTCGTTAGATTTTGGTCAACGGTTATGGGAGCAATTCCGAATGGCGAACCCTTTCTAGCCCGCTTAAGAGAGAGCTTGCGAAGAGGAGTCGAGCCAAGTGTTGGACTCCGAATTCGTCGTTAGAGTTTGTTCAACGATTGTGGGAGCAATTCCGAATGGCGAACCCCTTCTAGCCCGCTTAAGAGCGAGCTTGCAAAGAGGAGTCGAGCCAAGTGTTGGACTCCGAACTCGTCGTTAGAGTTTGTTCAACGGTTGTGGGAGCTAAGTGTTGGACTCCGAACTCGTCGTTTGGGTAAAGAGTAAAAGCAGAGAGATACAAGCAATTTTACAAGTAAAATATGAAAAAACCTTTTTTTTTTATTGATAACTAATAGTTGGCTGCTTCTGAGTTGCGAGCTGTTATTACGTGGGAGAAATAAAGGGAAAAAATACAAGTAAAAGGAGAGGAACGGTTCGACATCCCAGAATACTTAGAGAGGCATTAATGCTCTCTCTTGGTATTTCAAAAGATGGTCGGCATTCCAAGTCCTGGGGATCTCTCTGCCTTCGAGGTCTTCTAGACGATATGTCCCGGGCCGAACTACTTTGGAGATCTTGTAGGGTCCCTCCCAATTTGGAGCTAGTTTACTCTTCTGTCCAGGAAAAAAGATTGCTAACTTTCTGAGGACCAAGTCCCCTTCTTTGAGGTCGGTAGTACGGACTCTCTTATTGTACGCCAACTCGGTCCTCCTCTGATAACCCTGTTGGCGGATTGATGCTCTTTCCCGTAACTCGTCGACCAAGTCTAAGTTTGCCCGAAGTTCTCTGGCATTCTGTTCTTCTTCGTAGGCAAGAAGGCGAGGAGAAGGTATGCCGACTTCCAGTGGGATCATAGCCTCGGACCCATAGGTGAGGTTGAATAGCGACTCTCCCGTGGGGGTCCGTTTCGTGGTGCGGTAGTTCCACAGCACGTCAGGGAGCTGATCGACCCATAAGCCTTTAGAGCACTTATTCAGCCTTTTCTTAATACCAGAGAGGATCTTTCGGTTAGCGTTCTCCACTTGACCATTCGACTGTGGATGGGAGACGGAGGACAAACGTTGTTGGATGGCGAGGTCTTCACATAGAGCTCAGAAGGCAGCCCCGGTAAACTGGGTTCCGTTGTCTTTTATGAGGACTCGAGGGACACCGAATCGGCAGATAACGTTTTTCTAGAAGAACTGAAGTACTTTGTTCTCGGTGATTGTGGCCAAGGGCTCGGCCTCTATCCACTTCGAGAAGTAGTCGATTGCCACGACTAAGAATTTGAGCTGGCCGGGAGCTGGTGGGAATGGCCCTAGTAAATCCATCCCCCACATTGCGAATGGGATAGGACTTGATAGGGAGATAAGTGGAGCTTGTGGGAGGCAACAGACGTTGGAGTACTTCTGACAAGAGCTGCATTGCCGAACGTGTAGTTCGGCATCTTTTAGGAGAGTGGGCTAGAAATATCCACAATTCAACACTTTCCGGGCTAGGGATCTGGACCTTGAATGTGCCCCGCCGATGCCTTCGTGGAGTTCTTGCAGGGTGTATTCGGTTTGTTCCGGGAAGAGGCATCTCAAATAAGGCCTGCCGTCTACTTGTGTGAAGGAGCGCTTGTATAGGATGCCCTCGATAAGTGTGTATCGCTCTGCTCGGGTTCTCACTCGGCAAGCTTCTTTAGGGTCTTCGGAGAGGAGCCCATCCCTTAGGAATTCTACCAGGGGCTTCATCCATTTATCTTGAAGCAGGACAGGTAGCAACTCCACAAGTCGGAAGTTTCATCTTTTATACTTGACTTTAAGAGCACCTCAATCAAGACGGTCTGCTCGAGACCTTGGAGGGAGGAGGAGGCTAGCTTGGAGAGGGCATCGGCTTGGGAATTCTCCTCTCGGGGGATTCGCTGGATGAGAGCCTCTTTAAATAGGGCCATGAGATTCCTAACCTTGGCTAGGTACTTAGCCATTCGGTCATCTCGTGCCTCGTACTCGCCTAGGACCTGATTTACGACCAGCTGAGAGTCGCTAAAGATCCAGAGGCACTGCGCCCCTGCATTGCGAGCCATTCTGAGGCTGGCTATGAGTGCCTCATATTCTGCTTCGTTGTTAGAGGCCTTGAAGTTGATCCGAAGGGAGTATTGGAGAATGAAATCATCTAGACCGGCCAGAATAACCCTGGCTCCGCTTCCCTCGTTACAAGAGGATCCATCTACATAAACCGACCAGACAGGCGGTCCCTTCATTACTTGGCTGACCTCGAGGATGGTACTTTCAACTATGAATTCAGCTAAGGCCTGAGCCTTGATCGCGGTCCGAGGCTGATACGTTATATCATGCTGGCTCAGCTTGATAGACCAATTCATGAGGCGACCGGAGGTCTCTGGTTTGTGGAGAACTTGCTTCAGCGATTGGTCGGTAAGAACGACCACCGAATGGGATTGGAAATATGGGCGAAGCTTTCTTGCGGCCATGACTAAGGCGTATGCCATCTTCTCTATCCTGGGGTAGCGGAGATCGGCATCCCGAAGTACCTTGCTCACAAAATAAATAGGATTTTAAGTCCTATCTTCTTCCCTCACAAGGACGGCGCTGAGAGTCTGCTCAGAGGCTGCTAAGTAGAGGTAAAGGGTTTCACCGGGAACAGGTTTGCTGAGGAGAGGAGGATTGACTAGGTAAGCCTTCAGCTGATCGAATGAGTCTTTTTGCTGCTGACCCCACTCGAAGCCTTTAGCCCCCCTGAGAGCCTTGAAGAAGGGAAGACACTTCTCCCCCGACTTGGAAAGGAAGCGCCCTATGGATGCCAGGCGACCCGTTAGCTTCTGAACCTCTTTAATATTCTTCAGGGGAGCCATGTCTAATATGGCTTTGATCTTCTCGGGGTTGGCCTCGATTCCTCTTTGGCTGACCATGAAGCTAAGGAATTTCCTCGACGAGACTCTGAACGCACATTTGTTCGGATTGAGTCTCATATCGTGTTTCCTGAGTACGTCGAACGCCTCTTGCAGATCGGTCACATGATCAGCCCCGTGGATGCTCTTCACAAGCATATCGTCAACGTATACCTCCATATTTCGGCCGATTTGTGCTTGAAAAACTTTATTGACGAGGCGTTGATAAGTGGCACCTGCATTCTTCAAACCGAAGGGCATTACCTTGTAGCAGTAGAGGCCCTGATCGGTTACAAAGGAGGTCTTCGGGATATCCGGGGGAAACATACGAATCTGATTGTAACCTGAGAAGGCGTCCATGAAGCTGAGGAGTTCATGGCCCGAAGTGGCGTCAATCAAAGTATCGATACTTGGAAGAGGGAAGGGGTCTTTGGGGCATGCCTTGTTGAGGTCAATAAAGTCGATACAAGTCCTCCAGGTCCCATTGGACTTCTTCTCCATTACTACATTCGAGAGCCATTCGGGATAGTTTACTTCCTGTATGAACCGAGCCTTCAAGAGCTTGTCCACCTCCTCTTTTATAGCTTGCTGGCGCTCGGGAGCGAACTTGCGCCTCTTCTGTTGGACCAGTTTGGACCCCGGAGCGACGCTGAGGTGGTGGACTAAAAGCTCTTCGAAAATCCGGTCATGTCTGCGGCCGACCAAGCAAAGAGGTCACGGTTCCTTCGGATGCACTGGACTATGTCGGAGCATAGGGCAGATGGGAGGGTCTTGCTAACAAAGAACTTTCGGCTCGGATCCTGCTCAGAGAAGAGCACTTCCTCCAACTCATCCACCGGCTCGGACATTGGTCGGACTATATCTTGGGGGATTTCAAGAGTTTTGAGGGAGAGGACTGGACCCATAGTAGAGATCATGTAGCATTTTCGGGCCGTTTCCTGATTGTCGTTCACTTCCCCTACTCCTGCCCAGGTTGGGAATTTCATCTTGAGGTGATAAGCGGAGGGGACGGCTTCGAGAGCAGCTAAGCCAGGCCGACCCAAAATGACATTGTAGGCTGCAGGGACATCCACGACCATAAAGTCCATCGACTCCGTTCGGGTAGTAGGAGTTTTGCCAGCGGTTATGTCGAGGGTGATAACCCCTTCAATAGTCACTGGCACTCCCGTGAACCCACGGAGTGTGTAGCCGGCGGGCTTAAGTCTGTCTCGGGATAGTTTGAGGCCTTTGAAAGCGGCGAGGAAGAGGATGTTAACGGAGCTGCCATTGTCCACTAGGATCCTTTCCACTTTAAAGTTCGCCATATAGAGGTTGATGACGAGTGCGTCACAATGGGGCATTCGGACACCCTCAAGGTCTTCATCTGAGAATGTGACGGGCACTCCGAGACCTTTAGGGAGAGGTATGGCGCAGACCGAATTAACTTTCCTAATAAACGCCTTTCGAGAGGAGTTGGAGGAGCCCCCCATTGGGCCCCCATGAATGAGGTGCAGGACACGCTCCTCTTTGAATTCGGGCGTTTCATCGCGTTCAGGACGCTTGTTAGCCCCGCTCGGTCCTTTCTCACGAACTTGGTCAGCTGCCCTTTCTGGATGAGGGCTTCTATCTCGTTTTTCAGGGCCCGACTATCATTAGTATCGTGGCCATGGTCACGGTGATAGCTGCACCACTTCTCTTTATCCCTCTTCTTGCCAGGGTGTTCATTTTTGGCGCAGGGGGCAACACCCCTTCCTTCTCAACTTCCATGAGAATTGTGGAAATGTTGGCGTTAAGAGTGAACTTTTCGAATCTGGGGGGAGGTTGGCGCTGTCCGCCATTGTCCTTCTGGAGCTTCTTGGCTCCTCCTTCTGTTCCCTTTCTCTTGGACCCGGAGGAAGGCCCCTCAAAGTTGGGGCGGTGCTTAGCTTCCTCTGCCCGAATATACTTTTCGCTCCGGAGGAGGAGGTCAGAGAAGTTCTGTGGGGGCTTCTTGGCGAGGGAGGAGCGGAGGCTGGAGTTGAGGACATTGGATTGGAATGCTGCTGTAGTGACTGACTGGTCGAGGGATGCTGTGGACCTGGCTTCTGCTGTGAACCTTTTCACATAGTCTCTTAGCTTCTCACCCTTCTTCTGGTTGAGGTAGAGTAGTGAAATACTCGTCTTTTCAGTTCGGCGGCTACTTACGAAGTGGGTAACGAAGAGGGTCTCAAATTGCTCGAAGGAGAATATCGAGGATGGGGCAAGGTGAGAGTACCATTCTCGAGCCGGACCCTTGAGAGTAGCGGGGAAGGTCTTGCACAGCAGAGCATCGGAAGCTTGATGGATGAGCATGAGGGTCTTAAAGCTTTCGATGTGATCGACGGGGTCAAATTCCTCGGAATAAGTCTCGAATTGAGGAGGTTTAAAGCCAATGGGTACGGGTGCCTCCATTATGGTTCTGGAAAAAGGAGGTCGACTCGGGCGAAGAGTCCTTCCTCTAAGCTCTTCTTCTCTGTCTAACTGACCTAAGCGCCTCTCCATTTCGTGAAGACGGCGGTAGACAGCATCATCCCTTCGACGGTAATCAACCGAGCCTCTAGAATCGTCTTCGTACGAGGGAGAGCGGGGGCTACGACGACGGTAGCTCCTGGAGCGGCGAGGACTAGGAATGTGCTGGGGGTTGCTAGGAGCTGGGAGAGGAGTTAGGGACCGTCAGCGAGGACTTCGGACCGGAGGAGAGTGGGAATCCTTGGGGCACTGGTGTTGTTGGGCCGGAGATTGGGAGCTTGTAGGATAGTGGCTTAGAATTGCTAGAGCTCGGCACGAGTGATGGGTGCCTCATCGTTCCTCGGATGCTGCCGACCGGCTGGGGAATGGGGTCTTCTCCTGTGATGCTCGGGGGACTCTCTCCATCCTCTTCGGGTGGGGGACCTTCTGTAGTCTCGGCAGAGAGGAGATCGCTAATCTGGACGTTGTTGGCGGGAGGCTCCCTCTCGGGCCCGCCTCTCATCTAGATGGCGGCGAAGATCCTCATCCTTCTGCCGATTGAGGATGGTATTGCGAAGGTCGGAAGCTCGAGGATTGCGGGAGGCCATAGAATCCGTAGAGGCATTGTGTACTGAGACGTGGTCCTGATGGAAAGGTTGCTTCTGCAGGTTGGGACGCGAGACCCCTGCACCGGCATTTTGAGGACCGGGGGTCCCTCAGAAGGTTGCTGATTCTGAGGAGGAGGCTGGTCTTGTTGGAGAGGGTCCTCTGCTTGAGGAGGAAGTTGCCCCTGCTGCTGAGCGGGTTGGATGGGGACTTCCTATTGCTGATCGACGGGGTTGGGTCCACGGTTGGACCCTCTAGATCTTACTTTCCTAGGAGGCATGGCTGGAGAAGATCTGACCAATGGGAAGAGGGGAGGCTGCTATTCGTTTGATTCCCACAGACGGTGCCAATCTGTTGCCGCTAAATCTGGTGTGGAGGCAAACAGATAGTATTTGTGGATTCTTGGAAAACGTGAATAGCAAACCTGAACCTGTTCCGCCGGAGTTCGACCACTAACTCCCGCCGTTCACCTGCAAAAAGTGCAAGACACCGGGGTTGATCCCGACGACACACCCTTCGACGCTCAAGTCAGTAATCAGGAAGATTATGAAAGAGCGTAAATTGGCAAAAGATTGATTACCTCTCAATGGAGATGGATGGGGGGTATTTATAGCCATCTTTGGGACCAAATTAGGCATGTAATCCCTGTGTTTAGATAAGGAATGTAATCCCTAATTCCTAGTGAAAGGATAGATATAAATCAAGGCCGTTGATTAGGATTAATCAGAAACTCTAATTCTATCCTGGTGGACCGGGTTTGCTGCGGGTTGAAACCCACACCCAGTTGAGGTGGATCCGTTCGCGGGTTAATGGATCTTTGAGGAGGAGAACCAGTACCCGCTTTATACCCATTGGTAGGTGAAATTACCATTTTACCCCTAGGCTTTAAGATTCGTTCCTGATTTGGACGGTTCTGAATTAACCCCATTTGTAGCCATATCAACCAGTAGGGGGGTAAGCTAACTCTAGTGGTATTATTTATTCACGTTTCAAACTTAAGGATTATGCACTAAGGGAAGATGTAGTAAACTTGAGCAAACGTAAGTGGAAGGCCTCTATATAGTCAGGCGGTGGATTCCGCGACTATAGACCCAGTTGGGCGGTGGATTCTGGGGCTGTGGTTTCTTGCGATGGAGGCGAGCCTTAATTAAATATGGGATTATAATTGATCGGGTGGTGGATTTCGGGATTATGACTAGTCGAGCGGATAGTAGGCCTGTAATATCCCGGACGGGTATTATATTTGTATAATTATTATTTTTGAAATAAAAATATTTTAATTGGAAATTACTTGGTTTTTCAAATAAAAGGCTATCTGGATATATATACTAGTAAGTATATATATGTATTGTATCAGTTTTGTGCACTTGTGCAAAATCTTGAAAAACACAATTTTGAGAAAAAATGTCTGGAAAATCCCGGGCAGATACTGAAAAATTATTATTTTATTTTTATTTCCAGAATTGAAATATTTTTTATGGATATCACCCGGTTTTGTTAATAAATATTATATATGTATATATACTAGTCGGTATACGAATGTTTTGTATCAAATTGATACTGGAATCTTCCGAGCCGATAATAAAATTATTTTATTTTATTTTCTCAGAATTAAATTATTTTTGTACTGATTTGTTCGTTTTCACTAATGAAAAATATCCGTATAATCAGATATATGCACGGATTTGAATCGTGTCAATTTCAGGCGATTGTACAAATCGTGTAATATGTGATTTTGAAAAATTATATTTTATTTTGTCCCATCATGATGAGATGGAGGGTTTGGTTTGGATTTGGGGGTGATTGTAATTCAAATTTGCAATAAGAACTTCAATTGTTTTCACCATGGGAAATTGGACACTTGGCTTCACTCCCACCCACACAAACTCACCCATCTCCTTATAAAACGCACCCCTTTACCCCTTGGCCGGCCATTTGATGAAGGGCAAAAAGAAACCCTTCAAATCCTCTTGTGGTTCCATTCTCATCTCATCTCTTTCTCTCTTATATTCTATGTTAGTTTTGTTTTAGAAAAAGAGATTGAAAAGGAAGGAAAAGAAAGAGAGATTGAATCAAAAGAAAGAGAGAGTGCTTTTTTCATGGGTTTCTTTTCTTCATGGTGGAGTTCTTGAAGGGAGCAAGAACAAGCAAGGAGAAGGAAGGGCAAGTTCTTCCTACAAACTCTATGGTGGGGGTTTCTCATTCTCATGTTTGTTTGTATGTTTATTATTGTTGTATGTTATTTTGTGAGCAATATGGACTAGATTCATGTGCATATGAATGATAGGGACTAGATTAGAAGTGCACATAAACTTTGAAGTGATAGAACACAAAATAGGAGCATAAAGATTCGGTTTTTAGGGTTGTAGGGTTAAATTTGTTTAACTAGGTTAATGGTAGAATTTTGACCCAAAATGTATGTGGGAGGTTCTATTATGTGTTGTTACCATTCTGGAATTTTTGGGGGTTTTTCGGAGCAATTTTGATGGGTGAAACGAGTGTTTCCCCCAAAATAGCAAGTCTCAAGTCAAAACAGTGAGCTCACTGTTTTGGGGTTAGCATCGCAGTAGCTTCGAGGGGTTAGAACTTGGGTTGCATTGTGGAATTTGAGGTTCGGACCAACTAGGATGTTGTAGTAGACATCTTCCCCTTTCCGAATTGACCTCTCAGGTTAAATTCTGATAAGAGACGCCAAAGTTATGATCGTTACAAAAACAGCAACTAGCTGCTTGGCTAAACGTTGCTGTTTTGGTTGCTTAATACTTTTGAGTGTCTTACTGGTTGAGCCTGAGGTTCAGACAAACTAGGGAGTTTTAGAAGAGACTCTCCCCTTTCCGAATTGACCTCTCGAGTTAAATTCCGATAAGCGGAGTAGGAGTTATGGTCTTGGAAAAATATAGCAACTAGCTGTTTAACAGGTTGCTCGCTGTTTTGATTCTTTGTCATTTTTGAGGCTTCTACTTGATGACTTTGAGGTTCGGGCCAACTAGGGAGTTGTAGTAGAGACTCCCCCCTTTCCGAATTGATCTCTTGGGTTAAATTCCAATAAGCGGAGTAGAAGTTATGCCATTTGTAAAGTACAGCAAGTGTCTGTCTTGACTGGGTTCTTACTGTTTGACTTCTTTGGTATTTTAGAGTGTCTTACCTATAGAATCTGAGGTTCGGGCCAACTAGAGAGTTGTAGTAGACATCTTTCCCTTTCCTAACTGGCCTCTCGAGCTAGATTCCGATAAGCAGAATAGGAGTTATGGTATTTGGAAGGTGCAACAGCCAGCTTTGAGCTGAGTGTGCTTGCTGTTTGACTTCTTTGGTGTTTTAGAGTATCTTACCTGTAGAATCTGAGGTTTGGGCCAACTACAGAGTTGTAGTAGACATCTTCCCCTTTCCGAATTGGCCTCTCGGGCTAGATTCTGATAAGCGGAATAGGAGTTATGGTATTTGGAAGGTGCAGCAGCTAGCTTTGAGCTGAGTGTGCTTGATGTTTGACTTTTTTGGTGTTTTAGAGTGTCTTACCTATAGAACCTGAGGTTCGGGCCAACTAAAGAGTTGTAGTAGACATCTTCCCCTTTCTGAATTGGCCTTTCGGACTAGATTCTGATAAGCAGAGTAGGAGTTATGGTATTTGGAAGATGCAGCAGCCAGCTTTGAGCTGAGTGTGCTTGTTGTTTAACTTCTTTGGTGTTTTAGAGTGTCTTACCTGTAGAATCTGAGGTTCGGGCCAACTAGAGAGTTGCAGTAGACATATTTCCCTTTCCGAATTGACCTCTTGGGCTAGATTCTGATAAGCGGAGTAGAAGTTATGGGCTTTGAAAGTTTTCAGCTTGGCTGTGTATTTGGTGGGTTGGAATTGTATCGGTCTTGATTCCTTATAGTTTTTGAGTGTCTTACTTGCTGAATCTGAAGAGCTGACCAACTATGGAGTTGTAGTAGGTGTTCCTACCTTTTCAAATTGTCTAGTTTCGTTATATTCCGATAAGTAGAACAAAAGTTACAAATTACAGAAGTTTCATGTTTTTATTGAAAATCTGTGGTTTGGTAATTGTTTGCGTATGTTCGAGGTCAGGAACTTGGAATTCCTTCTGGAATCTGAGAAAGTTGTCAACTGGAAAGTTTTAGTAGATATTCCTACCTTTTCAAATTGCACAGTTTTGTTAGATTCCGACGAGTAGAACAAAAGTTACCAGCTTGCAAAGTTTCAACTTTTTGTTGAAAATCTGCAGTTTGGGTAAACTGTTTGTGTGTGTTCGATGGACCGAATTTTGGATTCCTTACAGAATCTGAAATAGTGTTCCACTAGAGAGTTGTGGTAGATATTCTTACCTTTCTAAAAAGTATATTTCTGTTAAAATCCGATAAGCATAGCAATGGTTGCTTCTAGGCTGTCGGAAGGCTTTTATGTCGTTTTTGGGCTTCTTATTGGCAGAATGCCTATTTAGATTGTTTGTAGATTCTTCTATTGCTTCTAATTATAGAAGATCAAGTTTTTCTAATAAGCACGTTTGGTTGCTTCTAGATTGATTACCTGTATGGTTGTTTTTATGTGTGGTTTTGCTCATACATGGCTCGACTGACCCGTATGTAGCTGTAGTCTCATACGTGGCTTATTTGGCTCATATGTATGTTGTTGTCTCATACGCGGCTCGACTGGCCCGTATGTAGCTGTTGGTCTCATACGTAGCTTATTTGGCTCGTATGTATGTTGTTGTCTCATACACGGCTCGACTGGCCCGTATGTAGCTTTTGGTCCCATACGTAGCTTGTTTAGCTCGTATGTGTTTTTGGTTACTTTTATGTAGCTTCTTAGCTAATACCCAGTTTGTTGTGCTCATCTAGGGTGATATCATTGCCCTAGGGCTATCAACCATCAAGACGTGTGTTTACCTTACTCCTAAGGGACTGTGGACGAGCCACTCCCTTGTACCGTCAGATCTTAACCGAGTTGGGTGATCGTGGACTGGAGAATGACGAAATCCAAGTTCAGGGTAGCATGCGAATACTTGCGTATTGCCGAGGTCTTGGATCAATAGGCAATGAACCAGATCCTTAGGGATTTTGTTAAGTCTAGGTTGAGCAGCCTAGTAGAGTTATCTTGCAAAGTCTAACTTAAGACTGAGCATGTTGTGTTTATACTGTTGTCATCCCTAGGATTGTTCGGGGTTAGTGACATCATTAGGGTAGTAACTTATGGCTATTACTACTTAATCATTACTTATTATCATTATTCGCCGAAGGGAAAGAGTTGGTGTTAAGGGTGATTCCTTATGATCCGACTTGTCCTATAGGCCGGCACTAGGTGGTGTTATTGGGTTGTACCTTTCCGTCAAAGGGATACGTACGATGTCTTCTCACGAGTTGGGAGCACGGGTTATGTATCTCGCACTGTTAATCCTGAAATATCGTGACTTATGGGTGCCACACGGTAGACTTCGTGCTATCCTGCGCTTGCGAGACCCTATGTTCGTTTGGTTTTGAATGAGGTCTGGTACGCCGAGCAATAGTGGTAAACGCGATCACCACTATAGTGACTGTAGTAACAAAACTAGACCGTACCGGCAACCTTATTTTTGAGTGAGGTCCGATACGCCAGGTAGTAGTGGCAAACAGAGACACCATAAGCGTACTACATAGGGGGTCTTGACCCCTTCTGCAACCTCACCAGTCACGTTGTATTGTCAGAAATAGGATTGTGTACAAAGTAAAATTCATAACATGGGTTCAAATCTCTATATATGAAGAAACGGCTTGATACGGGGTGTATGTAGTATGGGCTGCATACTGTCCCAGAGTCTTGCTTGCATTAGAATAAGAGCATTCTTGTATTAGTAATCTTGAATTAGAGTCTAAGTCATAGCATACACTGACACATCAACTATATATACACGTTTCTATTTTCATGAATTTGTTTGCTATAGTTGAGATTCGCTGCTAATTATTAGCCTTAAAGCGTCAGTATATGTACTGATATCCCCACTTCTATAGGAACTGGATTACAAGATTACAGGTACTGGATTACAAAAGTACAGGTACAGGTTCTAGAAGGACTCGAGGCTAGAGAAGCAAGGAGTCAACTTTACTTAAGTTTCCGGTGTAATATATGTTATAATTTCATTTGTAAAAATTATTGTAATTTATTCATTATTGTAATTTGTTTATTGTTAGGGAAGTATCCAAGTGAAATACCAAGTGTTATTCTTTATTCATTGTACTCTTATGTAATTTGTTGAAAGTTGTAACACTTGGGATTGTAAAGGTATTATTATAACACTATTATAATGTATTGCAATTTTGTAACATTCGAACTTGTAATACATTTGTGTTGAATAAAAAGTTTTAAATTTTCCTATTTTTCTGTGTATTGTGGCTAATTGAAGAAAAGATTCTGACTTATGTCACGGTTTTCCAGTTATCGGAAATCGGGGCATTACAAGGCCGTACTCCAGTGTATATGCGTATACCGAGGCTGGAGGGACACTTACGAGATGTTCGCATGATGAAGATTCTGTCTAGTCGGGCAGTGGATCTCCGGGACTGGAATACGTACTCGTGGAATGTCTAAACTTTGTTTTATTACTGGGTAGTTATCATGGCGAGGGATAAAACCCTTTAATGTGGAGTACGTAGGTGCTTGCCCTCGGACCTATATAGTATGGAATACATAGCATCCAAACAAGTATACATTAGTGTCATTGTAGTATAATATCTGCATTAGGCATTAAGTCATATTATACACTGAAATGTTTAGGATAGTCACTCTTTACACTTTTATATGCATTCAAGTTTGTGTTTGTTAAAGTAAGAGATTTCGTTATAATACTGCATAGAGAGGATCGTTGTTTATAATATTGCATCGGTTGTAAGCAACTGACGTGCCCACAAATTTTCAGTACAGGGCTTGATTGGATTGACATTGACTTAAAAACGGTTTATGATAAAGATTATATTCATGATTTAAGCTGCTGATATTAGAGTTGTACTTCTTGTTGTATTTTATTCCGTTGTGTAACTCTGTAATAAATATTATTGTGTAATAAAAGAAAAGTTTTAATTTCCAAGTAAAATTGTATGAACTGAAGTAAAAGATCCTGTTGTACTACGAATTACATGTAAATGGAATTCGGGGTGTTACATCAAACATCAAAGACAATAGGAATGACTATTCCTTACAACCCTTTGACACCTATTGAAGACCCACTGAAGTTAGATGAGTGTCATATAGCGGGGAAATATATTTTGGATTTGCTAAAAATGGATTTGAAGATTAAAGATATTTTCACCATGAAATCTCTATGCAAAACCATGGTCATGGTCATGGCACTTGGTGATTCGACCAAGGCATTTGATAGCTATAGCTAGGTCTATAGGTTTGAAGTTGTCTCTTCATGACTTTCAGAGGGTTAAAACTATGGTGAATTTTTGTGATGAGGAGTATAAGTGTTGTGCATTGAGGGTGTATCTATTGAGAAGTCCATAATTTTGAAGCCTAGTGAAGAAATGGCTGAGAAGGGTTGTGATTCTGATTAGTCTTTTGTAGAGAATCTCGTCAATCCCATAGGCTAGACAAATGGGGTTCATGATAATGCTCTTACAGTGTTAAAGCTCCAAATCAATGATAAGTGGTTTGAAGACACAGAGGAAGGATCAGAAAGGAATTTCATTAAGCCATAAGGCCCTCTTCTTTGCAAATTCAGAGACAGATATGCCTGATGTTTGTTTTCCTATAACCCAAGTTTGTGATTGGATTTTGGGAAGTATTATTGCTTCACTGGAACATGATATGGAGAATTTCTTGTCAACTTTATTGTCAAGATTTACCCGCATGTTGCAAAGTCACCTAAGAGCAAAATTTAGCTTGTAGGTACATGTTGATCAGAAAGGTTCCATAGTTCTTCTTGAAAAGTTGCAATCCGGATTCTCTCATGGAAAGCATATTGGTTAGAGTTGGATGTATTTGCTAGTGAAGCAACTCTTTTGACTGCCAAGCGGATTGTTGAGTTAAGAGTTGTGTTTAGAGAAGTATATCCTGACTCGGTGAGAATGGTATCAGTGGATCAGAAGGTTGAAGACCATCTAGTGGATGCAAGTATATTAAACTCATCGAAGGTGTATCAGATGCAAAACACCAAGTCAGAATTGTATCAGTGGTTATCATACTCATCTGAACTTTATGTAGGCACTCATATATCAAATACTCGTGATGCCAGAGCATTTGCACTTCTGTCTGAGGAAGGAATTGCAAAGAGAATGGCCAATTTTATATGCAAACTGGTAGAGACAGTCAATGATTACGATGAGTATTGTCATTATGTAGCTGGCCTTGTGGGGTTAGGGGTGACTAAGCTATTTCATGCTTCTAGGAATGAAGACTTAGCTCCAGATTGTCTTTCCAACTCCACGGAGTTATGTCTTCAGGAAATGATCATAATTTGAAATTATTTGGAAGCTATAAATGGGATCCCAACTACAAAGCAAAATGTTTCACTGCAAAATTTATTCACTAGAACTATGAAGAATTCTGATGCTAAAATGCTACTTGAGTTGCTCTTTTTCAATTACTTGTCAAAGGGAGAAATGCAAGTGTTGACTGTGCAACATGGGTGGATATTGATGTACTCCGCAACAAATTCCCGAGATTTGAACTTAGGACAAGTTCATTCCCTGGGGGGTGGAGTTATCAGGGACACCGAAGTGATGTCGGAGTAAAAACTGAATATTGGAGTAGTCGGGCCATCTATGGGTCTCAATTTGAAGAAGAGTCTGTATCAATTTAGTAAGTATCACTCTATATCCATTTTTACGTGCATTGTGCACTCTTCTTTGGAATTGGTAGGTGGCGGGTTGAGTTGGCGTGTTGCAAATGTTTCTCACTATCGGTTAGCCTGTAGCGAAACCGCCTAATTCCTTTCCCTATAAATTCTGAGTTGTAATGAATTGATTCGGAATCAATAAAAATCAACTAAAGTTTCTTACCCTAAATCTTCTCTTCTCTAACACTAGTTCTTCAATTCCCCCATTCATGGCGAAATCAGGTTGGGTCTGGATTCCAACTCCTGACACGAACCCACTAAAAATTAAAGGATCAAGTAAGTTTTTTAGAGTTGGGTAAATGAGGGATTGGAAGAGGGGGTTGATTAACTTGATGGATTTATTGAAGGGATATTTGAGATCTAAAGGGATGATAGATTGAAGAAAGGATACCTGTCGGGTGTTGGAGATGAGAGGTCGAGGTCGAGGTTGGTCAACAGTAGCAGTGCATGAATGGAACAACGGGGTGAAGAGAAAGTAAATGGGAAGGAGGAGAACTATATTAACAGACTTTCCTTATAGAGAATGAAATCAAGTGCGATAAATGAATTAAAGGAATTTTTTTAGTGGCTAAATTACATTTATAGGTAGGGACGAGGGACGATAATAGGCTGGGGCCGGCCCATGGGGCCCCTAACCCCCTCTAAAAAAACCCTACCTCAGGCCCGACTCTCTTGTAAAAAGGTAGGGCTAAGACCCAAAAATTAGGCTATCATAGACCTGTTGAATCCTGTATGCAAGGCAGATAACACTAGAAGGTGGGTGAATAGTGTTGTATAAAATTAAACAGTAAATTGAAATTTTTGCACTGTTAAGTCAACTGGATAAGGAAGGTAGTCGACTAAAGCATCAGATAAGAAGAGTAATTTAACTGAAGATTAATAAGTCTGTTAAGTCAACTTAGGGAGAAATGTAGTCGACTGACCAGACCCGATTTACAATAAACTCAGAGAAAGTAAAAATACAAGTTTAGAGAATACAACCACAGAGAATCAACACTGCAAACACCACAATGTATCCTGGTTCGGTCCACCCGACCTACATCCAGTCCCCAAGCAACCCACTTGAGATTTTCCACTATTCTTGAAAAAATACAAGAATACTCTATGGCCTTTGACAACAACTATGTAAAATCTGTAGACCTCTCTCACCACTAGAGAGAGCAAAACCCACTCTACAACCTAGAGTGAAACCGACTCTACACCAAGAGTCTTACTCTCCAACCGAGAGGACCACTCTCACAACCCGAGAGTGAAACAACAACAAAAATGAGAATACAACAACCTAAAGCGTTGTATTTGATAGTGCTTTTTGTATAGTGGCCATAGGTCGACTTCTGACTTCAGTTTAGAATGAATTCAGTGTTATACAAGACTGAAACCAGAGAACCAAGTCTTAAAGAAAGTATGTGCTTAGTAAACTTGTTCTCTTTTTCTCTTAAAAAGCAAAAGACTTGAATAAAAAAGTTGAGGAGTTAAGGAGCCTTTCCCAAATGAATTCTATACTCTATTTATAGAGTTAGACTCACTGGACGTTGAGAATCCGTTCCACAAACTGCCACAAAACGGATATAAGAGTTTGAATATGAAAAATAAGTTTTAAATTCAGAAAACTGTCAAAACTGCTTGAACAGTCGACTGGGTTGCCATATGACTCGACTGGTCAGAGCTTGAGTGAGTTTAGTCAGTTTCGTACTCTAACAGTCGACTGCTTCCAAGAGTAAGTCGACTGGTACTCAATCAGCTGAACTTATACAAGCTTTTGTGTAATACCTCGCAAAATAGCATATAGCTATTTTGCATCGTAATCCGTGCACAGTTGAGAATTGCATGCGATCACAAATTTTTCCTAATAATTATCAGTTTTAATTGGGAGATTTTCAGATATATGAGGTATTCTGAACCCGATGAGATAGACTCGGGATATCTTCTCAATTTAATTGTGGATTTATCCCGATTGTTTTGACCAGACAATTGACGGACGAAAATTTAATTTCTATGAAACATATATTTTTATAGATTTTAAATTATATATGTATTCGTCATTTTAAATTAAGATGGTGCATGAATCGAATGTAGATTCTATTGTGCACGGTTAGAGTTAGAGCTTGGTAGCCTAGGGTATGGTGACCTACGGTTAGAAGCTGACCCTCATCATGATCAAACCCTAGAATACAATCTTTATGAGATCCAAGGGCTCAAACATTAAGCCATGTGTGATTTCTTGAACAAATGAGAAGTTTTCATGAAGCTTCAGGAAAGCTTTCAAGAAGCTTCTAAATTAATGTGTTGGCACTCATCTCATCCCCACATCTTCACCCACTCAGCCCTACCCCATCCCCACCACACATCTTGGCCGGCCCATTCCTAGAAAAACCCTAGCTCCCTTATTTCTATAAAACCCCCCACTCCATTCACTTCTCATCTCTTCTCACTTTCTTATCTTGTTCTTGTTTCAAAAAAAAAGGGGGGAGAAAGAGAAGGAGAAGAAGAAAGGTGGAGTCTTTTGAGTAGGGAGTTGTAGTAGTGTAATATCCCGGACGGATATTAACTCATAGAAATTACTATTTTATTATTATTTTATTATTATTTTATTTTAATTCCAGAATCAGATTATTTTGGTAAGTTTTCGCCGGGTTGCCGACAAACAGTGCCTACGCGCATCTATCGGTCGGTGCGCATTCGAAGCGCATCAAATTGATAGCGCGAGCCTCCGAATTAATAATAAAATTTATCTTATTATTATTTTCAAAGTTCGACTATTTTATGGGAATTTTATAAGGATTTTATAAGAAATTTTTGTATACACATACATGTACACATACATACAATTGTATGGTACTTGGTACATCATACAAGTATGTAGTATGTACTTTTGAACAATATACTTACTCTTGTCATGGTAACTTAATAAGATAAGTAGGGTTTGATTAGGAGGTTTAAAAGAAGGTTTGTATGCATAAGAGAAGAACTAAAGCCTTCTAAAAACCTTATCCCTCCACCTCACCACCCTACACCATACCCCTCCCCCCCCCCCCCCTAGGGCATGGCCGGCCACCCCTTCCCTTGGGTTCTTGTGCACTTACCACCTCCTAGTCTCTTCTATAAACACCCCCTCATTCTCCTCCTTCTCTCATTTTAGAAAACAAAAAAAGATAGAAAGAAAGAAAGGAAAAGAAAGAGAAGTCTCATACTAACAAAAGAGAGTTTTTATTGTAGGATTCTTAGGAGTTCTAAAAAGCTAGGGGAAGGAGAAGGTAGCAAGCTAGTCCTTCCAAAAAAAAAAGGCTAAGGTGGGGGTTTCTTCATGCTTCCTTCTTTGTTTGGTTGTTTGTTTGTTTGTTTGTTTTGTTGTTTGACTTCTTCTCCTACCTTCTTGTTTTGTTTTGTTTTTTTTGGGTTGTTGTTATGAATGAGTGTGTGTATGTTGTGGTAAATAAAAGTAATAAAGTAGTAGTAGAACCTACTAAAACACATAAAGATCACATCTTTATTATTTGTGGTGTTGTTTATGTTGTTATTGGACAAAAGATTCACATATTGCATATAATCTTGAACATACAACCGATTGAGGGTTGTAGGACTTGTAGGAATTGGCATATGAACATTTTTACAACCATTGTGGGTTGTAGGACTTTATGGAACTTGGACTAAAAAAAATAATAAGCATATGTATGTTGAAATTTCCTTTATTGATTAAAAAGATCTTCCCTTTTTATTAATCACTAGTTAAAGAAATAACAAAAAGATCTTTTCTTTTTATTAATCACGAGTTGTAGATTAAAAAGATCTTTTCTTTTTTTTATTAATCACTAGTTAAAGAAATATTAAAAAGATCTTCTCTTTTTATTAAGCACTAGTTGTAGCTATTAAAAAGATCTTTCTTTTAATCACTAGTTGTAGAAATAATAAAAAGATATCTTTTTCTTTCATATTTACTAGTTGTAAAGTAAAATAAAATAAAAATGATCTTTCTCTTATCACTAGTAATAATAAAGACTAGTAAGCAACTAAGTAATAGCATGCTAAAATATAAGGTAGTAGTATGTGATTAAATGAGGTAGTAGTAGCATGTTAATTTAATAAAGTAGTAATAGTATGTTGATTAATAAGGCAGTAGTCGTAGTAGTAAGTTGTATGTTGTGATTTTGATGAGAATAAAGTAGTAGCATGTAGTAAGTAATTATAGATGTTTTATGTCCACAAAGTAGTAGTAGTAGTAGTAAGTTGTATGTTGGGTTCTTGATAAGAATGAAGTAGTAGTAGTAGTAGATAATTTTGTGTTATATTTTGATTAAAATAGGAGTAGTAGTAGTAGCAATTGCAAAATGTTGTAGGATCACTTCTGAAAATATTTAGAAGTAATATTCATGCTTCAAATGTTGTAGGATCACTTCTAAAAATATTTAGAAGTAATATTCATGCTTCAAATGTTGTAGGATCACTTCTAAAAATATTTAGAAGCAATATTCATGCTTCAAATGTTGTAGGATGCCTAATAAAAATATCCTACCATGCTTTATGTTTAGAAAGGTTGTAGGATTGTTTCTAAAAATATCCTACCATGCTTTATGTTTAGAAATGTTGTAGGATGATTTCTAAAAATATCCTATCATGCTTTATGTTTGGAATATTGTAGGATTGTTTCTAAAAATATCCTACCATGCTTTATGTTTAGAAATGTTGTAGGATGATTTCTAAAAATATCCTATCATGCTATTTCATGTTAGAATGTTGTAGGACTTTTTCTAAAAATATCCTACCATATTTTTATGCTTAATTAGTTGTAGGATGTTTTACAAAAATATCCTACCATGCTTTATGTTTAGAATATTATAGGATGGTTTCTAAAAATATCCTACCATGCTTTATGTTTAGAATGTTGTAGGATTGTTTCTATAAATATCCTATCATGCTTTTATACTTGAAATGTTGTAGGATGATTTCTAAAGATACCCTACCATGCTTTATGTTTAGAATGTTGTAGGACTGTCTCTAAAAATATCCTACCATGCTTTATGTTTAGAATGTTGTAGAATTGTTTCTAAAAATATCCTACCATGTTTAGATTAGCCTATTTGTGCTTAGGATGTTGTAGGATAAATTCTAAAATTCCTACCATGCTTAGATTATTCTATTTATGCTTAGAATGTTGTAGGAATCAATCTAAGAGTTTCCTACCATGCTTGGATTAATGACATTATGCTTAGGATGTTGTAGGATCCATAATAAAATTACTTACCATGCTAGTTTAATTGTAGGTATGTAATATACCATGCTAAGTTGATTGTAGGTATGTGATATACCATGCTAAGTTATTATTATGGGTAAGTGATACACCATGCTAGTCTAATTATAGGTATGTGATATACCATGCTAGTTTAATTGTAGGTATGTGATATACCATGCTAGTTTAATTGTAAGTAAGACCCATGCCATGCTAGCTTAATGGTAATTAAGTTGTAAGCCATGCTAGATAAGTGGTAGAAAAGTTGTATACCATGCTAGTTAATTGTAGGTAAGTGGTATACCATGCTAGCTTTAATTGTAAGTAAGCTTAATTGTAAGTAAGTTGTATGTCATGCTAGTTTAGATTGTGAGTAAGTCGTATACCATGCTAGGTTATATGAATACTCATGTTTACATGGTACCCATGCTTAGATAAGTGGTTGTTCATGCTATGTTAGTAGATGATCATGATTCATGCTAAGTAAGTAGGTATCATGCTAATTATTGATCATGTTAAGTTAATGACATCCATACTATGATATTCATGCTTAGAGTAAAGGAACTACCCATAGTTAGTTGTAGAGATTTTATGTTATGTTCCATACCATGCTAAAGTTCAAATGCATGTTTAGAACGTTGTAGGAGTAATGTTAGACTACCTACCATGCCTTGGAATGTTGTATGTTATATTAGTTATCTATCCATGCTTGTGTTATGGTGATTAGTCAAGATAAGTAGTAAGCTTTCACGCTCGCTTGACTATAGTAGACTCTATGTCTAGGTCGTAGTGATTTTATGCTTAAGCTCGATGTAAGCACAAGCAAAATCACATTCATACTTAGGAGTGTGATGATGAGTAGTTCTGTTTTGTAATTGGATTACCGTTGGAAGATGCTTACGAGTGTATGTCATGCCTAAGGCATTATAGGTCAAAGTAATAAGATCGGGAAGACCACTAGTGATAGTTAGTTCGATAAAGGCTGTTATGTCGCCTTCGAATTCTTCCTTAGTAGAATGCCGATCATAAACTACTAGTAGATTCTTCTGTTGCTTCTAATGATAGAAGATTAAGTTTGCTAGTAAGCACGTTTGGTTGCTTTTAAGATTGATTACCTGTATGGTTGTTTGCACATGGTTGTGCTCGTACGTGGCTCGACTGGCCCGTACGTAGCCGTGGATCTCATACGTAGCTCAGTTGGCTCGTATGTAGGTTGTTGTCTCGTACGCGGCTCGACCGGCCCGTGCGTAGCTGTTGGTCTCATACGCGGCTTATTTGGCTGGTATGTACGTGATTATCTCCTACGAGGCCCGCCTGGCTCGTAGGTAGTTATTGTTTCATACGTAGCTTAGTTGGCTCGTATGTGGTTGTTACTCGTGTATAGCTTATTAGCTAGTACACAGTTCGTTGTGCTCGTCTAGGGTGATATTACCACCCTAAGGGCTATCGACCATCAAGACATATGTTTTCTCACCCTAAGGAACTGTGGAGGAGTCACTCCTTGTGCACCGTCGAATCTTAACCAGGTTAGGTTGATCGAGGACCGGAGTATAGACGAAATCCAAGTCTAGGGTAACGGCATGCATGCATATTCGCACGGCCAAAGTCTTGGATCGATGAGCCACGAACCGGATCCTGAGGGATTCTGGTAAGTCTAGGTTGAGCAGCCTAGTAGAGTTGTCTTGCGAAGCCTAAATTAAAGGCCTAGCAGGTTGTGTTTATAACATTGTCATCCCTAGGATTGTTCGAATCAGGGACATCATTAGGATAGTGACTTACAAGGACTATTTTACTTAAACCCTTTTGCCGGGAGAGAGGAGTCAGTTGTAGGGGGCCCCTGACACTAACTCGTCCCTTGAGAGATCATAGGTGGTGTATTGGGTTGTACCTTCCCGTCAAAGGGATACGTACGGTGCCGTCTCACAAGTTGAGGACACGGGTTGCGTATCTCGCGCTGTTAATTCCTAAGGTACCGTGGCTGGGGGTGCCACAGGATGCATTGTGCAGTCCTGCGCTTGCGATACCCCAGAGGGTGCCACAGGGTAGGCTTCGTGCTACCCTGCGCTTGCGAAACCCTATAGTTTGATTTTGTTGTGACGCCCGATACATTGGGTTCGTCTATTTTGAGAGAGGTCCGGTTGGCCGGATCGCAGTGGCGAACATAGACACCACTGGCAAAATGCAATAGTGGGACTTGACCACGTCTGCAACCTCATTGGCCACATGTAGGTGTCGGGAACAGGTTGAGTACAATTAGAAATTCATAACGCAGGTTCAATCCCTATATATGGAGAAACGGCTTGAGATGGAGTCGCATGTAGTATGGGCTGCATGTTGCTTTCGGAGACTTGGTGACATTAGAATAGGAAGCGTCCTAGTTCTATTTCAATACCGCATTAGAGTCTAGTCATAGCACCCACGAACACTTAAACTACACTAATACTATTGCTATATTTTGTATATTGTTTGGGAGATTCGCTGCTATATGATCAGCCTTTAAGCGTCAGTGAATACTGACGTCCCCACTTCCGTAGGTACTGGATCGCCGAAGTACAAAGGCGAAATTCAGGAGGACTCAAGGCAAGGAAAGCAAGGAGTTAGTGTTATGTTTAGTTCCGCTGCAGTATATGTATTGATTATGCATTAGTTGAGAAGTACTCTGATGTAAGATGTTGAAGGTTGTATTCCTTAAAAATGTAAAGGTAATATTGTAACTCTATTGTAAGGTATTACAGTTGTACAATATTCAGACTTGTAACGCATTGTGTATTGAATAAATAGTTTTAAATTCTCCTGTTTTTCTGTATATTGTGACTAATTGAAGAAAAGATCTTGGCTCGTGTCACAGTTTCCCGGTATTGGAAATCGGGGCGCTACAGAGTGGTATCAGAACTAGCTTCATTTTACAGTCCAACACAGTAGGAAAATTTAAACTTAGATGCCTTTAGGAGAATGGGTTTTAGCTAGTTGTAGATAATTATAACTCATACTGTTGTTCTTTCAACTTATGTTTTATAATATTTCTATATCGATGCTAATTTCTGTATCCACTCCTTGCAGGATGATGGACAGATCAGTTCCCACGGGGAGTGGGTGGGGACAGAGAGAGGTGATAGAGATAGACTCGGACACCGAGCCTATCTTAGAGGAGGCTCAGCCACCGGTGGAGGCCGGACTGGCCCACAGAGCCCCCGCAGCTGCCACAGCAGGGGCTTTTGCTTTTGGAGGTCAGGCTCCAGTGCCGCCACCTCCCCAGCTTACCCCCGTCGAGGAGGCCTTGCAGCAGGTCTTCGAAGACATCTCCACGCTGACTTGGCCGCACGTCCACCTAGAGACCAAGATGGACTCCTGCGAGTTCGTCAACTATCACCATGCAAGGGAGGTAGAAAGGCTGAGGAGTGCCAACGCCAGGGCTCAGCGCCGAATGGTCATCCAAAACCGTGCCTACAGGGCACAGTTTGAGCGCCTGGAGCACCGGTGTGCAGATCTTCAGGTACAGATTGCACAGCTGCTGGCACTGATGACCGGACAGGACCCACCTGAGGGAGCCAGCAGTACCGACTAGGCAGTCGAGTACTTAGGAGTTGTTTTGTTATTTTGTGATTTTGGCCCCTGCATCTGTGATGTATAGATAGGGAGGATGTCACTTGAGAAAAAAAAATGTGACACTTGTAACCAGTAGGTTTAGGTAGACCGTTTTATTATTTTGGGATCTTGACTCCTACTCCTGTAATATATAGGTAGGAAAGGCATTACTTAGAAGGAGACGATATTTTGTAAACCAGTTGGTTTGTGTATATATAAGTGTAACCCTTGAATGGATGTTCAAAGAAAAATTTTGGTTCATCTCTTGTTCTCCGACTATGTTATTTCGTATTTGTCGATTCATTCTCCTAACTTGAAGTAGTTCTGAGGACAGAACTATTCTAAGGAGGGAGTAATGTAATATCCCGGACGGATATTAACTTATAGAAATTACTATTTTATTATTATTTTATTTTAATTCCAGAATCAGATTATTTTGGTAAGTTTTCGCCGGGTTGCCCACAAACAGTGCCTACGCGCATCTATCGGTCGGTGCGCATCCGAAGCGCATCAAATTGATAGAGCGAGCCTCCGAATTAATAATAAAATTTATTTTATTATTATTTTCAAAGTTAGACTATTTTATGGGAATTTTATAAGGATTTTATAAGAAATTTTTGTATACACATACATGTACACATACATACAATTGTATGGTACTTGGTACATCATACAAGTATGTAGTATGTACTTTTGAACAATATACTTACTCTTGTCATGGCAACTTAATAAGATAAGTAGGGTTTGATTAGGAGGTTTAAAAGAAGGTTTGTATGCATAAGAGAAGAACTAAAGCCTTCTAGAAACCTTATCCCTCCACCTCACCACCCTACACCATACCCCTCCCCCCCCTTAGGGCATGGCCGGCCACCCCTTCCCTTGGGTTCTTGTGCAATGTGGTGCACTTACCACCTCCTAGTCTCTCCTATAAACACCCCCTCATTCTCCTCCTTCTCTCATTTTAGAAAACAAAAAAAGATAGAAAGAAAGAAAGGAAAAGAAAGAGAGGTCTCATACTAACAAAAGAGAGTTTTTATTGTAGGATTCTTAGGAGTTCTAAAAAGCTAGGGGAAGGAGAAGGTAGCAAGCTAGTCCTTCCAAAAAAAAAGGCTAAGGTGGGGGTTTCTTCATGCTTCCTTCTTTGTTTGGTTGTTTGTTTGTTTGTTTGTTTTGTTGTTTGACTTCTTCTCCTACCTTCTTGTTTTGTTTTGTTTCTTTTGGGTTGTTCTTATGAATGAGTGTGTGTATGTTGTGGTAAATAAAAGTAATAAAGTAGTAGTAGAACCTACTAAAACACATAAAGATCACATCTTTATTATTTGTGGTGTTGTTTATGTTGTTATTGGACAAAAGATTCACATATTGCATATAATCTTGAACATACAACCGATTGAGGGTTGTAGGACTTGTAGGAATTGGCATATGAACATTTTTACAACCATTGTGGGTTGTAGGAATTTATGGAACTTGGACTAAAAAAAATAATAAGCATATGTATGTTGAAATTTCCTTTATTGATTAAAAAGATCTTCCCTTTTTATTAATCACTAGTTAAAGAAATAACAAAAAGATCTTTTTTTTTATTAATCACTAGTTGTAGATTAAAAAGATCTTTTCTTTTTTTTTATTAATCACTAGTTAAAGAAATATTAAAAAGATCTTCTCTTTTTATTAAGCACTAGTTGTAGCTATTAAAAAGATCTTTCTTTTAATCACTAGTTGTAGAAATAATAAAAAGATATCTTTTTCTTTCATATTTACTAGTTGTAAAGTAAAATAAAATAAAAATGATCTTTCTCTTATCACTAGTAATAATAAAGACTAGTAAGCAACTAAGTAATAGTATGTGATTAAACGAGGTAGTAGTAGCATGTTAATTTAATAAATTAGTAATAGTATGTTGATTAATAAGGTAGTAGTAGTAGTAGTAAGTTGTATGTTGTGATTTTGATGAGAATAAAGTAGTAGTATGTAGTAAGTAATTATAGATGTTTTATGTCCACAAAGTAGTAGTAGTAGTAAGTTGTATGTTGGGTTCTTGATAAGAATGAAGTAGTAGTAGTAGTAGATAATTGTGTGTTATGTTTTGATTAAAATAGGAGTAGTAGTAGTAGTAAAATGTTGTAGGATCACTTCTAAAAATATTTAGAAGTAATATTCATGCTTCAAATGTTGTAGGATCACTTCTAAAAATATTTAGAAGTAATATTCATGCTTCAAATGTTGTAGGATCACTTCTAAAAATATTTAGAAGCAATATTCATGCTTCAAATGTTGTAGGATGCCTAATAAAAATATCCTACCATGCTTTATGTTTAGAAAGGTTGTAGGATTGTTTCTAAAAATATCCTACCATGCTTTATGTTTAGAAATGTTGTAGGATGATTTCTAAAAATATCCTATCATGCTTTATGTTTGGAATATTGTAGGATTGTTTCTAAAAATATCCTACCATGCTTTATGTTTAGAAATGTTGTAGGATGATTTCTAAAAATATCCTATCATGCTATTTCATGTTAGAATGTTGTAGGACTTTTTCTAAAAATATCCTACCATATTTTTATACTTAATTAGTTGTAGGATGTTTTATAAAAATATCCTACCATGCTTTATGTTTAGAATATTGTAGGATGGTTTCTAAAAATATCCTACCATGCTTTATGTTTAGAATGTTGTAGGATTGTTTCTATAAATATCCTATCATGCTTTTATACTTGAAATATTGTAGGATGATTTCTAAAGATACTCTACCATGCTTTATGTTTAGAATATTGTAGGATTGTTTCTAAAAATATCCTACCATGCTTTATGTTTAGAATGTTGTAGGATTGTTTCTAAAAATATCCTACCATGTTTAGATTAGCCTATTTGTGCTTAGGATGTTGTAGGATAAATTCTAAATTTCCTACCATGCTTAGATTATTCTATTTATGCTTAGAATGTTGTAGGAATCAATCTAAGAGTTTCCTACCATGCTTGGATTAATGATATTATGCTTAGGATGTTGTAGGATCCATAATAAAATTATTTACCATGCTAGTTTAATTGTAGGTATGTAATATACCATGCTAAGTTGATTGTAGGTATGTGATATACCATGCTAAGTTAAATTGTAGGTAAGTGATACACCATGCTAGTCTAATTATAGGTATGTGATATACCATGCTAGTTTAATTGTAGGTATGTGATATACCATGCTAGTTTAATTGTAAGTAAGACCCATGTCATGCTAGCTTAATGGTAATTAAGTTGTAAGCCATGCTAGATAAGTGGTAGAAAAGTTGTATACCATGCTAGTTAATTGTAGGTAAGTGGTATACCATGCTAGCTTTAATTGTAAGTAAGCTTAATTGTAAGTAAGTTGTATGTCATGTTAGTTTAGATTGTCAGTAAGTCATATACCATGCTAGGTTATATGAATACTCATGTTTACATGGTACCCATGCTTAGATAAGTGGTTGTTCATGCTATGTTAGTAGATGATCATGATTCATGCTAAGTAAGTAGGTATCATGCTAATTATTGATCATGTTAAGTTAATGACATCCATACTATGATATTCATGCTTAGAGTAAAGGAACTACCCATGGTTAGTTGTAGAGATTTTATGTTATGTTCCATACCATGCTAAAGTTCAAATGCATGTTTAGAACGTTGTAGGAGTAATGTTAGACTACCTACCATGCCTTGGAATGTTGTATGTTATATTAGTTATCTATCCATGCTTGTGTTATGGTGATTAGTCAAGATAAGTAGTAAGCTTTCACGCTCGCTTGACTATAGTAGACTCTATGTCTAGGTCGTAGTGATTTTATGCTTAAGCTCGATGTAAGCACAAGCAAAATCACATTCATACTTAGGAGTGTGATGGTGAGTAGTTCTGTTTTGTAATTGGATTACCGTAGGAAGATGCTTACGAGTGTATGTCATGCCTAAGGCATTATAGGTCAAAGTAATAAGATCGGGAAGACCACTAGTGATAGTTAGTTCGATAAAGGCTGTTATGTCGCCTTCGGATTCTTCCTTAGTAGAATGCCGATCATAGACTACTAGTAGATTCTTCTGTTGCTTCTAATGATAGAAGATTAAGTTTGCTAGTAAGCACGTTTGGTTGCTTTTAAGATTGATTACCTGTATGGTTGTTTGCACATGGTTGTGCTCGTACGTGGCTCGACTGGCCCGTACGTAGCCGTGGATCTCATACGTAGCTCAGTTGGCTCGTATGTAGGTTGTTGTCTCGTACGCGGCTCGACCGGCCCGTGCGTAGCTGTTGGTCTCATACGCGGCTTATTTGGCTGGTATGTACGTGATTATCTCCTACGAGGCTCGCCTGGCTCGTAGGTAGTTATTGTTTCATACGTAGCTTAGTTGGCTCGTATGTGGTTGTTACTCGTGTATAGCTTATTAGCTAGTACACAGTTCGTTGTGCTCGTCTAGGGTGATATTACCACCCTAAGGGCTATCGACCATCAAGACATATGTTTTCTCACCCTAAGGAACTGTGGAGGAGTCACTCCTTATGCACCGTCGAATCTTAACCAGGTTAGGTTGATCGAGGACCGGAGTATAGACGAAATCCAAGTCTAGGGTAACGGCATGCATGCATATTCGCACGGCCAAAGTCTTGGATCGATGAGCCACGAACCGGATCCTGAGGGATTCTGGTAAGTCTAGGTTGAGCAGCCTAGTAGAGTTGTCTTGCGAAGCCTAAATTAAAGGCCTAGCAGGTTGTGTTTATAACATTGTCATCCCTAGGATTGTTCGAATCAGGGACATCATTAGGATAGTGACTTACAAGGACTATTTTACTTAAACCCTTTTGCCGGGAGAGAGGAGTCAGTTGTAGGGGGCCCCTGACACTAACTCGTCCCTTGAGGCAGATCATAGGTGGTGTATTGGGTTGTACCTTCCCGTCAAAGGGATACGTACGGTGCCGTTTCACAAGTTGAGGACACGGGTTGCGTATCTTGCTCTATTAATTCCTGAGGTACCGTGGCTGGAGGTGCCACAGGATGCATTGTGCAGTCCTGCGCTTGCGATACCCCAGAGGGTGCCACAGGGTAGGCTTCGTGCTATCCTGCGCTTGCGAAACCCTATAGTTTGATTTTGTTGTGACGCCCGATACATTGGGTTCGTCTATTTTGAGAGAGGTCCGGTTGGCCGGGTCGCAGTGGCGAACATAGACACCACTGGCGAAATGCAATAGTGGGACTTGACCACGTCTGCAACCTCATTGGCCATGTGTAGGTGTCGGGAACAGGTTGAGTACAGTTAGAAGTTCATAACGCGGGTTCAATCCCTATATATGGAGAAACGGCTTGAGATGGAGTCGCATGTAGTATGGGCTGCATGTTGCTTTCGGAGACTTGCTGACATTAGAATAGGAAGCGTCCCAATTCTATTTCAATACCGCATTAGAGTCTAGTCATAGCACCCACGAACACTTAAACTACACCAACACCATTGCTATATTTTGTATATTGTTTGGGAGATTCGCTGCTATATGATCAGCCTTTAAGCGTCAGTGAATACTGACGTCCCCATTTCCATAGGTACTGGATCGCCGAAGTTCTAAGGCGAAATTCAGGAGGACTCAAGGCAAGGAAAGCAAGGAGTCAGTCTTATGTTTAGTTCCGCTGCAGTATATGTATTGATTATGCATTAGTTGAGAAGTACTCTGATGTAAGATGTTGAAGGTTGTATTACTTAGAAATGTAAAGGTAATATTGTAACTCTATTGTAAGGTATTACAGTTGTACAATATTCAGACATGTAACGCATTGTGTATTGAATAAAAAGTTTTAAATTCTCCTGTTTTTCTGTGTATTGTGACTAATTGAAGAAAAGGTCTTGGCTCGTGTCACGGTTTCTCGGTATTGGAAATCGGGGCGCTACAAGTAGGGTTGAGTAGTAACGGATTCGAGGAGGCTAAGTTCTTCAAGAGCAAGGAGTAAAGTGAAGCGAGCAAGCAAGGCTAGGAGCAAGGAGATTTTTGCAAACTTCATGTGGGTGATTTCTCTCAACTCTAAAATTTTAGTTTTGATGTGTATGTGAATTTTTAGCATGTGGAAATAGTTAGAGAAATTTTGATAACATATGTGATAGTGGCATGATAAGAAAAGATAGTTGTATAATTAGAACAACTCATTTTATGAGTTTTTGTTAAGAAGTTTGTTTGTGAAGGTAAGTTTAGGAATTTCTTGCTCTCAAATGGCTCGGAATTTTGAACTCAAACTTTGGAAAATTGTTCTTCTATGTATTTAGAACATCCATGATTTTTTCATAATATTTGGAAACAATTTAGTAGCCCAAACATTGGACCCAACTCAGGATAGTGAGCAGCCAGAAGTGTAGCTGCTGTGTAAAATTTGGTTGTGTCTTTCCGACCTTGTAACTCGGTGTAGGCTAGTAATTTTCAGTTGAAATTTTCTGTGGACACTCATGTATGTGTGTACAACTAAAGTCTTAAATTTTGTAATTTTCCGAGGTCGTTTGATGCCTCGAAAAATTGGAATAATGCGACTGATCTGGAAGTGGTAGCTGAATTTGTCTGTGGTTTGGACTGAAGTTCAAAAGGCCATAACTCCTTATGTGTTTATGATATTGCTATGAAACTTTGGTAGTAGCTTATAGTATGAGTCTATTTGATGATTCTCAAATTTTAGAATTTTTAGAGGTCATTTGATGGGGTTTCTAAAATAATTATTGAAGGGTAGTAAATACCCTATTGAAAAGTAGTTGAAATTTGTGCTTTGTTTGAGGTGTCATAACTCATTGTGTGATATGAATATCAATACAAATTTTGGATACAATGAAATGGTATATGTTTGGATTAATAATATCAAATTTCATGAGCATTGGACTTAAGGTGGATTTGTTATTGAATTTCAAAGTGGACTATGTTCAGCCTAGTACAAGTTGACTAGTCTGTGAAGATGAGAAATTTTGGAACTATTTGTTAAGAATTTGGAAAATTGACCAACTAAAGAGTCATAGTAGGGAGTCATAGCTTTCTAACTCAACTGAAATTTTGTGATTCCAGTTTGTAGGTTGAATGTTATGATTTTCCACAGTTGGGACAGATTCAGTCTTGTCAAGGCAGCGTTTGTTAGAAGAATCAAATTTTTCCCTGTTTGTATACCTGATGGAATTTGGTATTTTTTAGGACTGTAATGATTGAATCTGAGGAAATGTTCAATTAGAAAGTTGTAGTAGACACTCCCACCTTTCCATTGAACCCGGAATCAAGTAATTCCAATGAGTGGACAAGTTTTTATGATATCGGAAAGGTGCAGCGAGTGCATGAAGGAATATACTATTAAGAGTATATGAGGTTTTTATATTATCAAGATGATTGAATTTGAGAAAGTGGTTAACTGGAGAGTTGTAGACTAGGGTTTTATCTTTGCAGAATGGGTAGTATCAAGCAATTTCGACTTGTGTGCTGGAAGATATGTACGTTGCAAGTTTAGCAACCTGTTGGTTAGTTTGACTTCGAGCTTAAGTTGGCTCGGGGACTTGAATTATTTAAAGAATTGAGGGAGTCATCCACTAGGGGATTGCAGTGGATCTCCCTACCCTTCTAGAAGTCTGATTGTGTTGGATTCCGATGACTGTAGCTTGAGTTGCAGTTACTGCTATTTCTTGAACTATTCTATCGGATAATTGATGAGGAATACTTTGCTTACCGCAGTGTGGTGATCATAAGCTATCGTGCTTTTAAAGATTTTTTTAGCATTTCATTTGGAGTATAGACAAGTTCTTATGCTTAGGACATGAGTGAGTTGGGTTATAGCTCTGGTCGGTTTGTGTTTGGTGTCACGATGCCTGAGTCTGTCAATGTTCAGAATTGTTGGTTATGTGTGTGCTTACCATTTTCAAATTGTTTTGCATCCTTTGGGCACCGTTGGACTATTTGCTGAGGGTCACGGACCGGGGTTATTGGGTCGATGACCTATGAAGATATTGAAAATCAGTGGATGTGATTCCCGTAATGGTTGTTACTGTAATACCCCAGATTTCTAAAGAGCGAACAGTCGACTGGTATGCTTAGCAGTCGACTGGTATGCGCAGGATTTGAGAAAATTGAGAAGAATTTGAGAATTTAGTCCCACATGGGAGGTTTACAAGAACTAATTTGAGTATAAATACTATTAGCCAATGATCAAGAGTCACCAATTCGGTTAACCACCTTTTGAGAGGTAGCCTGTGGTGGGCAGTTGTACTACATAGTATCTAATTTGTATTTCTAAAAATATATTAAATTCTCTGAGTATTGGGGCGGGGCGTTACAAATGGTATCAGAGCCGACTTTCGACCCCAGGTGTAGTAGAGGGCCTACGATCTGCGGTGCTGAGAGTCATTGATCTCCGGGATCGGTGTTGAGTGTGGTATCCGATCTGCGGTGTTGAGAATGATTGATCTCCGGGATAAGGGACTATACTACATCGGCTAGAAAGGGTGGTCCTACACTAGATGTGTGCCCTGTACTCAGCGAGGACGCTGATCCCTAAGGGGGGGTGTATGTAATAGCCCAGATCTCGTATGTAATACCCCAGATCTCGGTGAACAGTCGACTGGTGGGTAGATCAGTCGACTGGTATGCACGGGATTTGAGATTGAGATTGAGAAATTTAGTCCCACATGGGAAGTTTGATAGGATAATTTGAGTATAAATACTATTAGCCAATGATCAAGAGTCACCTAATTGGTTAACCACCTTTTGAGAGGCAGCCTGTGGTGGGCAGTTGTACTAAATAGTATTTATAATTTGTCTGAGTATTGGGGCGGGGCGTTACAAATGGTATCTGAGCCGACTTTCGACCCCGGGTGTAGTAGAGGGCCTACGATCTGCGGTGTTGAGAGTCATTGATCTCCGGGATCGGTGTTGACTGTGGTATCCGATCTGCGGTGTTGAGAATGATTGATCTCCGGGATAAGGGACTATACTACATCGGCTAGAAAGGGCGGTCCTACACTAGATGTGTGCCCTGTACTCAGCGAGGACGCTGATCCCTAAGGGGGTGTATGTAACACCCCAGATCTCGACGAACAGTCGACTGGTGGGTAGATCAGTCGACTGGTATGCGCGGGATTTGAGATTGAGATTGAGAAATTTAGTCCCACATGGGAAGTTTGATAGGATAATTTGAGTATAAATACTATTAGCCAATGATCAAGAGTCACCAATTCGGTTAACCACCTTTTGAGAGGCAGCCTGTGGTGGGCAGTTGTACTACATAGTATCTAATTTGTCTTCTAAAAATATTAAAATTGTCTGAGTATTGGGGCGGGGCGTTACAAATGGTATCAAAGCCGACTTTCGACCCCGGGTGTAGTAGAGGGCCTACGATCTGCAGTGCTGAGAGTCATTGATCTCCGGGATCGGTGTTGAGTGTGGTATCCGATCTGCGGTGTTGAGAGTGACTGATCTCCGGGATAAGGGACTATACTACATCGGCTAGAAAGGGCAGTCCTACACTAGATGTGTGTCCCGTACTTAGCGAGGACGCTGATTTCTAAAGGTGGGGTGTATGTAATATCCCATATTTCTAAAGAGCGAACAGTCGACTGGTATGCGTAGCAGTCGACTGGTATGCACAGGATTTGAGAAAATTGAGAAGAATTTGAGAATTTAGTCCCACATGGGAGGTTTACAAGAACTAATTTGAGTATAAATACTATTAGCCAATGATCAAGAGTCACCAATTCGGTTAACCACCTTTTGAGAGGCAGCCTGTGGTGGGCAGTTGTAGTACATAGTATCTAATTTGTATTTCTAAAAATATATTAAATTGTCTGAGTATTGGGGCGGGGCGTTACAGTTACTTTGACAGACCAGTCAAGCTCGACTTTGTTTGATCGACACCGAGTGTGATTTGAATAACAACATGTTTTCAGTAAACTGGATTGATTAGATTTTATTTTATTGTTTCACTTGAAGACCAAATTGGTGTTAGGGGTGATTCCCTATAATCCGACTCGCTCTGAGAGTTGGCACTAGGTGGTGATAATCGTGGGATTGTCTCTTCCTGTCATTAAGGATGCGTGCTGCGATGTGTATCTAGCACTGTTAATTCTTGAAGTACCGTGATAAGAACGAGATGTCGATTTCCTGGTGGATAGGGGATTTTAGACCTTCGAGTCCGTCATGTTCTATGCGGTGGACACGAACAGATCGTGTTGGATCTTCTACACAATGGATGTGCTGCAGTGTATTTGTAGGTTCGTCATAGCTTTTGAGTGGGGTCCGGGCACCGGGCACTAGTGGCAAACCGTGACACCACTAAGTGCCTGCAGAATGGATGAGACCGATTAATCTGCAACCTCCTCAGCCACGCTATACTATCAGGAACAGAAAGTGTAGAATAATAGAATGCATTGCGTGGCGAGAGTTTGAATCCCTGAAACTGGAGAAGCATCTTGATCTGGAGCATATGTAGTATGGGATCATGTGTTTCCATAGTCTTGCTGACATTAGATTAAGTGCATATGTTCTATACTCTGTATTTTTGCATTAGACTCAGGTCATGGTATATACGAACACTAGGATATCAGGATACACGTTTATTTTCCATTCAAGATAAATTGTGAGTGTAATAGTTAGAGAATCGATGTTTTTTTATCAGCATTGCATCATTAGAATTACTGACGTGCCCACTTAATTAGCTGCTTGATACCGGGTCGAGAGGACAGGAGAGCCAGACCAACAGGACATCCAAGTAGAGTGGCAGTGTGCATGCCTACCCTTTGAACGGGTGCAGAAATATCAGAGTCGCGCTGCAGAAGGCTCAAGCCGAGGGACAAGTCCCTGGGAGGCAGATAGACCACTCAGCGGAGTTTCGGAAATGACCAATCGATTGCCGGTCTGGAAGACAGCTGACAGCTTCGCAAGAGGAGCCTGAATATTTTTTGTAATCAGTTGTAATAAGTTATGTAATTTGTATTCCTTGTTCAAGGACCGATTGATATTTGTAATCATTGATGTAATAACTCTGATGGCAATAAAAGTGTTTAAATTTTTGTGTTATTTACTGTGTTGAGATGCATTTGAAGGCAAAGATTCTAGTTGTGTCACGGATGTCCGATAAAGGGGATTCGGGGTGTTACACTTTGTTTTGACATTTTGATTTTGTAAAAGGGAATGTGTGAGTGTGTGTGTGTGGCAAGGCTTTTATAAGATTCTAAGTCACAAGTATTACAGACACAATTACAAGACATTTGTTCAAAGTAGCTAATTACTTGAAGCACTTGAAAGTCTTTGTCTTGAAACTTGAAAGCTCTTGAAGGCACTTAGTCTTGATCTTGAGTCTTGTGGCTTGATCTTATCTTTGTGGCTTGGGCTTGCATGCTTCATCATTGTATTTGGCCTTGGATGCTTTACACACTGCAAAAGATATGTAGGATAGAATAATTGTGTATTGAGTTGTAGCCATCAAAATCAAGAATCTACATTCTCCCCCTTTTTAATGATGACAACACAATAACTTAAAATAATATAGACATAAAATTTACATATCATGATACTCACATAAAATGAAAAAAATGTACAATTGTTACAAGCTCACAAGCTCCCCCTGAATAAAATACAATATGCACAACATGCACAACACAACATGCACAAAAATTTTGAACGTCTGCAACAACATATCATGTACAAAATCATAATTTCTCCCCCTTTGTCATCAACAAAAAATAAGGAGTAAAGACAAACCATAGATTGAAAACCAACATATCATGAACATAAGGAAATTTATACATAATCAGATACGGAGATTGTTCATAGGACAAAATGAGAGAACATCAATGAAAGCATAGAACATAACTTTAAAAAAAAAACAAAAAAAAACAAAAAACAAAAAACAAAAAACAAAAAACAAAAAACAAAAACAAAAAAGAAAAAGAAAAAAGAAAAAAAAAGAAAAGAAAAATACATCAATCGTCTTCGTCTTCTTCATCATCACTGTTGGTGCCAGGGTTAGGATGTGGAAACTAACGTACAAACATTTGAGTGAGGTTAGCAATGCTAGCCTCAAGAGATTCCTGCCGACCTAAGATGAGATCTGTACGATCAATGAGATAATTGACAGAAGTGTAAAGACTCTGAGGATCAGAAAAACTAGCTCTAGGACGAGAAGACAAACTAGAAGCAGACGACCGACGGGGAACAAAAGTAGCTAGAGGAATAGGAGGTGTATTTCTTTAAGGAGACCGAGGGGGTGAGTAAAGAATTTTCATACGTGCTAGACTTGCACGATAAAAAAATTCATAATGAGTAACAACACTCGACTCGGAATTAAGATCAATTTGATAAGTAGTTAAAGACATGGTTAAGTAGTGCACCAAAAGGAAGAAAAGATGAATGAGCCTTATGGAGATGATTAAAAATTACTCGACACCAATTGACTTGGATGTTGCCAAGAATTGCATACATCGCTTGTTGCAATTCAAACGAAAATTGGTCGTAGCTACCCGTTTTTGGGATAATGTTGTACGACAATATTCGTGCAACGACTTTAGCAAGCGGAGTAATCGATTTATTGGTCATTGGAAGATCACGATTTGGCAAAAAGATTTTAGACAAGATAGATTGATCATCCCACTCAATTTCCTCTAAATCTAACCCTTCATTAGATATATTCAAAATACTCCCGAATTTTTCAGCAGTTAATTTCAATCGAACATTTTTCACCATTGTAGTAAAAAATATTTCATTACCATCCTCAGATGTTGCAACTTTATATTTTTATAAAACAAATATATGAGTTGGGGATAGTAATAGGGTTGATTTACTAAGGACAGAAGTTTAAATAAACCATATTGTTCAAATAGTGGGCAATCGGAAATCTATCTAAATCAAGGAAATTAACAAAATGACCCAGAAAGATCATGATTTGACAAATGATAAAATACTTCTCAACAAGAGAAGGGTGCCTTAAGTACTGAAGATAAGTATGAGAATATTGCTCTTCTTCAACAGTTGAACCCTAGATCTTTTGGGTTTAGGCATATTGAGAATCTAGAAAAATCTTTGAAAAACAAAGAGAGAAGATTTAGAGATGATTACCCACAACTAGAGACCAAGAAACACAAGAACTCAAGAGACTCGAACTGGAAAGGCAATGAACAATCTTGGGCGGAGAAACCAACTCCAATGGCGGCACCGTAGAGATCAAATGCTTCAAGAGAACATGGAAAGAGCAGCCGATTTAGGAAGAAAGGGTAAAAAGTGAAAGGGGAAAGAAGAGTTTAAGGTTTTTATTTGAAGGGAATGGCTCTGATTGAATGTGGGTTTGAATGGAGGGTCAAGATCAAATAGAGGGTAAAAGAGAGTGAGAGATAAATGCCTCATTCTGTGACGATTTAGAATCAGAAAATCGAGTTGATGTCGCGACAGTCGACTGGATTTAGATCAGTCTACTAAATTGAAAGCAAATAAAACCAAACGAAAAATCAAGTAAAGCTACTGTCAGTCGACTGTAGATTGGAGACAGTCGACTGAGCAAAAGACACAATTAAGTCAGAAATTCAGACAAAAACAGAGTACTGTATAAGTTGATTGAAAACTAACTATAAGTCGACTTAGACATAAAGAAAATTTAAGAAATGTCATGAAATGAGCAAATGCCTAGTTCTCTTCTAAAGTTGATAAAGATATCTTCTTTAAGTGGTTTGGTAAATATATCTGCTACTTATTTATCAGTTGAAATAAAATCCAATATTATATCTCCCTTTAAAACATGATCACATAGAAAATGATGTCGAATATCAATATGTTTCGTACGTGAATGTTGAACCGGCTTTTTAGATAAATTAATAGCACTGGTATTATCACATATTATTGCGGGTCTTGAAAAAGAAATACAATCTATATAATAAAACACAAAGAAAGCTATCAAGTGGCTCACATTCAATCCCCCCCAAAATTAAAGGCCCAGATCCAACCTCACAAAACATATTTTCCCTCCCAAAATTTCAAACCCCAAAATCAAATTTTTCCCCCCAAAACTAAAAAACTCATTACTTTATTACAATCTCTCTCTTCTTTCTTCACTTTTTCATATTTCTCTCTTTCTCTCTCTCTCTCTCTCTCCAATTTTTTTTTTATTTACTTAGAAATTTAGATTTTAAGATTTTAGGTTTGTAAAATTTTCAGAATTTTTATGTTTTTTTTATTACACATGTTATACTGAACATAGCAAATATCTCTTCAACAGTTAAATTTCATCATTTTCTACCATTAAAGTTCTAAGAAGTTAAAATTATTTTTCAACATATACTAATAGAAACATGGATGTTTATTTACAACTAATTATTGTCATTCTATTCAAACTTGAACTACATAATTATTGTTTTACTGTTTACAGGGCTTTTCGTGTGTTGTATCGTTCCAAAGACATGCCGTAGGCACGTGCCCACGGGCAAATCTAGTAATCTAATAAAGTTTGTTTCATCCATAAAATTTGTGTACAAGCTAAACTTGCAGCAATATATTCAGCTTCTGTAGTAGATAGGGATACCAAATTTTGCTTTTTACTACACCAAGATACTAGTGAATGTCCCAAAAAGTGACAAGTTCCACTAGTACTTTTACAGTCAGTATTACTACCAGTAAAATCGGCGTCACTATACGACAAGAGTTCAAAGTTATTGGTACGTGGATAAAACAAACCACATTTAGATGTGCCTTTAATATATCTTAAAATACATTTCACTGCTTTTAAGTGAGATTCTTTTGGATTAGACTGATATCTAGTACAAAAATATACACTAAACATAATATCTGGTTTACTAGCAGTTATATATAAGAGTAAGCCAATCATACCTCCATAGAGCTTTTAATCGACACTCTTACCTAATTCATTTTTGTCAAGTGTCACGCCCCGCTTTCCAAAAAGAATACGGAATACGGATACGCAACAAAAGCCCAGCGAATGATTTTCATCACCCATAAGTTGTTCAGGAATTCTTTACAACATATCACAATAAAATCAGAGTCGGAAGCCAGAAAAGTCAACCACATGCACATATGAACCAAATACCAACAAGAATACTTGAAATAAAATATATTAATCTCAAATAGTCATGATCTGAAATACACAAATAAATCCTGGGTCATATTGTCCGAATACAAGATAAATCCAAATACATGAATACAACTATTGTTCAAGAAAACTACAAGAATTCATAATAACAAGATCCAGCACTAATACTTCATGTCACTAATACCATCTGGAATCTGTTCTCCAAAATCTGCAATTCAACGAATGCAGGAAAGGGGGAAAAAGAAAAATATGTATCCGTCAATTGCAAGTTACAGGCCACTTATAATGTAGAATACAAGTACATGACGAAAACTAAACAAATCTAATTAATAGCAGAAACAGATCTAGCATGGTATACTAACATGTGTCAAGTGTCAAGTGTCAGATAGTATGCAAACAGATATACAGATAGTGTCAAATAATAGTGTCAAGTGATAATGTCAGACAAATAACAGGTAATCAGATAATCAGGTAACAGATTCAGATTTAGATTTCAGATTCAGATACAGATGTCATGTTCTTATAAGTCTTGTGTGATTACTATCTAGGTAGCACTTCATGGGCCCCAAAAACATAACACATGGTTGCTACAATAAACAATTTTATATAGGGGATCATATAGGGCCGTGTACTCAGGGTTCAGACAGATACCAGATAACAGATGATCATGTAACATGATCTCATACAAATAACATATAACAGACGACTATGTAACATGATCTCATACAAATAATAGATAACAGACGATCATGTAACATGATCTCATACAGATAACAGATAATCAGATGGGAAACACAGGCCCCATTCTAAGTACACATTTCTATGATTTCCCACTACTAGATCTATCTCTTAAACCCCGACTTGGTTACTTTTATTATGGTCATCAAACAGGCATGAATGTATACGAAATAATGTCAAACTAACATGGTATAATCGGTATTAGGTTCAGGGAAATATATAAATATGCATAGATGATATACAGTCACATAAACGAGCAAAATAGTGTATGTTCTTATTCAGGACAGCAAGACAGTAAAGTATTAAAACAGTGAATCCCGTCGCTATAGAAATGCAGATCTAGATCTGCCAAAGGATCTGGAAAATAGACATTCACATGAATCTAGAGAATATAAATAAGTCATATCGTGTTTCAGAAAATCACAACTCAAAACTGATTTGAAAACAGAAAACACGTTTAGTCAGGAATCAGGAAAACGAATTCTCAGTCAGAAAAACCACATCAAAACCTCTCAAATAAATTCAGAATTAATCTGGGGTATTCCCCTATATGTCTAGTGTCTAAATATAAAGTTTCAGAATTTTCTAGTAAGAATAGATCAATCATCAAAAATACGAAAGCATCAAGAAAACATCGTTTAGCAAATCTGGAAATCCCAACACTGCTGTACGAAAATTAAGATATCTCGCAACCAGTGAAACGAAATCTAATTCCGCCAAAGGGATATGAAAATAGATAGAATATACTAACTTTCACATTTCACAAACATTTTTTATACAGTATAAGGAATCATAGTGAAAATAGGATTCTTTACAAAACAGCGAGCAAAATACAGCACGTATAGATTTTATAAACGAGCATGAAACATCGCTTAAAACTTGTCAATAAAATTCACCAAAATTCTGGATAATCCCTAACTTAATAAAGAAATACTGACCAAAGTTTTGGACCAAAATAATATGTATAGCATAGTTCTTGAAAATAGTTTGTTATCAAAATTACTAAAAAACAGAATCTGGAAAAGATCGACACCTTTGTACTAAAACAGCCATAACTTAGTCATACGAAATCAAAATCAAGCAAGGTCAGGGAGGTTTGAAAATAGACAAAATCATCTACAACTCTCGTTTTATACCGAAATTAAGATACTGACTGTAAACCAGTCGGAAATAGCAAACAAAACAGAACAGTGCCAAATTACAGATTTTTCCCTTAGAAACAAAATCAACATAAATTCATGAAAATTGCTCCAAATACATCCAAACTTGAAATAAAGTCTACCAAGTGTCTAAACATCATGAATTTGGGTTATTAATATGTCCATGCCAAATATATCTCATTGGTCTCAACCAAAACACAAGTTTGCACACAAATCTCACATACATGTTCCAAATCAAGAATCGGGCGAATCCTAGGTTAAATCATGTTAAGATTGTGTCGTGAGTCATTCTATGGTCATATTTTCACAATAGAGACAAAACCCATCAAAGAAATTACAAGCAAGAGTCATCTTTAGACCCAACAACACTATAGGTCAACTTTTTGACTTGTATCAAACAAATGAATTGGAGTACAAGTTACTTGCCTTAACCGAAGATGAAGAACGACGAAAATCAAGAGTAACGGGAATGGATTCTCGACAACGAGAAAAACCCACGAACGAAAATCCACGATCCAAAGCAAATCACGAATCACACACGCACAACCCACTTACATGCGCGAAGCAACAAGAGAGCGAGAGAGATCAATCGGAAGAGCGAGAAAAGAGGGAAAAAAAAAGTGACGGCTAGGAGGACAATACACAGCATGGGAAGGGGGGATGGATGGTATATGTATGATGAGGAAATTAGGGTTGGTTAGAGGGGCGGCACAGCATGAACCGGGTGTGGTATCTGGATTCGGGTGTAATGCAGCTCACGGTTTAAGGGGTATTGCACTTGGGTTCGGTAATGATCAGGTAAAAATTGAGTGGCGGGTTATATATATTAGGAAGGTAGTCAGGTAAGCATTTAAGGTAGGGATAGGAATTTATTGGGTATAAGTTTATGTAGATTCTGGGGAAATAATTAGGCCTATGGTTGAATAGATCGGATTGGAAGTGGGTGGGAAAAATAATAGGAAAGTAATGGTAGGATTATAGTAAGTGGTTAAATGTGGGAATATGGTTAATATGTTCTGGGAAATTTTAATAGGCATGGCTTTATAGTTAGGATCTGATGGGTGGATTCTTGTCAGGTGGGTTGGGTAGATTATTAGTAGGTTTAAGAATGAATTTAAAGGTAATTAAGGATATAGGGAAAAAAAAAAAAAAGGGTATTAGGAAAAAGATTAGATATATGGTGATAAAAAAATGAGACGGGCACAAAAGTAGGGAAATAAAAATAGGGCACAATAATTAAAATAAAGAGGATCACAAGTAATGGTTCGATCAACTGGAGACGAACAAAAGAGACAACAAGATCCAAAAATTTAAAATGTAAAGATGACAAAAATAACAAAATGAATTTATTTAAAATAAAACCAATATACGGTCAAAAGAAATACCAGAGAAATACAAAGAGAGAAAAATACACCAAAACAAAAAAATACACAAACGAAAAACAGGGGTTACATCAAGTATAGTAGTAGTAGGCATAGGTGTGGTCTTACTACTAGTGCTATCCATGCCAAATCTTTTGAGTAATTTCTTAGCATATTTTCATTGATTAATAAATATGCTATTTTGAGACTGTTTTATTTGTAGTTCAAGAAAATAATTGAGTTCTCCTATGTGACTCATCTTAAACTCATTTTCATGGTATTAGAAAACTCTTGACATAGATTACTGTTAGTTGATCCAAAAATTATGTCATCTACATATATTTGTATGATTAAAATATCGGTATTTATTTTTCTAATAAATAAGGTAGTATCTACTTTACCAATTTCAAAACCAGTTTCTAAGAGAATCTTGTTTAAGACCGAGGTGCTTGTTTAAGACCATATAAAGCCTTTTTCAATTTAAAAACCTGGTTTGGAAATTGTTCATGTTCGAAACCGGGTGGTTGCTTTACATAAACATCTTTCTTAATGAAACCATTTAAAGAAACACTTTTTACATCCATTTGGAAGAGTGTGAAATTCATTACACACGCAAAAGATAATAAAATTCTAATTGATTCTAGTCTAGCAACGGAAGCATATGTTTCATCAAAATCAATTCATTCTTCTTGATTATATCCTTGAGCAACTAATCTAGCCTTGTTCCTAACGACTTGTCTTGATTCATCTAACTTGTTTTTAAATACCCATTTGGTACCAATTATAGTATGATCAGGAGGTCATGGAACTAAATCCCATACATCATTTCTTATAAATTGGTTAAGTTCATCTTGCATGGCATTCAACCAAAATTCATTCTCACATGCTTCTTGTATATTTTTCGGTTCAAAATCAGACAAGAAAATAGTATGAGAAATCATATTAACATGAGATCTTATTTGAATACCATGTGAAATGTCACTAATGACTAAGTCATGAGGATGATCTCGAACTTCAACAAATGACTTTGATAAAGTTTGAGTTATTACAACAGGATCAATCGACTTAACAAGTCCATCAGCCGACTGATTCGCATCAGTCGACTTAGGAAGCCTATCAGTCGACTTATCTAGGGTAGTTTGCTCTAGTGATTTAATAACGTTATCTAGTGGTGATGATTCAATTTCATCAATTTCAATAACATTAGATGAAGGTAAAGATTCATCAAATGAAACATGCATAGATTCTTCAATAGTCAAAGATGACTTATTGAAAATTTTATATGCCTTACTCCTATTTGAGTATCCAACGAAGATACCTTCATTAGATCTAGTATCAAATTTATCTAGATTATCTTTTGTGTTTAATATGAAATACTTACAACCAAATACTTTAAAATACGAAACTTTAGGAATTCGATCATAAAATAATTCAAAACAAGTTTTCTTAAGTTTTGGCCTAATCAATATTCTATTTAAAACATAGCATGCTGTAGAAACGGCTTCAGCCCAGAAGTATTTAGGAAAATTGCTTTCAACAAGCATAGTACGTGCACATTCTTGCAAAGTCCTATTCTTTCTTTCAACCATTCCATTTTGTGGTGAAGCTCTAGGAAATGTAAATGAATGTGTTATACCATTCTTGTTGCAATATTCTGAAAACGTTTCATTCTCAAATTCTCCACCATGATCACTTCTAATAGTAACTATGGTTAGAGATTTTTGATTTTGAATTCGTTTGCAAAAATTTGCAAATTCTTCAAAGGCTTCATTTTTATGTTTTAAAAAGAATACCCATGTAAATCTTGAAAAATCATCTACCAAAACAAATACACATCTACTTTTATTTAAAGAAGCGACTCTAGTAGGACCAAATAAATTCATATGGATTAATTCAAGAGGCCTACTAGTAGAAATCATTTCTTTTGTCTTAAAAGTAGATTTTACTTGTTTTCCTAGTTGACATGCATCACACATCTTATCTTTCTTAAAAGATAATTTTGGCAATCCTTTAACTAGGTTATTCTTAGATAATTTAGCAATGTTTTTCATATTTACATGTCCAAATCTCTTATGCCAAAGCCAAGAGTCATTGTTTGAAGAAACTAAACAAAAATCATTTGAAAACTCATTTGTTTTTAAACATAATTCATATATATTGTTTTTCCTAAAACCTTGAAAGATTACATTTTTTATGGATGAATCATAGATTAAGCATGCATCTTTTTCAAAGACTATTTTATAGCCCTTATCACAAAGTTGACTAATACTTAACAAATTATGCTTTAAACCACTAACTAGAAATAACTCTTCAATAGTAGGGGTAGTGTTCTTACCGACCATGCCTATCAGTTCCTCCATCTATCTCTTGTATGGAAGAAAGTAAGTTTGCATGACCATTCATGTGCTTAGAGAATCCGCTGTCAAGTATCCATCTTTCTCTTTTAAGTACCTATAAAATAAGAATTGTGAATGTGGTACCCTTTTCATTGGGTCCGAAAGAGATTAGTGTTTGGGAAACCAAACCCAAAGTGAGTTTGATTTACCACCAAAAGCAGGCATATAATTTACAGAATTACATACATAATGAACAAAAGAATTTATATAAGTAATCCTATCATTAAGACTCAGGTTGACTGGAACCCAAATATTTTTTGTCTGTCCAATCGACTTTGTTGTACCATTCAGTCGACTGTTCTGAGAAGTCAGTCGACTGGGAGGTGAAACAAGTCGACCTATATTATGTTTTCATCTTTTTGAATAAGACTCTAAACCTCTGAACAGACGACCGAATTTTGGGGTCAGTCGACTGGTCTAGTCTGAGAGATTACTATTTTCATGATTGAAATTAATTTTTGGTTTTTCAAAATAATCATATAACTTATTTTTATACTAGAAACAGAATCAATCTTATTACTACTAGTATTATTAGAAGAATGATGTTTTTGAAGAGTTTTTTTGAAAACCTAGTCCAAACTTTTTATTAGATTGAACTTGATTTTGGAGAACTTCATTTCAATTCTCTTTTCCTTTGTTGAACTTAGATGCATTCTTAGATATCTCTTCATAATTTTTCTTTAGAGATATAAGATCTATATCCAAGTTAGAAAGACGAGAATTTAAATACTTGACTTCAATATTTAAGTCAAGATTTTCTTAAGAAAACGTTTGATTGACTTTTTCTAGATTTTTTACTCTTATCTTCTCATTTTTCAGTTCTTGAAAAACTTCATTAAATGCTTCTAATAAATCATTTGAGTCAAAGTTGTCACTTACATCATTTTGAGTAGCCATAAAACACACGCTCGCGACGTCGTTTGACTCTTCATTCTCTTCTTCTGATGATGAGTCAATATCATCCCAAGTTTCTTGATAGGCCTTCTTGTTCATCATGTATTTGTTCTTGGTGTACTTGTCCTTCTTGAAGTTAGAAACTTTCCCTTTTGATTTTGCATTTTCTAACAGACAATCCTTCTTCATGTGACCTGTTCTATTACACTTGAAACAAGTAGGGGGTTCATTAGTATCCTTAAACTTAGAATTGAATTTACCTTCGCGAAGAAATTTCTTGAATTTTCTAGTGAACATGGCCATTTCTTCTTCATCTTCTTCTTCATCTTCTAAATCGGACATGGCCTTGAAAGCAAGAGTCTTCTTCCTGGCTTGTTGAGGTTCTAAAACCTTCTTGTGTTCTTCCAATTGTACTTTGCATGCCATTAGATTTCCCACAAGATTCTCAAGAGTGAGTTGTGTTAAATCGTTGGCTTCTTCTATAGCAGTGGTCTTTTTCTCCCATTCAGGGTTAGGGCACGAAGAACCTTCCTCACAATTTCTGCTTGCGAATATCTCTTTCGGGGAGCCACAAGAGAGTTTGTGATGTCGGTGAATCTAGTTATCATGTCTGACACATTTTCATTCTCCTTCATGCGGAATATCTTGAACCTGTGAACAAGTACAGAGAATTTAGATTCTTTGACCTTATTTGTACCTTCATGTGTTACCTCAAGAGTGTGTCATATTTGATGAGTCGTTGTTGTGTTTGACACACGATTGAACTCTTCTTTGGTAAGTGCACAAAATAGAGCATTCATCGCCTTTGCATTGTTCATGGTGTTACTCTTCATATCATCGTTCCATTGTGCATAGGGAATTGTAGGTATGGTATAATTTGTATCAGTCATGTTCCAAATCTCATAGTTAATCAACTGTAGGTAGATCTTCATTATACACTTCAAATAGTTGTAGTTTGTTCCATCAAAGAGATGTGGCCTTTGTGTGGATTGACCTTCATGGTATTGACTTGTATTTGAAGTAGATGCCATTGCACTCAACCAGGCTCTGATACCAAGTGTTGGATCCTATATGCAAGAACATTAGAGGGGGGAGTAGTGTTTTATAAAATTAAACAGTAAATTAAAATTTTTGCACTGTTAAGTCAACTGGATAAGGAAGGCAGTCGACTGAAGCATCAGATAAGAAGAGTAATTTAATTGAAGATTAATAAGTCTGTTAAGTCGACTTAGGAAGAAATGTAGTCGACTGACCAGACTCGATTTATAATAAATTCAGAGAAAGTAAAAATGCAAGTTTAGAGAATACAACCACAGAGAATCAACACTACAAACACCACGATGTATCCTGGTTCGGCCCTCCCGACCTACATCCTGTCCTCAAGCAACCCACTTGAGATTTTTCACTATTCTTGAAAAAATACAAGAATACTCTACGACCTTTGACAACAACTATGTCAAATCCGTAGACCTCTCTCACCACTAGAGAAAGCAAAACCCACTCTACAACCTAGAGTGAAACCAATTCTACACCAAGAGTCCTACTTTCCAACTGAGAGGACCACTCTCACAACCCGAGAGTGAAACAACAACAAAAATGAGATTAAAACAACCTAAAGCCTTGTATTTGATAGTGCTTTTTGTATAGTGGCTATAGGTCGACTTCTGACTTCAGTCTAGAACGAATTCAGTGTTATACGAGACTAAAATCAGAGAACCAAGTCTTAAAGAAAGTATGTGCTTAGTAAACTTGTTCACCTTTTCTCTTAAAAAGCAAAAGACTTGAATAAAAAAGTTGAGGAGTTAAGGAACCTTTCCCAAATGAATTCTATACTCTATTTATAGAGTTAGACTCACTGGACCTTGAGAATCCATTCCACAAACTGCCATAAAACGGATATAAGAGTTTGAATTTGAAAAACAAGTTTTAAATTTAGAAAACTGTCAAAACCTGCTTGAACAGTCGACTGGGTTACCATATGAGTCGACTGGTCAGAGCTTGAGTGAGTTCAGTCAGTTTCTTACTCTAACAGTCGACTGCTTCCAAAAGTAAGTCGACTGGTACTCAATCAGCTGAACTTATACAAGCTTTGTTTTGACATTTTGATTTTGTAAAAGGGAATGTGTGAGCGTGTGTGTGACATGGATTTTACAAGATTCTAAGACTCACAAATATTACAAACACAGTTACACGACATTTGTTCAAAGTAGCTAATCACTTGAAGCACTTGAAAGTCTTTGTCTTGAACTTGAAAGCTCTTGAAGGCACTTAGTCTTGATCTTGAGTCTTGTGGCTTGATCTTGTCTTTGTGGCTTGGCCTTGCATGCTTCATCATTATATTTGGCCTTGGATGCTTTACACATTACAAAAGATATGTAGGATAGAATAATTGTGTATCGTGTTGTAGCCATCAAAATCAAGAATCTACAAGACCGTAGTCTTTTTAAGTCCCTACCCCAACCCAGACTTGACCATAGTCTTTTTAAGGCCCTAAGGAAGCCCTACTATTTTATTATAGTGTATAATATATATATATATATATATATATATATATATATATATATATATATATATAGGAGGCTAGAAAAGTGTGTAATTGATATCTTTTGCAGTTAATAGAAACTATGTAGTCCAACTCATGGCCATGAGCTAGTGAGAACTCTTTGGCGAGAACCATGAAAATGTTGTTTGGGATTATAGTTGAAAGATCCGAACCATTAATTTTGATTTATATGCGTAAATTTCTCATGAAGTTTATTGTAAGAACGGTTCTCACCCGATCGTTTCCATATATATATATATATATATATATATATATATATATATATATATATATATAATCCCTAACAACATTTTCATGGTTCTCGCCCAAGAGTTCTCACTAGCTCATGGCCATGAGTTGGACTACATAGTTTCTATTAACTGCAAAAGATATCAATTAACACTTTTCTAGCCTCCTATTTCTATATACCATCACATAAGCCTATTTCTATATACCATCACATAAGAGCAACTTTATATATATGTAGATATATATATATATATATATATATATATATATATATATATATATATATATATATATATATATATGGAAACGATCGGGTGAGAACCATTCTTACAATAAACTTCATGAGAAATTCATGCATATAAATCAAAATTAATGGTTTGGATCTTTCAACTATAATCCCTAACAACATTTTCATGGTTCTCGCCCAAGAGTTCTCACTAGCTCATGGCCATGA